>RSDY01000001.1:2647501-3388074 GCA_010758995.1 Sporobolomyces pararoseus
AATGGCAAAAGGAGTGATTTTGAGGAGGATCAGAGCAAAGATCGGCAAGAAGCGACTGCCAATATGACAACTCTACTGGGAGAGGGGAGAATGAGAACCAGAAGGACTTCTTCGATCGTTTTGGTCGTAAGGTTTTAATCTATTCGATTGACGATGATGTTGAGCGACGCTTGCGCGCCTTTCTACTGATCCTGATCCGGAAGGAGGAGATACCATCGAGGCATCTTCGAGAAGGGAAGCCGTCGTGAGAACTGGAGGAGCAGAGAGAGGAACCGGTGCGAGAGGGTCGAAACTCGAGAATGGATCAGAAGGTGCCGGTAACTGAGAGGGGATGTAAGAAGACGAGTTTGAGACGTCGTAACTCGAGGAGATGGGGACGGCAGAGTTGGTAGAGTCGTAGGAGAGGGAATCCGAGACGTAGCTTGCTCTTCGATCGTGGAAAGTGTTATTGTTCGAAGTCGAAGGGGTGAACGAGTAAGATGGCAAGGTAGGATAGGAAGAAGATTGCGAGTTGTCGATCGAGCCGGGAGAGATAGACGCGTTCAAGTTTAAGGCGGACGAAGCGAATGCCGAGCTCGTTGGAGGCTGGTAAGGAGGGAATCCATCGCTCGTAGCTGGAGGATCTGAGACTGTCGGATTCGTCCAGGAAGAATGTTCGTTCGCTCCTCCTAGCACCGGTAAACTGTATCGTCGTCCAGCGAACGGGTCGTGAGCGAGAAGAGGGAAGTGGGGAGGCGGAGGCGCTGAATGACTCGATCCGGGATGATACTCGTTGTGAGCATACGTCGAACTCGCTACAGTGGTCGTGTACACGGTTGACTGGTAAGAGCCTGGAGGGCCGTAAGGGTGAGGCATCGACGCGTCGGAGGGAGGGAGGTGATGAGGAGGTTGAGCTGGTAGCATCGAAGGACCGGCTTGAGGGTAAGACATCGGAGAGTAAGACGACGAAGCTGTTGGCGGGCTTGATCTCTGCTGAGAGATAACGTCTTGTCCGTAGATTGTGCGAGAAGGATAGGGTTGAGGAGGGAAGACGTTCGAAGGATTGGGTAGAGCAGCGGGTGAAGCGGAGAGGTGATTGAGAGGTTTCTCGTCATACTGTGAATCTGGTGGAGAGTTGCCATCCCGAGAAGACGAACCTCCGGCACGATCGGCGCGTTCCTTGAGTTTCTTGACTTTCGCTCGACGGTTTTGAAACTAGTTCGACAAAAAAGAAGAATGTGAGCAACTGTGGGAACGAAACGAGAAGCGAACGAATTGCGCCTCACCCAAACTTGAACTTCTCGAGGGGTCATGTCGAGTTGTTCTGAAAGAGCTTTTCGAGTAGTGACATCGGGTTTCGGGTTCAAATCGAAGTGATGCTCTAGAATCTTCAGTTGAGGTGGTGAGGTTCGTCGACGATGCTTGATCCTGTGTATGGCGAGCAGTGACGAGTCAATTCGTGGTCCATAGCTCACGGAAAGCTGGAAGAAGCGGGAAAAAAAAAGTGTCGAGGACTTACCTGAAAGGATCGTAAGCATCCGTCTCCTGTTTGACCATACTTCCCTCTGATCCTCGAGTGCTACTGCTCGCGCTACTTTCTCTTGATGCTACGTCAAAGTTGGGCCTCGTATCGAATGCTGAAGAGGTCGAAGGACCCGACTGATTCTGATAAACGAAGTAAGGTTGTGATGAATTCGTTCGGAAAGCGTGTTGATTCGCTTGATGCTGTTGGAGGAGGGCAGCTGCACCGTTGTTGTTGTTGCCCACAGAAGATTGAGAGTGATCGGAAGTGGTGCCAGTCGAGCGATACCCGCTCGAGAGACTTGAATTCGAACTGGAGCCTGTGTGATTTTGCAGCGGCATCGGTTCAGGCTTCGTCAGGTGACCATGAGGGTGAGCAGTAGTCGATGAAGCAGGCGAGAGGTACGAGGAGTCGTAAGTGTAGAACGGTTGGCTCATGATGAGTTCTGGGAACAGTCGGCGGAGAAAAAAGGATGATCAAGTGGGGTCAAGTCAGTTCGCGGTTCGCCCCAAAACAGAGAGTCGATGGTACAGCTTACCTTTGATCACTCGGCGGGCGGGCGAGAGAGATCGAAAGAGTTGACGGAGAGAGTGGGAGAGAAGCGAGAGAAAGGGAAGATTCTTCGATCAACTTGGCTTGCTCCTGAGAACGCTTGAGAGATTGATAGCTGGCTCCGATCTTGCTAGGACTTGGATAGTAAGCTTGCAACGAAGTCGAGGTCGAGTGTATTGATAGAGAAGTATGTTCGATGATCGCTGATTGTAGCTATAGACGTAACTCGAACCCACTTTGAAGCTGCTAACTCGAAACTTCGGAACGGTAGCTAGTCGAAAGGGAGGAAAGAGAGAATCGCGTTCATTCGAGGCAGACCCTGTCCGAAGCGGAGGCAGGGAGGCAGTCACATTCGAATGGGTCGAGAGGGGAGGAAAGGAGAGACGAGACTCGACAAAAAAGGCCTCGAGTCTAGAACTCGACCGTTATCAACACTTTTCGACCGACGATTTTTCTTCCAGGCCTCTCATTTACTAATAACTCCGGCGCTCTGGAGCTCGAATCGAACCGGCGGATTCAAAACTCGAAGGATGCCAGGACTTTTTTGTTCTTCTCGAACAATGAAAATCTCCGGGACGGAACGAAGGTTCGATAGCCCTCTCCTTCGCCCACGAGGGACCAGTGACAGAACAGTGTACTCGATCAAGGGCTTCAAACGAGAAAGGATCAATCAACCGCGAAACGGAGCGAAAGTCTCTTTCGAGCATCGAAGAGGAATTTTTCTTTCTGCTTTTTTTACTTTCTCCTAATTACTCCAGAACTCCTCAGTGTAACTTTATCATTATGCTAAATGTAATCTTGATGATTGATATACGAAATGTACCTCCTCGAGCGTTGCCGTCGATCCGAATGCACAATCGAGCTCAAAGAACATGATAACGTCTTTACAATCGGTTAACGATCGACCCTAAGCGAATCTACGATCTCTCTTACATACTACCTGACCTTCGCACGTTAAGGTGGTCTTTACAGTAGCGACGCCTTTCCGAGTCCTCACTGCCTGAGCGAAACTGCCGCGATAGCGATTTCCGCAAAACAAGGGGAGATTGTACGCAAAAACCGGAGGCTTGCGGTCCTTGCCAAAGCACGCTGCACCTTGCCTCAGGAGCGAGCGACTGCAGCAGGAAGAAGGGAGGTAAAAGTCGAGTAGCTGAAACGAAGAACCGACTAGATTTACGGATCTTCAAGCACTGGGTGCAGTCTTTCAAGATACGCCATCACCTGTACGGGTAGATCTCAGTATTTTCGGCAAGCGCTCGCACGCGGAGGCTAGGCGAAAGGGGAAAGAAAGTTACTCAGACGGGGAAGAAAGATGCAAAACTTGTGATCGTCGGACATTTTGTCGTTGAAAGGCAAGTCAGAGGTCCAGCGTCCGACATATCCAAGCCCGACGAAAAGTGAGCTCTACTTCGTTGTCCCTTCGAACGACAGAAGCTTGACTGTAGCGAAAAGAGGTTCGAACAACGCGAGCAAACGAAGTCGACAGAGATTGTTGTAAGAGAAGCTCCAGAATCGCAGCCTTAGTAACCGCTTGTTGTTCAAGTACCGTATCTACATAGCCCAAATACGCCCGTCTATCCCGAGTCTGAGCCTCGTAAGTCCTTCGGTGCGCATAGTCTGTAAAGAGAGGGGAAGAGAGAGGAGGAAGAGAAGAAGGGGATCCTCTATGCTGGCAGCTGGTGAAAAGTATCGTGGGACAGTTTCGCGAAGGATAGAGATGGTCGCTGAGAGTGAGTGAGCTGTATGAGCCAACCTTCGAGCTGGAAACGAGTCTCTCAAGTTGACCTCAACCAACATGTTACTCTACCCGACACTGCTGCTAGCAGGCTTACTACCTGCTCTATGTGTAGCTGCTACTCCCAAGCTAGACAAGTTCCGACAACTCGCCAAGAAGAACAACGGATTGATCCCTCTCGACGCAGCACAATATGATGAACTCACTTCCTCACCTCGAGACTACTCGGTTTCGATCGTTTTGACCGCCATGGGAGCCCAGTACAAGTGTATTCCCTGCCAGTGAGTTTTCGTCCCACTGTCAGAGCCTGGCTTCAGACGAGAATGATCGACTGATGTGTCCTCCCTTCCGATGGCGCTTCTCCGTGAACCAGGACTCTGCAACCTGAATACCAGTTGCTAGCGAAGCAATGGAATTCTGCAAAGAAGACTGAGGGAGAAGATCATTTCTTCGCTTATATCGATTTTGCGACTGGTCCTACGATTTTCCAGCGAGTGAGTCCCCCTTTCCCTCCTCTTTCTCCTTCATCATCGCGTGTTCACTGGCTGACGATATGATGGAACTGCTCTAGTTGGGTCTTCAAACTGCTCCGACTTTCCAATTGTGGATGCCAACTGAAGGACCGAGAGCTACTAATTCCTTGGGTCCTGAAGGAGCAGATTTCGGACGCTCGTCAGTGCAATCTTCCTTCGGACGGTCCTCTACTGTCTACTCACATTTTTGATGCTGTAGAAACTTCCAAGCCGAGGCAATCGCTCAATACTTGAAGAACACCGCTCGTTTGCCTTCGATTTCTTTCGCGCGACCAGTCGATAAGAGCAAGGTCTTCAAGACTGCCGTGATCGCACTCGGTACAGTACTCGGAGCTTACCAAGGTCGATCATTCCTTCGTGTCGTCTTCACTCAAACATACATTTGGGCTGGAATGACGATCGTGAGTTCTCCTGTTCTCCTCTTCCAATTTTCGCGCTCGCGCTCATCTTCGTCTCTCGGACTTCCAAATTTCTGTACCAGATCGTCATATTGTTGATGACTTCAGGATACATGTGGAATCAGATTCGACGACCTCTCTACTCTCAACCTGGTCGAAATGGACAATTGAGCTACATTGCGGGAGGCTACCAATCACAGCTCGGAGCAGAGACTCACATTGTCTCCGCTATCTGTAAGCTTCCCTTTCAGTTGGTATCGAGTATTGTCGCAGCTTACTGATCAGATAGTAATCCGGTTTCGCTACCTAACAGACGGAGTTCTCGGATTCTCGACTTACGCTCTCGCTCACATTATTCCCAAGTTGAACGACCCCGTGAGACAACGTCTGGGTATCTACGTCTGGACAGGAGTGTTTGTGATCATGGTAGGAGTCCTGATGAACGTTTTCCAAATGAAGCAACCAGGTTGTAAGTCTGACTTCAAACTCGAGTTCCACTTTTGCTCAATAACAAACTCACGCTTTCTCACTGTAGACCCGTTCCGAATCTTCTGAGGTGGTTGCTGTTTAGACTTTGTAGCGAAGAATAGAAAGAATTGAATCGAAAGAAGTTTTGTTGACTACGCTTGATTACTCGAGCGATCCGTTCCAGCTCGATGCCCTAGCTTCGCTTGTCATGCTGCCGATACTCCTCTCTTGGAAGCGACGGAGAGGAGTCGTGTCTGAAATGATGAGTTTGACACTCCCTCCACCTGCGGCTCACTCGCGAAGAGCCTTCTTTCCTTTTAATACCTCATTTCACTCACTCTCGGCTCCCTCGCGCAAGAACCGGAGGAACTCATACAACAGTAAACCGCACACATCAAGCCGCCAGTTTCGCAGGTCGGAACAGTCAAGGGCTCGTTCATTCCATCATCGCTTCAGCTTCTAGCACCACAATCGACTCGTTCGTCCCGACAACTGGCCAAACCTGAATATTACACCACTCACATCAAGGCCTAACAACTCTGAAGCTAATCAGTGAGGACTTCTAGACTTGGAGATTTAGGCGTTGGAAGTTGGATCGAGAGGTCGTACCACGCCTCTCGAAGCTAGGAGAGTTTACCACATTGCAAGGTGAGTTTCTACGTACTTTCCAAAGTGATCACGGTTTGTCAGGGAGTCGGAAGCATCGGGCAGCTCTCCCTTTCAACCGCAGCTCTCTCTCCCGTTCGAGTGTCCGTTTGCTTCGAAATGCTGATACTGCTTCTACTGTCGGTAGAGCATGTACCACAACTCTCCGAGACCAAATCAGCCCGGACTGAGGTTACCACCTCGATCAGATTCCAGTCCTTCGATCTCTCCCACTTCAACCACTCCTCACGTCTTCCCTTCCTCCAACTCTTCATCTATATCACCCTATGAACATCCAATCCCATCGAGTTCATATGCACCTCCCCCTCCTTCGAGCTCGAGTACCGCTAGATTCCATGAAGCTCTCGCTTCTCGACCCTTTGCGAAACGGCACGCGAGCAAAACTTCAGCTTCCTCAATCGATTCAACCACAGGATACGACCCTCTAGATACAACCTCTCCGATGGGAGACAGAGCGTTCGACGCCATGCAGCGGGAGCTAGGAGCGCCTCCAGGTCAACAAGGTTTAGGTTTGAGCGAATCGGGTTCGAGTAACGGTTACGGTTTACGCGAGATGGGAAAGCTACACGAGGAACCGGAAGAGTATCAGGATTTTGTGAGAAGTCAGTCAGCGAACGGGATGAGAAAGATTGATCAAGAGTACTCGAGAGGTCAACATGGAAGAGGAGGAAGAGGGGGAGCAGGGAACTCGAGTCAAGATTTTGGTAACCTGACAGGGAAACCTGCCTCGCTTGACTTGGACACCTCGATGGCCTTTCTTCTATCTCCTCCGACCGCCTACGATAACCCAACCGCTTCTGCTAAGCAATTCGCTGCTGCAGCTTCCGAAGGGTCCAAATCCGTTCCGAGAAATGGTCGAGTTTTTCCAGCTCCTCTACTACTCAAGGGAGGTGCTTCAAATCCTTCAAGTCCAGTATTCGGTCACACGACTCCGCTTTCTATACCGAGAAGACCTTCAGCAAGTTCAGGAGGAGGAGGAGGAGGAGGAGGTAGTTCGCATGGAAGTCCTTCACCTGGTCAATTCACGGGGAGAAGCTGGGGCTCAAGCTCGACGTCGAGAATTGAACGAGAAAGGGAGGGTCCGATGAATCCGCCGCCACTCTCAACGAGTATGAGTTCTGGCGAAAGTTCGAGATCAAATTTGCCGTACCAACGACATCGCTCTCAACAATCTTCAACTTCTTCCATCTCGCAAGGCTCTTACCTCCCTTACAACAACAATACTTACTCTTACTCTACAAGCGCTACCCGACACCAGAACAACACTTCTTCCTCGACCGCTTCGACTTCTTCCCCCGCCCTCGGTAGTCTCCCTCCAAGTCAACCCGCCACTTCGACCTCTTCCTCTTCGATTTCGGCAATGGGACCTCCGCTTGTCGTTCCACCTTCTAGCACTTCTCACCCGCCTGCTGCCTCTTCCTCCCAGTCTTCTTCCGATCCGCCAATTTCCAGTCAAGCTCTCCTTCTTCACATCCACTCTCTTCGTTCCGCGGCTTCTCCGATGGCTCTCTCGCAGTCTCAAGGTCCTCTCCCTCGATCTCCTGCTCCTCTACTCGCTCAACAACAGAGTCACCAGCGAATTCGATCAGCTGGCTCTTCAGGAGAAGCAGATCCAGCTACTCCTGGTCTCACAACGGAACGGTCTCCTTCTCGTGCAGGCGCAGCGCCTCGTCTGGATACAGTAGATCTCAGTCACAAACGAATCGCAGAGGTGCCAATCGAAGTTGTTGAGGAATTGAAAGACGAGGTGGAGAAGTTAGCTTTAGGTTACAACTTGTTGAAGGATCTTCCTTCCCACTTTGTCGGGTTTGGCAGCAGGTTGAAGTACCTCAACGTGAGAGTAAACCTGCTTACTACGTTTCCTGCTGTGGTCAGTCTCAAATTCGATCGGCTTTGGTCTCCCTCGAAGCCCTTAGCTGACTCGTTTTTGAATGAATATAGCTCTGCGAGATGCCTTCGATAGAGATCCTCGACATCAGTCGTAACAAGATCCGAAAGCTACCTCAAAACCCTGGTACTCTGGTCAATCTCAAGGTCCGTTGCAGTTGTCTCTCTTCAGCAACCTTTCCCAGCAGACGCTGACGAAGAACTTTCCCATGCGCAGGTATTCTCGATCGCCAAGAACCGAGTCAAGCGATTGCCGACATGGTTCACTTCGATGTCACATCTAAAAGTTCTCAAGCTCGACCATAACCCTCTCGAATGGCCTCCGAAAGAAATCACAGCTTTCGCGACAACCGGATCAGTCAGCGGAGCACCCTTGAGTAAACAAGAAGAGGCAGACGAGATGCAGAGATGGCTACCAGCATTGATGAGGTGGATGCGAGACAATCGGGACAAGGAGATCGAGCGAGAACGGGATCGAGAGAGGGAGAAACGAAGGAAACCGAGTAATCCTCCCGAACTCTTGAGGTCTGTCTCACCCTCCGTGTCCTTTCTTCTAAGCTATACAGAGACTGACTCTACTTGTCGTTCCCTTACAGCGAGGATGAACGCCTCGCACAGACGGTCGAAGAAGCTTCTCGACGTACCGGAGTGCCTCGAACAGAGAGCGGTCGTCTTCGAAGCTCTCCTAGTCTTCCATCCCTCGATTCTTTCGCTCGGCCCCGGCTTCGTCCAACCTTGACCGACTGGGCGCCTCTCCAGTCGACCACTCCTGCCGATTCGACCTCAGCTCTCGATGCCCTCGAAACCGATCCTTCTGCTCGACACAGCCGGAACGCTTCTCATTCGCTCATGCAATCGCTCGAACCTGCACCGAGGAGTGGTCTAAAATCGAAGAAGTCGCTTCCCGACCTCCGTCAAAGTCACGCAGAAATTCTCGCAGAACGTCGAACAGGCTCGGTCTCGGAGGAGCAAGATCAAGTCACTCCAGCTCTACCGAGTCTTGTCAAGGTAGCCAAGGACGAAAGGCCCCCTCTGTTCCATTCTGTGACAGCAAAAGCAAACCTTCCGACTCAGGCGAAAACGATAGGCAGTTCCCTTCTTTCCTCATCCTCCGATCCCACGCCCTCAAAAGCGAGTGCAATCGTCAGATCTGAAAGCGCTCGACCACTCCCTCGATCGACATCCGTAACCACGACCTCGACTTCGCTGCCTCCGTTGGATACCCTCAAACCTCCTTCAACAAATCAAGCCGAATCGAATCGAGGCAAGGTGGAACGGACGACTCCGATCGATTTCGAGAGGAGCAGTGGAGCATACTTCCGACGTCAATCGATGCTTCCAGCCTCTAGCATCGCCAAAGCGGTACCGGGAGCCCTTCTCCAGTTTACAGAAGCGATTCGAGGTATTCTCTTCTCCCTCTCTCAGATCTATTCGGCACTCCGACAATTCGTCGTCTTCGCTTCACAAGACCGTCTACCGGCAACGATCGCTAGGCTAATGGGCTCGGCGGATCAAGCAACCAGCTCGCTCATCAACGCTCTCGATCGTTTCGACTCCCAATCTCGGAGAGGTTGCCCTCCCCAGGACGTAGTTCGTCAAGTATTTACAACCTGTAGAGACAACGTGATGACTTTCGGACAGCTCGTAGCTGCCCTTCAACCTCAACTAAAGAATCTCACCGCTACAGCCGACATTCGCTATACGAGAACGTTACTTCTGATGCTATACGGCTCAATGGGAGAGATCGCAAACTCGTGGAGTGTCGTCGCTCCTCTATTCCCTCCCCTCGATCACAACCCGACTACGCAATCCTCGACGACCGTCGTTCTCCAACCTCCAACTCCGTCTCCGACTCTTGAACGTTCCGTCTCAACAGCTTCAAATGGTTCGAATGGAGGAGGAGGAGCTCGACTGACTCGGAAGCGATCGGTGACCCGGAGACACGCAGGGTCATTCAGTGTGGAAGATGTTCAGATCGGAGCCGTTTTGCCTCCCGCCGAAATTCCACCAGTTCCGGCGATTCCTCCTTCAACCTCTCTCGACAACCTCGAATACTCCGACCAAGGCTCGGGCTCAGCAACTGTTCGTGCACGACCGATGCCTTCATCCTCGCTACCAAAATCCTCCTCTTCCTCGAACTTCGCCTCCAGAGGCCCTCCTCCGCCTCCCGCTGCATCACTCTCTCTTCCGCCTGCTCCTCGCTATCAAGAGATGGTCCAGAACGCCTTCGAGCAACCACTTACGCCAGGAGGAACAGGCTTGTTTGAGCGAACCCCGACCTTCGTTCCCGAGATTCCTAATCGTTCCAATTCCTCGTATCCCTCTCTCCACACGCCAAATTCCTCTGTACCTTCGGCCCCTACACTTACGACTTCCTCCTCGAATGGTCTCGGTTCTTCGTTACCTCCCTCTTCTATTCCCCCTACTTACAACCCTCATCGAGAATCTCGACCGGTTTCGACTCTCAACGCCGACGAAATGTTTGTCGATCAAGCTGATTCGACCATTCAAATCGCGTTGGACGTCTACGGGATGCTACTCGATTCGTTCGATGACCCGAACGCTCCAACTTCGGCGGGAGCGATTGGGAGGAAACGAGCGAAGGAATTGACAGAACTCTGCAAAACGGGCAACGAGACAACGGTGAGGCTGAAACGCGGTGTCGAGAGAGTTAGGGGTGGTGATGGAAGAGGCAGGCTCAAGTTCACCTCGAGTGATGCGAGAAGATTAGGAGATGCTTCGTTCGATTTCGTCCAGGTTAGCTTTCGATCCAACTTTTCCTTTCTCCGTTGTACTGATCTTTCGGGTCTTGTTCTGATACGTAGACGGTCATCAAATTCGCCCGAGCGGTCAAGGCTACCTCGACAGAAGTTTCGTTTGCTCCTCAAGTTCGAGAAGGAGTGGGTCAACTAACTCTCGCAACTCGGGAGTTCGCAAAGTTGCTATCCCAGAATCAGACAAGTTTTCGACCGACTGAGCAGACATCACAATCCGCTAGTAGTCGTCCCCAGCCCCTCCAACCTTCGAGGCCAAGTACCGGAGGAGGACGAGGAGCTGTCGAGGTTAAAGTTAGAGATTACGCTTTAATCTGAAAATGGCTAATCCTTTTAAGACCGCTCAATCTGTCGATCCTGTATAGTATGGAATGAGAGAAAGCGAGAGAAAGGCAGACTAATCGAATGAGATTAGCGATCGAGAAATCCCTGCAAACAAGATGAGAAATGAGAAACATGAACGAATCTCCCTTTTTGACATATTCATCTTCCGCATTTTCGAGACGCCTCACATTCAATCACAACAACAGAACATTCGAGCAGCAATCGCTACATCCTCTCTGCTCTTCGAATCGGGCAAGCTCCTTCACCTTTCAGCCGCTTCCAGCTCCACCGTCTCGGGACACGATCAGCACAGAGCAGTACAGACACTGGCTAGATCGCAAGACACCTGATAGCACTACTCCTCTGTACGTGAGCTCCTCCCTGCTTCTACAGATCAAGAGGAGGAGACGAGGCGGGAGAAAGCTGGAGAGGTTCGAGCACTCAGACCCGCTCCACGCTGAGTGCAGTGCTGTGGACTCTTGCAGCATCACACACTGTCAGGAGTCAGGCTCCTGGGCTATTCGAGAAGGACGGCTTGTGGGGAGAAAGATTAGCAGTTCCGAAAGCTTGTCAACTTCCTCCTACTGACTTCCGCTTGCTTGCCTGTAGCTTTGGATCCAGTCCGCCCGATATCTTTCGAGGGAATCCAGTACCGCAGACGAGGGACTCGAGAATCAGAGGACGATTCGTTTCTCCCTTCCCTTCTATTCTCCTTTTCCCCTCTCGCTATGGCCGACAGCGATCACTTTCAGCCCAGCTTCGTCCAAGCTCTCTATTCTTACACTGGAACCGACGCATCGTCCCTCTCGTTTCGACAAGGAGACATTATCGAAGTTCTTTCGACTCTTGAAAGCGGATGGTGGGACGGAATTCATTGCGATACCAAAGTTCGAGGGTGGTTTCCGAGTAATTACGTTCAGCAGATCAGTGAAGAAGATGCTTTGTGGGCGAGAGAGCAAACGATGGGTTGGTGGGACGCAGACGGAGCAGGAGGAGCTTCAGGTTCAAATTCAAGACCGAGAACTGGCAACGACGGCGAGGTGGATGATAGATTAGCAAGAGAGTTTAGTCAAACCAGTCTCGACAGTATCGCTTCAAGAGGAGGAGGAGGAACGAACACCACTTTCAGTCGCGATCCCTCGATGCAAGATTTCCTCAGTGCCGAAGACCTCACTTCTTTCTCTAATGGAGGGGATATCTTTGGCGAGATTGCTGCAGCAGCTCAAGCAGAGGCTGATCCAACCATGGCTTCACGTTCAAGCTCGAATGGTCACCGACTAAGCACTTACTCGACAGCTCATTCTCTCCTTGAACCTCCTGGAGAAAGTGCTGAAGAAGATTACTGGGTTCCAAAGATGACGGTTCACGGGCAGCTCTTCTACTACAATACCAGAACGGGCGAGACATCAATGGATATGCCGATTGACGGACAAGGAGACGGAGTTCAGATCGATCCGAGAGATTTTGGTGTCGAAGAGGGACAAACGAGGTCAAACGGAACAAATGGATCATCGTCGGGTACGAAGACAATGCAGCAAGATGAATGGAGTGAGAGAAGGTCAGCGGATGGGCAAAAGACTTACTATGTCGATTCGAGAACGGGAGAACAATCTTGGGAGAATCCACGAAATCGATCTCAACCCTCGACGAATCCCCAACTTCGACCTATCTCGGTCACCGATAACGCTTCTCTATTCTCTTCCCTCACCGCTCGTCCCGGCTATCAGATCAATGGGGATGATTCGACACCGAGAAGGAATGGAAAAGAACGAGAAGGCAGCGTTTGTTCGGACGACTCCGCTCTCGACACGGCCTTTGTTGGAGAAGCAAGTCGAGAACGTCAGACTAGTACCGATCCCGGCTCAACCAAGCTCGAATCATCGTTCGCGGATCCGAAATCTGTGCAACCTCGGAAACAAGCTTCGACAGCCGAGCTTCTCGGACCTCCTCCTCCTCCTCTCATCACCGAACTCGAAGAAATGGCTACGCGTTCACTTCAGGATCTTCTGTCAGCAGTTGGAATCGGTGGAGCTACTCCTCGAGATGAAGTCACAAGTCCTTCTACGTTCGCAGCGGAGGAAAGGGATCGTCTCGCTCATCTGGGGGACAACGTTGTTAACTCGATTAGACTCATTCTGCATTCCTCCGGTGTTCTCGAACAGCCCATCCTCGCATCTTCCTTCGGTTCAGTCTCGTCAGTCACCGAAATCCAAGGTCCTTTCCCTCATTCGACTCCCCTCCCTCCTGCCGCACTCGCTCAACTGCGTCCCCCGACTCGGCGACTCGGCTCTACGCTCTCCAAGCTCACCTTCTCCCTTCGTGCCTTCTGGGGACTGCTCGAAACGACGCCGGACGATCAAGCGCTGGAGGAGGACGAAACTCCGGCAGATCCAGAAGAAATCATCCGACGAGATCAGGTCCGCAAACAGATCATCAACGAACGCAAAGCAGTCGCCGCGCTCCGATTCGAGCACGAGACGAAATTGAGGAGCGAGATTATGACCGGAACGAAAGATGTCGGCGAACAAGTTCTCAGCTTCTTGACCCAATTCCAAGGAATCGTTGCCACGATATCAGCTCAGAACGGGGGACCTCCTCTTCCTCTCGAACTCCTACGATCCCCCAAAGCTTCGCAAGGATCACTCCGAACGAACGCTGCCGCTCTTCTGCTTCCTGGAGGAGGATTCGGTGGAAACTGGCGAGGGAACGGATTCGTCTCTCTTCCGACTCCCCATTCTTCCCCTAATCCAGCTTCTGCCAAAGAAAGCCGAGGAGGTACAACGCTTTCATACTCGTGGCCGACTCGGCCAATTTCGAAAGCAGTCGTCGAGGAACTTTCTAATCTCTCGTCCACCATCGTCGAGCCTGCTGAGCACCTCAAGACCGCGCTCGCAACGGAGGAAGCTGGTTCCATTGGAGTCTTCGAACGAGCCTCAGCCTTACTACCTCGGATAGCAGTATTCCTCACTCAAGTCGAAGATCTCGACCTAGCAGGAGCGATCGATTTTCAGCTCTCTCGAAGCAACGATCAATCGGTATCTCGACCCGCTTCGACTACAACGGGCGCCTCGACAGATACTGAGGAAGACCCGACAACTACTCTCGCTTACAGACAGAGCGTGGTGGAAGCAAAACCCCTTCTCGCCGAGTTCGAAACTCGCAAACAAGCGCTCTACGATATTCCTCCTCGACTCCTCGCCGCTCTTCAATCCCTCTTCCTTCCCATATCTTCCTCAGACGACTCCCCGAGTGCCTCGTCGCAACCGATCGCCAACGCGCCTCTTTCGACTTACACTCCACCCACTTCGTTCGATCCAGCAACTCAGCCTCTCGACGTTGTCGACGACCTCCTCTCTTGCCTGCCTCTCCTCTGTGCAACCCTTTCTTCTCTCGCCAACATCGGCGAGATCCAGTCTTCCGCTCCTCAGAACCTGCGAAGCGCTCCTCTAAATTTCCGTTCAAGCATGTTCGCTTCAAGACCGGAGGATATCGAAACGGCACCGACGAGTGTGGCAATTGAATTCAGTCGAGCAGGAGGAGGTTCACAAGCATTCGCTCGAGCGCCTGGATCTCGTCAAAGTCACGCTAGTAGTGCGATGAGCAGTCTCAACTCTCGCGACAGCGTCGACAGCGATTTCTTCTTCTCGGGAGCGGTTTCGGATGCTCGAGCGATGGGATCAAACAGTTCTCTACCTCACCTCACACCCGCAACTACCTCAGTTTTCTCTCTGCCGCCCGGCTCGTCGTCAGCTGGCACTCTTCGAAGTCAAGGAACGATCGGTCGACATTCACTGTCAGGCAATGTCGAATCTCTCAACGGAGGAGCTGCAGTTGGTCTACCACCAGGTTGGGATCGAAGAAGAGGGAGTGTGGCTACTACGACGAGCTCTGCAGGAACTGGGGAAGCGATGCGAGGAAGTGGGTTGGCACCTTTGGCTGAAATAGGTCAGATTTCGACTTGTAGGTTCTTCCCCTCTCACTTCTGGAGCTTCTCTGTGCGCATCCGCTGACTTTCTTTCGACGCCATCAGTGTCTCCAACGAGATCAAGCTCGAAGAACATCCACAAACTTCTCGGCGAAGGAGCTCCTACAGAAGCTCTTTTTGAACCTCCGAAACCTTGGTACCTCGAGCGAGATTACGGCGACGACGAGCTATCATTCACGATGGAGAACACGATCAAAGGAGGCACTCTGCGAGGTTTGGTCATTGCTGCCACGAGTCATGAAGGACGAGGTAAGTTTCGCTTTTCCTTTCCAATTTCCGAACGAGATAGCTGACTTGGCTGCGTCTCTCGTTTATTAGTTGATTCCTCTTATTTGTCAGCTTTCCTCATGACCTATCGAACGTTCTGTACCGGTCATCAGCTTCTCGATCAGCTCGTCGAACGTTACCTCTCTCCTGAGCCCGAGGGACTGGAGGAAAAGGAATCCAAGGAATGGGAGTCGCAAAAGTTGAGACCAATTCGAGCTCGGTGAGTCAATTTTCAGGCATCGTCATCCTTATCTTTGAGCTCTCGCTCATCCCTCTCTCGTTCGAAACCGTAGAGTTGCCAACTTGCTCAAAGCTTGGGTTCGGGAGCACATGGATCACGAAGAGACTAACCGAGATCTTCTACTTCGGATACGTGAGTTTGCGATGAACACAATGCTCGAGAAGGGACAGTCGTTGCAAATCTGTAAAAGCGTCGACGAACGAGTGAGTACTTCCTACTCTATAGAAGGTCAACAGCAGTGCTGACAGTCCCTCTTCCGTAATCTAGATGCAAGGAGTTGCACCACGAGCAGTCGGAAACTTGGCTCCTGGACCTCTGCCGTCGCCTATCATTCCTCGAAATCTGAAGAAGATCAAGTTCCTCGATATTGAGCCACTGGAGCTCGCACGGCAACTCACGATCATGGATGGTCGACTCTTTCAACGTATCACGCCTCAAGAGTGCTTGGGCAAAGCTTGGCCGAAGGAGTTTGGTAGCGAAGCTGTCAACATTTCTGCGATGATTGATATGTCGAATGCTGTGAGTTCTCGTTCTCGTTGATTCGCCCGTTACATCTTGACGATTCCCTGACCTTGATTATACTGTAGATCACTCGCTGGGTCACCGAGACGATCCTCGCTCAAGATGATCAGAAGAAACGAGCTTCGATCGTGAAGCATTTCATCGCTGTCGCAGAGGTGAGACTGACGTTCGCCGTTCATTGTTCGCTCTGCGAGCTCTCACTGACGTACAATCTTAACGGCAGCGTTGCTTGTCTCTCAACAACTTTTCAACGCTGATTCACATTATCGCCGGACTCAACTCGACACCAATTCATCGCCTTCGGAGAACTTGGGAGAGCGTCAGCCAGAAGTCAATGGTCTCTCTCGGAGTTCTCAACAACATCATGAGACCCGACAAGAACTACAAAGAGTATCGAGACGTTCTTCGTAAAGCTGCTCCTCCTTGCGTACCGTTCCTCGGTGAGTTTCTTTCGGCTTGCACTTTCTCGCGCGAGCCTGCAACTCACTCGCCTCTCTCGCCTTTAGGTGTTTACCTCACGGATTGGACTTTCATAGGTGACGGTAATCCCGACATGCTACGAGAGAAACCTCATCAAATCAATTTCCACAAACGCCAGAAAGCTTCAGAACTCATCCTCATGATCAAACTTCACCAAGCGACAACTTACAACCTCTCTGCGGTTCCAGCTCTTGCAACTTTCCTTCAGGAGCAACTGTTCCCTCGCAATGTCGACCTCGCGAACGACGACCAACGACTCTACGATGTCTCTCTCCAGCGAGAACCTAGAGAACGAGACGATGAACGTATCGCTCGGTTACTAGGAGAATCTGGATTCCTTTGAATAGGTTGAGATCGCGGAGCTTGTAACCATTACTCCCTAATTAATTCCCTCTAGCACCATCTGTTTCGGCTGTACTTATCTGTAGGGATCTTTTACTCTCTTCTTTCGTATCTCTTGTGTACCTGCAGTGTTAGTAAGTGTGAAACTCTTTTCGAAACTGCGACTTGTTGGGTTGCATTCTTTAGAAATACTCTGTCGCTGTCCATTGATTCGCTGATCTCGAGTATCTCAGAGTGACTCCCCAAAGCGCTGCTCATAAGACCATCGGTTAGCTCTTCTATAGTCCAAGCTCGGCGGTCGAGGGTCGTTGATGCCTCGACTTCGACCATATTTTCGATTTCGGACAAAGTGCGTTTTTTTTACACTCGTGCAGCTCAGAGAGCCTGGGGGTCCTGATTGTACTATCTGATAGTGTCTGTAGTCAAGATGCCATAACAAAGAGAAGAAAATGGGAGGGGCTAGCTAGTGTCTGTTCGTGAGAGAGAAGATTGTGGCGATTTCGTCGATTTCGTCGATTTCGTTATGCAGTGACATTGTCCGGTACTGGGAGGACTCCAGTCAGTCACTTCGAGCGTCTATGCGACTAGTTGGGACCCGTTCGAGCTCAGGGTGAACAGAGAGTTAGGTCCTGAGGAGATCCAGCGCTTGAACGTCTGCTACCATCGTTTGAGCTTTCTGTCGTACATCCGTACCCAGGATCTGTCTGCGTCCGGCTGAATGTAGGGCGAGTAGGAGAATATCGACAGGTGGAGGACTCTGCGAAAGTCGAAACGGTTGGTGAAGAAAGCGAGCGATTGTGGTTGAAGCGCGGGAGGAAGTAAGGATCTGGGGTCGGTGGAGCAGTCCAAGGGGTCTAGCAGCAAGTCGCGACATTGGACGTTTCAAGTCAGCTCCGTGATCAGCAAACAACGAGAAATAGAGACAAAGCTCACTTCTTCCGAAACTTCTTTGCCTTCTTGTCGATCCCTCTCCCTCTGCTCCCTCTCCCGCTCACTCTGCTCTGTTTCTCTATTCAAGACTGATGGAGGGATGCTCAACAAGTCGGAGAACGAAGTGTAGTGATGGTGGCCGTCTGAAGTTTTGGGCCGCTTTGCTGCTTTCCTACTGAGTGGAAACGGCTCCGCAGAATTAGAGAGGTCGCTGAGTATCGAAAGTGCTGTCGTCGGAGGTGACTTTGGTGGAGGAGATGAAGGTCGAGGTGAGTTGATTCGAGACTGATACAGTAGTTGAAAATTGTCAGCATCGAGTTTTTGCGTTCGCAGAAACAGATAAGTGACGAGGAGAAGCGACACCTTACCCGGCTCGAGATCGTAGATGAGGAAGGACTCGAAGCGGCGTTAGAAGAGGAGAAGGAGAATCGAGGAGAAAGAGAAAAGTTGACCATGTTTTCGTTGGAAGAGGGCTGGGACGGAAGGGTAGGAGACGAGAGAACGATTCTGAGATTGAGGTAGTGAGCGCTTGACCGGCAAGGCTGGAGAGACTAAGAGAGGGATATCGAGAGGTAAAGGAGAGATGACAAAGGGATGCGAGGGCGAGAGAGAGGGAGAAGGAAAAAAAGAGTTTCGCGCCTCTCTCTTCTTTTCGCGATCAACAAACATTCTCTCGTTCCGAATCATAGTGATTCCTGCAAGAGGTGTTGAGCCTGAACAATAGACCGGTTCGTCACTATCGCGAGTCCACCGGAGCACCGCACTCTGCCTTTTCGACGAAAATTGAATCAGCTGTCTCGTGAAGAGCAAGTTGAATGATCCTGCAGGACGTGCGGACAACAAGCGTCGCGTGTTGCTGTTGTACAGCCGAGTACTGACGGCGCCGAAAGGCTCCAGGTGGAGGTGGTCAGAATCAGAATGTTGTTGTGGGAATTTCTACAAAGCTCAACGAAGTCACTCAACCCGTCTCAGAGCTCAAACGTACACGACTTCCTGCGAGTGTTCCCGCGTGTTTGTGACGGTTCTCGAAGCGAATGAATCGAACAAGGGTACTAAAAGGAGTATTGCAAGAGAGTAGTGCAAAAGTAAAACGACGAGAACAAAATCGCATACGAGAAGGTTTACCAAAGAGAGAGGTACGTCTATTGGAAAGCTTGAGATCCAGTGATCGCTTTGCCGAGAATGAGTCCGTGAATGTCGTAGGTTCTGTCAAATTTCGATCGTTCGTCAGGTTATATTAAGCCAAACAGCGAGGGGGAACAAGATGAAGAAGTGACTCACCCTTCGTAAGTAGACACAACGTGAGCGTTTGCAGCGATACGAGCGATAGGGTATTCATCTGAAGCTGCGTTTCCTCCGAACACTTCCATGAGAATTCGAGAGTGATACAGAGCTTTTTGACAGTTGTTGCGCTTCATCAACGAGACCATCTCGGCTGTAACGAAGAAGACACGACAAGAAAGTCAGCTTCAAGCCCAGGTGCGAGTCGGAATAAACGAAATCTGGAGACTTACGAGACCAGTTCTTGCTGTCCTTGAGACGACCCAATTGAACGCAAGAAACAAGACCAACTGAGCAAGAAAGAACAGACGCTGGTCAGCTCGAGCACGAGGAGCGATAGGAAATGAGTCAAAACTTACTTGCTGCCTCCATGTGAGCATCAGCCAGTTTCTTTTGAACGAGTTGGAAAGCCGCCAAAGGTTTTCCGAATTGTTTCCTACTCGAATGACACAAACGTAAATCAGCAACTTGTACGAGACTCAGATTGTGAGGTCGCTACGTACCGTTCCATAGCGTAATCTCGGGTAACTTTGATAGCTTCTTCCAAAGCTCCGATGATTCCGAAAGAAATGCCGAATCGAGCGTTGCTACAGTACGCAGATTCATCAGCTGATGCTTCACAAGAGAAGGAGAGCTATGGACTAACTTGAGACACGAGAAAGGACCTTTCAAGCCTTCAACCTTGAGCATGTGATCTTCTGGAACATGAACTTCGTCCATGAAGATCGAACCAGCTGCGAAAACGGGGTTCGAGAGCGTCAGTGACAGGCGATAGACTGTTGACGTAGATCGAAGAGGGGGACTCACTGATACTAGCCCTCAATGCCGTTTTGTTTTTGATCGGAGGTGCAGTCAATCCTTTTTGACCCTATTTCACACTCGACATTCTCGTATCAGCACCTCTCTCAGCTAATAAGGATCGAGAAGAGTATGTACACACCTTGTCCATAACAAATCCACGAATCTTTCCATCCCACTTACATTTCGCCCAAACTACGAAGACATCTGCGATGGGCGAGTTGGAGATCCAAGTTTTCGCACCTGAAAGGATGTAACCTTTTCCTCCTGGTGCCTCAATCGCTTCAGTAGCCATTCCGGCAGGATCTAAATGGGAAGAGGCGAAAAATTCCGTAAGCGATTTTTGAGCTTTTCTTGTGAAAAAGATGGCAAAGAAAGGGTTTGAGGAGAGGCTTACCTGAACCATGATCAGGTTCAGTGAGACCGAAACAACCAATGAGTTCTCCCTTTGCCAACTTTGGTAGGTACTTTTCCTTCAATTCTTTGCTACCGAAAGCATCTTTTTTTTTTTCTCTCGCAACATGTCATCAGCTTTCGCTTTCTCTACGTTCAAGTGAAAGAAGGTGGTGTGTACTCACTGATAGGATGCATGACTAGGGAAGATTGTACACTCATAGCTGAACGATAACCAGAATCGACTCTCTCGACTTCTCTCGCTACTAAACCATACGCCACTGAACTAACTCCTGCGCAACCGTATCCTTCGATCGTCGGGCCCAACAGACCTAGTTGACCCATTTCAGATAGGATCTCTCTTTGGAAGTCTAATATCGGAAAGAGGAAGAATCAGCTTCGATACGAAGCCGCGGTTTCGAGTAAAGATGTGAGAGAAGGAAAGCTCACTCTCGGTACGGTAAGCATCAGTGACACGAGGTTGCAAGTTCTCTTGAGCATAGCTTCTCGACATTTCCCTATCATTTGTCGCGAAGAGAGGAGTGAGCAAACTATTCGGGATCCCATTCTCGAAGGTCTGCAACTTACATGATTGAGACTTCTTCCTCTGTGAGCATAGTACTCTCTACCTTGAGAGGATCTTCCCATTCGTAAGGTGCGAAAGCTGCAGTTTCTAATTGACGCGATAGAGAGATATAGAAAGGTTCAGATGAGTGGGGTAACAGAATTAAGGGAGATCAAGAAGACTCACTAGCTAGTTGACCGGGAGCCTTAGCTTCAGAGGTGATTGATCTCACTCCTCCTGACCTAGCAGCATTGTTGAGCGTACGGGCGGCGAGGCGAAGAGACATGATTTTCGAGACGTGTAGTTGAATGGAAGGAAGTCAAGGATTAAAAAAGCGGAGAATTTTGAACATGTAGACAAATAATTTCATATTCCGGTTCAATCGTAACCTTTGACAACCGGAATCTTTTCGTACAAATGGGAGAGAAAGCTAGTTGAATTACTCATAGACTGAACTGTGCTCCAGAAGAGTCAAAGCCGCTTCTACTTCACTCAGAGATTGACTCGTCGTTTTGCTCGATGCCGATTTCGTTTTCCTTCGTTTCTTGTTCCCCTCCTTGAGCTCCTTGTCGAATCCTTTAACGAGTTCCAACAATCTCTCATTCGTCTGTCGAGACGCCTTCCTCTTGTTCCTAACCCTTCTTTCGACGTTCGACTCCAATCCAGTTTCCCTAACTTTGTACATTGTTGATTCCTCCGCTCTGTTCAGCACTTCCAACTGTAATTTAGATCGTGGTCTCGTCAATACTGATCCCCCTTCTCCAGTTGCACGATTCCGAGCTTTAGATTTGACCGCCGAATAATTCTGCGAAGTTTTTAAAACTGATCCTAACCAATTCTCGAAAACTCCCTTTGCGGTCCCTCCTCTAGCTCTCACAGCGATGAAATCGTCTTCGTCGTCTTCATCCTCATCTTGCTCTTCTTCCTCTCTATCCTCTGCCTGATCTTCGCCGGTCTCATTCCTTTCGAGTTCCCTCCGAATCCTTTTCTTTTCCCTCTCCCTGATTTTCTCCAACTTTTCCCGTTTCCCCCTTCTCAACCACTCGATCTCTTCTTCGATCCCCAACAACCTCTTCGCGATCAGATCCATCCCTTTACGTTCTCTCGCGTCTCTGATTACGACAGTCGGTAAATTCTTCGGATGGAGGTAGAGTTCGGTCGGTACTAGGTGGAACAAAGGGGAAGAACGAGACAGTAGAGCGGAAAGGATCGTAGTGACGTCTGAAGAAGGAGGAGGCTGGAGAGGTGAAGAGTTTGAAGGATCTAGAGAGGGAGCGATTCGAGTTGGGAAAGAAACCAAATGCTCTAAAGTAGCTGTAATTCTCCCACGTACATTGTTGCAACGTCAGTTCAGCTTCCTGCTCATGTTGAGGAGATAAAAAGAGAGAGAGACAGACTAACGTATATCGATCTGAAGGAACTGTTTGATCACTGTCGAAGGTTGAGTTTTACAAAAAGTGAAAACTGCAAACAAAGCTCCAATCTGACGTAAAGGACTTTCATTCGGTGTGAGATGTTCTAATACGCTTTCACTTTGATCAGCTAACTACTTGACTTTCAAAGAAGACCTCGAGAGAAATAAAGACCTCCTTACCTGCGAAACCTCTCAAAACTGATTCACCCCAAGAACTTCTCAACGCTCCATCAGTGACTCCCAAAAGGTGTACCAAACTCCAACCTTTATCTTTCCACAACTGTTTGAACACCTCGAATGGACTCTTCGACGCTACTTCTTCTTGTCCTTCTGAAACTGTCGTATCTCTCCTACTCTTTTCAATCTGTCTCTGTAACTCCTGGTTCCATTCAAACTCGAAACTGTTCAAAAGCGCATTGATATCACGGTAGAGTGGGGTGATCCACTGTTCAGAGTGAAAGAAGAGTCGAGGTTGAATCGCGAATCCGATCGGTTGAGACAGACCTAGTTGAACTGTAGCTGTGTGAATCGGTGGTGGTACTGCTGCTGGTTGAGCGCTGTCTGTAGCTCTCCCTTTCCCTTTGCGAGGTGGCATGACGGCGAGGTTGAGTGAAGAAGGGGAGAAAGGAACAGAGAGGCGATGCACAAAAATTCTCTCTCTCCCTCTCGAGTCGGTTCGCAGATTCGATTTGCTCGCAAGAAGTCTCTCCGACGAAAGCAAAAGGCGGAAAGAGTGTGAATGGGGGCACTGAAAATACAACAGTTGCGGGAACGACGACGACAGACAAGAGAGAAAGGTTTTGAGTGGAAGTTTTTGTTGATTTTTTGATTTTTTTCCAGGAAAAAAAGACTAGACAAACTACTTGCTCGAACGTTCTCTGACAACCGAAGGTCGACAAGAAAGAAAGCACGAAACAATTCATTCGATCGAGACAACAAAATCCTTTTCGAGGGTTGGTGGTGGAGACCGGAAGATGAGAGAGAACTGAGTTTAGTTCTCCTCGGCAGCCCAATCGGTAACGTTGTTGGACGAGGACCAGTCGAGACCTGTTGCGGACCAATTGTATGGATCGAAAGAATGATAAGCTCATGTCGAAAACAAAGATTCTCGGAAGAGAAACAGGGAAAGGAGGAAGGGGAGAAGAAAGAGAAAATTTGGTAAAATGACGAACCAGCATCGGCAGCCGGAACTTGGGAGGCAGCGGCAGCGATAGCAGCGTTGGCTCCACCGGTGACTTCCCAGTCGGAGACACCCTCAACGGCAGCGGGCTCCTCAGTGGCAGCGGGGAGAGCCTTGGCGGCGGCAGCCTCAGCTTGCTCGCGTTCAACCTCCTCGGGGTCACGGTACTGTTACGTCAAAGAGCAAACGATCGTAAGATCCAAGCTCGAGAAGGAAAAGAAGATAGACTAGGGGAGAAAGACTAACGAAGAACATGTCAACCATAACGGGCCAAGCGTCGGGAGCACGGGAGATGGATCCACGGAGACGGAGGACCTCACGGCAGAGGAGCCACCAGATGAGACCGATCGAGTGCTTCGACTTGTTGTTGGCGGGGATGGCGATATCGACGTAGTTGAGGGGAGAGTCGGTGTCGCAGATGGCGATAACGGGGATGTTGACGTAGGAAGCCTCACGGATAGCTTGGTGGTCAACACGGGGGTCGGTGACGACGATCAAACGAGGTTCCTTGAACGACTTGGTGATGTAGTTGGTGAAGTTACCAGGGGTGAATCGTCCAGCGATAGCTTGAGCTCCGGTGTTGGCAGCGAACTTGAGGACGGCACGGTGACCGTAAGGACGAGCAGAGATAACGCAAACATCGTTGGGGTTCTCGATGGCAGCGATGACACGGGCAGCGAAGACGATCTTCTCCCAGGTCTTTCCAACGTTGATAACGTTGACACCTGATTTTCGAGAAAGAATGAAAATCAGTTTCCATTCCGTCTCATACAATTTCGAAAATAAGAATTAAAGGGAAAACTCACCGTCTTGGCGGCGCTTCCAGACGTAAGGAGTCATCTTCTTCTCGACATTCTTAGTTCTACAAGGGGGAATCAGGAAATGAAAGTCAGTTGTCAATTCGGAAACGCGTGAGATGAGAGATGAGTGAAGACTAACCCGATGTGAGCTTGAGCTTGGAGAAGGAGGGAGATATCCTCTTCAGTAGCTTGGAGGGCAGCAGGAAGGCGGGAAGTCGAGGGGGCCATCTACGGTAGGAGGAAGAGAAGATGAGTTAGTATTTTCGAGAGTGAGGTGGAACCAGTTCATGCTGAAAAGCCCTCAGCGCCGTCTAGCTAGCCTCGCTGATCCCCCTAGTGATCCTTATACGTCCACTGACGCTACTCCAGCGCTTATTTAACAGCTAAAATCCCGTCTCGAGGTGATTGACCCTGATCAAGAAAAAATCGTTGGTCCCTCTCTCCCCCCCTTTCTCCCCAACAATGGCGAGGTGTAGCCTTGACTAGTAGCGTTGTGATAGGTGTTGTAGACTAACGGCTGATGTTTCGAGGGCTAATCCGGTCTGAAAGGATGAACGAAGAAGAAAGAGAAGGAGAGGAGGCCGTTTCCAAAGGGGGTTTCTGCTTCCACACCAGAGAAAAATTGCAGGGGGGGTCGAAATTTCCTTCTTCCTCCTCAGTCTTTTTGATAGCTGCAAGAGAGCAATACTATCCCACGATATGACAGCAGATACGACAGATCACGCTTTCGAGAAAAAACGAGATTGAATCGAGCTTTTTCTTCTTCCAGCATGCTTTCTCTCGGACGCGCTCTTCTCACATATTCAAGTAGATCGACTGATGAACAGAATAGTCCATAAGTTAAGATAACAAAGAGATACAAAGCCAAAATGTGAACAGCAAGTGATGCGGAAAGAGAATCAGAAATGCGAAGAATTGAAAACTCTTATAACACTCTATACCTCCTCCTCCTCTTTCTTCTTACAAGCTCCCTCTTGATCCTTGTACATTTCCACCCGATCCTTGACATGTTGAGCAAATTCTTCCAACTTGCAAGACCTTCCAGGTCCGTCGTTACAATAGGGGAGCGCCTGGGGAGCACCGTTAATTACAACTCTAACGTAATCCACCGTTTCTCCATCTTCTTCGTCGTCGTCGCCTCCAGAGAACTCTTGAACGTCGCAGGCGAGTCGCTCGATAGTGATGTGTCCAAGGAAAGGGAGTAAATGACTTGTCTGCCACAACCTCGTGCGGTCGATACGGTCAGTAGGCAACTCGGTAGTGTTCCAGATACCGAGAGCTACTGCCGCGAGAGGCGGTTCTTCTCGATGAGTGACGTAGGCGAAGAAGAGTTGAGTGTGAGTAGCATCGGGAGGAAGAGAGGGTCCAGGTAATTGAGGTTTCTTTTTCTTGTGACTCGAGAGAGAAACTTCGGGATGATCATGATCTTTGTTATCGATCGAGAGTAGGTTGTGAGTTGAAGTGTTCAACCATCCCATACCGAGGTAGGGAGAGAGAGGTGAGGCGTATCCGACGATGTAGTGGTATTTCTTTAGCACAGAAGGAAGTGGAAATGTATGTCAGCTTGCAGCAAAGTTACGAACAGCATAGATGAGACTTACGATATCGTTCCAGTAACCGAAAGCGCGGAAATCATCGGGAGTGAAGAGATCGGGAGAACAGAATTTCGATTCTCGTTTCTTCGTGATCTGTTGACGGAAAAGAGAAACGAAACCAGCATCAGTTCACAAATCTCTCTCGCTTCGACAACTGAGAAGTGTACATACGACGGTCTCGTAACCACAGAGCATTGGCATAGCGATAACGTCGTTCAATTCGAGCTCGAGACCTGGAGCTTGACCTTTCATTCGTTCGAGAATCGGCGGACCGTAATGTTCTAGCCATTCTTGCGCCTCCGGTTTTCCTACTTCCTTGGTGAACGCGGGACAAATCTTGTGCGGAGTCAAAGAGTTTGCCCAATTCGTGTCGTTGTTGGGAACCTTGACGAGGGAGATTACAGTTCCATCTCCATCTCCTTCGTCACCCCCTTGCCAGTACGGGAAAGCACCCTTGATCCACTCTTGACTGGTAATGACATCTCGCTTCGAACTAGCTGACCAAACTTTGAAAGGAGGTACTTTCTTGTCCCCTTTCTTTCCCTTCTTCTGCTTTTTACCTAAATGCTTCGGTGGTAACAAATGACCATACGTCTTTCTCATCCTTTCCCCGAACGCTCTAGCGTCTGCTTTTCCAGGTTCGGTAACATCCTCCAAGTTGTCGTCGTTGATAGGCGACTTCCAATCGTTCAGGAAGGAGAGAGGAGATTTCTTTTCGATTTTCGAGTTTTTCGAATCTCTTTGGAACGCTTCGACTCGATCGATGAAAGGTTTCATGTAATCTTCGTATTCGTCGTCGTTGGCGTAGATCGAAGTGTGTCGCAAAAGAGTGGCTGCGGCTGAAACTTTGCAAGAAGGAGGAGGTCGAGAGTCGGCGTTAGGAGCGTCATGGTAAGGTGAGATACCGCTCATATCTAGTAGGGTTGTCCACTGTCAGTCTTCAACATCTCCTCGCTCTCATAGCTGAGTAGAAACGCACGGTCAAGATGATTGAACTTTTTGTCTGATGACGTCGGAAAGTCTCGTCAGTTCCGCTCCTTGACGGGCTAACAGGAAAGGATAGTGAACTCACGAGGGATCTTGGGCAAAGGAGGAGCCGGTGATGCATTGAACGGATATTGCAAACCAACGGGAGTTGCAGAAGTTGAGAGAGCCGCAGCGAGGAGGAGAAGGGAAGGGGGTGAAAGCATCGCTAGAGCGACCCTGCAGTAGCTGAGCAGTGGGTGAACGAGCGGAAAGAAGAGGGTGAAAGAATAGAAGAAAGAGAAAGCTCTTCGTTGAGCGAGATTTGAAGGTAAAAAACAGTGACAGAATATCAAACTCAGACGGGTCTCATTCGCTACAAATTCTGAGCTACAGTAGTGTTGATGCTGACAATGCAAATGTTTGAACTCTATATTTAGCCAAAAAAATCTAGCAACGATGTTTTTCAATTTCTAATTCCTTCCTCGGCCTCTTCTTCTTCGAGAGTCCTGATCCTCAAAGTGATCGAATCTGGGCTAGCGTGAACTACCTCGACCCTGAGAGATACAACCCGTGAAAGGTCAGCTAGCTGGGGATATAAGACAGAAAATGGAACAGGGTTTTCATTTACCGGGTTAAATCGACAGTTTTGATAGTAGCTTCAATCGCTCTGATCTTTTCTCTCGGCTGTCCAGTACAGACTGCCAAGGTCTTGCATCCCGCAGCCAAACCTGCTTTCAAACCGGAAGGAGCGTCTTCAAAGACGAGGATGTCCTCCGGTGCGAAATCTCCTCCGGTGCCCAATTTACGGAGAGCTTCCATTCCTTTCAGGTAAGGTTCAGGGTGAGGTTTACCGTGAGTAACATGGTTTGCAGTGATGAGGAAGGGAAGTTGAGGAGGTTCAGAACCGATAGACGAGGTCGTCAAAGCGGAAGAAGCGTAAATCGTCGTAGCTAAAAGAAAAAATCCAAGGTCGATTTGGGTGTTTTGCTCAAGAAGAAGACGGGCGGGACAACGCTCACCACTGGTGCAGATACCCCATCTAGCGTTTCCTTCCCTCAGCTTGTCGAGGAGAGCAGTAACTCCCGGTAATCTAGTGATTCCTCTTCCTCCCGCCTCACTCAACTTTCTCCCATTCTCGGCAATCGTGTACTCCATCAACTTGACTGCTTCGTCGAGTTGTTCTTCAGTCAATTGATCTCCAGGAACTGGAACCCGTTGGAACCTCCGCAAGTTGTCTTGAGTTCTGACTCCGTGCGAGTGAGAGAGAAAGTATTCAACGTCGATCCCCTGAGTTTTACACCATTCTGCCATAGTGGCTTCTACTGCTGGTGTCGAGTCGACCAGTGTACCGTCCCTATTCGTAGGATCAATGTACGAGTGAGTGGGGGAAGACGGGAAAACCTGGAGAAGGAGTGAAGAGAAAAGAGGTGCAAAGACTCACATATCGAACAATAGACCTTTGACAGTGATTTCCTTCATCTTTCGAGAGCTGGACTGTGGGTACGAGTTCTTCAGGGGTGGAGGAAGAGCAGAAAACGCGAGAAGAGATCTTGATCAACTTTTAGACTTCTTCCATCTCATTCTGTTCTTCTCCTAAACGGCTATCGACAACCTGTCACGCATAAGAACACGCTCAAGACGGGGAACCTAATTGACCGAAGTGGTTCCGTAGCAGCCGAGTTGTCGCTCTTCCTCCTCGAGTTAGAATGACACCCGACATTTCGAGGTCTTCCTCCCCTTCACCGCCTCTAGAGATCCAAAGAACAAAGTCACGGAGTAGCTCTCTAGTCAACGGCAAGCCTCCAGCTCAATCGGCCAAAGAGAAGAAGGTGAAAGATGGAGCGGTAGGAAGAATGGATGCGAGTTTTTATCGCAAGATGATGCCTGGTTGGAGGTGCACGGTCAGAGAGCTACTGGTAAAGAGTCTGGAAGGAGAAATTGAGGATCTAGTACAGCTTCAGGTGAATTCGAAAGACCTTGCTTTTAATTTTCTACGCCTCGGCTTCGCTGATCATTCGCTTTGAGCTGCAGTCAAACTGGAGAACACGTTTCAGAGATCATTATTTCGTTAAGACGAGTCTCCTTGGCACTCATACGTGAGCTCGGGGTCCGCATCTTCCACGAAAGCTGAGATTTCGAAAACTCATCCTTTCCTTGTGTTTTCGACAAACGCAGGTTTTTCATGGTTTTCATCCCTATCTGGGCCTGGTATGGTTTTCCTGAAGTTGCTCGAGGGTTAGTCCGTCCTTTCAGCTAATCCCCTGCTCATCAAGCTGACCTTTGTCTCCATTTCCAGATTGCTCTACGTACTCGCCGCAGGTAAGCTCCTCAACTGTCTCCCGCTTGTGTCTCTCTTGCCCGTAGTCAGAACTGATTGTTCTCTCTTCGATGACAGGCGGATACGTTACTTCGGTATTGAAAGATGCCTTCTGTGTTCCTCGACCTTTCTCACCTCCAGTGCACCGACTCTCAGTAGGATCTCACGCACTCGAATACGGCTTCCCTTCTACTCACTCATCGAATGCTCTTTCGATGGCGCTCTTCTTCGGCGAGTTGTTGCTGAGGAGAAACAAGGGCGGGAATTGGATGGTCAATCTCGCCGGGGTCGTCGGTTTGGTATTGTTTGCATGGAGTATCACGTTCGGGAGGTTGTATACCGGAATGGTGCGTCTCTTCATTTCTGCTCTCTGGTTTACGAGCCTCGAAACACTGACGCAAGCTCGATATTCTGTAGCACTCGAGAATGGACGTTCGAGTTGGAGCTTCGATAGGAGTCCTCGTTTGGCTTGCAACTTGGTCAGGAGAAGCTCGATTAGAACAATTGGTTCTCGGAACTGGTCTCAATGGTGCGTCTTTCTATTCACTCCTTCGCTTGATCGTATATCATCTCCATATCCGAAATTGCTGACACACTTCTCCTCGGTCTCTTCGACAGGTACACTCTTTATCATTCCCTCTCTACTTCTCTTGGTCACGTTCCATCCTCAACCAGCCGAGAATTGTCCATGCTTCGAGGATGCTATCGCATTCCTTTCAGTTTTCGCAGGAATTCTCCTCGGAGTAGCTTGGAACCCTTACAAGTACGCAGACAACACTCTCGGCTATCAATGGAGGGACTTCACAGACATCAGCACCTGGTCCGCTGCTGTCGTTAGCAAATTGGTTATCGGTGAGCGACTTTTTCCTCCCCTTTCGCTTATTCCATGTCTTCGTCGAGCACAGACTGACCTCATCGAGCGAGAGAAAATAGGTGTCTCGGGTATTCTCGTATGGCGAATCGTAGCCAAATTCTTATGTCACAAGGCTTTACCACCTTTGTTCCGACTTTTCGCTCCAGTTTTCGCTCTTCCTAGGAGGTATTACCTCGCAGCTACTGAATGTCAGCCTTTGTCTCGCTTCATCTCTTGCTTACGAGAGTGACACGTACTGACTTTCTCGATTATTGCGACGCAAAATAGATGGTTCATACCCTGAACAAAAATCGTTGAATCCGGTTCCATCGATTCTAGATTTACCATCTCTCGCAGAAGATGCTGAACTGTCCCATTCATCTCCCTCCTCCTCTTCTGTAACATCAAATTTATCTGTGAATCAAATGAGGAACCGATCTACCCAGAGTCGACAATCTTCGACGGACTCTCAAAATTCTGTCAATTCTCCTTCCTCAAACTCGAAGCCTCCTGCCCCCGTCATCAACGACGGCACTGCCTCCCTACCTCATCTGCGCTCTCCGACCGTCTCCGGAGAAACTACAGCGACAAACGCGAGTGGTAACGAAACTCCGATTCATTTGGACGCCGACGTTTTAACGAAGATTGTCGTCTATGGGGGAATCGGGTGGATGGCGACAGTCACGCTACCTTGGTTATTCGGAGGGCTCGGATTGAGCGTGTGGAAAGATTCGGGTGCGGTGATTACTCCGAAGAGATGGGTCGGTAAAAGATTAGTCGAGAGGGGAATCGCCATTTAGAATTGTAGTCCTTTAGTATTTACTTTACTACCTAATGTGTAACATTCATGCAGCAGTCGCTTTCTAGTTGTCTCAGACCCGTCGTCGAGAGAGGCTTAGACGGTCTCAAGAAATGATGGGAACGCTAGAAAGTTTCTTTTTTAGCAGCGAGGAAGAAACGAAGAAACACAGACAAAAATGACAATCTACACAAATAAGAAGAGGCGACTACTAATCCTCCCGGGCTCGCTCCCTACCAGTCAGTCCCCCTTCCTCTCTTTTCAAAACATGTTTAAATTTTTCAAACCTTGGTGGTGTCTGCCAAGTACATAGGGAAATAACTTTGAGGATCGTGAGGAGCGTTCTCCTTTGCTGGGGCCCATCGGAATTTGGGACCAGGAGGAGTAGGAGGTTTGAAAGATCCAGCAGAGGAAGAAGGGGAAGCGTAGAGAGCGGCGAGGGAAGGAGCGGGAGAATCGGCAGTGATGGCGGTAGTGGTCGATGCCTCGGCGGAAGAGACAGGAGGGAGACTGTATGTACAAGAGACGTTAGTTAGTGAAAGATGTAGAAACTAGAGAAGAGAAGAGAATGAGACTTGCGATTCGAAACCACCTTGAGCGATCAAGAGTTTGGCGAGTTCACCTTGGGTGACAACTTCAGTTTTGGGGTATTGACGACGGAAGTCCCGCTTGTAGTAAGGGTTCTCAGCGACTAACAGAGTCGGAGTTGGAGGTAAGTTATGAAAGTTGAGGACCAAAAGCGCGAGGAGGTTACTTACCATCGGAAGCTTTCGAAGAAGGAACGGTGAACTTCTCGGGACGGGAGGCGGGCTCAGGAGTACGGAACTTTGCAGGTAGAGGGTTACCGGAAGACGATTCACTGTTTAGAAGATGAGATGCGATCAGAGGAATGAAAGGTCAGCTCTCAATTCTCGTTGAACGGTTCTACGGTCGCTTCAGAGTTCTCATAGAGCTGTACTACACATCTCAAGCTCTATCTTGGAGCATTCGAGAGCGAGAAAGAGGAGACTCACGGGTTAACTACGACGGCCTTTCGAATTCGGTTCCACAAACTCGTCTCGTCTGTAGTGTGGTACAAGAAGGGGTCGGCAAAGGGTTTGGCAGATTGCCTCAAGGCGCGAGTAGGTCGGAGAGCGGCGGAGAGCATCGTCGTTGAACAGTGGTAAGTTTAACCCGAAATTTGATTCGTCTAGGAGTTCTTCCTTCTCGACCATTCACTTCTCTCTCGCGACAAATAGGCTTCGGGCAGCTAGCTTCGTAATCAGTGATGAGTGAGATTCTGCTCAGTGCTACCATCGACAATTTCTCGCCTGAAAGCTTTCCTCCCTTCTCTCGACGACCTCAAGTTCTCCGGAGTAGCGAGGGAGTCACAACTCGATATAACAAGTTACGACAACAAATGACAGTCATCTATGCAGCCTCTGCGATACCTTCTACCTTGTCACCATCTTTGGAGCCCTCTCTGCTCGCGACTCGTCTCGCCAATTTCACTTCATTCTCTGCTTTCCCTCTGTTCTCCCTCCACAGCTCCATCGCTTTCGGCAATCTCTTCCTCAACAGTTGTAACCTCTCCTTCCCAGTTGGATGAGTTCGCAACAAAGCGACGTGATCCCAAATGATCTTTCCCTCTCCATCTCCATCTCCCTCTCCCTCCGTTCCTCCTCGTTCAACTGGTCGATTGTTCTTCGCAGAATCGATCGCGTAACTTCCCTCCGTCTCGATATCTTCTTCAGCTTCGTTCAAAATCTCCCACAACCTGATGGCAGCTCTAGGATCGTACCCTGCTTTGGCCATGAGCTCCATTCCTAACCAATCTGCTTCGATTTCTAGTTTCCGAGAGTAGGCCCGTTGAGAAAGTTTTCGATCGACGAAAGTGAACGCTGAAGATAGAGCGTCTCCGACGATGGGGAACGAGATGGTGAGGGCCCACGAGAAACCTCGAAGAATATCGAACAGAACTCCGCTAGAGACGAAAAGCGAATCAGAAAGGTACAACGCAAGGCGAGTAAGGTACTGACTCACCTCAGAGCCATGAATCCTAACGACTCGACAATATGTCGTTCTTGTAAGCTGCAGAATCGAGAGGAAGAAAAGCGAGAAAGAATGAATCGTTAGAATTACTTTCGGTTTTCACCTCGATCGTTAGCAAAGAAGGCAAAACGAATAAACTCACTGTTCTATCTCATGACCTATCACTGCAGCTAACAAATCTTCGTCACCTTCAGTCAGTGAGAGTAGGCCTGTGTAACAGAAAACGTCCCTCGAAGCCATGACGAATGCGTTGATCACGGGAGCATCGATAACGTAAATAGCCCAGCCTAAACATCGGCATTCAACTCAGAGAGTAAGTCAGAAGTTGTCGGCGATGAAGAGGTTAGAAGTAGATAAAGAGGTCACCATCTTTCGCGAGAACTTTTTCGGGATTTCCAGTCTAAATCCGGCTCTCATCGTGATCAGCTGAAAGCGAAGGCAATACAAGCAAGTGATCCAAACTTACCTCTGGTCTGTAAGGCATTCTCAGTCCCTCTGTTGTTGCACTCGGAGCAACCAACTTCCTCGCGCTCGCACCAGATCCTTTCCTCCTGATCCTCTCTATCCTAGCCTGCTCAGAGAACGATACAGAGCTTTCGTCGTTCAGAGCTTGTACCAATCTGTCGCAAACCCTTTTGAGAGGTTGTACCCTCGGGTCTGAAGGAGGTAAAACAAACATAGATTCTGTCGACATTAATTCGTCGAACCTAGAAGCTCTCGACCGACTCAGTCAGCACCCCAGCTCTTTGCTTCCTCCTCCTCGGAAACATCCACATTGATTGAACTCACCGCTGATTAGACCATTCAATCTCTTCTCTATCACTCATCAACAACAGTCTCCATCGAGAAGTTTTTTCACTCTGATCTAATCCTAATGCAACGACTAAACTGAAACCTGCGAACGGGATCCATAGTAACCATTTCGTCGTATTTGGGAACCGCTTGAAGAACTTGTATCTCCAGAGGAATGGAATTGCGAGTAGTGTGAGGCGGACAAGATAGAGGAGGGATTGTTTGAACAGAGGAGCCGAGACGAAAAGGATATCACGTCGGGACGGGGTCGAGTGGAAAAGTGATCGCTGACGTAATGCTCGAGTGGAAAGGAGAGGCAGGTAAGGGAGATGAGGAAGAAGTGGAAGAGTCGAAGATGAGAGTCGAGGAATGATAGGTGTCGAAACGCGCGACAACGGACGATAGATGCTCGAGGGTGTCGTTGCTGTCCCTAGCCGCGTTCCGTTCCGTAGCAGCATCAGGTTGTTGTGTAAACTGAAGATTGAAAGGAGAAGTGGTTCGGAAGCGATTCAAAAGTGGGGGAGGTCTTGTTTCTCAATTTTCTCTCAATCAATCTGAAAATTTTGATAGGGGAAAAGCAAATAGTAGCATTCAAGCAAGACAAGAACGAGATAAGAAAGGAAAAAAAAAGGTAAAAGAACTCGAGTAAACAAATCGAAAGTTCTTTTTCTGGTTTCCTCTCCTCCTTTTCAAGAACCAAACTTCAAAACTCCTCCATTTTTTTCCCTATTCCCCCTAATCAATTTTTTTGTCAATCCAGAATAATAAACGCAAGACTCAGTGAAGAGGGGATGCGTTTAGTAGACCTTCTTGGCAGAGAGTTGGAGGTGGGAAGAGAACTCCTCGAAGGGCGAAGGAGGAGGGTCGATCTTGGTCCAGAGATCGGGAGTGAGGAAACCGTAGGTAGCGGTGATAGCAGCGTAAGCGGCCTTGATGAAGTTACCCATGCTAATTATCGATGATGAGGAGTCAGTTTTCATTTATCTCGGTTCCTTTAGATAAAAAGACGTACGTAGAGGTGTTTCCTCGGGATTGAGTGTAGCAATCCTCGACACCAGCGAGTTGAAGCATACGCTTGCAAGCGGGGGCAGCGACGATACCAGTTCCTCGGGGAGCGGCGATCATGGTGACCGAAACGGATCCAGCCTTACCAGAAACCTTGCAAGGTACGGTGTGGGGCTCTCCGAGCTTGTTACCCCAGTAACCACGACGAACGGGGATGACGGAAAGTTTGGCGAGGATGATAGCACCACGGATGGCGGTAGCGACTTCCTTGGCGCACTTGACTCCGAGTCCGACGTGTCCATCGAAATCTCCGATGGCGACGAATGCCTTGAAGCGGGTACGTTGACCGGCACGGGTTTGCTTTTGGACGGGGTGGATCTTCATAACCTCATCTGTAAAGAGCGAGAAGAGAGAGAATTGTTGTCAGTTTTCATTTTTCCCTTTCTGTTCGGAAGGACGTCCGCTCTCCCGGCGAAAGGAAACGAAGTATCGTGGACTGACCCTTGAGCTTGGGAAGGAGGATATCGATGATTTGGTACTCCTTGACGGGAAGGGAGAAGAGGTAGATTTCCTCGATCGACTTGATCTTGCCGTCCTTTACGAGACGACCAAGCTTGGTAACGGGAACCCTATCGAATTGTATCTCTGTCAGTGACTAGTCATAGTGGGACAGGAAACGAGTAGTTGAGACTCACCATTCCTTCTCCTCGTCCTTGCGAGCACCGCGACGAGGTCCACGACGGGGACCACGACGGTCACCTCCACGTCCACGGCCGAAGCCTCCACGTTCTCCAGCAGGGGCAGACATTCTATTCGGAGAGCAAGTAGCAACAAGTGAGAGAAACAGAGTCAGCTCCTCAGGAATTTCTCGAGAGGTGAAACGCTGAGATTCCCATCAAGTCCCGTTTCGCCCATTTGACTTTGTTGTACCCTCTGTGGTAGTTATTTAACCTCTTGTTACACTCCTAGGACACTCTGTGGTCTTCTCCAGTTGCGTTGAACCGAGATTCAACCGATTGAACCCTTTTTTTCACTGGCTCATCTTTCATTCTTCTACCAACCTCTGCTCCTGCTGTGCTAATGCTTGATGGGCTTGTAGTACCGAGAGTATAGCTTACTCGTTATTAAAGGGGTTGGTGAGTTGGGGGAAGGTCGAAAACACACGGGAATCAAAAGCAAAAGTTGCTCCCCCCTCCTCTGCCCTTTGAAATTTCGAATCCGCGTTCGCTCGAGTGAAATCTCTTCACATCTCCCTGTTTACCGTTGAGTTTGAATCTAATACCTATCGACACTCTGGTAAACTCGCAAATTCGATTCGAGAAAAATTCGTCGAAAATAGCTTTGTCGTTCTCTCTCTCTCTTCTCGTTCGCAACCATCAAATCCACTGTCTCTCGTGCGCGACCGCCAGCCTGCGCTTCAGAGTCAGTCAATTTCGTATTTCCTAGTCATTCTGTACCCAATCGTTGCCTATCTTCCTGTCAATCGGTTCAAACCTTTCCGAAGCTCGAAATGCTTTTCAGCTTTGACTCTTACAAGAATCCAAAGCTCCCTTTCCCTATACCTCAGGTTTCTCAACTCTTCTTCAACGATTCCGGTACAGCTATGCCAAACTTGGTAGACCAACCAGCGATCCATTTCGTCGAAATGAATTTCTCGTTCCAACCTCTCTCGACTTTGTCGGCGATCCTACATGCCAACAAATGCTTACACTACTCGCCCGTCAACGATAACGTTGTGTCAACCTCCTTGTTCTCTTAACTTTTCTCGAGTCTCACCCGGAACTAACTCACGATAATTTGAGAATGTTTCTGAGCTAGAACGTTGCGAGAAAAAGCTGGACAAGGACAATAACCTCCGTTCGGTAACTCTGGGTGGACAGTATAGTTCGGTGAAGAAGGTTTCGAACTAGCTACTTGATACAGTTTGGAACCGTTTGGTAGATGAATTCTAGCGACTGAATGAGGAGACAAAGGTCTCAATTCGCGCGATCAGCTTTTCTGTTTTTTGCGAGCCAGAGTGGGAATGAGCTCTTTCTCTCACCTTGACCCCTGTCTATCAAGTCTAGAGCATCTCGAAGTTGATCGTGACCGACTATCGAGGAAAGAGAGACGAAGTCTTGTTCACTGATCGGTGAACTGAGAGAAGCTAGAACTCCTTCGAGTAATGATAGGTGCGAATCCGACATTTTTGCTCGGCGTATTCTCAGTTGGTGTCTAGGTGCATCATCGTCTTGAGAGAGTGAATGGTAGGATGTCAAGAATAAACGATCATCGTTTGCTTCCTCCGATACCCTCGACAACTCAAAGACTCGACTCCCTAGCGCATTGTAGACAAACCGTAGACTACTCGAAGAACGATACAATCGAAGCAAGAGAACTTTACGAACTTGTCTCTCAGACGACACCTCAATTTGTCAGCTCCACCTGTCTCCATCTCCTTCTCACGCACAATTCTACCAAGGCCCATCTACACGCTCAATAGAAATAGAAAGTAAGCTACAGATAGCTACGAAGACAGTTCAGACTAGAAAAGGATGTTGGATCTAGATGGAGCGATTTCAATCCTCCTACGCAAGAAGTTACTCGGTGAAGCACTGCTGAAAGAGATTTGTGAAAAGACGAAAGAACTTTTGATGAGGGAGAGTAACGTCGTACACATTCAAGCTCCCGTTACAGTCGTCGGAGATATTCACGGGTTAGTTTTCATTTCTTTCTTTCTTTCTCTCTCTCTCTCTGCCTGTTCCTCTCCAAGCTGACTAGAAGAATGAGAACTATGACAGACAATTCTACGACCTGATAGAAATATTTCGAATCGGAGGTTATTCACCTCATACAAATTATTTGTTTTTGGGAGACTACGTCGATCGAGGTTTGTTCTCTGTCGAAACCATCTCTCTTTTAACCTGTTTAAAGTTGAGGTATCCGGATCGGGTACAACTTATCAGAGGGAATCATGAGAGTCGAGCTGTAACTCAGGTGAGCTCTCTCCCGAAGTTTTGCATTTCTTCCCAGAAAACAGAACTGATTCCTCCTCACTCACTCGCTTGCGGCTTCTTGTCGGGTACACAGACCTATGGATTTTATAGCGAATGCGTGAGAAAGTACGGATCACCAGCAGTGTGGACCTATTTTACAGACATGTTTGATTTCCTGACTTTGTCAGTCGTAATCGATGATCGGATATTCTGCGTTCACGGAGGTGAGTCTATCGAAATTACTCATCCATCTTTCGAATGTGTACTGATACCCTCTTTCGGCGTATAGGATTGTCTCCTTCTGTGCATACCCTCGATCAAATCAAAATCATTGATCGTTTCAGAGGTGAGATTCGATTTTCCTATGATTGAATGAAGGAAACGTCGAGAGCAAGGTTTGTACTAACATAATTCACCAAACCGAACCGAGTGTAGAGATTCCTCACGAAGGACCGATGGCAGATCTAGTTTGGTCAGATCCAGATCCGGACAAAGAAGAATTCTCAATTTCACCTCGGTGAGTTCTGCAAACCTCTTTTTCGACAAGCAGTTGAATTCTTTCGCGACTTGAACTGACGCGCAACTTTGTTGTTTTTAAGGGGAGCTGGTTACACCTTTGGTTCGCAAGTAGTCAAAAAATTCTTAGATAGCAACAACATGGTTCATATCTTACGAGCTCATCAACTTTGTATGGAAGGTTTCTCCGTTTTGTACGACGACAAACTCTCGACAGTTTGGAGTGCACCAAATTATTGTTACCGGTGTGGCAACATGGCAAGTATATTGGAAGTCGGACCTAACGGGGAGAAACATTTCAATGTATTCGATGCAGCACCTGAAAATGAAAGGGATGGACCTGCTAATCAGAATCAAATGAGTGGTCCTTCTAATGTATGTTCCTCACTGAACTAAAGTAGAAGGCGTCTTGCTGACTCTCTCGTTGATCACCGCTTAGATTGAATATTTCCTCTGATTCCACAAAAGAGCCAAGTTTCTACAACAGCTCAACAAATGACTACCCCTCCCCCCTCTTTCGCTTGTTGTTTCACTATATACCCGCTTTACTTTGATCGGCTGTCTCCGCTTCGGCGTTGTCTACCGCCCACTTTGATTTTTTATATTGTTCTCCCTTTTCTTTTCTTTGATACCCTTTCCCCTTCCCTTCTTCAAGCCTCCCATCTTGCAAGCAACTAGATCGTTGAACGTAGTGCTTTAGCGGCCGTCGGCAGGACGCTCAGGGCTCGACGAACCTTGTTGAGCTCGTCAAACCGACCTGACCCCCTTCGCAAGCTAAAATTCGATGAGAGTCTTTTTGAAGTTGACAACTCCGTCTAGCTTGCGAGCCTTCGTTCTCACCAGTTCGGCTTGCATGATTCGTAGCTGTGACAAATATCTGCACAGCGCAAGCGCTCAAAGCTATACAGACAGCTGACAGAGCTCTGAACTAGAGCTCCCGAACAGCACGTGCAGAGGATCTTCGTTCAACTCTGTCCCACTCTCCGCTGCACTAAGGAAACTTTTCTGCGTGGCAAGTGACTCGCAGGGAAGAGGAGAAGAAGAACAAGGGTGTCAGAGTGGAGGCGTCAGAGTTGAAAGGCGAAAAAGGAAAGCGAGCGAGAGAGAGAGAAGGCTGGTCTTTTTTCATTGTATCGTCTCTTTGCGAAAGATTGAATTTAGTAACTCTTTGGGTCGTTCATAACACAAAGAGAGTATTGATTGACTTTGCTGCGCTGTGGAGAATTTCGAATGACCGCTTTCCGATCTCGTCGTCCGGTGTCAAAGCTGAAAAAAGTTTGCGAAACCGAACCTTTTACTCGGTCTTATCGTGGGGACATCGCTCCATGAGACGACGACCAAGACGACCAAGGCGACGATCATCCACCGCAGAGAGCTCGCGAGGATAACGAGAGCCTTGAAGACGGGATTTTGAAAAAAGCGAAAAATGCAAAACGACTGTCGGAAAGCATGAGCTGCGAGATTCAGTGAGATACAGACCTTCTATCTCGTGTGTTCGATCAAAGTCGATCGAACGCTAGTCCGAAGAGAGAGAGAAACAGAACGAAGAAGGGCTTCTGGGAGGAAAGTACAAGTCGGTTCAAAGCCGGATTCAGAAATTCAGACGATCCGTCAAACAGACTTTCCTCTTTCCCCCATTTCCCTCTTGCTTTCTCCCTTCGCCGGCATCTGTTCCGTCGAGGACAAATGCCATCAAGAGGAATTGCTTTTTGAAAAGGGAGTGGGTTCCTGACAGCCGAAGAGAGAAAAAAGAGATCCCGCAAAGATCATCCAACTCTTTGATCCCCATCTCCTCCTGCTTCTTCTTCTTTCTCTCTCCTACAGCTCTCGTTGACGACCTATCAGCTACCACTTTCCTCAAGTCTTCATACGACACTATCGCGCAGGTCGCGATTCTTCTATTCAAAGTCCGTCGAACGAACGAACCAAACGAAACATTTCATCTCAAAAAGGCGCCTCAGTCGCTCAACCCCTCTCCCTTCCTGTCTCAAAAACCCCTTGAAGCTCTAGCTAGCTAACCCACCAACGCTCTCGACAATCCTATCTCAACCATTCACTTTCATTCCAATTCACTTCATTTAACGATGCTTTCCTTCGCTACTACTCTCCTCGCTCTACCTCTTCTGACTACTGCTCACATGTCGCCCTGGCTGCCGAGTATGTACGGAGTCGGTCCCAACTTTGAATACTGTAAGTGGTACTCAATCGCATAACGATCAAATTTCGAAGGAAAGACAGTGAACTGACCATTTCTTCGCTTTTTACTTTCGCCTGTCCAACAGCTGCTGGAAACCCTGTCGACCCTATCGGACCTGGATGGACGACATTCGACGACTGGTGGTTCCGTGGACCTAGTTACCGAGCTCTCAAACCACAAAGCAACGTCGCTTCGCAATTACCCGCTGGCGGTTCTTTCACTATGGAGATTGCCTGTCATGTCGCTTGGGTAAGTAGTCCGCTTGTATCTCTCAATACGTAAAGTCGCTTTGATGGGTAAATTGAAAACTGATCGAATTTGTTCGAATCTTTCCCTTTTCGAAAACTTTTATCAACAGACTTCTTACGGTTACGCCACAACTGAACCTGGTTCTCCTCTCGACGCTTGTCCTGGTGACAATGCTGGACCCTATCACGCTGGAGACCCGAACTCGATGGAGATCGACGACCACCTCGTTTCAGGTTGCGCTTTGGCCATCGCAGACGTGAGCTTTTACTCTCCTCCGATTCCCTCTCTTTGCTCTGTGCTGATCTAGACTACCAAATGTCTAGGTGGAGAACATTGAAGATGTAACGATGGACAACCTCGTCGTCTTCTCGACGAATCAAAACTGTGTTCGCCAAAAAGAGACAACTTTCGAAATTCCCGCTAAAATGCCCAAGTGTACCGGATCCAACTGTATCTGCTCGTGGCAATGGCTTGCTGCAAATGGTACAGCAAACTTCTGTAAGTCTCTTGTCTCTACGTACTGCAGCAATGAAAAAAGGAGACTGAGCTAAAACCTGTTTTCTCTAGATCAAACCGGTTTCAACTGCACGATCACCGGAGCTGATCCTACTGCTACCCCTATCGCTCCTCCTTCCGATCCTGTCTTCTGTGGTGACGATTCTTCCAAGTGTACGAAAGGAGCGAAACGACCTATTTACGCCTACAACTATCCTTCGAACGTGCAATGGGAAGGATTCAACGACAATCGACCCGGCTACCACGGTTCGTGGAGTTTCCCCAACAATGGTGCTCAGAACGACATCTTCCTCGCTGCTGGACAAGTTGTCAACTCTACCGCAAGAACCTCGACAAACTCGACGGCAAACCCTTATTTCGGAACTCCGACTGGTGCTGGAGGAGCTCCGGATCTCGCACTCTCAGTCTCGACTGTAACGGCTTCTTCGACGGCGTTCGGGCAAGGACCTTGGCACGCTGTCGATGGTTGGACCGGAGGTTACAAGGAGGATCAAACTGGAAACGTTGAGCAAGAGTGGTCGTCGAACGGTGAAAAGGTCGGAGCTTGGCTCAACCTCGTTTGGAACACTCCCGTTACCTTCAATCAGATCGTGCTTTTCGATAGACCAAACCTCGGAGATCAAGTCACTGCTGCCAACATCACCTTCTCGGATGGTTCTTTCGTTTCGGTCGGAACCCTGAACAATGATGGATCAGCAACGTATTTCAACTTGGCCTCGTCGATCACTACTTCCTCCCTACGCTTCACTGTCACTGGAGTCAGTTCATCGACTGGAAACGTAGGATTGAGCGAGATTGAGCTTTTCTCGGTTCCTGCCAGCGGGTTAGTTTCTTCTCTCGTTCTCTCCCCTTGTCGTTCATGCTTCCCTGACCGATCTCGTTCGAGATAGATTCTCTACCACTACTCCGGTCCAGGGTATTCCCAAGGTCGTATCTAGCGCAGCAGTCTCTTCGACGGTTTCTTCAAGTGCGGTCGTTCCTTCCTCGAGCGTCGTCGTTCGAAACGCAACCTCTGCCTCGGTCCTCGCGAGTTCGACACTCGTGGCATCGTCCTCTATCCCGGTCTCAGTTTCAGCGAGCGCATCTTCAGCACTCCCTTCCTCGACTCTCGTCAATTCCTCCGTCGTTGCAAGCTCGACCCCTTCTTCCGCCTCGTCAGTTCTCAGCAGCACCTCTTCTCGCGTCTCGTCAGCTTCAAGCGTCTCGTCGACTGGATCTTCGGTCGCTCCTATTCAAGCTATTCCAGTCTCTGCCTCTTCAGCCTCTGCCTCGAAACTTCTCTCGTCGACCGGATCGACCTCTTCAACCCTCTCTTCCTCTCAATCTTCCGCGAAAGCTTCGAGCACTTCCTCATCAGTTGCACCAGCGGCTCCAACATCCTCGAACCTAGTCGACCTCGCTCGTCAAGCAATCGCAACAGCTTCATCTTTCACAACCTGGACCGGACAAACTCCTTCGGGAGCAATCGACGGTATCATCGGTGGCTACCTCCTAGGCGGAAGTTACTACACGACCCAAGAATGGGCTTCCGGAGGAGAGAAGGCTGGTGCTTGGTTACAACTGAAATGGGTTCTACCTCAAAGCTTCAACCAAATCGTTCTCTGGGTGAACTCAACTTTATTTTTGCCTTTCTCCACCTCTCGAATTTGTACTGACGGTTCTTCTTTCTCACTCAGGATCGACCCAACACTGCTGATCAAGTTCTCGCTGGTAACATTACTTTCGCCGACGGAACTGGAGTTTCATTCGGTCAACTTCCCAACGATGCGAAAACTGGACTCACGATCAATCTCGCGCAAACTGTCACTTCGAACACTATGAAGATCTACATCTCCCAAGTCAGTTCGACAACCAAGAATACAGGTTTCTCAGAGGTTCAAGTATACGCCGCCGATGCTTCGAAGTGAGTTTCCGCTTTCTCGTGACTTTTCGAAATCAAGCGACTGACTCTATCTCTACTCTAGGTTCGCCTCGGGAAGTCTACTCTCTCCTACACGAGCCGCTGCAGCTGTCGTTTCAGCAGCTAGTTCGAGCATAGTCGTTCCCTCTTCCGCCTCGTCGAGCAAGGTGAGCTCGACCTCATCTTCTCCGCTTGTATGGAGCATCGTACCGACCAATGTTATTCCCAATCCAAAGAACGCTGCTCCTACATCTTCGACGACCTCTTCATCTCCTGCTGCCGCAACGACCACGACGACTCCCGCCAAAACTTCGTAAGCTTTTCGTTTTCTGTTCTTCTTTTCTTCGCCTCTCTGAGCAGCGCTGACTCGAAAGCGAGTGTTTACAGAACTACTGCCGCTGCAACAACAACGTCATTGCAAGCCTGGACTCGAGTCTCTCAAGCTGCTCGAGCTATCCTCGCACTGCCAGCTCGGAAACGAGATTCGTTCGAAAACGAATCGTCCTCCTTCTCGAACGGTTCAACAACAAGTACCCGCCACGTTCGCGATTTCCGACTGACAGCGGAGACAAAATAGAGTTTTATCGCCAGCTTTCGTCTCCTCTAGACTTTCTTTCTCGAAACGCACAGACAGTAGAACTCAACGATTTTTAGTCCCACCCCCCTCCTCTCTAAACGCTTGTATATAGCCTTACTACTACATCATGTATCCTCATACTTTTCATATCACTCTGTAGCCTCACGGATCTGCCGCTCGTCCCCTCTTTTCGCTTTTCACTCGATTTCTTTTCAACTTGATCAAATCAATTTTCATGGCTTTTAACACTATCTATTGTTTTCTACTCGACCTGCGAGAAAGAAAGAGAGAGAGAGAGAGAGAGTATGTTAGAGACTTGAGTAGTTTCAGAGCGTAAGTTACTGCTATCTATTTAGACTCCAACTTCAGCCTCTAGCGCTTGAGCGTAATAATCTCCAGCTAGAATAGGTTCATATTTAGGACCTTCTGGTCCTTCCAATCCAGGTATACATTCAATTAGAGCAGCAGGATCGGGCTAGGAAAGAAAGAAAAAGGGAGAATATGTCAACTAGAGTTTGCGGTCGTTTTTTTCTTCTTTCTGAAACCAAGAAACGTACGTTACAAAAGTAGGCTACAGATCGACGAGTTCGAGTCTTTCCAGTTTTTGGATCGTCTTTACTTGAATCTGGAAGGACCGCTCGGTGGATTGTAGATTTGAGTTTGTCGTTTGACCAACGAGAGAGAATATCTCCGCTGGCAACGATTTTCTGAGGTCAGGCTACATAGAGGTGACAAGGAGCAGAGAGAATCATCTAACATGTTGATGACGAACGTGTCAGGCTTCGGTTCGACTGAAGCCCATTGACCATCTGGACCAGTTACTTCGAGACCTCCAGTTGAATCTTGCCAAAGCAGTGTGACCTTTTCTCATGGTTTGGTTTCAAGTGGTAGGAGAGTCAACGATACGTATCAAGTGCAATCGAGAAGTGAGGGATCGAAGCAGCTTACAGTACCGAAATCTGTATGACTTCCGATCCTAGTTTCCCCATCATCTCGATTCGTCGGAGGATAATGCAACAGTCTCAAACAATGGTTCCTCCCGGATATACTCGGTAAGAAGTAATCTCGATCTAGATTGAGAGCGATCGCGAGTAAAGACATGATTTTGAGATGTAATTCGTGACAGGAGAGGTGGAAACGATTCATGGTCGATTTGAATCCTGGAAGATCTTGTTCTTTAGGCCAATGTTCGGGATAATCGGGATCTATATCGTTTCCAATCTCCATAGTTTCTCTATTCCAGTGAGCAGAATACACAAGTCAGTCACATGTTTGACGAACAAAGAAAAAAAACGAGCTTTTTACTTTTGATCTTTCTCGGTTTGTACCGAAACAACTTCTCCTCCATTCAAGGTGACCTGAGTTGAGAGACTAGCTTGTTCTCTACCAAAACTGAGGTAACCTCTGTTTGCTTTGCTGGAATTGTAAGCGAGGGAGTTTTTGATTTCCAAAGGTAAATCGAAGAATCGTTCGTTCTGACAAAGAGGGGAAAAGGGTTCGAGGGTCAGTTTTCGTCAGAAAGGTCAAACAGCGAGTCTGGTCACTCACGTATTCGAATACTTGCTGTACTAGCTCCTTCGGTACGACTTTCTCCCACCCTTTGACGTAGAAGAACCCTACTCGCTCACTCTCTCGAACTATCTGTTGAGCCAAATCTTGAGCTCGTTCAGCGATGTCCGAGTCGGAGAGATAGTCTGAAATGTCTATAGTGTTGAGCAAGTCTGGCATTCTTGAGAAGCGAGAAGAGCTAGAAGAGGGGAGCCCGGGAGAGAGCGAGTTGGATGAACAAAGGAACCGTTTTTTCGGCTTGTCGTATCTGATTAGCGCTTGTCTAGTAAAGTGTTTAGTCCCTCTAGACTCTGTAGGAAGTCGAAGGCGTGTTTCTGAGTGTTGTCGGTGGGTAAAGATGTCAAGTCGCTTCAACCTTTCCCTCTTTACCTTCTCCATCTTCCACGGTCCTCTCACTCTCGACGTCACACACATCTCGAAGGCAAAGTCCTCAGCACCATCCACATCAAGCTCACCAGTAGTCAATCTATCGAGAAAGAGTTAGCGCGTCTAGGGGAAGGGGGTTCTCTGTCATTCAACAACCAACTCCGATTGAGTGCTCTCGATCCCTCGAGCTGGAGAATGACGCCAGCACCTCTCTCAACTCCAACCTTACCATCATCTCAGAAGAAACCACAGGAAGATAGAGTGTTCCAAGGGTTTCACGAGTTGCAGAGGGAGAGAGATGACTTGAAACGAGCAGGACTGAGCAGGAAACCAAAGATCAGTGCGGGAGGAGGAGGAGACGACAGTGTAGACCCTTCCAAAGAGTAAATTCTCTCTACGTGTTGCAGTCGAGAAAAACTAGGGTAGCTAACTCATCTTAATTGAGAGGATTAGATATCAATTGAACGAGAAATTAGGAGTCGGTTCGTTCGGAGTAGTTTACAAAGCGTGAGTTCTCGACTGTGATCTCATCCTTGACACGTAGCTGAACCAGTGAGAAATGTCGTAAAACAGGATTCACGTACCGACATCTAGACCGGTAGCGATCAAAATTATCGATCTCGAGGATTCAGACGACGATATCGCAGAGATTCAACAAGAGATCAACCACCTAGCTGATTGTGACTCGGAATGGATCACGAGGTACTATGGAAGCTTCTTGAGAGGTTGGAAACTATGGATTGGTGAGTCCCTTTCACGTTTCTTCGAAATTTCACAAAAGATCAAAATCTCACGGCTTCTTCTTTCGCTCGATTTCAAGTCATGGAGTACCTCGCAGGAGGATCTTGTCTCGATCTAGTGAGTATATCTCGCTCTGATTATACCTCGCTCCTCCAGTTATTGACATTTCTTCCCACTTGGAAAAACTGCAGCTCAAACCAGGTCCTTTCGCAGAATCGCATATCGCAATCATTTGTCGGGAACTACTTCTCGGTCTCGAATATCTTCACAACGAAAACAAGATCCATCGTGATATCAAAGGTGAATACTCGATCTCGCTTGGAAGGCTTGCTGAGAAATAAGCTTGCTGACGAACGAATCGTATACTTTTTCTTGTGCAGCTGCGAATGTCTTGCTATCTGCAAACGGTGCAGTCAAGCTGGGTAAGCTCCCTTCCTAATAGCTTCTATTGAGCTCGATTACTGACGAGTCTCGCATGTAGCCGATTTCGGTGTCGCTGCTCAATTGACTGCAACTCTCGGTCGAAGAAACACCTTCGTTGGTGTGTCTGACTCTCGAAGTTTCTGATTCTTTTACTTTTTGCTCATTCCCACTCTCTTGTTTAGGTACACCTTACTGGATGGCCCCCGAAGTAATTCGTCAAGCAGGTTACGATTCTAAAGCAGATTTGTGGTCTCTAGGGATCACTGCTATAGAAATGGCTAAAGGTGAACCACCTTTGGCAGAGTACCACCCTATGAGGGTACTTTTCTTGATACCTAAAGCTAGAGCCCCTGCTTTGGAAGGTCAGTTTTCAAACGCTTTCAAAGATTTCGTAGCACTTTGTTTGATCAAGGATCCGAAGGAGGTGAGTTGTGATTCATTCCACTTCCTCCTCCTATGCTCCCCCTTGTTTTAGTCGTACACGAGAGTACTGATGAGGCTCTCTTCTCTTCGAGACGGTTCGAACAACAGAGACCGACAGCGAAAGAATTACTTCAACATCGATTCGTGAAATACGCTAGAAAAACCTCTCAACTTTCAGAATTGATCGATCGTCAACGAGAATGGAAATTGAACGGACCGAAGAAGAAGGATTCAACTGCAGCTAGTCCGAAAGATAAGAAAGGGAAAGATGCTTTCGAAGATGGATCTAACGGAAACGGAACTGTCATGAGTAGTTGGGCTTTCGATACTCTCAAGAGCGCTGCCGGTGGAGGAGATTCCAGTGACGAAGGAGTAAAGATTGGAACTTTGAGACAAGTGAGTCCCAGCTCTTTCTTGTCCCTCGATTACCTCGCACGGTGAGACTGACCAAGAGAATTAAAACAGCCTCTACCGAGCGACTCGGAACTCGCTGCTCTTTCAGCTTCTCATGCCATTCAGTCGATTCCGGATGCTCCAGTCGGTACAGAACCTATAATCGAGTCACTCTTGGCAGCTTCAGCCCTCCCCGTTACGGCAGCAGTTCACGACGTCGCTTTTCAACCTGAAAACCCAGCGAGAACTCCTTCTCCTGACAAGCAGGCAGCCGCTCCCAAGTCGAGAGGAGACGGTCACGAAACTGTAATCGGTATCGGAAAGGTTGGTTCGGGGTGAGCTCAAATCTTCAAAGTAACTGCGATTGGGAGTTTCAACGAGTTGTGCTGACGACAGGCCTCTTCGTCTCTCTCTCTCTTTTGAACTCTTCAATAGACTGAATACCGTTCGACCAAGTCCGAAACGAAGTTCTCAACCGCCTCAAAAAGCTCCAGCAGAAATTACTCGACGCAACTCTCAGCAGAAGAAAAATTCTCGTCAGAATTCGACTTCCTCGACCACTTCACTCGCTGAACGAGAGAAAGTATCTCAGTCGATGTCAATCTCGGGTAACAACCTGTCAGCTTCGGAGACTGAAGTCAAAGGAGTACCTTCACCATCGACCGATTCCAATCCGAAGTCACTAGAAACCGACAAACTGGGAAAAGCTGTCGTTCTCGACGTTCTCGGTCCCGTCATCGCTCGAATGTCAGTAGATGAGAGAACTACTCCGAGAGAGGTCGAAGCTTTATCATCTATCAGGAAAGGTTTCGAAGATTTGATTCAGGAGAATCCATCGATTGGTTGGAAACTCGTCGAAGGCCTACTCGAGGGTATCAACGAGTGAGTCCTTCCTCTTGCGAGTAATAGGTGTTGGACTCTCTGCTAACGTTCTACGCTCTCTGCTTAGCAACGAAGCGATTCGACAATCTCTCGCAAAAGTTTCCCCCTCTCTTCACGCCTCAGCTCTCCCACCTTCGACAACTCTCGAGAACGAAGTGATATCTACACCCTCTGGTCCCGCTGTTCTGCTTTCTACCCTCCAACGAGCTCAAGACTCCTCCACTTCTTCTCACAGCCGTCGACCTTCTCTCGCAAATTGTACACTTTCAGATTCTTCCGACGATGGTATCGACGAGGAGAGGAGACTGCCGAGCGAAGAAACGAGGAGTCCGATAGCTCAGATGTTGTGGACCAGATGGGTCGTAGGTTTGAAAGAACAACGTGAGCTTTTTTTTTCTTTTTCGCTTGAACGCAATCCATGTTTGGTTCTCTTTGAAACTGATCTTTTTTTTTTCTCTTACTGCTCACTTCTAGTTGGACTCGCTTAACTTGATATTCCTCAGAACGATGATTACATAGACACTGAATGATCCTTACACTTATTTTTCGATTTTCCAACACTAATATTTTCTGAATCTCTTTCACACAGTCTCTCTCTCCCTCTCTCTCTCTCTTTGTTACTCTAGGACCCAATTCCATTGTTCGTTGTTCTAATTTCTCACATGTCTAATGTCCTCTCCTCGTTTGCATCTCTTCCCTCCTCATTAGGTCCCTTTCACGTGCGCCTTTGATGCAATTTGCTCATTTTCGGATTGTTGATAACTTCTTTTTGTAGGGCGTTCGTGCTTGTTGTACACTCGTACGTGCTCAGATGCTTTCGACTTGTGCGGAACGATGTTGTCTTGTGAGAGAATTTTCTGGAATCCAGCCGAACCGATGATGGCGCGGCGCGGACGAGTAGTCTCTCTCTACTTCTCTCTCATTTCTCACCACTCTTCACCACCACAATGTCGTTCATCAGACCAGTACTACCACAGCTCACTCACGCTGTACCTACAGCTCGCGCCACGGCGATTCGTCAAACTCGCCTCTTCTCTTCCTCCTTGCCTCCTAGATCTTTCTACCGTTCTTCATCATCATCGAAAGAATCTCCCTTTGCCAACCTCCGTCAAGCTTTCCACTCTTCTTCGAAACGTTCTATACAAACCCAACCTGTCTATGCCGGTAGTCAAGGTTCAACAGGTTCAACTAGGATCGATTGGAAGCGAGTCGGTACGAATGTCGGATTCGGAGTAGCAGGAGCGATCGCTCTAAACTTTGCTTTGAACCGTGAAACTCGTGGACCTCTGTCAGGGTACGAGGGAGAATATTTGAGGTCCACTTTCAAGTGGACGGGAGCAGGTTTAGCGATCACTGCCAGTACGGCTTACTTGGCATTCTCGAACGGTTTGGTTTACAGGATGATGGCAATGAACCCTTGGGTCGTCATGGGTGGTGGATTAGTCTTGTCGATCGGTTCAATGTATGGAGTAATGTCGACCGCTCCTGATTCACCTGCTCATTACGGTTGTTGGGCAGTCGTAAGTTTCTGTTCTACTCTCTCTTTGTGATTAGTAAGCTTGATCTGACTTACTTCTCTGCATTGTATGATATAGTTCTCAGCTATGCAAGGTCTCACTCTCTCACCTCTCTGTCTCGTCAACCCTGCAATCATCGGTCGTGCAGCTCTCTACACCGCTGGAGCAGTCGGAGGAATCTCTTACGTCGGAGCTACTGCCAAGTCTGATCAATACCTTTGGCTCGGTGAGTTTTCACTTTCAGTTTCTCACGAATCGTCAATTCTGTAATTTTGATTTCGGTGGCTAACCCTTCTCTCCTCGTATTCGACTTTTTCTTGCTAGGTGGACCCCTCCTCGCCGGTCTCGGAGTTCTCATCTGCTCGAGTCTAGCTCCTATGATCATGCCTAGGATGAGTCTCCGTGCTCTCACGACTCTCGAATCGGTTGGAGCTTACGGAGGAACTGCAGTTTTCTCCGGATTCATCCTCTACGACACTCAAAAGGTAAAACAATACTTCCGCTTTCTAGTAAAAGGGACACCCCCTCGAAGACTAACATTCCCCCTTTCTTTCGAAAATAGGTCATCAAACACGCTCAACTAGCTCAAAGAGGTCAGATCGTAGCTGATCCAGTTAGAGAATCAGTTTCCCTCATTCTGGACGTTATCAACCTCTTCACTAGTATAGTTCGAGTCTTGCTCCTTCAACAAGGTCGTAACCGCAAGTAAACAGACATCTTTTCCTCGCCCTCATTTGTTTTCTCCTCCCCGGTTTCTCTCTCTCTCTGGAATAGCTCCTCCCCTCTTTTCTAATCAATCTCGAATTAAGTTGTTCTGTGCCAAATGTAGCCAATACGTATCCCACCTCTCAATCCTTTCTGACCCGAGAGACTCAAAAAGCAAAAGCGAATTAGCATGATTCAAAAAAACGTGAGAAAAGCGTCGTCTAGGTAGAATCGAAGTTTGTTCGAAAGAACCTGGTCAAACCTCACTTGTTTCTCTTTTTCAGGGAAAAGAGGATTGGGAGGAAACGCTTGAGAAAAAAAAGATTAGTTGCAAATAGTAAAAAAACCACGTTATGTACAAAGCGGCGAAGAGGGGGGTTCCTCACTTTTGTTATATCTAGATACTTGAGAAGAATAATTCAACTCAGAGATACGAATTCCAACTAAAACGAAAACTGCTTAAAAAAAACAGAAAACAAAACTTCCCAAAAAATTCCAGCGAGCGAGCAGAAAGAAACCTTTCATTGAGTTTGATTTAAAACATTGATAACCTAGCTCTAACGTATTGTTCAACCAACCTAATCTCTCCAGCACCTACGAAATCTCTATTACTCATTAAACTTCTACCTCTTGCTACCAAATTGTTTAGAACCATTTCTATAATCTTTGGAATCATCGCTTCAAATTCTGGTGATTGCTACTCTCACACAAGACTCCTTTGTCAGCTCTCATACAGAGAGAGAGAGAGAGAGAGAGTTTTAAAACTTACTTGATCTTTACAGGTAGCACCTATAGCCCTTTTCAACCATTCCAACCAAATTTTTTCATCTGAACCCAAACCACCAAAAGTCTCGTTCTTAGATTTGATCAACTCACTCAACCTGAACGCTAAACTCAATGTAACTGCCATTGAAATCCTACTAGACGATTCTCCAGTTGAAGGAGGAAAGATTTTATCTAACCTTGAACTTGTAGTTGGGGAACTGTTGTTCAAGAATTGTACTAGAGAAGGGAACAGAGGTGATTCTGAAGGTTGTAACAGAGTAGTCAAATGATCTTCGTAAGAGAATGAAAGAGGAGTTTCTGATCTGGGAATTGGGGGGAGAGGTTCTCCTGGGTTTTCAGGTTGAGAAATGGAGGAGGAAATTGAGGTTGATCGACGGGTAGTACTAGTGGCAGGGGACAGAACGTTTGATGACGACGAAGAGAAGGAGGGAGGGGTAGGAGCAACTACTGCCGTCGTGTGAGGAGTACCGTTGTTGTGGTTGTTATTGTTACTATTCGCGATGAATAACTTCTCCATCCTCTCCATCATTCCTTTCAATTCTCCCACTTGACTCTTCAAACCTTTAACCTCTAGTTCCAATTCTCTAACTGTACTACTCTGTTCTTTGACGATTTCTTTCCTAACCCCAACCATTTCACTTTTCATTTCTTTTAAAATTTCATCTATAGATTTATTCAAAGTATGTTTGAAAGAAGGTACCAACCCAGTTAAGATCAATCTAGTCACTTGATCTTGAATAATTGGGATTAAAGAACTAGAGATCGAACGTAAGAAATCTGGATCTAATAAAACTGAAGAAATTTCTCGTGGTAGAATCTGTTTTTCCGTCATCGATGTTTTCGGTCAGTTTGAAGGAGAAGATGAAGAAAAAACACTACTAACTTTTCCAATAGTGAATTCCAACTTTGTTTCAATCTCTCGACTAACGACTTTTTGAATTTCCAACAAACCAAATCCTCTCGTTAATGATTGTTCAATTGACTGACTGGTAGTTTGAGAGACTTGTTTGAGTAGGTTTGGAATGTCTAAAGAAGTTACTGGTGATGCTTTTGATTCTGATCGATTGAGTGACTTGTTGTTGTCGTTGAAGTACTTCTCAAATTGACTAGTTAAAATCGATTCTACAGTTTTAGGTAAATCTTGTTCGAACCTGTTTAACCTCTCTCCGACTCGCGCTCCTTGTTGCGCCTCCCCTTGAGAAGGAGGAGGAGGTGAACGAAAAGCGATAGGAGTAGTAGGAGATTGAGGTAGATCAAGTGGTTGACTCTCGTTCGTCGTCGTCCTCGTTGTTGAATCGAGTTCTTTGGCTTGAGCTTGAAGAGGAGGAGGAATGGTCGAGGTAGTAGAAGAAGTAGTAGGAGTAGAGAATGAATAATTCTTGTAAGTGTTCGAGAACCCTTGACTGTTGTTACCATCTTTGTTCAAAGCGGCAGCAGTTTTAGCTTTCATATTTTTGATAGCTTTGTTAACTAGAGCTCCAGACAATTTAATCTCCTTGTCCTTGTCCTCTTTTTGTACTTGTTCTACTCGAGGTATTTGTACTGGGTCAAACTCCTCCTGATTCTCTTTCTCTCGTTCTAGTACCCTCTCCCTCTCCCTCTCCCTCCTTGATTTCAAAACTTCTTCAACTTCTCTATCCCTTTTCCTATTCTCCTCCTCCTCCTGATCTTCCTCTTCATCCTCCGAATTCTTCTGACGTTCATCATTGTCATTACTGACTAGAGTGTCTTGATTACTGTTGATAGGTATCGAAGCCCTCCTCATGTATTCCCAACTCGTTTCATCAACTCTTTCTTCCCTCGTCAAAGTCTCTTCAGAAACGTGAATCGTATTCTCTAATGACATCCTTCTTCCACTATCCGTATCCGGTGGTGAAGTTGAAGTTTCAAGTTTAGGTACAGGTTCAGAGGGAAAGGGCGAGACTTTGGAAGAACTGGCTTGCTCTCCCTCCTCCTCCTTCTTGTTCTCTTTGAGAGAGAGGTTATTCGAAATAGGAGATTGAGAGGTAGAGAATGGGTTTGTTAACGCGGGAGGAGGAGGAGGAGGTAATAACTCCTCCTTCTTGTTCTTTAAAACTAAATGTTGAATCCCTTCTGAATGTAAAACTAATACACCATCCTCACCCTCACCCTCAGAGGTAGTAGATGGATCTAAAACGAATTGTAATAAACGAGTTTCGATTCGAGTTTCTAAAACTTTTGAAACCTTCATCGTCATCATCATCTCTCGACCTTCTTCTGGTGAAGAGAAGTCAAGTTTGAAACTGAACAGAGAACCTCTTGAAGACGAAGATGAACCTCCGATTAAGAGAGTTGAAGTTTTAGGATTGAATTCTAAATTTGAGAAATCAGAAACCCCCCTCGCTTCTTCTCCTCCTTCTCCTCCTCTTTCTGTTGAGGTAGACGAATCTAATTTGATAGTGATTGAAGGTTCTTGTTCGAGTTCGAGAGTAGTCGAATAAGGTTTGAATTGGAAAAAATCAATCTTTGTACCATTCTCTGAACTGATCACTATTCCTTTATTCACCGACACTTCCTCCTCCGTAGTAGTATCCGATGAGGTTGACGTCGAAGTTGTCGAAGAAATAAAACTTATTTCGTGAGGTGGAGAAACGATTGAACTAGGTAAAACCATTCTAGATTCGAGACAAGGAGGTTTCGAGGAGGAGGAAACTTTCAAGATTGTTAGACTCGTTGGAGATACGTATGCTAGGAGAGTACCATCTGGTGAGAATGAGAGATCCAGTATCTCCTGCATACGAAAGAATCACCCCTCCCCGCTATTGTCAGTCTGAGAGGGAAAAAAAAACGAGAAGGAAAGTGGAAAGAAACGTTTTACGGTATCTGAGTTCAACCATTCTATACCCTCCTGTTTACCTCCTTCACCTTGTTCAGTATTGAATTCTACCTCGACCTCTCCTCCTCTTCTAGAAGTGAGTTTGTCTACATTTACAAACCCAAGTTTGTGATCTTCTGTCGAGATCGCTACGAAAGGCGTATTAGGGAATTTCGGATGGAATTTAGCTAACGAGATCTTGGTGTTGTTCTTCTCTTGCTCAGGGTCCTTTTTGAGGATCAAACGAGGTTTATACCTATAAAAAAGGATGTCATTCATCCGAGGTGATTAGTTTCCCCCCCTCCCTCGAGACAAGCTAAAAAAAGAAAGGGAAGGAGGAAAAGAGTAGTGAGTAGATGTTAGAGACTTACATTGAATCTTTACCTTTCCTATCTTGAAACTGATCATTACCGTACCAAATTGCTAAACTACCTTTAGAACCCAACATTAATAAACCTCTCTTCTCCTCATTTTCTTGAAGGATTACTTCTTTACTGAATTCCAAATGAACAACCTCCTCTTCCTCCCCTTCTTCCGAATGGTTACCACGGTTAGAAGAGAAAGGGTTTTCAATTAAAACTCTACCACCACTATCTCTATCAATCACTCTTACACTACCACTACTACTATTACTAACTTTCGATCGTTTGGTTTTCTTGGAATTGGAAGAGGTAGAAAGTTGTGGTTGTTGAGGTTGAGGTTGTACGATCCAACTTAAACTAGTTTTAGAAATTCCAATTTTTCTATATCCACCTCTTCTCGATGATGATGAAGAAGAAGAAATTAGAGATAGGTTTGGAGTGAACAAACTTATTGGAGTTATAGATTCAGGTGATGATACTCCTTCTTTGAAGAGGGGATTGTCGGATTCAAGGTTGTGATCAATTGTTTTGGGTGGAGGGATAGAGATCAATTGGTGAGGGTGAGGAAGAGGAAGAGGGAGAGGTTTCGAATCTGAGGGCAGAAGGACTCGCTCAGTAGGAGGAGGAGGAGGAGGAGGAACTTGTGTGGTAGTAGGGAAATTTAAAGTTTTCGGATTTGAAGAATCTGTCGAGGGTTGTTGTTGTTTAGGGGTAAAAGATGGAGAGGAAACTTGTCGAGGAGAAGTAGATTCAGTAGTCGTCGTCGTCAGGTTGTTCTCGTTGTTCGAAGAAGAAGAAGAAGAAGAAGCACTACTGCTGGCAGCAGCAGCAGCGGAAGAGAGTAATTGAAAAGGTGAAACGAAATTAAAATTCGGTACTCCCTTGACTACTTTCCCATTCTCTTTCACTTTCTCCTGGTTGATAATCTCTTCTCGTGTATTTGTATCTGTATTCGTCGTCGTTGTTGTTCCTACGTTTCCACCTCCTTGTAGTAAAGCTAGTAAAGAGTTACTATTAGATCTTGATTGGATACTAGGTCTGACCACTGAAGAAGGTACTGGAGATGCTCGAGTATTCGTAGAGGTGGTGGGAGGAGAGTTGAAACGATCTAGTAAAGAGTCGAAGTGGTTCTTGTCTCTGTGAGAGGAAGCTTGAGGAGGAGGTGGAGAATTGAGAGGTGGTACAGGTAATTCACCTCTCAGGATAGAGAGTAAATTAGCTGCATCCGACATGGCTCGACTTGGAAACAACAAGAGAGATAGAGAGCTAGAGAGATGGAGTCGAAATGGTCAACAACGACGAGACGAATCGTACGAATCTCTCTCTCTTCTTCTCCTCCCACCTACCACCTCTTCGATACCCCCGCCCGCCCTACTTACGAGGAGGAGGTTCCAGGAGCGATGACTACAAGTTACGAGTCGTTGTCAGGGTTGTTCCCACTGACTCACCCGATTCCAACTTTTGTTTCTCACCCACACCTGTTAACTCCCGAACACCTCTCTACCGAACACGAACTATTGAGGAACCCTACTTCTCTACCTCGTTGGCAATCCTACATTTCACAAGTACTCGAACAAATTCAACAAACTCTTTTAACTAGTAACCGTGGAGATCAATTATCTTCCATCAACCCTCTAGAGAGGTTACTGTTGGGGGAAAGACTCTGTACGAAGGAAGGTAGAGAAAGTTTACAAAAAATTACAGACGTTTTCGAAAGAGCTTTACAACATCATCCGACTAGTTTCACTTTGTGGAAAACTTATTTAAAATGGAGGTCTTTATTCGTTTTAGGTACTCCTAGTCAAAAATTGAAATTAGGTGCACCTAGGAAGAACAGAGGAGAAGAAGGAGGAATAGGAGGTAGAACTATGACTGAATATTTAAACGCAGGTAAAGGTGAAATTGAACCATTAGAAGATGGAGAGATCGATCACGAATCAGGTTGGCAAGGTGCACTAGACGGTACAGTAGGTTATCAAGAATGGAAATCTTTGGCAGCTTTACATGAGAGAGCTTTGATGTGGTTACCTCAAATGCCTAGGATTTGGTTATCCTACTTGACCATTTTCTTACACCCTTCTTGTCCAGCTCCTCTAGCTCACACTCACGCTAGACGTACTTTCGATCGAGCTTTGAGATCCTTACCTCCTTCCTTACACGAAAGGATCTGGCATCTCTACCTCTTGTACGCTTCCCCTTCATCTCCTGCGAATCCTTCCCCTCGGTCTATCGTTTCAATCTGGAGACGTTACTTGACAAGAGATTCGAATCCAACTCTTTATTACATTGAAAACGTATTACTCGCTCTTGATCAAGATGAGGAGGATAATACTATTAATGGACCTTTAGAAGCTGCGAAAAGGTTATTAATTTTGAGTCATCAAGTACAAACTGGAGATACTAATGGTAGTAAAAATTCAGAAGGTAAATCTTCTTACCAATTGTTGGAAAAGTTTTTAAAAGTGGTAGAAAGTTTTCCAGAACAGGTCGGAATCGATTTGGAACAGAGTGATAAATTGAGATTAGAAAGGGAGAAGAAATCACAACAATCTCAAGTTATTGAGGACAAGCAACAAGTTCAAAAACCTTCAGGATCAGGATCAGCACCACCACCTCCTCCTCTAGATCCTTCAATCCTAGATCCAACTTCACCTCAATTGTTAGACGTAGATCATTTAATCGAAACTCAAGGTCTCCGGATCTATCCAGATCAATCAGGTAAACTCTGGACCGGTTTATCAACTTATTGGATCAAACGTGGTGAATTCGATCAAGCTAGGAAAACTTTTGAAATAGGTTTGAAATCTGTAGTGACTTTGAGAGATTTCACTCAAGTTTTCGATAGTTTCGCTGAATTCGAAGAGAGTTATATTTCTGGTTTGATGGAATCAGTACAACAAGATGGTGGAGAGGATGGAGATCTTGAAGAAGATGAGAAAGAATTGGATGAGAGGATGAAAGGTTTTGAAGAATTAATGGATAGGAGACCTTTCTTGGTTAATGAAGTACTTTTGAGGAGGAACCCTAACGATGTACAAGAATGGGAAAAGAGAGTAGCACTTTATGGTAACGATGATGAAAAAGTAAGAAACCCATCTCTTTCTCTTCTCTCTTTCTTTCTGACTGCAAAACTGACACACACACACTCTCTCGCTCTCTCGTTACAAATAATTAGGTAGCAGAAACTTATACTCTAGCAACTAAATCTTTGAATTCACGTAAAGCGATCGGACCATTACACTTACTCTGGATCCATTTCGCGAAATTTTACGAATCGGGTGGAACTTCTGGAGAATCTGAACCCGATTTGAGTTCGGCTAGGAAGATTTTTGAAAAAGCTACGAAAGTTTGGTTCAGAAAAGTGGAAGAGTTGGCAGAAGTTTGGTGTGAATGGGCAGAGATGGAAGTTAGGAATGAGAATTACGAACAAGCTATCAAAGTTATGCAGAGAGCTTCTACTATACCCAAGGAGTGGAAGAAGGTTGATTACAGGGATGAATCGATTCCACCTCAACAGAGGTTGTTCAAATCTTTAAAACTTTGGTCGTTTTATGTAGATTTGGAAGAATCTATAGGTACAGTAGAATCTACCAAACAAGTTTACGATCAAATTTTCCAACTCAAAATCGCAAACGCTCAAGTTTTCATCAACGCTGCAAACTTTTTGGAAGAGAACGAGTATTGGGAAGAAAGTTTCAAAATTTATGAACAAGGAGTCGCATTGTTACCTTATCCTATCGCTTTCGAAATTTGGAACGCTTACCTTTCAAAATTCATTAAACGTTATGTGAGTTTTCTTCTTTCTTTCTTTCTCTCTTGCTTTCCTTGCTATTCTTCACATTATCGGAATATATTTACTCACTTACCTTACCTCACTCGCGAACTTTTGATTGCTATTTGTGTGTGTTACATAGGGAGGAGACAAACTTGAAAGAGCTAGAGATCTATTCGAACAAGCTTTGGAAAGTTGTCCACCGAAATTCTGTAAACCGATCTACTTGTTGTATGGTAAATTGGAAGAAGAACATGGGTTGGCCAAGAGGGCAATGGCAGTTTATGATCGAGCTACTAGAGCAGTTGAACCTAAAGATCGTTTCGAGGTAAATACACACTCCAACCTCTCTCTCTCTCTCTCTCTCTCTTCGCTTCTCGTCAACTAACTCGGTGTTCTCGTGGTGATTTAGATGTTCACTTATTACATTGCGAAAGCGAGTTCGAGTTTCGGATTACCTGCTACCCGACCTATTTACGAACGAGCGATCGAACAATTACCCGACAATCAAACTGCAGAAATGTGTTTGAGGTTTGCAAACTTGGAACGTAAATTGGGAGAGATTGATCGAGCTAGAGCGATTTTCGCTCACGCTAGTCAATTCTGTGATCCCAGAGTAAGTCTCCTTCATCTCATCACTCTACTCCCTCTCTCTCTCTTGCTATGATCAGGAGTTGACGTATCATTCGTTGTTGTTGTTACCTCTTCACGCAGACAAACCCAGAGTTCTGGGCTCAATGGAATTCTTTCGAAATCGAAACTGGTTCAGAAGATACTTTCAGAGAAGTAAGTGATACCTTGTTCTCTCTCTCTTTCTTCGGAAGACGATGTGAAGCTGATCACGCTTCCTCGTTCGTTTTGCTCAGTACCTTCGAATCAAACGAGCAGTTCAAGCAGCTTTCAATACCGAAGCTTCTTACCTCTCTGCCAAACTTCAACAAATTCAAAAAGGTCAACAACAAGCTCAAGAAGCTGTCAACGGTGGAATCGAAGTCGATCCTATGGCAGCTCTTGATAGAGCTACTGGTACTACAACTGGTGGTACTGCAGTTAGAGGGTTCGTACCTGCTGCGAATGGTCAAAAAGTTGGTGGAGATCCTCAAACTCAGGGCGAGAATGGTGAACAAGAGAAAGGGAACGCAGATGAGATTGCGATCGATGATGATGATGATGACGATGATGGTGATGAGTGAAGGAAGTTGTAACAAGGGGATTGTCAAAAATCAGTTTGTGTCAAGAAATACGAAAAAAAGTGTTCGTTCTCATCGGAATCGGAAATAACATTGAGTAAGAGAGTGTCCTTTCAGAGTTCAACAAACGACGAATACGACAATGATAACATAAGAACGATAATGCGAACTACAACAAGATTCGGGAGAGGGGGAGGGGGAGCCGATACATGAAAAGAAACAACCGAAAAAAAAAAGGAAAAACTGCGAGTGAGAATGATTGATCAAGGAGTTGTGACTTCTTGGATCGTGACTGGATCCCATCTGACATTCTCGAGTCTCATCTCTCCAGATTTCTCATCGAGATCTGGAGTGTAGAGAGGAGGAGGTGGACCTTCGAAATTTTCTTCGATTGATGGCTGTTGACAGCGGAAGAACAGACGATCAATGCTTGATCTACATATACGATGAAAGGTAGAGTGTACACTTACAGGCATAGGAACTGTCAGACGAAGGTTACGAGAAGAAGGAGCGACAGGTAGAGGGTAAGGAAGTTCTAGTAACGATTCTGGAAAACCGTCATGAATCGGTCTCGGACGTGATTTCCTGTACTCAAAGATGGTCAGTACTAGTAGTTTAGAGTATATTGACTTGTTGCTTACCTTCCACTCTTTGATTGAACTATCACTTTCTTCAAAGGTTTCCCAGTTTTCTCTTTCTGTTCACACCATTCTAAAGCTTCCGCTAGCCTCCTCTCGACCCATTTCGCTTCGACTATAGCAGCTTTCGTAGCTTTGATTGTTCTCCTCGTAACTGGCCCTGCCCAACACTGATCGAAATTTCGAGCTTTCGCTTCGATCAAAGCGGTTTGTCGAATCCACAACGAAACCGCTCTCATTTTCCATTCTCGATGTCTCTCGTACAGAGTTCGTTCCGTCAATAAAGGAGTTTCTCCTCCTTCTACTGTTACGAGTGATTGTTGACTGTCGTCGAGAGGGTGAACCACTAAAGGGATGATGGGAGATTTGAATTCTGCTACTTTGTCTTTGATCCTTTGAGCTGCGATACCGACTCCTACTACTAATAGATCCATTTCGAGATGATGATGACTGTCTGAAAGTGTCTAGTCGATGAGCAGATACGGTGTGAGGCAAAGAGAGAGAGAGGAGAAGAAGAGGAAGCCGGAGTTGCGGAGAACTTGGACGAGACGAGACGTGCGCGAAGAGCGCGAAGAGAACTCCCAAGACACGGAAACTGAAACTCTTGGATCTACAAGTTGAAACCAAGCCTCGACTTTCGGAGCCGAAGCAAAGAGATTCCCTTCTCAAGCACAGCCGAGACGGTCGTTTCTTCTCTTGGTCCTCAATTTCTCTCGTCTCTGATGATACTCCTTCTACGAATCTCGATCATTAGAGGGCTGAGTGCCAAATGAAAGGAAAGGGCGGTGTTCGAGATTGCCACGAGAGTGGGTTTGCTCTCTCGATCAGGGCTCAATAATGTAAAACGGAAAATAGAAAACTCGATCGTTCAAGACTCGTGCGCAGAATATACAAATCCGCTCTATTCGCGTTCTGCGAGAGAAGAGTCGAACGTTCGTCGAAAGTAAACGAAGTCACCGGCAGGGATGTTCAAAAGGACTATCGAGAGAAGCAAAGATTCGTTCCCGGATTGTTCGAGCTCAATGACTTCTCTGATCGTCCGCCGATAGCCATAATGCAACGATTACAACAAGCACAGATATGAATACTGGAGAAGAATAGAATGAAACGAAGAGTTTCAACGAATTAAAACTACTTGATCAGCTCCATCTGGAACTCGTTCGTCTTCCCATCGAGCTCGCTCGATAACTCTTTCCCCCTTGAACGGATCGTAGTGTCTCGTGTACTCTGGTGGACGCTCAACAGCTTGAGGAGCTTCGGAATCGTCTTCGAGTGGTCGAGCTTGGGGAGAGAAAACCCAAGGAGGAAGAGCGACGGTGAGTCGAGTAGAAATTGCTGGAGGGGCTTCTGGGAGCGGCGAAGGAAGATGTACGAGAGAAGGAGGACATGAAGAGTGAGTGGGTCGAGAGACGGAAGATCTATAATGAGAAACGAAAAACTGTAAGCTTTTCGCCAACCAAACATATTGCGGCCGACTTGGACGAGATTTACCTTCGGCTACCTTTGACCAGAGCGACTAACGGTAACTTCTGTAGACCCTTTTCATCGCACCATTGTACGGCTTTCGCAAGACGATTCATGATGAATTCCGCCTCGATAATTGCCAGCCTCACTTCATCGCATTTCTCCCAAGTGACCTTCCCTGCCCAAGAGTTTCTCAATCCTCTCCTCATTGCGTCGAGTAAAGTAGCGAGTCTGAGGAATAGAGATTGGTATCGAAGTTTCCATGCGAGAGCGAGTTCTCGTAGTCTGTGCTCTGTAAGAGGGGGAGGCGGTCGAGGGGAATGGGATTGAGATCGAGGACGTGCAACTGGCCTTACGGCAGTAGGAGGAGGGACAGAAGAGCTCGATCGAGAGAGCCGATGTGGGGATGAATTTGAGAGATCGTTCGACGAGGAAGGAGGAGAAGATAGACGAGGAATCGGCAGAGGTTCACGAGTGTATACTGGTGCTAGATCTTGTCCTACTCCTATCGTAGATTCGCTCCGAGTTGCAGGTGGAGGTGGAACTGGGATAAGTGGAGATCGTTTCTCAGAGATCTTGTGATGCGCTTTCTCGCCTGCGTAGGCTAGTAGGTAGAAGAGTATGTCTGCCATGGCGATTCTGGAACGATACGGTCGACTCCGAGAAGTGCGGAAATAAAGAGAGAGAAAGTGAGACGGAGAAGTAGAAGGGCAAGTGGCGATGGAAGTTTCCACCTGATTTTCGGGTCTTTCGCAAATTACACGCTAATGCTCACAACGAGCTAACCCATTCTATTTTACGCATATCTAACGTTATTCTTGTACAAGTTTCAGCTGAATGCAAGAGAGGAAACGCAAACGACACCACAGCTCCGTGCTCAAGCTCGCCGAGTTTCTCTCTCTTCCAGCGATGAAATTGATCTACAAGCGGTTACTCGTGATAAGGGTGCTAATAAATTCAATACGATGCTACAAAAGGTTACGAAAAAACAATAAGGATAAAGAAGAAGGGGGGTATAAAAAACCACTAATTTTGAATCCGAGAATCCGTCGACGGGAGAGTCAAATGATTTACGAGATACTGATATACTGAGTTTCAACAACTTCCGAACTTGAACCCTTCATCCCCAATAAGTAGGCAATCCAACTCTGGTAGCGATCACGTTCCGATTCGCTCTTTCCATTAAACTCGAACCGTCGATCCTTCTCTGGTACTCCATTACCTCTGCTCCTCGTTCTATACTAGTCTCACCAGCAGTGCAATCAGCTTCGAAAGAGTAGATCGGGGGAGCGTCAAGTTCTCGTTCGTGATCTGTCCTTTCAGCGTCGATCGGAGGAGGTCGCTCAACGGTCAGAGTGTAGACTGAGGAAGCTGGAGCTACTGGAAGCGGGAAGGGTAGATCATGGAGTACTAGAGGATAATCGGAATGGGTTGGTCGTTGACTGTTTCGAAGAGCACAAAACGAAAAAAGAGCAGAAAATTCGAGAAAGTGGAAAAAAATATCAGCGAATTCAAGCTCTTCTCGTCTTCTGAGATCGAATGACAGAGAGACGTACCCGTGTTTGACACCTTTCAATAGCTTTCTCACCGAAACCGCCTTCAAAGGGCGCTCATTACACCACCTCACGGCTTCTTTCAGTTTGTCTTCAACCCACCCAGCTTCAATCACTGCTTCCCTGACTGACCGACAGTGGAAATCTGATGCATCTCCTGCCCAAGTATTCGCTAATCCCAGCGACCAAGCAGTTTCTAGTGCTTCGAGTCGAGCAGCCAAATTACGTTTCCGAATCATCCAAGAAAGGTGAGAGTTCCGTAGAGTACGTTCGGTGAGAAGTCGGCTGGATAGGGTGTTACTGCCAGAAGGTTCGAGGTCGGGAGGATACGGAATGACGGGAGATTTGAGATCATCTAACGATTCGACTCTTTCTCCCCCAGTTCCTCCTCCGTTCTTGCCTACTATCGCTAGCAATAGGATAGACTCCATCTCCCGAGGGAAGTGTTGTTTGTACTGGCGCGTTCAGTTTTTCGGTGATGACGAGTTGAAGTTGAAAAAGAAGAGATGCAATCCGGGGCCGCCTTTCAAACGAAATTTCGGTGGAGATGATCCAAACGATAAGACAAAAGCTTCTCTCGGATGATCGAGTGAGAGACTGCAGATATGCGCTACAGTAGGACTCTCGCGAGACGACTCCGAGAGAACGACTAACAAGCTCAGACAATGGCGAGATTTTTTTTCATTTAGAATTATGAGCTAATCTTAGACGCTGCCGTACTTCATCCGCTTTGTACCACTGATTGAGGGGAGAAGCGCGTGAAATGACAGTCAGTCAGTTAATCGGTCGAGAGGGAGAAACAAAGCGAGACTAAGCCTACCTCGACAGCTGATCGAACTCCGTCCTCGAGACTTTCGATAGGCTCGTATCCTAGCAACCTTCTCGCCTGTTCAGATGCAATTTAGGGTCAGTTCGTCATTTTTTCGCTTCCTGTGTAAAAGTAGTAGAGACTCACTCGTTCTATATCGAAATACATATCGTTCAAAACGTATTGCATGTATTTTCGATTGATTCCACATTCCTCTGGTCTCTTGCCCACTACTCTCCCTGCGAGTTCACACATTCCAGCTACCAGCATTCCCATACTTGCAGGAAGTTGAAACACGAAGGGAGTAGGTCGACCCGAGTAAGCGTAGTAAACTGATCGTGCGAAAGACCAAAATGGAACTGGTTCCCCGTTCGAGATGAAGAACGATTGACCTGCGACTGTCAATCCTCCTCCCTCTACGACACTTGGTTCGTAGAACTGGTTCCATCGATTCCGACTTGCTGGTAAAGGACCGTCTTCATCTTCTACTTCGCCTTTTCGCTCATCTTCGTTTTGAACTTCCGGTCTTCTCGAAGTTGGTAACCTCCTCCTCTTGATCGTGCAATCGACAGGTCTCAATCTCGTCTCTAGGGTGTCGAGTGGCAAAGGTACAGCGTCGAGCTTCTCGGCTGCCAAGAGATGAGCGTGAACTACGTTCTTGACCGTGACGAAATCGAACAAGTTCTCGTTTGAACCCATTTGGAAAGGTGATTGGTAAGCTTTGTAGACTTCGATGAATCCTGGTATCACTTGACGATCTCCAGGACTTTTCGAGGGTGTTGAGAGCGTCAGTCGAGCTGCGAGGATAGAGAGAGGTTTTCGGAAAAGATGAGTCTTTCTTGACTTACCCGATGATACCGCTTAGCCTGAGAGAACAAGTCAATAAGCCACCTTGACCGTTCGCGTCCAAGACAATCTTTTCAGCTTTCGCCTGATCGAGTTCCGAAAGATTGTTAGCATTCTGAGCCAAAAATTCAAGTGAAGAAAGCGGGAACAGATGCTCACTTTCGTCGAAACGTATGTAGGTTCACCTCTCTCTCCTTCTAGGTTGACAGTAGGTACTCTCTCGTCCACATTCTTCAAAGCCTCGTCCTCGAAAACGACCGTCGCAGAACTAGTAAACACTAATTTCCTCACTCCAGCCCTCTTGCAAGCGTCTACGACTACTTGGGTTCCCTCTACGTTGACTTTCTGCCATACCTCTGCAGTAGCGTTCGCGTGTGGACTAGCCGTATGAAAAACTGTCGTAGCACCTGAAAGTTCGAGAGCTTTCAACATTGATTCGGGGGAAGTGATGTCGGTTCGGAAGAATCGGTAGTTGGTAGGTTCGAAGCGACGTTGGGTGAGTCCGAGAGAGGCTACCTGGGGGGGAGGGTAGCGCTCGAGGAGTTCGGAAACGAGTGCCGCTCCGAGGAAACCTTCTCCTCCGATGACAGCGAAGACTTCGGAAGTTGTTGAGGTCATGACTAGTTCGATCAGCTGTAAAAGAGTAGCGAGGTAGTGTCAGATGAGCTTGGAAGGGGAGCACAGCTGGCGAGTTGGATCATAGTTGAACGACTCTGAACTGCAGGAAGGGTGTAGGACGCTTACTCAATCACTGTGACAGCTTGACGAGATACCCAAGTGTATATCTGGCCGGTAGATAGGTCGCGTCGGGTTGTGCTAGAGTCGAGACGAAGGAAGTTGATGAGAGGCGAGGATGAGATCAAGGGAACTCTACAGCTGTTGTACTGCCTAAAGATTGGACTACTTGCGGTTTCTGAACAGTGTAAGAGACTGCTGAACTGTTGCACGGGTATGAATCGAAAGTCTCGCGGTCAAACGTCGAACTCCTTCGAGCCTGAGCCCCTCTCTCTGACAGATCTCGATCTCGAATCACTCTCGGCAGCCTTGATAACTTGGGAGTCTGTAGAGAAGCTGACCTCTGCCCGACGAGAACAAATGAACAAGTTAGAACGAGACAGAGAGAGAGATTGCACTGCAAACAGAAAAGGGAATTCGCGAAACAATGGAATCGAAAAGAACAGCGAGAGAGAGAGAGAGAGATTGGAGGAATCGAACGAAGAGTGAGCCGTGGTATAAATCTGACAGGAAATTGAAAGGGAGATTGAGGGAGAATGAGACGAGGTACAGGGCAAGAGAGGTGAGGGATTTTGTTTTCAAGCTGATTTACGGTTTTCCGTTCTTTCTGATGGTCTACTTTGTTCCTTCCAGCGGTAATCTATTGAAAGGATGAACAAAAGTCAAGATACGACCATCGAGGGAGAAAGAAGAAGGCTGAGCTTACTTGTGAGAGTCTTTGGTTTTCAAGCGTTGTCAGAATCGTCAATCTCAATAAAAGGTTTGACGTCTTCTTCATCATTATCATCGAGTACGAGTGCATCTCCAGCGGTAGTTCCTTCCTTGTTCTCGGTTTGATCTTGAGCGATGACGGCGGGAGTAGGAGCGGGTTCAGGTTGAGGTTCTTCGATAGTTCCAGGTTTGCGATCAGAGTAGAGGATTCGAAGAGTCAACGATGGATTGTATGTCATGTACTTCTCTCGGTGATGAGCGAACGCATGCGAGAACTGAAAAAGAAAAACAAAGGTGTCGAGAGCATCAATCGCCGAACAGCTCAGAGATTTCGATGAAAAGAGACGTACCATTTCTGACCAAGTGAGTCCAGTAGTCTTGTCGGGTTTGACGACTTGCCGAGACTGAGCGAACCAACTGTAATGGAAAGGATTGTGGATGTTGTCGTGGCATTTGTAACAATCGAATTTCGGTCCGAGTTTTTCCAATTTAGAACTAGTTTCCGAGTTATCTTCCAATTCTGTTTGTTTCAATACCTCGAGTTGAGTCTTGAGCCAGTTTTGAGAAACGTAAGCCGATACCCCACGAGTGAAAGTTTCCGAACTACTTTCGTAAAATTGTTCCCAGCCAACAGGTTGATTGCTACTACTGTGCTTGAAAACCGCCGTGAACCTTGAGAGGAGAAGGTCGAGGTCCGAAGGGGAGATAGTTGAGGTGTCCTCAATATTGAGTCTCGTTTCGTGTGCGTATCCATAGTAACCTTCCGAAAGTTGAGCACTAGAAAGTTGAGCAGGATGAATCGAAGAGCGTATCTCCTGATCGATAGCATGAACAGCTTCCTCGTAAGCTTTGAGCAGAGTACGAGCGTATTCGAGTTTGATCCAGCGGAGGACTTGCGGAAGTTGCGCTTTGATCGAATCTAGAGCGGTATGCCAAATGTCTTCGTCGATCTTCGAGTCTTCCTCCTTCCAGAAAGGTTGAACCGAAGGCAGAGAAGCGAATAGCGAGAACGAAGGGAAAAGTTTCTTGTTCTCGGCAGATTGATAAAGTGCGTCGTAGTAAGGTTTGACCGATTGTCGTCTTTCTTCCCTTCGACGTCTAGCTTCGGCTGCGAGTCGTTCTTGTTTGTTCTTCTCTGCGACTGCGATCACTGGAGCTGAGATCTTGTTCCAAACTGGGAGCGGTAAATCGGAGTCAGTACAGGTCGGCAAATGGCGTCGAGGGAGAGAAAGAGAACTAAACGAACTCGCAGGAGTCAGAGCGGTAGGCTTGTCGATGTATTTCGAAGCTTCATACATGTATCGAATGCTGTTAGAGTCGCCGGATGTTCATTAGTTCAAGCCTTACGATGCGAAGATGAATCCGAGGACTCACTCTTTCTCTTCGTACCCAAGTTCGAGAAGTTTTCCTTTGATACTGTTCCCACGCGGCAAGTAATCAGGATCGGTACAGAGTATAGTAGATAATTTCCGAGGAGACTCACGCAGCTTGACGAGCTTGACGAGCAGCAGAATCATTATTTTTGCGATCAGCGGCAGAAGATTTCTCCCAAATCGTAAGTTTCTTTCCATCCTGAGAGTACAACTTTATTCGTCAGCACCTGAGGAGAAGTAGAGCTGAATTGAGGAAGTGCTCACCTCGAAAGCAGCTTTAACAATCACTTTCCTCTGAGCCACGTACTCTTCGAGAGCTAACTTTGCAGCTTTCTTTTCCTTCTTACCATCGGCATCGAGAATAGCTTGTTGATACTCAAGAATCTCTTCATTGATCTCGATAGCTTCACCTTTGTAGTGATAGACTGTGCGCAGATAGAATCAGGTCAGTCATTTTCGGGCGAAGCGAAAAGAGGTGAGAGAGAAACATCTCACGCTTTCCACTGTAGTTGTAGTTCGTGGGTCCGTGTTGACTGACAAGACTGCATTGAGCGGTATACGAAGTGAGGTTCGGGACTTGACCAGCGAGACGTCTTTGAAGCACGAGACTGTTTTAAGAAAAGGAGAGTGAGTACGACTCGTGGGGAAAAAAGGAACAAAATTTGAGCTCACCTTGCTGAACGACATTTCTACACGTTCAAACAGCGAGAGTCAATCTCGACGTTCAGTATGAGAAGAAGGAAAGAATGTTAGCTTTACCTTGCACCACCTTTTGCGAAGAGCGTAATCGACCAAAACTGCACGACCTTTTCCGCAAATGTGACAACCACGATCGTAGATCAGACTCGTGAGAGCGAGATCGTTAAAGTCGGTACCTTCGAGTTCAGGGAGGTGAACTGAGCGTTTGACGATGTTCCAGAGACCTTGAGAATTGGATTTCGAAGCGAAGAGAGACCTCATCATCTTGTTTGCTCTTCCCATTTGAAGTAGCGATTGAGGATCCAAGTTCTCGGCGACTGGAATGTAGGGTCAGTCCTCGATTCCTGAGTGAGAGAGCCTAGTTGAGTGATCACTCACTTTGAAACCAAAGGTCGACTGGAAGATCTACCATCGACTGCAATTTACCAGCTCTACCTCTAACTTTACCTTTGCCTTTACCTTTGCCTTTCGTATCAGAGACTCGACCTTTCTTCTTCTTTGGAGCGAATTCTGGGAGACCCGAAGAGTGGGGATGAGTGACTCTCCAGCAGAGAGGTTCAAGGGTACCTACTCACCTTCAGGTTCTTCCTCGTCATCTTCTTCGTACTCTTGAGGTTCCTCTCCATCTTCTGAGGCTTCGCGGTGAGAACTTCCAAGACTTCCTTCAACTTCCATCTGTTGTTCTTCCTCCTCTTCCTCTTGATCTTCAGTTTGCTCTCCAGTATAGTTGATCTTCTTCTGAGTAGTAGCACGCTTTGGACGAGCCATTCTTGCTGAAGAAAGTGAAAAGGACTGTGGGAGAGAGGTTCGAGAGCAAAGAGCAAACTCTCGTTCGCGTCGTTCGTTTTTCTTCTCACAGTCTATATCTCCGATCGTTCCGTAGAGGATGTCATTATTCGTGCTATGGAGTAGTAAGGCAGATAAGGCAGAGAGAAATAAAAGTGAAAATCTGAGTCGCGAACTTCAAGTTGAGAAGAAAACAAAACCGCACTGCAAGCTTCGTCGGCCCAAGAGAGATGAGCTTACCTGATTCAGTGTCGAGTAATAACATGAGCGAGAGGATCACAATGTCAGGGAAGAGGAGAGTTGATGCGGAGAGGGCTTCGAGAAACTCGTTTCGACTCGCGAAGCGCTCGAGTCGTGACAACTTGAAGCTCATGTTCACTGTATGGGGGTGTTCGGAGAGTATCAAGCTTCTCTTCACTGTCAGGTGACAAGGCTGTACTTTGAGGAACTCGACATGAGTTGTAGAAGACGTTTCGAGAGAAAAGAAACTGAAGAACGACGACGTCGACGAGGTCAAAAGTTACTTCAGGGCGATCCTTGCCGTGCTCGATGTCCATAAAGCAGTGATGGGAAGACAGAGAGCCTGTAGATCAAGTCAAACCTTTGTCAATAGAAAGTCATAGTCGATTGACGTTACAAATTCTGTTGCAGTTCACTTTCCCAAACAATGAAGAAGCTTCTGCAGAGCATCCATGTTCGGAGAACGCTCATGAAAAGCGTCACCGGGAGGATATAACGACGTGTTGATGCTCTTGAGGGAGCCGATTGATCGTTAAAGAAGACAGACTTGCATCGTTTCTTCCCTCTCTCGCTCGAAACGAAAGCGCATCACGCCAGCACGACGGCGAGCAGGACGCCCGTTGCCCAACAGAGCTATCACGTCAAGTCGTCGTTGACGATGGGACACGCACAGCCTGCGAGGGAGAGGGAAGGGATCTGAAAAACGAGCTCGAGCTCGAAAGTCCGACTTTGTCGATAAGCTGATTCTCAGCGTTCGACATCACAACGAGGAGCGTAAATTTGCTCGACTCGGTCTCTCAGCTTTGTGCTATCAGAGCTTTCCGACAGCTCTCACGATCTGCGAGACGAGAAAGTTCAGCTCGAGCTCTCTTGCGAGACCTTTGCATGAATTGCAACTCGCTCGTCTCGGCTTGTTCCTCTGATCGTCGGTTGAAGAGTCACAGCGTGCACAACAGTCATGTGAGCCACAGAAAAGTTTTTCCAAGCATAGATGAATTCACCCAGCTGAGCCTTTTTATTTTACTTTTGCTAGACCCCTTTGCGTTCAACTTTCTACTGTAGAACGCGGAACCGACGATCGACGAAGTATACCTCGAGCTGTAGTGATCTGGTCTAACAGCACCCGAATCCATGAAGTCTCTCGACGGAAGAGTCGAGTGCTCATTTCGATCGCAACTCTCTGCATATTTTATACTGCGTGAATGTGCTGTATTCGAATGAGTGCATACTGTAACTAGATTGCGGCGTTGAAAGACTCGAACTAGAACTCTTTTCGAAACGTTCGCTCACGAATCGCCTTCCTACACACTGTACTGATCAAGAGGTACGAAGAAAAAAACCTTTTCAATCTTGGATTCTCGCCCCTCGTTTTTTAACCCGATATTTCAAACCCGCCTCTCTCCAACTCTGGAGCCAACCAGCTTTCATCTTTTAATCGATCCAAAACTGAGGAGCCCGCTGCCGAATCCTCCCACTTGACACTGAAAATCTTTCGAGGGGTCCGCCATTTTTTTCCTTTTTGTATGGAGAGATAGGGATTAAAAGCTGGAGCTGGGCGTGGAGGACTGCCAGCTTGGCTTGAACAAACTTCAGTCTAATAATCTGTCGAGCTGCAGCTCGATGCTCAACCAGACCTGAGTCCAAGCTCGAGTCTTCATTTCCTTCTCTTTCTCTTCTTTCGCAAAACTTAAGGCGATCCCCGAACGACTTCCGTAGCAAGTACCGCGCTCTATAAAAAGATTGCCGAACGAACAAACGACGTCGAACCTTGTACAAATGGCTGCACGAACCGAATCCAAAAGTGAGTCGACTCGGAGGGAGATGGCTCGCAACGGCACCTCGAGCGTAAAGAGGAAGTATGGCGCGGATTGGCAGGCTTCCACGGCGTGTTGAAGCAAAAGTAGAACGAGGTTTGACTGCAGGTTTGACGTATTCGTGAGACAAAGCAAAAACGACTTCTTCGTCCGAAGAGTTTTCGGCAAGTTCGAAAGTGAAAGCTCATCGCTCCAACCCCAGCTCCTGTAAGCGCGGAAAGGAGGTTCGGCTTACATAGAACGAACGCAATGTACGGCAAGTGAGCGAGTCTACAGGGTCGACGTAACGAGTTGAAGTCGCAAGGACAAACTCAAACGAAATCAGAAAAGAAGTCCATCCGAAGAGAGAGCGTCGGAGGAAATCTTCGCACGCGCTCACAAGAGACTACATTACTTGTCTAGTCTAGTTCAACGCGAAGAGTACTGCAGTTGAACCAAAGTCAAGGATTCGAGTGTGGACTGAACCGAATCCTCCTCTCTATCTCTCTTCGCTCGTTCGAAAGCTGATCGAGCTCTGTGGACTCTTGGATAAGAGAAATCGTAGTCTTGTGCTCCGGTTCGAAAGCGAATTCCCTCGGAAACGAGATCAAAGTGGTCCATGCTTTTTCGCTCAAATGAGCTGTAGCCAAGGAGCGAAAGAGTACAAGAAGAAGCAGGCGGTTTGAATGCGAAGGCCGAGAGCGAAAACCAAAAACATAGAGGGAGAGAGTGTTTGCTCGGACGGAACGGCAGACCAAAACGAGCGTGTCAGGGTCAGTACAAAACTAAATCGACAAAAAAGACGCGGGAGAAAACTCCTCGTAGTGTTTTGATTCTAACCTTCCTTTATAGGCGATTCCGACTGATTAGTTCTTTTGCAATCTTTTTTTTTTCTGCTACCCAACCCTCCCACTCGCAACGCCTCTTCTCTCTTTCCTCCCTCTTCACCCTCCTCCTTCAACTCTTTTTCCCGACAACAACCAATCTTCTAGTCGTACGCCTTTCAACAAAAGCGTCGTCAGTCGACCTCTTCTTCTCCCCCCCCTTCTCCCGTACCAGCGCGCCGTCGGCTCCCCCTCTTTTCTGTTCTGTTTTGTTTCTCTCCAAGAGACTCACCAGTTCGGCAATCCCTCCCTCAGAACTACCTCATCTCAACTAGTATAGTCGGCTTCACCCACAATGTCGGCTCCTGTTGAGAAGACGACCCCCGAGGTCACCAACGAAAAACCTACTGAAGCTGCTGCTCCCGCCAAGAAGGAACCTGGTCGTTTCGACAAGACCTTCGGTAAGCTTTACTGCTGTTACTCGATGCTCTCGATCCAGCTAGATCAGCCGCTGACGAGTAACTTGGACTGTTTGCATTGAATTGTTGGGATTTTTTTTTGGGGTGACGATTCGAAACATTAGAGGAGGAACGTGAGACCAAGCATGCTCTCGTAGATATGAGCACTATCGAGCTCAAGGCTGAAGATCTTTACGACAAGGACAAGGTCGATCTCGAGCAAGTTGAACTCGAGGATGTCTGGACTCTTCTTCAGTAGGTCGAACCACTCCTCGAATCGCTTCTCCCGCCTCTCTACGATGTATCTCGCCAATAGTATCGAATAGTAACTGACTTGCCGCAATCTTTCAAACTCGTTCAGATGCAAGGAAGAGGGTCTTACCAACTCCGAGGCTGACCGTCGTCGAGATATCTTCGGTCCTAACAAGCTCGAGCACAAGGAAACCTCTGCTTTCCTCCAATTCCTTTCGTGAGTAGCGTTTCACCGAAAAGCGAGCGAAGAAAGAAGGGACAGAAGGAGCTGACCGACTCGCGTTTCTTCCCCACTTCTTCTCTGGTTTCTAGCTTCATGTGGAACCCTCTCTCGTGGGTCATGGAAGGAGCTGCTCTCGTAGCTATCGCTCTCTCGAACGGTGGAGGAAGGCCCCCTGATTGGCAAGATTTCGTCGGTATCGTTCTTCTCTTGTTCATCAACTCCGGTATCGGTTTCTACGAAGAACGTTCGGCTGGTAACGCTGTCAAGGCCCTCATGGAATCCCTCGCTCCCAAGGCCAAGTGCCGTCGTGACGGTACCTGGTCCGAAATCGAATCGTCTGAACTCGTTCCCGGAGATGTCGTCGCCTTCAAGATCGGAGATATCGTTCCCGCCGACTGCCGTCTCTACGACGCCATTAACGTCTCGATTGATCAAGCTGGTCTTACCGGAGAGTCGCTCCCTCAAGGAAAGAAGGTCGGAGATCAATGTTTCTCGTCTTCCATCTGTAAACAAGGAGAGGCTGAAGGTGTCGTTATCGCTACCGGTGCCAACACTTTCTTCGGTCGTGCTGCTTCCCTCGTCGGTGCTGATGATGACTCTACTGGACATCTCCAAGTGAGTCTCTTTTTCGAAATTTACTTCGGAATTGAAAACTGATCAATTCTTCCCCCTCCAGGCCATTCTCGCTCAAATCGGTCTCTTCTGCTTGGTTTCCATCGGAATCTTCATCGTTCTCGAAATCGTCATCCTTTACCCTCGATTCCACTACTCTTACCGTCGCGGTCTCGACAACATCCTTGTACTCTTGATCGGAGGTATCCCCATCGCTATGCCTACCGTTCTTTCGGTTACTCTCGCTGTCGGAGCTCAACAACTCGCCAAGTACAAGGCTATCGTTACCCGTATCACTGCTATTGAAGAACTCGCTGGTGTTACCATTCTCTGCTCTGACAAGACTGGTACCGTGAGTCTCTCCTTCTCCCGCTTCTCTGGCCCGAGTCCTTCGACTGACTCTCTTCTTTCTCTCTTCTCTAGCTCACCACCAACAAGCTCACTATCGACAAGTCTACCCTCAAGACCTACACTTCGATCGGCCCCGATGATGTTATCCTCAACGCTGCCTACGCTTCCCGTACCGAGAACATGGACGCTATCGACACGTGAGTCTCCGAACTACTCTCCTTGAATCATTGAGAAGCGAGTACTGACTTTTCTGCTCTCGTATCTCCAGCTGTGTCGTTGGTGCTATCCCCAATGTCGGAGACGCTCGCAAGGGTATCAAGCTCCTCGACTTCAAGCCCTTCAACCCCGTCGACAAGCGTACCGAAATCACTTACATCGAAGAATCTACCGGCAAGATGAAGCGTGTCACCAAGGGTATGACTGGTATCATTATCGAACTCTGCTCTCGCAACAAGACCGCCGAAGTTGAGGACCAACTCGAGAAGGACGTTGAGGAGTTCGCTATGCGTGGTCTCCGTGCTCTCGCTGTCGCCATCGAAGATGTACCCTCGAACAACAAGGACGACGAAGGAAACGGTTTCGAACTTATCGGTCTTCTCGCTATCTTCGATCCTCCCCGTGACGATACCAAGCAAACTATCGATGAGGCTCAAGCTCTCGGTGTCAAGGTCAAGATGGTTACTGGAGATCAACTCGCTATCGCCAAGGAAACCGGTCGTCGTCTCGGACTCGGAGATCACATGTACCCCGCTAAGGTTCTTCAAACTGGAGGTTTCCCCGTCGACGGAAAGCACGCCAACATCGACGAGATGATCCTCGACGCCGATGGTTTCGCTGGAGTCTTCCCCGAACACAAGTACGAAATCGTCAAGCGTCTCCAAGGTCTCGGTCACCTTTGCGCTATGACTGGTGACGGTGCCAACGATGCTCCCGCTCTCTCCCGTGCCAACGTCGGTATCGCTGTCGAAGGTGCCACCGACGCTGCTCGTGGTGCTGCCGATATCGTTCTCACTGAACCCGGACTTTCGACTATCGTTCACGCTATCCGTCAATCTCGTGTTATCTTCCAACGTATGCGTAACTACTCTATCTACGCTTGCGCTGTTACCATCCGTATCGGTGAGTTTAAACACTTTTGCCTCTTGTTGCCAGTTCGAAACTGATCACTTTCGATTTTTCCTCGTTTTCTCAGTCGTCGGTTTCGCTGTCATGGCTTTCGCTTTCCAATTCGATTTCCCTCCCTTCATGGTTCTTATTATCGCTCTTCTCAACGACGGTACCATCATGACCCTCTCCCTCGATCGTGTACTTCCCTCCTCGACTCCCGATTCCTGGGATCTCGGTGAGATTTTCACCTACGCCTTCGCTTACGGTCTCTACCTCGCCGCTGGAACCATCGCCTTCTTCTGTGTCATTGTCTACACCACCTTCTTCTCTCGCAAGTTCGGTGTTTCCAACATTACCGACCACAACGACCCCGAGCTTCACATGATCATCTACCTCCAAGTCGCTCAAATCTCGCAAGCTCTTATCTTCATCACCCGTTCCCACTCCTTCTTCTTCATGGAGCGTCCTTCCGTCGCCCTCTTCCTCGCTTTCTGCTTGGCTCAATTGATCTCTTCGATCATTGCCGCTTACGGAGACTGGTTAGTCCTCAGCTTCTTTCTTTTCTTTCTTCTCTCTCGTTCTGTACTGACCCTCCTCTCCGCATTCAGGGGCTTCACCGATGTCCGTGGTATCTCTGGAGGATGGATCGGAATCACCTGGATCTGGAACATCGTGAGTTTTTTTCGATCTTGTATCTTTTTCCTCCCCTTCCCCCCCCTTTCCCCTACCTTCTCTCCTCCGTGGCCTATTCCACGTCTTCTACCGTCTCTGCCTCCGTTGTCCGCCCAACGAAGCACATTGAAGACCTGAGACTGACTTTTCTTGGATCCCGGATCGAATTAGGTTTGGTTCTTCCCTCTCGATGGAGTCAAGTTCGGTGTCCGCGCCATGGTCAAGGCATGGAACAAGCGTCGTGGAAAGGGTCCCGAGGCCATCAAGCCTGTCGATGGCGTTCCCGTCACTCGCACCCAATCCCGACACGAGTCCCTCTACTCCAACCGTGTCTCTTTCCTCAAGCGCGCTCAACGATCTGTTGGTCTCGGCAATAAGAAGGTGAATATTAGTCAGCAAGAGTTGCAAAGATTCTCTTCTCGTCAAGCCACTCAGTCCGGAGCGGCCCTTCGAGCTTAGTTTCTCTTCTCTCTCTTTCTCTCCTACCTTTCCCTTTCGCCTTTCCTATCTACCCCCTTATACGTTTTGTCTACCTCCTTCTCTGCCTATCGAATCGCTTGCGATGTTTTCACGTCTCGTTTTATCTTCCTTTTCTCCTTGCATCTATAATACCGAAATTTAGAAATCGTTCGTTACTTGTTACTCAAACATACGTGAAGCCTCTGAGAGAGTCTCAACGAGAGTTAGAAAGTCGGCTTCTATCTCAAGCCCTTGGCCAGTCGTCGACTCGCTCACAGTAGTTTCGAACTTAGAGTCAAAACTACATGGCTAATCATCGTTTCGATTGCGAAAAAAGAAAAGAGAAGTAACGATGACTAGACAGTTAGAAGGTGTGTTTGAATGGTAGTAAAGGTATGTACAAACGAGAATGCGAAATAGAAAGGGAAGTAGTAAAATCCGGAGAAAGAAAAACGAAAACGATTAAAAAGTGAATCTGCAAAGTAGAGGAACGACGACAGAAGAATCGGAGAAGGGGACAAATCAGGAGAGTGCATTTACTATAGACAAAGTGAGAGTACTAGAGAAGAAGAGAGAGAGTACATTTGCTTGAGATTTGGGAGGGAATTTAACGATTGAGAGCAGAAATGCGAAGATGGAAGAAGGTACTCTGACCGGCAGAGTAACGAAGGAAGTTGCATGATCGGCGGTAGACGAGGAGAGAGATTGTTCAGAGAGAAGGTCGTGAATTTCGAGAGAGAGGAGAGATCCGTTTCTTGCGAGCAGCACGGATCGAGGAGAAATGACAGTGATCGAGAAGATACGAGGGGAGGAAGAGGACGAAACGGAGGAGGTGTATCTGATAACTGGGTATTTACTGAAGAGAGAGAAAGAGAGGATAGGAAGGGGTATCTGGTGAATTGTTGACCAACTGAGTTTGAGCGAGGAAAATCCGATTCAGTCCGAGTACTGAGCGGAAGATACGAAAAGGCGAAGAAACTCACTCCGACGAACTATTTACTTGCGAGCCATTTCCTCACGAAGGTAACGTCCAGCTGCTACTTTCAACCCGAGTGCAGTTTGAGCTTGTTTGAGGTCAGGTCGGGATTCGAGGAGAGAGTTCCAAGCATCTTGGGAGCGGAAAGCAGGTACGGTGACCTTGTACTTGTTGACGCCTGCAGCGATGATCCAGGTGTTGGAAGGCTCGTAGAGACCATCATCGAGAATTCTGCGAGGTCAAGAAGCTCGAAGGTCAGTCAATGCTCTAGAATCTGATCTCTAGAACGTGGTAAGTACGTACCTGTCACATTCAGGACGTAACCCACAACCAGAAGAGTCATAGTGTCCACCAGTGATGAATCTTCGACCAGTGACAGCACACATCATACCAGACGAGAGGAAGAGTTTTTTTGCTACCGCTAGATGATCCACCATTTTAGCTCCAACACCTGCCCAAGCCATTCGATCGAGTACTAATGTTCCTTCAGAAGTCGTGAAAGCTCTGCCAGGTCTACCCTCGACGTATGCACGACGACCTTGAAGCTTGAAACTTGATCTCATTTTTGAATCCCAGTACGACTTGGCCTCCTTCGTGTCGTAACCATGCACTTCGAACCAGCGACGGAGAGCGAGGATACGAGATCGAGCAGGTTCACGGAAGAAGGGTGACTCAGTGTTGAGTGCTGTATCTTGGATAGCTGCCAGACCGTCGGCGAGGAGATCGTTGATGTTCGTCATCCAGTCGTACATCTTCTTTCGATCCTCCTCGTCCATGTCTCCCATTGCGATGTTCATACCCCAAGTAGTGACTTGTAAGACTTGATCGTCGTGAGCGTAAGGTAAATCAGAGTCGATTCGATCCACTGAAATCTGCAAAGTTCCGTCGAAGCAGTTAGGCAAACACTGTATGAGAGAGAGGGATACGGTGAGAATGAAGCTCACCTTGTCAGAGTCTAATTTTCCATTCGGTTCAATCATAACCATCCTATCACTAATTTGACATCTGAGTTTTGCAACTTTTGCAACTTGTTCTTTTACTAGGTTCTTGTCCTTGACATCGAGGACGGGTTCAAAGAGATCCGATCCAATAGCTTTTCCATCGTTATCGGGAAGACTGAGAATGAGGGAGAAAGCCGAGAAAATTTGATCGATTGGTTCAGGAATGATGGAGCTAAGTCGTTTGTCTTTGGAAATTTTGAGCTTCTTCTCGTGCTGTTCGTTACGTTCAACTATACTTGCGGCGAGAGTTAGAAGGTTCTCGCAGTCGACACATTGAGCACCTTTGACTCCGATTGACCTTCCATTCCTCCACTGAAGTCGATCACCGACGGGAGTGCAGTAGACTTGACAACCCCACCACCAATGGATCTCTTTCCCACACACGAAGCAAGGTTCGTCACCGAAAGATTGAGGCCAATCCTCCTGAACTCCGTACCAATCCATCCATCTGACGATAAGGCCGTAAATCCAAACGACTCGAGAGTTGTTCTTTGGGAAGGGAATGTCGGTTCCGGGAAGGGTATCAGGAATAGGAACGGGTCCGTTAGGATCTTTCGCTAAGAACGACGAATAGACGAAGCTGAATCAGCTCAGTTTCTTTCGAATCGGAGTAAAGAGAAAGGGTAAATTTGAACTCACGATCGAGTCGAGGATGTCTCTATTGCGTGGATGTGTAGGGATCAGAGTGAGTCAGCAACCGTCGCTAGTAGAGAGGTACAGAGGAATCTGCTCACCCATTCCTTTTCCTTCTCCTTTCCTTTTCCTTTTCCTTTCGAAGTTGACGAAGATGAAGATGAAGAAGCAGAGGTAGAGGTAGAAGTAGAGGTGAAGGTAAAGGTAGAGGTCGAGGTAGAGGTAGAGGTAGAGGTAGAGGTAGAAGCAGTAGCTGAAGTAGAAACAGAGGGAGAAGAGGTTGAAACCGACGTCGAAGGAGTCGAAGACGCTCCACCTTTCGAGGTAGAAGCTGCGGTAGAAGCCGAAGTAGGAGATACGGTAGTTGCACTTGTTTCACTGAAGCGAGAAGCGAAAGCACCAGCAGGAGGTTTACTATCTTTGTTGCGAGTGATTACTGGAGAATCGTGCGATTTGTTCAAGTCAGTTACTTGAGCTTGAGACGAGGCGATCTTGGGAGAGAGACTCACGAGAGCGCACGTAGGGTCGAGGGGTACCGTCCTTCTTTCGTTCTTTGCTTGCAGCAACAGACTGCGAGGGAATAATTCGCGTCAGATCCTGTGCATCTATGCATCTGAGGATAGATGTTTCGACGTACCTGTCTCCTCTTCTCAACAAAGTCTGCATCTTGATGATTAGCCTGTCGACGAGCGAGTAAGACAGCATCAATTAGACAGGTAAGAGGAGAAAGGAGTCACAGACGAAAACTCACGACGGCAGTGCATTGAGAACATTTACTTTGAAAACCAGCAGCTGTACTGAAATTATCAGATTCCTCCCCACAGGTGTTACAACGAGTGCAGTGTAGAATTTGAGGGTTGTTTGCATCTTGATAAAGACTCGAGTGCTGAAAATTCTTGTTCCATTTTTCAACTTTCTTGCTTGAACTGACATAACAAGTTATCCACCTTCTATCTGACTCTGAGCGATCTTTGAAAGGTTTCTTCTTGAGACTTGCGTACTTTGCTTGGTCCTTCTCACTGACTGCCGGAGGTTTAATGTAAGGATTCGGAGTTTGAGAAACTTTCTTCTTCTTTGAAGAAGGACCTGATCCATCGCTTGAACGTTTCGGAGGCATGGCGGGAGAGTTGTAGGACGAAAGAGGATGGGAGGAGAAGTCTTGAGAGAGGAGGAGAGGAGAAAGGAGTTTCGATTTTCCGAGAGGGCTACGCCACGAAAGAGAATGTTCGCAGAGAGAGGTCAGCTCGATGTTTGGACGCGTCAAATCAAGTGTCTAGGCTGTGAGGATGATGCACTTACACTTGAGAGAGTAGAGGAGAGGTTGAGAGAGGAAAGGTGAGATCGAAGAGGAGGGAAGTCTCTTCGATGAGATTGGTGAAGAGGGAGAGAGAGAAGTGCTGAAAGGTATGAGAGATAGCTAAAGAGATCAATCGACGCGTTCAGGAGCGAACGGACGATGATTCGAGAGGAGTTGGAAGGGGAAGAGGGAAAAGAAAGAGGAAGAGAGTAGAAGGTTGTGACGATTTGGAAGGTTCTACTAAACAACTTGTGGTTTCCTCGTTTCTTAACTTGTTCTTTCCAAGGACAGTTAGAGGAACGTAAAACGCAGAAACCAGGGAATAGAGAGTTCTTCAAACAGTAGGAAAAAGACAGAAACGAGTAATCTTTCTCTTTCGTTCTTCCCTCTTCCAGCTTCTTTCGCCTATCCCTTTCCACCTAAGCTCTTTCCAGCTACGAATATGATGAAGATCTGGCGCGTCCCCACCTCCCGAGTACCTCACTTCTAGTTGAAGAAAGAACCTTTTCCTTGAGAGTCGTCGAGGTTTCGCATCGCAAAACGAGCTCGATTCCATTACAATCTTCTTCCGGCTACGGGGCATAATCGGAGACCATATAACGGTGATGTTGAGGCTGAAAGGCAGAGGAAAACCTCAGGCTAACGAGAAATTTATTAAAACTTGAATATCTGCTTGTCGACAAGAAACTCTCGAGGGAAGATGAAGAGGGATTCTGCGAGGGGAGGAGATATCGGAGCTTCATAATGAGTTCCTCCTCCAGCGAAGAGGCAGCGAAAAGAAAGGCGTACCTTGGTTTTTTGACTCAAAAAGCTGATTTCGAGAATTTGTGAAGAATCTCTCCTGCTTTCGGTTTGCGTCAAACGGCTCGCTTCGACGTCCAAGCTATAGATATACAGAACACGAATTATTCAGCGATGCGCGAGCAGAGATGAGAAGAAGAAGAAGTACCTTGCGAAAGAGTCGGGGCACGGTTCACTCCAGCTACGTTGCGAAGGAAAGGAAGAGAGACCTCGACGAGAGCTATAGCGTTGAGCGATGTGAGCGACTGAGCGAAATTCGGCTGGGAAGAACGAAGGTTGGAGGTCCGAGAGGGTTCGAGCTGGACTTTTCGAAGAAAAGGTCAGAAACCGAACTTGTCGAAAAGAAGTGAAAATCAAACGCACCAGCGAAGTGGTTGATCGGTCGGCAGCGATAACTATCACCGAAGGAGCTACTGGTCGAGAGAACAAGTCAGCGAAGATTGCAGGAGAAGCAGAGGAATGGAGGAAAGCACTAACCTCAGTTTCTACTATTTCTCAGTCTGATGAACCCATTCAAACTTTCAAACTGCTTCTTGCATCCGTTCTTCAAGCGAATCTTCTCGAGAGTTGACCGCTTCCTCCACTACAATCTCTCTCCTCCCTCTGAAAGCGCTATCGATCTGCCGGAGGTTTCGAGTATCCGGGAAGAATTACTATTCTCCGACTTCTAAGGGCGTTCCCTCTTTCGATACGTCGTCCAGCTATTGACATACGGACTCAGATTCGATTCTTGACGTCGTCTTCTCGAGTAGCTAGAGTCTTGAGATTTCGCTTGCCGAAGAAAGGTCGGGGCTGTAATTTGAGGAGGTACGAGAATGATCGTCGAAATAGTAGGATAGTCGTCGACGTCGCTGCCGGGATCGACTTCATGTCAGTTCAGCTTCGAAACTCTCGAAAGCGAGGAGTATTTTTCTCTTTCTTCGAAATCCAATTCTCACCTTCGAGCATGGTGACCGTACGTTCGAAAGTTTCGCAGATCTGATGAAATGGCGAAGGTAGAAGACCGCTCAATCTTTGCGTATGAGGGCTTGTCGAGGAAGAAGTCGTTTGTTGAGAGGACAGATGAAGAGTGTTGACTAGCGAGCTACCGAGCTACCGGATCGTCTCCTACACTATAAGAATATTCGACATCAGTATCGATGGAGATGGAGAAGAAATCATGCGGGAGTAAGAGACGCACGAGGAGCTGAAGGGGGGAAAACTTTCACACATCCGAACCTTCCGCTAAACGATTTTACACCTTCAACGACCGCCATGGTCTGGTTTCCAGATACTCTCAACATGCGACTAATCGCGAACTTCAATCCACCAAGATCTCTCCATTCTGCTGCTCGGGAAGCTGGATTTTCGAAATTTGAGGGCCGAGTCGAGTGCGTCATAGCTCCACGTTATCGCGCGCTGCGAGCATCGATCTGATCGGGGGAAGTGTAATGTTTACTAGTGAAGAGCTCTCTGCCTTGGGCAGGGCCGTTAAAGAGTGAGTACGAGGTGTGAAAGAACGATTGGTCGAAGAATGAGGAGAGTCGAGAGCGAGATTTGTTTGGCGTTTCTTGGGGAAACCTATGGTGGAGCATTTGTTGGTGACGGCCTTCAAGTGGTGCTACCCGAAGGAAGAGGTTCAGGAGGGAGAGAAGCGAACTCTTCACACGCCTGGTTTCAATCACTTTCCTTTCTGTCTCCTGCCAGCACTTTCGAATACGGGCTCGTTCTCGTCACACTAGTCGAACTCGCCTCCTTCAACCTAGAACTACTGTCAATCGCCGCTCATGCTCCTCAAGCATTCCTCCCCACTTTCTCACTCGCTCTCTCTTTCTCCCCTCTCTCTGATCTGACACGAGCCCGCAAGAGAAGACATAGCAACAAACGGAGAGGTTCACGACCAGACTAAATTACCGACGACAGCGTCTCAGTCTTCCATCACCCTCGTCTTTCCCAGTTCCCCTCTTTTGATCCCTTCTCGCCTCAAGAGACTGAAGCTCTGTACGCTTTTCGTGCCTGCATTTGGTCACCCTGTGTCTCGGAGCCGCAGGACAGCCTGAAGACCCAAGTAGTGGAGATGGACAGAGGATGCGGTACGGTGCAGAACATTGGGAGGGGACCTAGGAAGTCGAGATGGAAGAAAGGAATACAGAGCAGTTGAAGGGAATGCTTTCTCTGGCACTGGCAGAAAAGTCGGTTACACCTGCTCTCGTGGGCCATCTCGGAACGAGCAGCGCAGGGTGAATTTCCATCTCTCTCGATTCTCCGCAACGATCGCACTTCATCTCGCTCCTCCCCCTTTCCCAATCGGCGCAGTTCACACTCAACAGCAACTTCTCCGCTCACCTTCGATCTGAGCGCTTCTTCCCCTCGACATTCGCACAACAACTCGCTTTGCGAAAATCTGAATCGAGCCGAACCCTCGGTCTGGGACTCTTCATTCGTCTACAGCCCTGCGCTTGCATCTCCCTCTGCAATTGTCGCTAGTGTTGATGCTGAGGGTACGGAAGGAGCTGGCCGACAAGACATTCGAGCGAAGGCGAGGATTCAAACGGAGAGGTTGAAGTCGGTTCGTTTTCTTCCAGTCGATATTCTTCTCTATCGCGACCCAGCACTGACCTCGATTGCTACTTCTTATCTACAGTCCAATGCCGAGCTCCAACGATTCTCTTCCCGCCAAGCCACTCAATCTGGTGCCGCTCTCCGAGCTTAGACAGCCGGTTTCTCTTTCTCTTTCTTTCTTTAGACTCCCGCACTACCCTTCGTTTTTTCCTCCCTCTCGCACGCATCCCTCCTCCCTCTCGCACTCCTTATTCTTTATCCCCTTCACCCTCCCTCACGAACACTCGTTCCTATCTGCGTGTTTTGCCCCTTTTACATATTAATCGAAATAAAGTTACGTGTTTGGCTCCTTCTAGTACATACCAGCAATCTTTTTCTCTCACTCTCACTAGTTTCGTCGTTGCCCAGCTTCTTGCGAGGTGATTTGAGAGACTTGTTTTAAGCATTTCGTCGATTTCGCAAGAATTTCTTTCAGACCTCGAGACTGTTTTCCAGGCGTCTGCAGTGCTCGCTCAGCTGTTTCCGTAACCACGGCATGATGCATGAAGGCAATGAGTGAACGGAAGCTGGAGAGGGAGCCCAAGTTCAGAAGAGAGAAAGTTGAACGAAATCTCGAATTCTCTCTCTCGCCCTCAAACCACACTCTTCGACATGCAAAGACTCTTCAGAAGTGCAAGACCTACAATCTCCAAGGCAACAGCACGACCCAGAACTAGCTTTCCAACTCCTCGGAGGTCATTCTTCTGGTCCGGTTCTTCAGCCTCAGCAGCAGCCGTCGATCTTGCTCCAACTTCAATTCCGCACGCTTCTCAAGATCTACTACCATTCCTGTTCGGTGTAGTGCTCGCGAACGCGGCAGACGATGACGATGTCGACAAACTTCATTCTCCTCCTTGGAAAGTCACTTCGAGGCCTGGGTGAGCTCTTTCCTTTCTCTATAGCACACTCTATAAGTATCAACTGACCATGACTGCGCTCGATAGAAAGGGATTCGGAGCAGTAGCGGAGAAAGACCTCGAACTCGGAGAGCTGTTGATCGCAGAACGACCTCTCTGCATTTGGCCCGCGAACCTGGATGAACGACAAGCTAAAGAGCTCTTTGAACAACTAGACGACCGAGAACAAAAAGTCTATATGGATTTGGCACCCTGTGTAGCGACAGATGTCGAGCTTGACGAAGTTCGTTCGAGGAGGGCAGCGAATGGATTCTCTATCGCTTTACCGTCTGTACCCGGTTATTGTGGAACTCAGACTGTCGCGATGATGTTCCCCAAGATCTCTCGGTGAGCTCGCTCGCTCGCTTCCTCATTTCGCAAAACGAGAACTGATTTTGAAACTTTCGTCGCGTAGAATCAATCACTCCTGGTGAGTTTGACCCGTCTTTGCTTCTGGATCTGTTGACTGATTCTCCATCTTGACGACAGCACGCCGAACGCTTCCCAAGTCATGAACGTGAGTCGAGTCCTGCCTCTCGGCGAGTGACAAAAAAAACTGAACGTTCTCTCCTCTTCACAGTTCATGACACTCAGAATGGAAGTGTTCTCAGTCGCCAAAGTCCTATCTGGTACCGAAGTCACTATCGAATACGTTCCGGGATTGATTACGCAAACTTGGGAAGAACGACAAAAAGCTCTTCGAGAATCGTTTGGTTTCGACAGATGCCTCTGCGAAGTCTGTTCAGCCTCACCTTCCGAGATCGCCAAGAGCGATGCGAGACGACTCGAGATCAAGAAGTTGAGCGAGACGTTAGAGGGAGTGAAAGATCGGGAAGCGACGTTGGCAAAGTTTGAAAGGATACGAATTCTACTCGAAGAAGAAGGGTTCAAGGGTTTACCTGCTTTCAGTACGTCTATCTTGGCTCATCCAGTCAGTCAGTCAGGCTTGGAGAGTTCTCCTTGACTTATACCTTTCCCACCTCGTCTTCAGCAAATTCGAATGTTAGCTCGGCTTTCAGGGTTTATCTAGGTCTTCGAGCGCGAGCACAAAGGGAGAACCGTCAATAGATCTTTCTCCATTGTATCAACTAGAACTTTGATGTACTAATGTGTCGAAGGTACGGAGCATTGTAATTCCGCAGCAGAATCACCTCATCCCTCTTTTTTTCACTTCGAACTTTCTCAAACCCCGGCTTACGCTTCGTCAGATGGAAATGAGGTGCTCGACTAGTCATGCTGCATGGTCAAGTAGGTCGACCGGTAGTTTAGCCTGATCGGTCAGTTCGATGGAAGAGGAGTTGGTCCACCCTCCTTCTCCTCCGCTAGTTGCTTCGAACTCGCCGCAAGATTGTCAATCGGATTCGTCAGTTCCTCGTGACCGAGGACCACTTTCAGAACACTCTTCCGAGAACCCATCCCAAGTCTCCTTTCCAACTCTTCCTTCTCGACTTCTCGCAGGAATCCAAGCAACTCCTCTAACTTCTATACAACAAGCTGCGCTTCTCCGGTCTCTAGCGACGCAACAACAAGCAAGGACGCTCAACGACGCCTCACCTGCTCTTCTCGCCTCGACTCCAAATTCTCCTCAACCCTCCTTCGAGAACACATCCTCCTCTCTCTCGACTCTACCTCCTCTTCCTTCAGCTTCAAGAACCCCTATTGAAGACGATTCGATGCCATTCTCCCGGATCGAAGGTCTCAACGAACTCGAAACTCCCGCTCCCTCCTCTTCCTCTTTCGCAGACCAACTCGCTCCCAACCATCTGGACGAACTCCTGAACGCTCAAACAAATCTCGATATCTGGGCATCAACGGTGTTTTCGACAGGTTCTCCAGGCTTCCATACCCCTCCAGCCTATCCTGAACCTTCATCTTCCTTTCACACTTCCTCCTCTACTGAAACCTCGACTCTACCCGCGATGGTCTCCCCCGAATCAGCTTTCGACTGGTCTACACTCTACCCTCAATCTCACTCTGGAGGACCCATCAGCGACAGTCCTCCGCCTCATCTCCCTCATCAGCTTCCGAACGGTCTTCCTACTTTCCCACTGCCTCAGCCTCCGTTTCCCTCTCCTTTCTCCTCGATTCCTCCTCTTCATACATCTGTCCCTCATCGACAGCTCACTCAGGATGATGGGGACGTCTCCTCCCGAGCTCCTTCGCCAGCGCCCTCTCGACCTTCGAGATCTCGTCGAGCTTCGAAAGCACCTTCGAGATCCGCGTCGGAGGGAGGACAAGGTAGCGACACACCTTCACTTCTATCGAGAGAGTTCATGACGCCTGAAGAGATAGAGGAGGACAAGCGTAGGCGAAACACGGAAGCTAGTGGTGAGTTGGCTTTCTTTCTCTCAATCTCGATTTTCAATTCGAGAATTGACGAAACTGTTCCTGCTGTACAGCTCGTTTCAGAGCGAAGAAGAAGCAAAAGAATGTTGCATTGCAACAAACTGCAGCTCAACTGCGAGATAAAGTCGCTCAACTGGAAAAAGAGAAAGAAGCTGTATGTTTTCGAAACCTGTTCTCTCGGAGACTTCCTTTTCATCTTTACCTCGTACCAAACTGAACCACAGTCGATCTACCCGTAGCTCACGTCTCAGAACCGTTGGCTGCGAGACATCATAAGCGAGAAAGCTGAAAGCGCTGCAAAAATTGGGAAGTGATCGTTCTCGGTAGCTCACTTGAAGAACATCATGCTTCCTTCAGGCCGGATATTACAGAAATGTTGACGGGAGACGAGATGTGAACCTGGAAGTATCGCATTATTCTGAAGTGTTTTGTGCTGTTCCCCTTTCTTCGTATTCTCTGTTTCCTTTCGCAATTAAGTTACAGCAAATCCATCAAGGAAAGACTCTCGTTCTCACACCATGAAGAGATAGGGTAAACAGGGAGAGATCTATGAATGAGAAGTGCTGAGATGCTACAAAAGGAGACACAGGAGAGTCGAGGAATGCATAACAGGTATGAAAGCCCTCAAAGGGGAAAACAACAGCGAAGGGACAACTCGATGAACGACGATAGGCAGTACGAAAGATTGCGAATAGGAAAGCGAAAGAGAGATTGAAGAGAGAGAAAATCCTAAATCTTGAGTCAGCTCATGAGAAGGGATACTCCGATCAGATTCACGACCAGTAGCAGCCAGCCCAACCGGGGAACCGATGGAGAAGAGCTTCCAGATGTCGCTGTCGAATCTCCCACCGCTGCAGAAGCGAGGGGAACGAAGAGTGTTGTTGTCGTTTCGAGATAGCTAGATTCAGAAACGGGCGCTGACAGCATCTATCGAAGAGGAGATATGCTATGTCAGTTTCGTCTAGATTTGCCAAAGAGCAGAGTCGCCGCGGAGTCGAACGCGGCACGCAAGCAAAGAAACGGAGAGACTCACCTCGCTGAGAACGGATGCCATTAGTCGATGGACTGACCACGACGGACTTTTCGCAAATTACGTGTCGATCAGCTTCTTGACTATGGGTACCGAGAGCGAAAGAGTGGAAGACTCACTGATAAGAGTTGTACCAAACGTATTGCGACAAAGGAAATCGACAAATCTCCTGACTATCATTCGGCTTATTTGTACTCCAAGAGTATTGGTTACAAAACGAGGTCGAGTCCTTGAAGCCATACAGTTCGGGCTGATCGATGATCGCGTTGAAGAAACCTTGAGTATCGAAGAGAGCGACGTTCATGTCTGGATATTTTTGCGAGAGCGTCTGTGCAAACTCGTAAAGATGAGCATTGTATCTACTCGGAAACAAAAGAATCAGAATCTCTCTCGTGCCTGGAGCGTTGGAGAGAATGAACTCACCCAGCGATAGCTTCCTCGAAAATGGAAACTATTACTTCGTTCGTGCTCTGCACGAAAGGAGTTCGCTGAGTTGGAGGAACACCAAGGAACAGAATATTCCGAGCTGGAAGTTTGAAATGATCGGACTTCAGCTGCATGTTCGAGAGAAGGAAGAAAAAGGAGAGTTTAGTCTGCTTACCTCCTTGAGCATAAAGCAAATCGACGACATTCCAATACGTTGCGAAAATCAGCGGTCGCTGCGCCGTGCTGTTCTGATTCGACACAGTTGCGAAACCTGTCAACAACGAGAGAGTCCGTGAGATGAGCTCGTTAGGAAAGCAGAAGAAGAGTTCTTGAGCGAGCAAAACATACCGACGTCGTTGATCCCGAACCATACAGCTACAGGTGCGACAATGGGCGTGAGAAATATGAGAAATCATCATGTAGAGTGAGAGAGAAGAGACGAGCGACGGAGCTTACTGAAGAGTGTACTATTCGACTGCCATTTCACCTCGCTGTCGGGTTTCGTGAACCAATCTTTCCAGATGTTTACTTGATCTATGAAGCATGGGACGTTCGATGCTACGATCGAGTTGTTCGTTGTTGCACCTGAGTAAGCGAGGTCGTAATACGAGTTTGCGAGTTTCGGTTGAGAATACGCTAAGAATTGAACCCAGTCTACGAGAAGCCGGAGAGAGAGATTTCAGTTACTGCCTCTCTTCGTAAGAAGTAACGAAGTCAGACATGGGAGAGAGACTCACTGTAACCTCCCGAAGTTGTCTGGCGAAAGCAGAATCCGCACGAGACTAGTCAGCTTAAACGTTTTCTTCGAGGCAGGTCAGTCAAAGTAGACGTACCTTCCCTATACCTTCCAGTTGTCTCACTCCGCCCTCGTATGGTTTGTAACCTGTTGTGGTGTAAGAATCTACGAGGAAGAGCGAAAAGAAAAGAAAAACTGAAGAGAATCAACCACGATTCGTCGTAAAATCCAGATTGAATTGGATGTTGAGGTTCCGCCTTACCTCCGAAACTGAACCTGTAGGCCGTCGACGACATGCGGAGAAGTCAGCCGTCAGTCAGGTAAGGTGAAAGGTCGATAAGGGAGAAAATGAAAGAGCTTACATTGTTTCCATGTTCTCCAATACGATTCCTGTCTGCCCAATCTGCGCTTCCACGCCAGTGAGAGAGACACCAACCAGTAGCAACGCAGCTGCACATGCGACATGTTTCCGATTTGAGGAAGAAGAAGGTAAAGTTCGAGGTGGAGGCCGACGAGGTCGAAGAAGGAAAGAGAGCATGCCTGCCAGTAGTCTTAGGTTCTATACCAAACGAATGTGCACAACAAACGAGCGTGGACAACTATCGAAAGCGATGGAGGAGGAGGAGAGGGAGTGAGGAGAGTTTAATGCTGCAGGAATCTGAGATTACTGGAAGGGGGATTCGAGCGAGCGAAGGTCGACATCGGCGGTAGATTGTCTCTGTAGGTTCTCGAGAACTCTCCTCTCCCTTCTCGAGGGAGAAAAAGGCTGAAGATTTTGAACGAATTTGGAAATTGCGAAGGAGAGGAAGGAAGTGCTCCCTCGGAGGGAACATTCGACTTTCTGGATGGGCATTCTCGGCTAGCTGCTGAGTGAAACGACGTTGACAAGAGAGAGCGACAGCGAGAGAGGAGGAAGTCAATCAATGATCGAGAAAGACGCGACTCGGGCAAAACTTTGTGAGAGAAGATTCTCTTCCAGCTTCTCACAACCACTCGAACTCCCTCTACAGCTATGGACGGTATGGATGTAGACCCGCCTGCACCTGGTCAACAATCAGGACCGCGTTCAACCTCTCCTCTAGCGTTCGGTTCCTCGTCTTCAGTCGCGCATCCTTCCTCAGATCCTGCAGGACCTCAACCTCAACCTCAACAACTCTCTCAGCTACGTTCTTCCGGCTTGAACCCTCGTGAGTATTCAGTCACTTGTTATAGCTCGAACGTTACGCGATTGACGCGCTTTCTACCACGATTCAGGTTCTTCATCTCCACTAGCTTTCCCTTCTTCTTCTGCTGGTTCAGCTAGAGGTCCCGCAGCCAGTGGACAACGGTTATTCGCTTCTGGAGGTCCTTCTTCAGATACCCGCAACGGAGCAGGTTCTGCCAGCAACGGTCAGAGATATCGAGGAGATTCTCCTCTCTTCTTCCCTGGGTAACGTCTCTCTCTCTCTTCTCTCCTGCAAAGGATATGGAACAAGTTACTGACTGGCATCGTTGGTGTAGATCGGAGTTTGGTTCTCCCACACCGAGAAGGAATCATCGAGGAGATATTCATTCAGCTGCACCTCTCACTCCTTCAGCTCGTTCAGCCGCGAACCCTACTTCAGGAGCACGACGAAACGGCGCAAACGGTGGAGCAGCTACGAGTGAACTTGGTTACCCTTCCTCGTCGGCTTCTCATCGCAATGGATCCGGAGGAGGAGCTGGAGGAGATCCTTCGTCGCCAGGACCTGGTGCCAACGGAGAGGATCAAGACCATGAGGATGAAGACGACGATGGATTAGTCACAGTCCTTTGGGGTACAACGGTCACGATCGGAGCCAGTATGAGAGCTTTCGCTAGGTTCTTGAAGGAGTTTACCTGCGGAGACCGACAAACTTATGATCCTTGGAGGCTCGAACAAGTAAGATCTCTTCCCTTTACGAACTCGTCTCAATAAGATATAAACTGACATTGTTGCCTGTGAACAGCTTCAAGAGAAGAGGAGAAGACTCGAAGCGGAATTAGATCAGGCTCAGCAGAGAGGTTACCTCGACGAAGTTTCGACTCTTCGGCAAAAGATCGACAACCTCCTCGCCGATACAGAGATCGATTTCGCTTACACGAAAGAACGACCCGAAAAGAAGCTTTACCAACACTACCTAGCTCGCATGCGAGATACCGGTCAAACGAATCTCAACCTCGACGTCGTCGATCTCCAAGCTTTCCGTTGGCAACACATCATGGTCGGAGGTCCTCAAACTCGAGAAGATAGAGAGTTCAGTCAATTGTACAACAATTTCATGCTCTACCCTCAAGAACTAGTACCGATTCTCGATCAGCAATTGAAAGATTCTGCGCTCGAATGGGCCTGCGAAGAGGAGAATCTAGGATTCGATGGAATGGAGAGGGTCGAGAATGAGCAACGAGCGAGGGAGATGCATCAGAGTGTCTTCAAGGTTCGACCTTACGCTGGAGAAACTAGAGCCAACATGCGAGATTTGAATCCTCAAGGTGAGTCGACCTCCGCTCCTTCGAAGTCCAAAATGCCCGTCACTGACCAGTATTTATTTACGTAGATATCGACAAGATCGTTTGTATCAAGGGATTGGTCATTCGAGCGACTCCCATCATTCCCGACATGAAACTCGGTAAGCTTTATTCTTTCCTCCCTCTCCGGTCTGCAAAACGAGTTGTTGCTGACTCAGTCTCAACTTTTCTCCGATAGCTTTCTTCCGTTGCAACGCTTGCTCCCATACCGTCACAGTCGAAATCGATCGTGGTAAAATCGCTGAACCTGATCGTTGCCCTCGAGATGTCTGCAATCTGCAAGGTTCCATGCTACTCGTTCACAACCGATGTGAATTCGCGGATCGACAGATCGTCAGGCTGCAAGAGACTCCCGGTTAGTCTCTCTCTCTCTTACTCTCGAACTGGAAAAAGATTTGCGAGGCTGAGTTTTGATTCGTACCCAGATTCGGTTCCGGATGGTCAAACTCCTCACACCGTCTCTCTCGGATTGTACGACGAGCTAGTCGATACTGTGAAACCTGGAGACCGAGTAACGATCACTGGTATTTTCCGTTCAGTTCCAGTTCGACTCAACCCTCGTCAACGAGTGATCAAATCCTTGTTCAAAACTTACATCGATGTCCTCCACGTCAAGAAGACGGACAAGAAACGAATGGGACTCGATGGAAGTACGCGAGGTGGAGCAGGAGAAGATCGAAGAGGTGTAGTCGGAGTAGGAATGGAAGAAGAACAACCTGCGGGAGAACTCGAGGATGAAATTTTAGCTCAAGAGGAAGAAGAGTTTGGTGCTTCGGATGCAAACACTCAAGCTCGCTTGAAGGAGAAATTGGTAGAGATCAGTAGGAGGGAAGACATTTACGAGTACTTGTCGAGAAGCTTGGCACCTAGTATTTTCGAAATGGACGACGTCAAGAAAGGAATCCTACTTCAGCTGTTTGGTGGTACCAACAAGAGTTTGACAAAGGGGGGAGGAGCTGGTGGACCTAGGTATCGAGGTGATATCAACGTTCTCCTCGTCGGAGATCCTGGTACGAGTAAATCTCAAATTTTGCAGGTTAGCCAAAAAAAAAATCTCCTCTTTGCCTCGAGAAAGCTCTCAACTGACTTCTTCCCTTTTCTGTCGTCCTCGCAGTACGTTCATAAGATTGCGCCTCGTGGAGTTTACACCTCCGGAAAAGGATCTTCTGCAGTCGGTTTGACTGCTTACGTTACTCGAGATCCCGATTCGAAACAACTCGTTCTCGAAAGGTGAGGCTCTCTCTCTCTGATGCCTTCTGGAAATAGATGACTGATCATCTCTCGAGAGATCGACCGCAGTGGTGCTCTCGTTCTCTCTGATGGAGGTGTTTGCTGTATCGATGAGTTTGACAAAATGTCGGATGCTACTCGAAGTGTCCTTCACGAAGTCATGGTGAGTGTCCGATGTCTCTGTGCAGCTTTCTTGACCTCTCACTGACCCTCGATCGTCAATCCTAGGAACAACAAACTGTCTCTATCGCGAAAGCTGGTATCATTACAACTTTGAACGCTCGAACTTCAATTCTCGCAGCTGCCAACCCTGTAGGATCAAAGTACAACCTCAATTGGCCAATCACTCGCAATATCGACTTACCTCCGACTCTCATTTCGAGGTTCGATCTCTTGTATCTCGTTCTCGACAAAATCGACGACAAGAGTGACAGAATGTTGGCGAAACATTTGGTTGGACTCTACCTAGAGGATAGACCCCAAACTGCGGGTACCGATATCATGGTGAGTCTCACTCTTTTCCTGCGTAGTTGTCGAGATTCAGGGAAACAGAACTCTTAAGATTCTTTGTCCGCTTCGCAGAAAATTGAGGACCTTTCAGCCTACATTTCTTTCGCTCGCAACCATATCCACCCGGTTCTTACTCCCGAAGCTTCTCAATCCCTCGTTCAAGCTTACGTCGAGATGCGAAACGCAGGAGCTGATGCTCGCAGCAACGACAGGAGGATCACGGCTACCACTCGTCAACTTGAGAGTATGATTCGACTGAGTGAAGCTCATGCCAGGATGAGGTACTCGGAATCGGTCGAAGTGCAAGATGTCGAGGAAGCGAACAGGCTTATTCGAGAAGCTTTGAAAGAATCTGCTGTAGGTTTTCTTCTCCCCATCTCATTTACCTCTCAACCTGAGCTCATCCCCTCTTCGTTCGTTCACAGACGGATCCTCTCACCGGTCTCATCGATCTTGATTTGCTCGGTGGACAATCGACTCACCAACGCAAGCTGAGATCCGATCTTCGCCGAGAAGTCGTCGCACTTCTCGGATCTTCGAACTCTTCAAAGGGATTCAGGTGGACCGATCTCGTCAAAGCTCTCGAAGCCCAATCAACTGTTCCTATCGACTCTGGCGAGTTGACGGACGTGATCAAGGCACTCGAAGGTGAAGGAAGTGTAAGAGTTTCTGGTCAAGCTCAATCCAGAATGGTGAAACTCGTCGGAACGGCTCAGCAAGTAGAGGTTTAACGGACGAAGATACGATATCTCAATGTAGCAGTCTGTAGCAGTACCAGTATACTTTCGCCTCCCCCTTTCTCTCTTATATCTCTTTTTCTTTCGATTCTTTTGGGTTCTGTATTGGGTGTACTTTTTGAAGCTCTTTCCGTGTAACGAATCATATGTCGCTCTCTCCAGTCATAAATGCACTGTGTGTCGTCGACAGTCGAAGCGATGGCGCGATATCGTTTCCCCCTCTTGCAATCAGCTGAATCATCACGTGAAAGCTGAGAAATCAATACGACGGCTTCCCAGACTTTTTTCACCTCTTTGATCTCTCTTTTCCTAACACCCCAACCTCTCCCTCTCTTTCCAACAAAGACGAGGGTTGACCGACACGCGCAGATTCAACTCGGCAAATCCCTACTCGAACTCCTACAGACCATGACTGCCTCAACTTCGACTTCTTCCTCTTCATCTCCTCACCATTCCAACTTGGGTTTCTCCACCAAAGCGATCCACGTCGGTTCAGAGCCAGAACTCTCGGCATCGAACGGTGTTACTCCTGCACTAGATTTGTCGACTACCTACTCGCAAGGAACGATCGGAGGAACAAAGTTTGAATACTCTCGATCTTCGAACCCTACTCGACTCGCACTCGAGCGTCAACTCGCTGCTCTCGAAGGCGCAGACATCCTCTTGAGCGAGAACCTCAAGAAAGAAGGATTAGAGGAGGAAGGACCTGCCGCTCTAGCTCTCTCTTCAGGAAGTTCAGCTACTGCAACCGTAATCCAAGCTATCACTTCGAACGGGGGTCACATTGTATCAGTCGGAGATGTTTACGGTGGAACGAGTCGATTCATGACCAAAGTCGCTGCTACACTTTCTGGAGTGTCTACAACTTTTGTCGACATGAGTTATTCGAACGCGGTAGATGAAACCGTCGAGGGAGAATCCGAGGAACAAAGGAGTGCCAGGGAAGATCAGGTGATCGTTGACCGGGTAGAGGCTGCTATCACTGCCGAGACCAAGGTGAGTTTTCATCCATTCCATCGTCGAAGCAAAAAAGTCAAATTCGGAAAAAAGCTGACGAGCTTGAACCTTACCTATTCGTGCAGCTCCTTTGGGCCGAAACTCCTACGAACCCCATGCTCTCTCTCGTTCCGATCCGTCTCCTCGCTTCTATCGCCGAACGTCACTCGATCCCTCTCGTAATCGACAACACTTTCTCCTCGACTTACCTCACTCAACCTCTCCTTCTCGGCGCTACCGTCGTAGTCGGTTCTTCGACTAAGTACAACGGAGGTCACTCGGATGTCATCGGTGGATACGTCGTTACTGCAGTTCCTTCCCTCCTCTCGAAATTCCGATTCCTCCAAAACGCTCACGGAGCTGTCCCTTCCCCCTTCGATTGCTGGCTTCTCATCCGATCCCTCAAGACCCTCGCTCTCCGTATCCGTCAACACTCTCTCAACGGTCTCGCTGTAGCTCGATGGCTTCAAGAAGTAGCAGTTCCAGCAGGTCTCGTTCGCGATGTCAACTATCCTGGACTGAACCGAGGTGCCTCTGAAACTCGTTCTCAACGACGTGAACGAGAACTCGCTTGGTCTCACCTCACCCCTCACTCGAAGAAGTACTTCCAACAACAAGGTTACTCGCTCGATTCTCAAGGAGGTTTCCCTACCGGCGGAATGGTTTCGTTCCACATCAACTCTGGCATCAACGACAAGAACCAACTTCAAGAAGCTAGTTCGACCAAGGCCAGTGAACGCTTCCTCGAAGGTCTCGAGCTGTTCGCTTTGGCTGAATCCCTAGGTGGAGTCGAGAGTCTCGCTGAGCTTCCGATGAAGATGACCCAGTAAGTTCCTCCTCTTTGCTTTGTATCCTCCTCGCAGACTTCCAGCTGACATTTTCACTGACTCACTCACTCAGCGCTGGAGTCGACCCTTCTCACCGTTCTCTTCTCGGAATCGACGCCGAACTCGTTCGTCTCTCGGTAGGAATCGAAGACGTCGACGACTTGCTCGCCGATCTCGAACGTTCCCTTCGTGCCGCCGTTTCCTCCTCCTCCTCCTCCTCTCCCCACAACAAACTCCGAAACTAGATACCCTCTCACTTCCCCCTCTTGTCGATATCATACCATTTTTGTAGAACAATGTTAGGGACACTTTCTTTCACACCATCAATAGAGACGCAAACACTTAATTATTTTCTAACACGCAAATCTTACACACTGTTTTCCCCCGGTACCTCTCTGTATTCGAAGATTACGCCCTCGCACCTCTGTGTCAATAGACTTTGATCGACTCTCCAGAAGAAACTCTCGCTCTTCAAAAGTTTGCGAGTTTTGTCGTGAGACGAGAAAGACGAAATAAATTACTGAAAACCAAGGCACAAACGTCGATTAGTCGACGGGCCAAGATGGAAAAAAGGGGCGCTGTATAAAAGAGGACAGCTTCAAGTCTAAGATGCAAATGGATAATATTTGAGAAGAATCAATTTTTCGACGATTGGTAGTCTCTGTAAGCGGCTTGTAGGAGGAGGACGAAAGCTTGACCTTCAGGACTAGTTTGAGCTTCTTGTGCGAACGAGAGAGGGTCCTAGAGGAATATTGAGAATCGTGAGCAAACTCAAATAGGATTTGCGAAGAAGCAGAAAACGGAAAACTCACAACAACTTGGGAGAGCCAACCCGAAGATCCAACATGGCTTTTCACAGCTGTGCGGATAGTCGATGCTGATCGAAGAATAGAAGAGTAGTCGGTCGAAGAAGACGAGTCGAGAGTAGCGAGTCGGAAAGCGCTTGAAGCGAGCAGAGCTGAACCGGCTGCGTCTGAGAACGAAGAGTCGATATCGAAGTAGTTGGGCAACAAACCGTCTTGCTGTTAGTAGAGGCGGAGAAAGTCAGTCGACGTGCTCACATGAGCGAGGGAGAACGTCTGAATTGCTCACGCGAAGGTAGCTGAAAGATCCCTCGAGAAGCTCTTTGGTCCATTCCTTCAAGTTGCCGATCTCATCAGAGAACTGACTCGCATATTGTGAATTCTGGAATGTAGCGAGAACTCGAGTCATCCCTGCAAAGAAAGTAGAAAAGGGATCAGTCGGAACTATCGAACGAAGCTGGCAGAGAATAAGAGTTTACCTGCGGAAGCCCAGCCCGCTCCAGTAGCCCATAGCCCGTTATCTTGCCAGTCTCCAAGAACGACGTGTCGGAGAGCTTTCGAAGAATCGGATGCGAGGTAAGTTCGGTACAGCTTTAATTGGTTGAAAGCTTCTTCGAGGAGAGAAGTGTTCTGCGACATGACACCGTAGTAGGCGAGGAATGGTGGCACCATGTACATGAAGTCGGCCCTGTTTCGTGGTGAAAGTGTGTCAGCGAAACCAGAAACAGAAACCTCGAGGAGGAAGAGCTCGAAAAAGGCTCACCAAAGCTGAACCTTCTCTGTTGGAGGTCGGTGCGAGATAGCTCCGTCAGGAGTTCGAGGTACTGTCTGTAGTATATACTCTAGTTGTTCTCGAGCTTGTTCCCATAGTCGAGCTTTGTTTTCCCCTCCTTCGCTCATTGCTGCGACAATCCAAGGAACTCCCAAAGCTGGAGGGTCACCACTGGCTCCATTCTCGACGTGAGCGAGCTCTTTCGTCCAGGAGGGACGTTTCGACGCCCAGCTATTGACGAGCGAGACGACAGGGGTCGGCGTTGGAGATTCTGCGTGAGCAAAATTGGGGGAGAAAACCGAGAGTGAAGGGTAATTGAGCTCTAGCAAGGCTTCTCCATAAGTTCCGGCAGTCCATCTATCGGAAAGAAATCGATGTATCGCGGTCAGCCACGTTGCGCGATAGAAAAAAAGTTGAACGAAACGAAGGAAGGAAACGAGAACGAACGTGTCTTTCGCAGAATCTGCGAGTCTTGATTGAACGAGTTGTAGGTCGATATCGACGAGTGCAGTGTCGACGCTTCGGCGACTAATCGGAACTGCGATAGAAGAAGAGATAGACAGGGCGGCGAACACGGCGAGGAAGTGACTGGAGCGCATCGTTTGAAAGGATGGTCTGAAAGCGAGTGTGTAAAGGTTGGGAAAGAGTGTTATCTGTAGGATTGTACGTAGTCAAGGAAGCATCAGCGAAAGAGGAAGAGAGTCAGAAAGAATAGGAGATTCAACGGCTCAAAGTCAAAACGAGGAAAGTATTTGATTGACTTTGTTCAACTTTCTTTTTCCTGTTTGGGGAAATCTAGTAGACTTACGGAGAGGTTCTAGTCCCTTGTTGGAATGTAGAGCTTGCGAAAGGTGAGAAGAGGAGAGTAGAGCAAGAATGACAGCTCGAGCATCTGGAAGTAAACGATAGGAGGCGAGAGTGAGAAAAAATGGCGAGCAACAATATTGTCCATTGCGATTCAGCCCGCCTTCAATCTTGTCCTGACAGGCTTGGCACTGATCAGATACAATGCTTGAATCTCTTCGAATGTCAACAACGATGATCTCGAGAGAGACAGAGAAGAAGAAGAAGCGTGATTTATGTTCCAAATGAGAAGGCTGAATGTCGACTGTTGAAACTCTTCCGAGTACAGCGAGGCGATTTTCCCTGTAGAGTCGAGATAGTGTACCGTATGTAGTATAGAGAGAAGTGAATAGTAACAAAAAAAAAACGTGTCGAGATTTTGCGAGAGCGAGAAAAAAGAAAAAAGAAGAACGAAGAACACATTACGTTCGAGCGATAGAATAACAAGGCTAGGGAGTAGACATAGACAACAAGGAAGGATCGAGATGCGAGTAGGATTTTGAGAGAAAGTGACAGAAACGAAAAGGTAACGAAGAGGCAAGGGACTTCGAAGTTATTTGAAGAGGTATGGAATTTGCGTCAGAAAACGTAGAAGAAAGGTATAGGTACATGTAGTGCGAATGTTCCGCTTTGCGATTTAGTATATGATGTTGACAGAAGAGAGAGAATTATTGCTGCCAAGGTGCGTTGTCGAGATCAATCTTGGGGATGTACGGCGAGAATTGAGGAGTCGTTCCAGTTTGGACAGTGTTGGGGGAGAAGGAGATGTTGTTGAAGGCAGGCTGCGAAGGAGATTGTAGTGGACTGCCGAGATTCGTCTGCTGAAGGTTGCCAGTGAGTGAGCCAGAAGCGCTCGAACCAGGACTTCCTCCAGGGATGTTTCCCTTTTGAACTTTTGCCCATCGGAGACCGCAAGCGTTGCAGAGTGACTTTGGACCAGTAGGACCAGATCTCCATCTGTAGACAGCCGCTAGGATCAGCTCAATGATCAAGCGGGAAAAGGTGATAAGAGACATACTCGGGAGAATCCGTTCTACCACAGTTTTGACAGCTTCGACCGATGTTTGATGATGAAGCACGAGATCCGGCGTCCGAAGAAGCCTTGCGAGAGCGACCTTCCGAGTAGACGCTACCTCGTTTGCGACGGAGTGTCATTAGATACTCTTTCTCGTCACGAAGTTTCTTGTTGATATTTTGAACTGTATTGGAGCAAAGTGTGAGCTGGACGAGGTTTGAAGGAATCGGGAAGAGAAAGAGAGGACTGACGTTGGTGAAGCTCGAACTGCCAACTTGTGGGACGGCGAGTTTCGAGTTCGTCGAAAACGTTGTCACTGATGGCACTCGGATGAGCGAGAGTCTTGAAAGTACTCTGGAAAGGAGTCCGACTGGCTCCTGATGCGTTAGAGTCGCTCTCGGAGGCCGATGCTGGAGAGCGACCAGCCGAGTTTGAAGCATAGACGGGAGCGATTTGAGCGAAAGGACTGCTGTTCTTGCGGTGTTCGGATCCAACCTCGTTTGTTTGTGCGCTATTCCAGTTCGAGAGTTGTCAGTGGAGGATCGGTCAAGAAGGAATAGAGAGATAAATCCTCGAACTAACATGATACCGATGTGTAGAGGAGTATTCGCGGTAGAAGATTCCGCATCAGCATGTCGAGGGTAGAATTCTGCGGGCATCGAGTAAAGTCAGCACGATGTAGAGAGTCAAGAACGGGAACAAGAGACTCACTAGTGACAACTTCGATGTATCCTTTTCGACCTTTGATCTTGTACTGAACAGTTGCAGGTGCACCGAGAAGAGCTTGCTGAATGGCAACTTCGATTTGTTGCTTGTATTCAGGAGCGATGACATCGTACATGGTTGAACCAACTGTTCGAAAAAGACGTGGAGTTAGAAAAGCGAAAGAAGCGAAAGATTGAGCGAAAATCTAGCTAACCGAAATCTTGCGGCAGGTAACCGAGGACATTGTGAATGGCGAGAGTAGCGTTGAGAATCATTCCTCGTTCGCTGATCTTCATCCAGAACTCTAGATCTCCGAGACCACCAGAAAGTCGAACTTCGTTCCAGTTGAGTTTGAGAACGTCTCGAGGTCGACCGACAGCGATGACACATTTGCGACCTTTTCCGGGTTCGACTAGCAGATTAAAGAGCTCTCATGAGTTTCTATCGCGGAAAAGGCGAAGAGCGGAGAAGAGAGAAACTCACTATGAAGTTTTCCACTCGCTTCGAGCCAAATGTAACCCGAGTGTTTGCGACGAATTCGATAGAGAAGCTTGACGATTGGGTTCGAGACTGAACTGGCATCCTTCAATTGACGCATGACCGGCACGACGTCGGAAGGGTGGCAGAGAGACGAGAGCGTTGAGCCGACGAGCTCGCTGGGTTCGTATTCGAGAATTCGAGAGACGGCTGGAGAGCAGTAGAGAAGCGATCCTTTGAGACTGAGAACGTGAACGAAATCGTCCGCCTATGTAACGAAACGAGTCATTCAAGATTACCAACAGCAGAGTGTAGCAAGCTTAGTTTTCGGGGAGAAGTAGAAACTCACTTGACCGAGGAGCAGTTTGTGGAAAGCACGTTTATCAGCTTCGAGATCGATGCCTCCTACACCAGTTTGTAAAATGAGATCGAGCAGCTGATCTTCCGACTTTTCGCTAATTTCCGAGGTGCCAGACATCGTTGCATTCCCGTTCGAAACAGAAGGAGGCCCTTGACTTCCCGAATTCATGGTTGCATCTTCGTTGCTGATTCGTCCTGTAAGAGATTCGTCCGTCGTCGGCTTCCATTCTTCGATTTGCTCTGGAACTGGTTGCTCGATACTTTGCATCGAGATCGTCTTGAAGGTCGAATCTGAAGCGAGACTCGGGTTTGAAGTAGGAGGAGCATTTGCGTAAGCGTTACCAACTAGAGAGTAGTTGACGATGTAAGATCCGTCCCTCATTCGATCGAGAATAGCGTTCGGTTGATCAACGAGATCGACTTGGAATCCGACGAAGTAGGCGATCTCTTCCGTGTCCCAACAGATCGGGATGCTGTAAGAAATTAATCGACGAGATGAGCAAGTCGACTCGTCGATATGGCGAAAGCGAGTGGAAAGCAGAAGACGTACATAGTGACCAAGTTGATAAACGGTCTTCCAGCTTTCGTATAGTTGATGAGCGAAGATTGACTCTCTTTTCCAGCTTGGATATGAGTACGCATATGCCACTATTCCGAGACGACAGCGAGAAGAGAGTGAGCTGTGTCAAGAGAGGGAGGAAAAAGAGACGAGACGAACAGCTGCGTTTCCATCAGTGTATTTTCGAGGAGCACCTTGAAGAGTTTGTCCTCCTGGAGATTGAAGGAAACGACCTATAGAGCGATGAGCAGTCAGCGTCGGAAGACGAAGAAGTAGTTCGTGGAAAATTTACAATTTCTTCCAACAATTTCCTCATTCGAGTAACCAGTCATTTTGACAAAGGTGTCACTCGCAAACACCAGAGGTTGGTCCCACCGCCTCGCGTCGACCACAGCGAAAGCACAACTAGAATCTACGGGACCGATTTGAATCTGCGGATTCGGTCTCGCAGCGACTCGGGCTAGAACTCCGAGTAAATCGAAACCGCTCGTCGAGTAAAGACCTGCGAAGTTGTTCGACTGTCCAGCTGGTGGAGGAGCAGGCAGACCTAGAGCTGTTGGGTTGAAAGGTGAAGAAGCTGGTTGAGCTGGAGGAAGATGCATTGCGAGAGGGGGAAGTTTGTAGGCGGTGTTTGAATTTTGGTTGATGCTGATGACGGAAGATCCGTAAGGAGCATAAACCGGTGAATCCGTCTCGTAGGTGGAAGCTGAAGGGTTCGAGGTGGAAGGTGCTGGAGGAAGAGGAGCAGGAACGGAAGGAGGAGCGTAGGGAACTGCTGAAGTCGATGCGACGGCGGAAGCACTGGTCGAAGGGGGTTGAGTCGTCGAAGGGGGGTACTGCGTCTCTTGCATTCGATTCGTGTTGTTCTGCTGCTGTTGCTGAGGTTGTTGAGTAGTAGACGCTGGACCGAAATTCTGATTAAAGAAGGAGGAAGTCGGAGTCAGACCTCCTCCACCTGCTCCGTTTCGGTTGAACTGTTGCTGCAAGAGATTCGCGTTCGAACTTGAACTCTGGAAACCGTAGTCGTAGGGCATTGGAGAGATCGTTCCTCGAGGTGCACTGAGATTTTCGAAAGAAGACTCATGATGAGGTGGGGTTCTGAAACAGAAATGATAACAAGAGAGGGGGATAGGAGAGCTCACTTTGTAGTGTCCGTCACACTGACTCCCATTCCAAAAGGATCATTCTGACCACCACTTGCGAACCTAGGTAGAACGAACTGGCTTGAAAAGTTGTTCGGATCGAAAGCCGAAGGAGAAAGTCGAGCGTTTTCCATAGGGTTGAATCCACCGTAATCTCCAGGGGTCCTCCCATTCCCGTTCCCGAATGACTGTCTCATATCTTCACTGGCAGTCTTCGCGAGAGGTCTACCGTATCCTCCGGTCGCAGGAGAAGGTGCAGTTCTTGGCGCAGGTGAATAGCCTCCTGCTCCAGTTTGACCTGTATCCATTTCATCTCCTGCTCCTTCGTAGCTCCAGTAGCTATCCATACCAGTCTTGTTCATACGCCGGTTCGAGGAGAGTGTCGGTTGCTGGAAGTTGGGAGGGTGCAAGGAGGGGTTGAAGGGATGAGAGATGAGTTTGAAATTGCGATTCCGTCGGAGTTCGAGATCGTCGCTCTCTCAGCAGTCTTGCAGTGCTACAGGTCGCTTGAGTCGATTTCTGAAGTTGTTGTAAGGTACTAGAGTGTGGAAAAGAGAGCTGAACGGCGAGCTTCGACAGAGGATTTGCCGTTTCTCGAGTTTCTTCTCTTTTTTCCCTCGATTTCTCTTGAGAGCTTTCTCCTCTTCTATGCTTTAATGAAATGCAAATCGGCTCGACTGTTTTTGTAAGCGCCTTGTTTCAGTCGTAAAAAGGTTTTTCGTTCACTCGATGACGCCGACTTCCTTTGAAAACTTTGTCGAGAGAAGTTCCTGTCGATCTTTCAGTCTTTCTTTTGCGAAGAAGCCAATTGTACATATTCAACTGGTTGTAAGGGCTTAAATGTGCCGGCAATTGAATCGTTACAAACCACCCTTATTCACGCTCTCCGTAGCGGAACAGGACGTCGGACTTTCGAAAGCTCTTTCCTCTTTTCCCTACACTTACCCCGCCTGGTTTTCTCAATTAAACGACCTCCACTCGTTCCTTTCCTTCCCATACCCGTCCGCCGAACGTGCAAGTATGTACTGACAGCCTACGAAGCGTGATGCATCGGTTCCAAGGCAAGAGCACTTCGGTAGTGAGCTTCCTTTCGTCCCCCAAACCCAGAAGACGCTGCTGACGATCCTTTCTCCTTCGACACTGCAGCTGAGATCCTCTGTAGATCGACACGCAACAAGTCGGACGCTAGCGCTCGACGCTAAAGCGACCGATCTGCCAAACTTCTCAAGCTCGGGGTCAGCGAGTCAGCTACGATTCTTGCGAGTTTTTTTCTAGTCTCGAGCGAACAGACGAGAAGAACACGCTGACTATAGGTCCTCCGTCACTCATCGACATGTTGGCAAGATATCGGCTTCTTTGCACGATTCAATTTCGAAATCTTTCGCAGGCTCGCTACTCGTCTCGCTACCCTTCTCACTCCCCTTTTCTGTCGCTAATGCGCTGAACAGCTACAGTGTTGACTTTATTAGTGGCTCTCACCATTCCGCGGAGCAAATAGTCGAGAGAAACGCTTTGATCTCGTCGCTCAGATCGTCCTCCTCGTACCTCTTCCCTGCGACGCGTGCTTCTTCTTTACTCTTTCACCTCTCTGTTCAACTCTTCCATGGAAACTTACGCCTCTCAGAGTCTCGACACTGTTCTCACTTGGTTCAGCGGCGCAAACAAACATTTCTTCCCTCGTCGTTGCGATTCTCTAGGCTTTACAGGTCAGCTTTCTACTCCCTCTCCCCACTGTTCGGTCTCTCAAGTACCAGCTGACGGTATTGGACCTAGGTAGATGTCGACGCTTACTGTGCTGCTTCGACGGCTGAAGTTTGCTGCGGTCTCTGCGTGAACCAAAGCGTTGCAGGATTGGGACAGTTTGCGTGGGCTTGTATCACTTACTCACTCACTGCAATCGGCTGGAACTTGGCTCCTAGGTGAGTTTCTCTTTCTGGTTCGAACATCGAGGAAGGTTGCTGACGACGGTTTCTTCCCGTTCGATTGCAAAGCGAGATTTTTGGCCTCGGTATTTTACAAGTTCTCAACGCCAACGCTTTCATTGGTAGTGGTTGGGTTCGAGTCAAACTTGGAGCTGAAAAGGGAGGGATGACTCGTTGGCACACGAAAGCGAGTTTCGCGTTCGTTTTCAAGTTTAAGCTGCAATCACTGACTTCTAAGTTTCTGTCTCTCCTCCAGTTCCTCTTTCCGCAAGCTTTGGGATGTATCGCCATCATGGGAGCGACAGTTTTTGCACCTCAGTGGATGAGAGTGAGCTGCTTACTTCCCTTTATCGCCTCTTCGTCCGCTTCTCAAAAGCTCGCTTACCCTTCCTTCTCGGCTCTCGACAGCTTGGTAGGAGCGAAACCTCGATCGAAGAAGAAGTTCAAAGGGAGAAAGGGCTTCTTCAAGCGAAACGCTCGGACGTTCGTGCAAAGGAGAAAACTATTCTCAAAGTTTCGCATCGTCGATGGAGTGCAGCAGTGTTACTGTTCTGGCAAGTTGCGGATGCGCTGTCACCTTTCTCTCGCTTCTCCTTGACCAGCCTTGCTTGTACAGGTTCTCGAATCTCACGATCTGGACGGCAAGCGCAATTTCTCCTCTTTTTACTTGTTACGCTTGAAACTGACCCCGATTAGCTATAGGTTTTATTCTTCTGGTTCTCATACGGTGATATCACGTACTCTCAAGCGAACTGCGAAAGCGAAATTCATCAAGCTTTCGGTCCCGACATCGCAGGTGAATTCTCTTCGAATCTTTTTCCTTTTAATCGATACTGATCTGCAGTCCAACTCTCATCAGCTATCATTCTTGGTGTCGTTGCTTGGCTTCTCTTTTTTGCCGACTGTTTCGTCGTCTGGAAAGAAATCGGTTTGAGCGATTGGTGAGCTTCGCATCTTTTCATCCCTGTCTAAAAGGTCACTCAGACCCCAGTAACCCAATCTTTTCCTAGGCTGCTCGATCGGTTCTGGAACAAGGAAGACTGTCTAGCTCTCGAGCATCGCAAAAGAGAGCGAGCCTTGACTCGAATCATGACAGGCGCACTTTACACTCTTTGGGTCAGCTTTTCTCTCCTTTTCGAATCTTGACGCGGTTCGCTCATGCTCTCGATGTCAATAGTTCTTGGTCAATTTGTTGGTGTACTATGATGGACAAGAATCATTCTTGCTTTCAGGCGCAGATATCTGGAGTGTGCGTAGCTTCCCCCCAATCTCAACTCTCATGTTCTCGAGCTGACCAGTCACTTTCATGTCTCGTTCATAGTTCGGTCAAGTGATTTTGTTCTCCTTCGTTGATTTTTGCGTAAAGCAGGAACTGATATGTCTTTCTGCTGTCAGGTGGAACAGGTCTGAGTCAAGATTTCCCGCCAACTTTTTCGCTTTGAGCTGACCATACTCTCTACTACTAGATGACTGCTCTCTTCCCGGATATCCTTGGTTTTGCAATCGCTTGGATGTCGTATTTACGAGGTCAAGATGAGCTCGAACACGTTCGCATGAGGAACCGGTCAGTCGATTTCGTTTTCAGATTATTAGCTCAGTTTCGCTCAACCCCTAATACAGTCTCGACAGTGAGGAGAAGCTCGATCCCGTATCCTCAGATCACACGCTTTCGACTCAAGGAGGCCCGCTCCACATTGACATCGATCAAAAATCGCTTTGGGGTTCGATGACTCGCCGTTCGACCAGGTCGAGTGACGCTGTTCAGTGAGTCGTTCCCTTCGACTTTGTGAGTCTGAAGCTGACAGCTCGGCTTAAAAGACCAGTCCATCGACAAGATACTGAAGAAACTTACGTCGAACGTCGTCTCGAGAGCTCAAACAAACGAAGAGGAAAAGCGAATCGAAAGTAATCGAGCTAAACTCGCAACCTCTGTTGACTTTTCAGGTAGATATTGCATAACAACGACTTAATTGATATATCACCTGGAGCAGATCTAGTTAGTTACAAAACATGTAGCGCGCGAGAGTGACGAACTAAAGAAAATCGAGATCAATATTCTCCGTATTCAGCGTTCGACGGATAACTTCAACGGGACCTATGTAGCGAAGCAGACATGTATCAGATTGGTAAATTGTCAAATAGCGAGCAACAAAGAAGGGGAACGCACTGAACTCGTTCATGTTCTGCCAATCAAGAAATTTCGAGGTTGCGCGAAAAAAATCAGTTTTAACGTTGGGAGGGATAGAATAACGATGAGAGACTCACAGCTTCGGCACTAGCATCTAGATACTCGGGAATCTTGCGAACCACATTCTTTGTACCACAGTTCTCTACCATTTGACCCGTCACTTTGCTCTTTGGGTCAATGAAAAAGTCGACAGCAGTTAGAATGGTTGTCATAGGTGTGATTCGGTTCTCAGCTTCGAGACGCTCGATGAAGCCCTTCGGCGCGAGAGCAGTAGCTACGACCGAGGGACCAAAACAGCTACGATTGAACAAATTAATGTGAGTCGAGCTTCGAAAAGAAGGGGGAGAATGCGTCGAAGCCATGCTTACTTGATCGTAATTCCTTCGTCAAAGATTTTTGGTCCCATAGATTTACAGAGCCCGAGAACGCCATGTTTCGACGCGCCGTATAGACTGTCGTTCGGGAAAGGGTAGAAGGAACTGTAAAAATCAGCGTAGTGAAGCGTTAGTCTCCTTCCGTTCCGAGGCATCTGCCCGCGATGAATCCGAAGATCAGGGCCTCACACCAAACGAAAAAGGACTCACGCATTTGAACCAGTGCACACGATCTTGCCTCTCCAACCGTTCTCATCTTTTTCTTGACTGCGAAAGTAGCTCATCGCAGCACTGACTGTATAGAGCACACCGTCGAGATTGACACGAATGACTGCCAGAGACGGAGGGTGATCGACGAGGGTTGAGAGGTCCGAAGGAGGAGCGAATGTAGAGAAATGAGTTGGATCAGAAGAATCCATTTCGCGCATTTGTGCAATGCCGGCATTCGCAAACTGAAAACGACGAGTCGGTCTCAGTTTATGTCAACAGGAATATTTTTGTCGAGGAGAACTCACGACATAGTCGATTCTAGGACCAAATTTGAGGTAACTAAATTGGAAAACTTCGCAAACTGAAGCCCAGCTCGTAACATCACACGCACAAAATTCGACTTGACCGGCCGCTCCACTACGGAAGAGGAATCTCATGAGCTCCAGATACTCGGTGAAGACTATGGAATGGGAGGTAATTCACGAAGAAGCATTTTCTTTCAACTCTTCGATTACCTTCGCGCCAGCCACTGCGTTCAGGTCAGCGACTACTACATTTGCACCTTGATCTAGCAAGTGTTTCGTGATACCCAGACCGATACCTGCAAGTCGAGATTCGGATGAGCTGACTTCAAAAGGTTGAATGAAAAGAGAGCGATTTACCACTAGCTCCTCCAGTCACGATAGCGTTCTTGCCCTTGTACGACATGTATCAATATTGCTTAGCGCGCGAAAGTGTGCGAGTCGAGAGCGAAGGAGAAGAGAAGAGAAGAGAAGAGCAAGAAAAGTCGCTCCACCTGTCTCTTCCGAATCTTTCTCGCCGGAAAATGCTTTCCTCCCGACAAAGAAGAAGGAAAATGCGTGCAATGTATCAAGTGCTAGTATAGATTTTACAGATCCGACAACATAGGTTCAACCGCTTGCCAATATTTCTCATCAACTTTCTCTTTAATTTCCTCCTTCGTTAGCCATGCGAAATCGATCAATCCTTCCTTCTGATTCGGTACTGCCTGTCCCCGGACGACCCGCATAGGCATGAAGAATACCTACAGCGCATAAAGTGTCAGAACAAGACTGGGGAAAAGAACGAGAAGAAATGAAAATAGCAAAACTCACTCTGGCGAAATCTTTCCCAGGGTTCTTCTTGATGTGTTCAGCTGGGAAAGGGTAAGAGTACGCTCCAGCCGGTACTCGTCCTACCGTCCATACATCCATGTTGGGTCCAGTCTCCTCTGCGAGTTCTCTTCGAGCTGCTTCAACCAATGATTCGTCTCCTTCGACTCCTCCTTGAGCTGCATTCAATGATGGATCGTCAGTTACCTATCGTACGCTTCAAGTATGATCGTGAAGAGCTTACGGAATTGCCAAGCGTGTTCACTACGCTTCTTCTTCAATAGAAGATAAACCGTTCTATCCGCTTTCCTTTCCAAACTCTTTACATCTCCCGATTTATCCGCGGCAGTTTCCTTCTCCATGACTTCACTAGCACCTTCTACTTCTTCCCTCGCCATCTCGAACGGTCTCATGTCATCCTCAGTCCCGGTCTCTTTCTCTACTTTCTTGTCGAACTGCACGAAAGACTTCTCGGCCGTCGAACCTTTCTTGAAGAACCAGCCGGTTGATGTTTCGAGAGGTTTCGAGAGTGCACGGTGAATCTTGCGTTGGTAGGCGTAGTAAGATCGTTCAAAGGGAGAGAGGGAAGGTAAGACGAGAGGTGGTCGGGAAAGGAGAGCAGCAGCTACGATGCGAGATGAGGAGGAAGGAGCAGAGTCTGACGCGCTAGTTGACTGGTATCGAGCTATCGGGCAGGTCGACAGAGTCAGTGTCCCGCGAGGGGGAATGTTCAGAAAAAGATGAGGGAAACAGCAATTGATTGAAATCCCGGAAAGCGTGAGACTTACGATGAGGGAGCCGCACAGTAGGCTTGCAAGAGCACTGTACTGTCCTCAAACCTTGTCGCATACTTGTAGTCGTTCGTGAGGACATAGTTGATGGAGAAAGGATGATCAACTTTCGAAGGTTTCATTCATCTTTCGCAAAGCTACCCGAATAACCACGGTGGATGAGCTGAATACTATCTCACTACACGATATCTAGAAAAGTTCAAGTAGGGCAAAAAATCGAGACTAAATTTCTGCCTCCGAGTCGTCTTCCGTCAGATCGAGCAACTTCTCTTCCAGTTCCAAGTTCCTCATTCTAAGCCTTTCCATCTCCCCTTTCAGTTTATCCCATTCGCCTTTACTCGTGTTCATCTCTGACAATGTCGAAGTTCCGCGATAGAATTTCGTCGGATCCTCTCGTAACAAAGCGAGATCTTCTTCTTTCGCTCTGTGAGGGGTTCAAAGCGGGATCAGTTCTCTAATCCTCTAGTAGGTACCTCGACAACGGAAGGGACTCGCCTGAGCACATCTCGAAGTTGATTTGCTTCTTTCTCCACCGCTTCCCGAAGCATCTCACTCCGTTTGTATTCACCGACCAACAGCTGAATCTCCTTCCGCTGTTGAACAAACTTTGCGAGGTCGTCGTCACAGATTGCGAGAGTTCGAGTGAGTGCTTCTATCCGTAATTCGTATTCTGCGATTCGGGCAAGCTTGGGTTCATCGATTGAAACTTGATTCTTCAGATCGTAGAACCTGTTTATATAAGCGACAGAGTCAGCTTTTCTCGCTTGATTTGCTGCGTGAACTGACTGTGAAACTCACGCTGCACCTTCCGTCTCGAGTTCTTTCCCTTTCTTCTCGTAACGATCTTTCCAATCTTCGAGTTCAGCTTTCAACCTCCTCTCTTCTTCGTCCCACTTCAATTTGGCCTTGCGAAGAGTAGCTAGTTTCTCCTTGAGATCATTGATGTGTTCAGACCAACTGTCTTTCGTCGATTTTTGTTCGGAACGTAATTGATCGAGAGAAGATTGAGCTGTTGAGAGTTGAGCTCGTAGAGTTCGGATAGTTCTCATCTAAGATACAAAATAAGTAGCATCAGAATGCGATCGATTTTGCGTCAAGCGAGTGCGCGAGGGTAAAAAGGAAGAACCTACTCTAGATTGTCTTTCGGCTTCTTGACCACTCTCTAACACCTTCTCCCTATGTACGGTTCCCATATGTTGCAAGTGTAACTGCTTGAGATAAGTTTGAAAATTGACTTCTCCTTGAAGTTGAACTAGTTCGGTCTCGAGTTTCGTAATTTGAGTGTTGATCGCGGCTAATCCTCCTCCTTGAGATGCTGCTGCTGACGAAGATGGAGCTGAAGCTTGTCGAGGATCTGCATGGAGGGATATTGGTCTCAACTCGGGAGAGAGCAGTAGATTTCCACCACCCGTTGTCGAGGCGAGAGATGGCGCATTCGAAGAACGACGAGACATGGAGGCAGGACCGATTGAAGATGCAGGACCTGCAGCACCTGGACTCGAATCGTAAACTCCACTCCAGGAGATTGGTTCGTGTGAAGTCACGCTCGAGTCGGCGGAGCGAAACCTTGAACCGGATCGACGAGGTGACATCGAAGACGCTTGAGATTGATTCCACTGTAAGACTTGGAAGTTGGCAAAGTGAGAGTTTGCTGGCATGTGAGGCGTCGAAGAGCGACTAGGAGAGGGAGAATTGAAACCGGAGGGAGTCGGAGCTCGCTGTTTTGACATTGCTCGATCGACAGGAGAGATAGGAGGTGAAGTCGGAGGGTGAAGAGGATGACAAGGAGTTGATGTACCGGACACTGAAGGAGTGACTGTCGCCCGAGGTTCCATCGAGCTGAGAGATCGTTTCAGTCGAAGTTCTCGAGGCGGCCAAATAGAACTTTCCAGAGGCTGGTGAGGGAGAGGGTCGGTATCGGCGATAGAGGGAGCAGCTGTGACGTCTCCTCTCCAGTCGTAGACGGGTAGATGAGTCTGGTTGCCGACAAAGTTGCGGTCGCAAGCGGCCATAACGTCTGCAGCTTCGAGTCTTTGCCAACGAGCGGTGTCGGTTAACTCAGTCGAGAGGTCGGAACCGAACAAGTCTGGAGTCAGAGTATGTAGTCGTAGAATAGGCTGTGACGAACGAGAAGTGAGCTAATGAATGGGGTGAGAGAGAGGAATGGAACAGAAATAAACTAACGTGACTTCGTTCTCGAACCATCGCTGAATTCAAACCGATTCCTCCTTCGCCTGTCGGTGATTGCCATTTCTTCTCCCGGAGATAACCGACTGCGTCCTTGAGGAAAGCCGTAAAGTTGCAAGGGTAGATACCGTAGAGAACCGTGAAAAGAATCATCGGATCGGGAGGAGTACTGTCGAGATCTTCGTCCATTTGATGCTCTGCATGAAGCGAACCGGTATACATAAGTTATCAATGACTTCCACAGGATGAATGGTTCTCAGCGAGACTCACCTCCAGTTCTATCCGGACTTGGATCTCGTGAATCGCTCTGGTCTCGAACAGTTTCCCAGCTGACGACTCGTCCATAGGCTGCCATTACTCCAAACAAGCTCTCGCCGATGATGACAGGAAGCGTTACGAGGAATATGGCTAGACACTTGATGGCGAGGTTGACGATAGCGGGACACGGCGAGAGAAGCGAGATGGTGATGAGGTTTGAGAGTACGGGAGTTTCGAGAGCATGGTACGACTTTGCGGAGTGTTTCGTGAGATACGAGAGAACGAGTGAAAGGGAGGGAAGACGAGAAGGTGCATTGGGAGCGATGAATGGAGCCGTTCGGAGAAAGAAAGCCTGCAGATTACGGCTTTAAGTTTTAGTCATGACTGCGAGTTCAATTGAATCACTTACCTTGGGACACTGTTCACCCCAGCTGATGACACACTCTTCTAAATTCTTGACTCCGTAACCTTCGTCGAGACCTTTCAACCTCGCCAAAGCTCTATCTTCGTACTCGTGCAAAATGACTTTTCCGAACGGTGATACGAAATCTTCTCCTTTCTCATCGTCTTCCTTCCTCGCTGCCATTCCCCAAACAACCGTCTTTGTCGCGACGTTCAAAGCTTGCCTCGAAACGTAAAGCGGTCTCATTGAACTTCCCGTCGACGAAGTTTCCGTGGCCGTCTCTTTCCCTTTCCTGTTTGGTTTCCTCCCTCTGCTCTTCTCCACTGCCGGAGGTTGGTGTTCTCCTTCTTTCGCAGTTCCGAGCATCGTCCTCCTCAAAACTGCTCCCCACCAAACTGCTCCAACATCTTTCCTACTGATTAAAGCTGAATCATCATCGTCTCCTGCGTCTGCACTGAGTCGGTGCAGTAAGAGTAAGAAGGCTGAAACTTTTGCTAGTTGTTCCCGTTCAGTGCCAGGTAGAGGTTCAACTAGAGCCCAAATTTCGAGTAAACCTTCTCTCCACCTCGCACGTTCCCGTTCTCCTTCAGACTGTCCGCTACTCCCAGTTGCCGAAGTGAGAGGGAAGGATGAAGCAAAAGTGCGTAAGTGGTTGTCGAGGATCGCGTAGACTTCTTCCGGCAAGTCAAAGTGGGAGAACGGATTCGTTGAAGTAGAAGAGGATGAGAAGAGCTGCGTCAAGAGTCGTAGCGTCTCTTTAGTAGACATCTACAATGTAATCCGTTCCCTCTTTAGCATCTCTAACAGCAAGAATAGGTGAGGAGAAACGACTGACTGCTTCTTTCCGATGAGTCTCCCCTCTTAGACCTTGTTCCCGGTTTCTTGAGCTGCGTGTATATACTCAGAGTATCTTGCTAGTCTTCAGAGCTGTACTGATTGTTATCGGTATTATTGAGCGAGTTGTAGAAGGAAGAAGAGATGAATTCCGTCATCATCTCACTTCTCTTCCTCGTCCCTCTCACTCGACTAGCCAGCGACGCCATTAAGATCAGCAGTGCAGTATAGAAGTCTTCAATAGCCTCACTGCTTCTCCTCTCTGTCCTTCCCTTCTTCTCGGCCGATTTTCTTTCGTCCTTCAACTTCCTCGCTTTCTCCTTTCTTCTCCTCCTGTCGCTGGCACAGTGATCCGCGCAGACTGTAAAATGTGCAAGTGCAAGTGACTATCTCTCTCCGAGCTTGCTCTGCCTAGCGAGCTGACTTGACCGATTTATATCAGCAGGATGCTCAAAGTGCGAGAATTCGCTTTGCCTGGACCGAAAAGGCCGCTCTCGATCTGAATCCACCTTTATCTGCTCAGTGCCCGCCGAAGAATCCCAAGAGTTGAAGGATGAAAGGGAGGCACGAGAAAGGGAATGCGTCTCCTGACTTTTCGATTCCCACTCTGTGCCTCGTTTCTTCCTCCCCGCTTCGCACAGACTCTCAGTTCAGCCCGCTTCGACAACTCTCTTCACCCAATCAGCTGGTAGCAGCTTCCTTCCTTATCACCCCACGCACCGCGGGCCGCTTCGATAGGGCAAATGTCTTGACGGCTTCTTGACTCTGCTTTCCTCTCCTTCCCTCCACCGACCAGATTCGTCATTGGCTTGCTACCTACAACATCCCGCCGAGCTCTTCACTTATCAAGTTCGCTGCTGGGCTCGCTGGGAGCTGCTCCCTCATCACCACAATCACAACTTCGGGAAGCCTTTGCCGCCTTCTCCCTTTTAACCCAAGCCGATGCCGACTGCTGAAGAAGCGTTCTCCTCTCTCTGCCCGGATCTGAGCTTTGTGAGTACCCCGTCTTTCGGCCCCTAGCTTCCTCTCCTTTCCTTTCCCTCCCACTTTTCCTCGATTGTCTTCTCCTAAAGGAGGTCGGACTCTCTCTGCTGACACTCGATCGATCGAGAATAGTCCAGATACTGCTCGGCGCCGTGGCAAGTCTCGTCGGATCAAGTCTGTTGCGGAATCTGTGTTGAGTTTTTTTGACTTTCTCTCCTTTCGCTTTTTCGAGCTCGAACTGACGAGAAATCGATTTCAGCCTTCGCCTGCTATCAACGCTTATGGAACTCTAGCTGGGCTTTCGATCGCTTCGCTGTTCAACCTCCTCATCGTTCTGTTCCAACCAGCTTCGAGTGCGATTTACAGTCAGTCCTGCTTTCGATCGATCTCCCTTCTCATTGTTGCTGACATCTTACAACATTTACCCTTCGGAGTATGTGCACAACTCATGCTTGGCAACATGCACGTAGTAGCGATCATGGTGCGGAATTGGATGGGAACGGTGAGCAATGGAACGAATGCGATTCAGAAATGGCACGCAGAGTAAGTTCTCCTCCGCCCTTGTGTTCAGCCAGGATGAACTACCTCAAGTAACAGCTTCTTACACGACAGATTCGCGTTTCTCCTCGCTTCTTCGACGAGCTCCCTGATACTGGCGTGTCTTCTGAGCGACGTTCACCACATTCACGTGAGCTCTTTTGCTTCTCAAATAATCAGTCGATTGTCTTGAATTGACACCATCTCTCTTCACATCACATCGATACACAACATCAATACACAGGGTTTCGGTCGCAAGGAAGACCTTCACGAGTTCCAGATTCACAAAAGTGTTCAACGTTCGCCAAAACGGCCTACCATCGCTTCAAGTCGTCTCGTAGACGGTGGTAGCCACACTCTGTTCCGTCGAGTCACGGATAGTAAGCCGCAGCGACTGCGCAAATTCTTCGCTCGGAGACAAGCTTTGATTTTGTTCATCACTTTCGTAGCAACTCAAGTTTTCTGGTAGGACTCGCTAGCTCTCTTTGTTCTTCCTCGGGAACCGAGCTGAAGCCGCTTTCGAGTTGATCAGGTTCATCGTTTACGGTGCTACAATCTGGTGGGCAGAGAATACCAAATTTTGGCAGTCAAATTGTGAGCTCCTTTTTTCCCTTTCCGACCTTATACCCTCTCAAAACAGCTAAGCAGCTAACGATCGCGATACCTTCAGGTGATGATCATATCGGCTCGGCAAACTTCGCAATGCTCAGAGGCGTATCATGGGTATTCGCTTCGATCGCTTTACTTTCCTCACTCCTTCTAGCTATCCCTGTATGGACGTCAGTTTCAGCTTCCGAATTCATCACTCGACTATTCCATCTCCACGGCTCTCATCCTTTACGCGACAACTCCCAGCTCAGACTCAGACTGAAGGTTCAGAATTATGTCAAGAGAGGAAACGTCGGATTCCCTCACAATTTCATTCACGTCGAAACAAAGACCGAGAAGCGAGTCAAGATAGTCCTCAGTCTGACGCTGTGGTCCTTCTGGTTCATATCGATGTTCGTCATCTTCTTTCGAGCGCTCGACAATTTTTTGCTCGTTGGAACAGCTTGGTGAGTTGCATTCTCCTGCAACGATCGCTTTATTTTTTGCATATTGACCAAATTGATAAAAAAAATGATAATGTAGGCCATACGCTGGAATACAGAACTTCCTCTTCGGTTGTCTACCCCTGGTTAAATTTCTTATTTCTCCCTTGCGAGAACATTGTAAGCACAACTTTCGGTTCTGTGCTCAGCGGGCTCGAGATCACTCGCATTGACACTTTCAACGTTGTAACTCGCCAGTTCGGGAGCGAAGAAAGCGCAAACGCATGGCTCAAACTACGGCTCCCTCCGCTTCTCGCGACAACGCACCAAAACTTCCGTCACTTCGCCTCTCCTCCGCGACCTTGAGCTTCCCACAGTTCGATTTCGACTCTTCTCACTCGGCTCGGGTCACGTCGACGATTCCGACCTCCGAACAAAGCACTGCGTCGAGACGCTCTCGAAATCGGAGAATGTCAACCTCGCAAAGATTCGTATCTCAGCAAGGGAGCAGGAATTGAGCTAGGCGGTTCGAAGTGAATTTGTATCAGTAGTTTCGTGTGCATATTTGTCGTTTGTCGTAATCATCTCGAAGATTTTGATCGTCTAACTCGGAACACCGCTCGCGATTGCCTCTCGACTCGAGTTCAGACGACGTTCGCTGCTCTTTCTTGCTTGGAAGGACCGTCTGAGGATTCGAAGATTGGTAGGAGCGGAATCAATAAAATAGCTTGCAAGGGAAGAGATTGCTCGCTCGAGCGAAGACGAAGAAAAAAAAGTAAAAAGGAACTCTATCGAAATCGGTAATCTCTCCAAACCACCTTCGAAACTTTCTGACTCAGCTTCCCTGTCTTCTCGCCCTAGACGTGATCGCTACCGTTGGGGAAGTATTGCTTTCTCAGCGACGAAGAGGGAACGTAGCCTCCATTTGTGTAAGTTGCCGAAGTCGAAGAGGTTGACGACCGTTGAAGAAGGGGTTTCTCATTCGATTGAGCCATGGCTGGTGGAGAGGAGCCGTCGTAGAGTGCACCGTTGCTTTGAGCGAAAGGAGTGACGATTTCCGAACCGCCTTGATCTCCGATAGGAGCGTAAGCAGTTTGTGCGCTTGATGAACCGCTCGCTTTCCTCCTGTGCGAGGATTACAATCGAATCAGTCCATCAGCTCGATCGTAACACGTTCGGATGGGGAAGTGAGTGCTCACCAGAAGCAGCGGCCGATGACGACAACCAACAACTAATCAAAGAAGGAAGAAAAAACGAATCAGCTGAAATGAACTTCGATAAGAATCTCGTTGAGAGCTCACCAAGCCAACGAGAACACTGCCTCCGATGATACCAATCTTTGCCCACATAGGAAGCTCTTCCCATCTCTGCATACGAGACTTTGAACCCTCTTCCTCATGATCCTCGTCTTTGTCCTCGACTGAAGGGTGAGAGGAACCAGCCGTGGAGTCCTTGACTTCGTCGGGAGAAGCGGTAGCGAGGACTGTGGAAACCGTGAGGAAATCAGTCAAAGCGCTCAAGTGCGCAAGTGACGAGGGAAGAAAACTGACTGTCTAGACCACTTGCGAGATCGTTCGAAATCAGGGTCGAACCTGAATACCCGTTCACAGCGACTTGACCATTCTCATCGATAGCTGGGGCGCGTATATGCGGTCAGCTCTACAATCTTAGACGTTGCGAGCGAAGGAGAGAGCACTTACAGCCATACGAATAAGCGGACAAAGCTTTCTCATCTCGTTTCTCGAGCTGAATCCACCTCCTCAATCTTCGTAAGGGTCCCCAAGCTTGAGCAGCTTCGCTTGGTGGGGATACTCCTTCCGGCTTGATAGCAAGAGCAGTCGCCACGAGGGGAGGTGACCACCAAAGGGTTGAGCTCGGGGACGACACAACAGCCGATTCACCAGTCGACTGCGATTCAGCGGTAACAGTAGAAGTAGCTGTAGACGATGCGATAGGAGCGACGAAAGGCGCGGATGCGCTCGTTGGTACCGCCGAGTCGAGGGAAGCCGAAAGATTGAGAGGGACAGCTGCATCGGCAACGCTCGTTCCGTTTGCCGATGACTCAGTACCGGTGTGAAGAATAGCTGAAGAGTTGTAGAAGGTGAAGTTGGAAAGTAACGAGGTAGGATAGCAGAGAACATCGACCGAGGAAACTGACAAACGACGGCAGGTAATCGTTGTCGTCAATAAACAGCCTCCCCAACACAGTGCGAAGCGATAAAATAGCTCACTGTATGAGATAGCATCGAGAGGGACCGCCGAAGCCGTCGAATTGTCGTTGCTCGAGCCGGATACAGGTTCTTCGGCAGAAACAAGGGAGTCGGTAGCTTCTCTCTCTCGAATCCTGGACGGTTGAAGCTAAGTTAGCGAATGCTCGTGAGATGTGGATCGACATCTTGCTCACCAGAATCGAATGCGAGAAGGAGTTTGCGGGTAACGGTATACATCGTCCTCGAGAGTCGCATTCTTCGACATATTTCGAACGACAACACCGTCTACGAGCCAGGTGATTGATTTAGGAAGCCAGCTGATAGTGCTATTCGAGCGCAATAATTGTCGAGTGAGGGGAGTTTCAGCTTGGGTGCCATTTGGAAAGATGAAGATGAAGGACTCTTACTATTCATGAAAATCCGTGTCTAGTGTTTGATTCGTCGAATTCTGTAGGGATGGAGCTTCGAGATCTTCACGCTCGCCGTTCGAGTAGAAATGAGTGCTGCTGATGAAATCGGTCGAGCCCGGGGTGAACCTAATCCAAAAAACTTCATCAGTGCTCTCGATCTTCGACGAAACAGCTTCTAGAGTCTCACTCGAAGTTGATCTTGTCTTCAGTACCACTGATGAGATAGAAAGCAGTGACTTCTCCTTGACCAGGCGCCGACTTGATTCGAGCGGTGACATTTCCGTAGAGGAGTGAGCGAGTCGAGGTAATCGTTGTCCCGTAAATCGAATCTGGAAGCATCGAGAGCGCCAAGACTGACTCGCCTGTACTCGTGTTGGTAATGATAGATCCGAGTGAGGTGTTACCGACTGCGTGCGCGGAAAGAAAGCTTTAGTTCAAGCTTGATTTGAGACCGATATCGCAAAACCTGCAGAAACTTACCGCTGTCGATGACCCAATCGAATGATGACGCATCACCGTTCCAAATCGACGAGTTCTGAAGGATACGACTCGCAGAAGAAGCTTCGAAAGAGAACTGCGAGAATGAATCGTCAGCTTGCTTCGAAGCCGGCAACGAAATCGACAGGAAAAGTTATACCTTTTCATCGACGAAAGCTGGAACGGGCATACAAGCTTGAGGCGTGAACGATGCGAGAGGATTGCATCCGGCCAAGCAGTTTCTGCAGATAGCGTCAAGTGGAAGTCAGTCTCGAATCGAAATACGAGAGGTCGAAAGAGAAAAACTCACCTGCCAGTGCCGCAGAATCCATACTCTGAACAGCAAGGTGCCTCCTTAGGACATTGATCCTTTGGACCGCAACCTTGACCTTCGTTGAACCCGGTGATTTGACGCGAAATGTTTGAACTAGCTGCTGAGTCGGTCGAGCCTGAAATGGAAGAGGGCAAGTCGATACTTCCGTTGGTCGGAGCTTTATCTTCCTCGTTATCCCCTATGACGCCCCATGCGATGCTGGCTAGATCTTCTTGGGTCTCCGGTGAGGTGATTGATTCGACAAGGCTCGAAGTTTCGATAGATTCGTTGACGAGATGGCCGATTCCCCAAGGAATTTCGTCGCCATTCGGTTGCTGAGCGTTAGGTGCTGCTACCTTTGAATTAGAAACAAAGAAACGAAGGTCAACAATACAATTTTTGAGCGAAGAAATGAAAACGAACTCACGACAGTTCCATTCGGAGCGGCAATTGCGAAACGTTGAGTCCATGTCGGTTCTTCGCCATTGAGGGAGAACTGATAGAAGTAGATCGGAGCAGGTGGTTCAACCTCCGGGCAGCGATAAGAGTATTTCGTGACACTCGAGTCGGTTCCGTCGAGACCTGAAGCGACTCGGGTGATGTTTCGCATCATGTACTTGTGTCCCGTATACAAGTCCACATCGAAAGACTTCCAGCTCTGAGAGAGGTATCCCCACGAGAATCGTCAGTTGCAGGTAAGGGGAGTGAAGAAGCGCGAATCTCGAAAAAAAACTTACTCCAGATTCATCAGGTTTCCATTCGAACGAACATTCTTCACCAGCTATGTAGACATCTTTGCCTCCTCCAGGAGATGTTGGAGTGACGGAACCTCGCGCAAGGGCCGCCAGGGCGAAGGTGGCGACGATAGAGCGCATTCGAGGGAAGAGGAGAAGAGTGCAGGTCGGTAGAGAAAAGCTGGTACAAGAGTTGAACGACTTGTAGATGAAAGTTAGCTCTTCGAAGTCGAGAGCGACAACCGAGTGAGAGGACAAGAAGCGAAAGAAAGAGAACGGGGTCGAAGAAGAGAGGGCACGAGGTAACGGCGCACGAGGCTCGAGATCTGAGCGTTGGCCCGCGGTCCTCAGGGAACGTTCACAATGACGACGACGACGACGCAAAAGATGTGAAAACACTTTGCGTTCCAGAGAGGAGGGAAAAGATAACATATACGAACGGAGAGAGGGTCGAAGATAGGGGTATACCTAGTTGTTACAAACTGGACAGATTTTCATTGGAAATTAACCTAGCAAGCTGTTGATCGCGCGATTGAGGTCATGCTGAATCGTAGACACATGTCAGCTTTCCAATCGGGGTCGGTAGACTGGAGAGGCAGGAGTGCTCACATCGTATTTTGCCAAAGCTTCGATGGCTTGAGAACGAGGGAATCCCATTCCGCAAATCTCTTTCACGTCGGCTGAATCGTCGTCTCGTGCATCACCTTGTCCGATACTAGGTTGACGAGTCATAGATGGGGGAGCTGCTACGGGAGGAGCGAGAGCAGGAGGTGCAGTGTTGGTCATCGAGAAAGACGGTCCGACCGACGTGGATTCTGTAGAAGGATTGACCGAAGTTGAAGGAGGAATAGTAGAAGTGTTCGAGGAGGATGCGTTCGGTGCGAATGAGTCATCGAACTCGGCGAAAGCTCCTTCATCGAAATCGTCCTTCGAGGCAGGCGTCTCCGAGGGCTTTGTCGTCTCCCCGTCGAACGAAGGTTTGAAGTCGAAGTCGTCATCAAAGTTGTCGAAGCCTGAAGTCGATGTCGAAGTCTCCTTTGTTTCATTCGCAGAAGGTTGTTGAATCGACATGTCGGCGAAGGAAGATTCAAAGTCGTCCTCGGGAGCGACTTGGGCCGAAGTAGGAGTGAGACTCTGTGCTGAGGGCCACGCAGACGATTCGCCAGTCGACATTTCCGCGTTGGTATTGACTGGAGCTTGGAAACGAGTTCCGTCGAATCCCGCATCGAAATCGTCTGACACTTGGAAGGAAGTCGATTCAGGTTGTTCGGAGGAGCTGGGGAGAGTAGAGGGAAGTGAAGAGACTCCTGCTGCAGCTGATCGAGTAGGAGGAGGAGGTGCCGCCCGACGTTGAGTCGAAGTCGAAGAGGAAGGGGGAAGAGGAGCAGCGACAGGGGTGGGGACAGGGAGAGGAGAGATGGCAGGTGCATCTTCAGCCTCGAGGATGCCGGAAGACTCGGCAGTCGAGCTAGAAACGTGAACGAAAGATTCTCCAGACTCTGAGTTCGAGGTTCCTTCCTTAGCGAGTTGTTTCGGCGAGTCGAAGGTCGAGCTCGAGGTGGCAGCGGGACCAATAGCGGAAGGCTCAGGTGCTTCTTCGAACGAGCGACGAGTGAATGCCGAAGGTTGATCGAGATCTTCAGGTCCTTCTTCCTCGTCATCGCTCGAATCATCCTCCTCCCCAGTTTTCTTCGAATGCTCGATAAAAATCTCTTCTCCCTTGTTCTCCTCGATCGAAGGTTTGTGATCTTCTGAAGTCTCGGCGAAAACATCCTCTTCCGAAGTATCGTCTCTTACTACCTCTTTCCCTTTCCCTTTGTCTTGGACTTGATGTCCTTCCTCCAACTCGTTGAATGCCTCGTCGAATCCAGCTCCCTGATCAATTTCGCCGAGAGCTCCACTAACTGACTCACTTCCCTCTTCGTTCTTCTGCTCACCTTGTCCAGGCGAGAAATCTTGGAAAGCGTCGTCGAATCCTTCCTGATTGTTCAAGTCGCCAAGTGTTCCTTCTACAACTTCAGGTTCTTTTGAAGTTCCAGCAGGTTGAAGCTCCTCGAAAGCTTCATCGAATCCAGCACCGTTGTCGATTTGACCCAAAGTGCCACGAGCGCTTTCGTCATTCGGCGCTGGTTGTTGAGGTTCAGCAGTGGCGAAGTCGTCTCCGAACGAAGTCGCACCGAAATCGTCTCCGAATCCGGCATTGGAAGTCGAAGGAGTATCGAAAGTGTTGGCCGTCGATTGGGTTTCGTCGCGAAGGTGTTGCTGAGAAGGAACTCCGAAAGGATCAACTTCTACCTCCTCTTTTTCAGGTTGTTCAGGTTCGACTGATCGCTCCTTCTCGACCTGTTCGGCTGGCTTCTCGGTCGAAGGAGATCCACTTCCGAAAGCGTGAGTGATCGAGTTACCCGCAGTCTCGAGGGCGTATAAAGCTCCAGCTCCGACGACTCCAGCGGTTGCAGCAGCGATGGGTAAGATCGAGTCTTGAACATTCGGAGCCTTCTCTTGTGAATCTTCGCTCGTGACGTCGCGGGACTGTTCGGTTGAAGGAGGGACAGCAGCGAACGAATGAGTAGTGGGCGAGGAGGAAGCGAAGGGGAAGGGATTCGTAGTCGATGCCGTCGATTGACCAGTAGGTTGAGGAGAGAGACCGGCGTTGGCGAGATTAAGCTTGTCGAAGGGGTTGTTGGATCGGAGAGAAGCGGTTGGAGAAGTGACAGTGCTGTGAGGAAGGGGAACGGCGTGAGGAGCGGCAGATTGAACTGAACGAGGAGTTTCTTCGATGGGAGTCGTCTCGAGAGGTGCAGTCTTGAGATGTTCCAACTCCTCCTCCAACTTGCCGCGATCAGTTTCTGCACTGACGAGCTGCTTCCTCGCGATCGCACCGAGACCTTTCTCCCTCCTACCCTCCTTCTTGAGCTTTTCGATCTCACTCTTGAGGATCCTCTTCTCCTCTTCAACCATTGTCAACCTCTTCTTGACTTCCCTCACCTCTTCCTTATCCCGCAAGAATTCTCCTTCGAGTTCACTCTTTTCCATCTTGAGTCCACTGAGATCACTCTCAGAGCTGATCAATTCGGTCCTAGCTCTAGATAAAACTCCCTTCTGTTCTTGTTCCCTCTTCTTGAGATCCTCGACAGCGTTACGTTCACTCTCGAGCTGTTGCCTCGCAGCGGAAACTTTCTCCTGCAAAACCTTGATCTGCTCGTTGACCTTCTCCACTTCGTTCTCCAACTCTTCGCGAGTCTTCGAAGTCGTCTTGAGCGATTGACTCGTCTCTTGATCTTCTTTCTCGAGTTGAACCGAACGAGAACGGAGAGATTCGAGATTCGAGGTGGTATCAGCGAGGTCGTTATCGTCGAAGAAGTTCGATGAGGTCGCTACCGGTGCACGTTGTTGCTGTTGGGAGGCAGCAGGCGGGGCAGAGGAGAACCCAGAGTGAGAGGCAGTTGTCTGAGAAGGGTCGAAATCGTTCTGGAAACCACTATTTCCTCTCGTGGTGGCAGGAGTTCCAGTCGATTGAGGACTGATCATTCGGCTTCCAGTGTTCTGAGGGAAGATGGTTCCTTTCAAGCCTTGGAAGCTCGATCCAGTAGCCTGAGGAGAGAGGGATCGTTGAATCGGACCAGTCGATTGAGGCTGGAGAGGAGCGAAAGAGGAGGCGGCAGCTGGGGGAGGTGAAGCTGGAGTTGGAGTCGAAGGTGTGTCGTCGTCTCCCATGAGATCGAGGAGATCGCGTTGAGGTTGAGTCATCTGCTGCTGAGGTGGAGGGAAGGATCCAGTTCGAGAAGAGGAAGAGTCGGTTCGGAGTGAAGGAGGAATGTACTCGAGAGGGAGTTGATCAGGAAGCTGGAACGAAGGGTTCGACACCTTCTCCCGAATGAGCTTCATTGCGACGGCGAAAGTATCTCGATTGAGGTTTCCAGAACCGGTCATTTCCGAGAGATCCCTGCGAAGAGCGAACGAAGCGTGAGCTCGGTGGAGTCACAAATAAAGCGAGAATCATCGAACATACCAGATCTTTGCGAGGTCTTCGTTACCGAGTCCAGATTGGCCGAAGAATCCTACTGCTTGCTCGCCTTCGAGAACTCCCTTGTTGCCCGTATCGAGTTGACTGAACCACGTATCCGACTCTTGCTTTTCTTGAGGAGTGATCTTCCACTGTCCGCCGACGCCAGCTCCAGCTCCAGCTCGGGGAGGTTGGAAATGAGGTTGCTGAGGAGGAGGAGACGAGACGTTTCGAGGAGGAGGGATCGAAGATTGTCGAAGAGGACTTTGAGGAGTAGCTGAGGAAGAAGGTCCTGAAGCACCAGGAGCGTTTAGACCGGCAGCGCTAGCGTACATTTTCGGATCGAGAACTTTCGGGAGAGCTTCTTGGGAAAGTTGGCCGTTGAGAATGAGCTGGAGAAGGTGCATTCCGATGGTGAAATCAGCAAGGTCGAGAGAGCCGCGAGCGTGAGTATCTGCCAAGTTCCTGTGTAACGAGACGAGAGGTCAAAATCTCGTACTACGACTTTCGCAAAAAATGAACGAACCAGATTTGACCGAGAGTTTCGTAAGGCAAGTTGGACTTGATGAAGATGTCACGAGCTTTCTCTCCTGAGAGTATGAGCACGAAGCGTATCAGCCACCCGGTATTCGTTGGCCGTATGAGAGAGTATTAAGTCTCACCATCGAGAAGTCCAGTCAGATTTCCACCGTTCGCGCCAGCAAACAATCGAGCGTATTTAGTCTTGTCGTCCGGGTTGATTTGGTTGATATCAGTTCCGGTCGTCTGAGCTACTAGTCGAGAAGCCGGTGCTGGAGGAGGAGCTCTTTGAGAGAAAGACGAGGAAGTGGGGGAAGTCGGATTCGAAGCAGGAGGAGTGAGGTGAGAAGGAATTGGGAAACCCTTGAATGTAGGGAAAGGACCAGCTATTTTGAGTCAGATCGATATGGAAGCTCGAGGTGAGATTGACTGCGAACGCAAAGAAGAAGAAGGAAAGAGAAAGATTTGTCACTCACGCTTTCCAACCCATTCCTGTTTGACTTCTGGTACTCCATTATTCTTCTTCTCCTCTTGAGCGTGTCCGATCAATCTACACGCTACTCCGAAACGTTCAGGAGTGAGGAAGCCGTTGTTTTCAGGATCTGAGATCTGCCAAATCTCTCCTAGAAGGATTGGAGGGAGAGAAGAGTTGGAGAAGAACGGTACAGCGAGATCTCCGGCTGTATCACAATTGTAATCAGTTCAGGCTCAGAGGTGCTCGCGATGGGGAGGTGGCTTACTGAGAACGCCGAGAGATTCGGTATCGGCTGGGAAAGGTCGAGAGAGAGAAGGTCAGCTTCCTCAGGACGAGCTACGACAGGGAGGAAACAGCTCACCTTTCTTGAACAGATAGTTGTAAGCCTCCTTCTCGTTACTACTGGGCTTGTAAGAAGTGACTGAAGAAGACCGGAGAGAAATATAGGCGTCATCAACAAAGAGGAGGGAGAAGGGAGGGTTAGGAGGCGGATGAGAGACCTACGAGACAGCGGAAGCGGCTCTGCAGACATGTTTGATGTCTACCGTCGCTGAAGTTTCGTGTGTAAGTGAATGGTGAGAGAGAAAGAGGTCGTTCTCAAATTTCGAGGTGGGGAGTTCTAGAGAAAGAAAATCCGACGATTTTCTTTGCCTTCGTCGATAACTCTGGTGTAGTTTCGTAGGTCTCAACGAACAAAGCACAGTGAACGAAGTGCAAAGAAAAATGGTCGAAAAGATAATCATATTGCGAAAGAAGCTTGTTTCAACCCGCATCTTCCTCTCTTCAGCCTACGCGTTCAAATGAGCCGCAAACTACGAGTAACGGTTCTTATCAGTGGATCTGGTGAGCTTCTGGCAACCTTCCCCCGTTGCTTCAATCCCTGATAGAGATTGACTCATCTCTCGCTCGCCTTGGATCTCTCACAACAGGTTCGAACCTCCAAGCCTTGCTCGATGCACTTCCTACCACTCTATCAAACGTCTCGATCACTTCCGTAATCTCCTCTCGTACCGACGCGTACGGTCTCACTAGAGCTCGCAATCATTCCTCCCCTTCCCCTATCCCGGCAGAAGCTTTCCCTCTCCTGAAATGGAAGAAGCAACCACAGAACACTGGGAAAGACCGTCAAGCGTGGGAGTTGGATTTGGCGACAAAGATCAAAGAGACTCGACCAGATTTAGTAGTTTTAGCAGGTTGGATGTTGATCCTGTCTGAATCGTTCCTCAAGGCTCTAGTACACGACTGGGACGACAGTACGCCTCTACCGAGTCAATCGACCGTTCCCGTATTGGATCCGACTTCGAGCGTTCTACCTTCAATCGAAACTCCCGGTTCTTCTCCTTACCCTTCCTCTTTCAACCTCGATCAAAAACCTATTCCCATCATTAACCTCCATCCCGCCCTACCTGGTCAGTTCCCAGGAGCTCACGCGATCAAAGACGCCTGGGACGCTTTCCAAGTTCCAGACGACGCAACTTTCATCACTTCATCGACTCAAGATACGAAAGAAGTACTAGGTCAGCTGGCAGCGGAAGGAGGAGACGAGAGGTCGAAGCGAGAGCAAGGAGAAGCGTTAACGAACAGGAGGAGGATTACGAAAACTGGATTAATGATTCATCGAGTGATTCCGTTGTTGGACGCTGGAGAGCCTGTCGTCGTGAGGGAGGTAGAAATGATCGAAGGAGAGTCACTGGAAGGTCTCGAGGAGAGAATACACAAGGTGGAGCATGAAGCGATTGTCGAGGCGGTTGGAGTTTGCGAAAAATTAATCACGAGCGGAGAATGGTGGGAGAAGAAGGACGTAGGAAGGGATTGAATCGTCAAACATGTATCACTCAAGAACTAGTAGAACTGCAGGGCAGTATTATCGATTCAATTTCTGGGATATCGTATCATTCGAGCCTGTTAGGAGAGATTCTTCCCGGGTTAGAGTCCACTCGCGAAGCTCAAGTGGTCAGGACCAGGCTTCCTGTATGCCCCGCTACCCTGCTGGAGGGATGTTCTGCACGATGCAGCCCTCGACTTACCAGGACCCGTTACTTGCGAAACTTCTCTCACCTCTTGAGAATCTCTCGCACTTTGCAGAAATTTCGCTCGCTCCCTGCCATTTTCTTGTGCGCTTCTTCGACTATCCTTCGCACGTTCACGCGTTTTCCCGGCAATCTTCGAGCACTTTCGATTTTGCGGTCAAAAATTCTCGCTCATCAAACATTTTTTGCTTGTCAAATATCAACCCTTCTCGACTACTCTCAGTCCAGCCGATCCGCACCACAGAACTTCGTAGAACAGAATGGCCAATCCCAGACAACGCCGCAAGAACCGTTCCGGAGGAAGACTGAAAACTTCTAAGCAATCTCTCAAAGTACATCTCTTCGCTTTCTCATCTCTCTAGATTATGCGGTAGGCCCCTGAACTGATCAGTATATGCTTCACTTACATTGTAGAACAAGCACAAGGTCATTGTTAAAGGTCCTGAAGTATTGGCAAAGAACTGGGATAAAACGTGAGATCCCTTCTCCCTCCTCTTCTTTGAACGATCTGAAGCTGATCTTACTGTATGTTTCATGTTTCGTGATGCTCTAGTAAGACTGTCCGACAAAAGTGAGTCCAACTCCACTTCCTCCGATCTCTTTCTCTCTTTGCTAAACTTTCTCGCTCTCTCCTGGTTCCTCTATCTTGTAGTTATGCTGCATTAGGTCTACTCGGCACCCTTGATCCTCGACAAGCAGGAGGATTAGAACCTTCTCTCGATCACGTTCCTTTCGCAGTCAGATCAGCAACGAACCCTACAACTCTCGAAGAACTAGATGAGATCGTTCCTGAAGAATACGAGTCATCAGAGGACGAAGAAGAAGAAGCAGATGTCTCAGTCAAGACGAAGAAGGGAAAGAAATCGAGTAAAGGAAAAGAGAAGGAGAAGGAACAAGAGAAGGAAAAGAAACTTGCTCCTGGAATGGCTAGGATTATCCGAGATGAGAACGGAAACGTTTTGAAGATCGTAGTCGGTACTGAAGATGGAGACGAGAAAGAAGAAGCTATCGTCGCACCGAATCGAGGTGGAGAAGATTCAGAAGATGAAGATTCGGAGGAGGAGGAAGAAGGAGAAGAGGAGGAGAAACCTTGGGGAGAACCTATGCGGGATTGGGATGTCACAGAAGACAGATTCGTCGACGAGGATCAAGTTATGGAAGATGAGGAAGAGCGAGATCCGAGAAAGTTCAAACAAGGAATTCCGATCGAAGGTGCTTTACATCGAGTCAACGCAAAGACTGATGTTGTACGAGGTAAGCTCGTTCTCTTCTGTATCCCCGTGCGTTGATCGGTGTCTGGAGCTGAGCTGATGATTCTCGTTGATACAGCTCTCGAAGCGCGAGCAGCGAACAAAACCAAAGTTATTCGACACTCTTCAGAGTTCGAGAAAGATTGGCTCGTTTCGCTAGTCGAGAAGTACGATACAGATATCGAAAAGATGGCCAGAGACAGGAAAGCGAACGTTTGGCAAAAGACACCGGGAGAACTGAGGAGAATGTTAGTCTTTCTCTGGCTTGCCTTCATTCTCGAGATCGTTTCTGACTTGCTTTCTCATGACAGGATCAACAAAGCAGGAGGATTCGAAAAACTGAGAGCAGCTGCTCAAGCTTAGATCTCTTTTTCGTGTATTCATTTTCCTCGCATTGCCTTTCGTCGTTTGTTTCTCGCTTTATCTGATGTATTACCGTAATATTATTGCTATCGCCTCCCATCTGAACAACTTGAAGGTAGCGAAAGCAACGATTCGAAGAGTATTGACATTTACACCAAAGATCTGCACAGAGAAGTGCCTCCCATTCCTCCTCTCCCAGTATTCTCTCCCTACCTTGCCCCTTTCGTATCATCGTTTCCCGCCTCAATTCTCCACCGGGCCCATCTCGCGAAAAGTAGATCTCAGCTTAAATGGGCTGTTCCGACAAAATCGTTCGAAAAAAACGTTTCCAGCAATTGAACGGCGCTCGTTCGTTCGCACAACACATTTGATTCTCTATCGAGTCGCTCGCATCGAATATCACACGACGTTCCAAAAGTAAGGAAAGGGAAGTAAGTGTTGCGTATTCCAAGAAAGAAAGAAAAAATTGAAAGAAAATCTGTGAAAGCGAAACTCCAGAAACTAAGTGAGAACAAGGATAACCGGCACCTGAAAGTAAAGGAAGAGGTGAGAGTCTAGAACCAGCCAGAACTCTAGTAGGAACTCGAGAGAAAGGGAAGCAGAATAGAAACGAAGAGTAGAAACGAAGGGTAGAAAACAAGAGTAGGAAACCAGACTAAAAAACGAGCGAAAGACTATCCAAAGTTGTTCCAATCCGAGAGCGAGACAATGCGTAACCATTTGTCGAGTGATACCGTTGACGTAGCGTATTTGATGCTAGAAGATCGTTGTCGAGGCGAATAGCCTGTATCGATTTAGACGTTGAACCCAGGGAAACGAGCGGAACGCGAGACACCGTGGAGACCAATTTTGCCAGTTTCGCTGATAGGTCGTGAGCCAACCAAGTACATCAAGTGATGAATGACTCGAGCACGATCGGCGGCGAGGCCAAGTCGAATGAGTCTGGCTTCGGAAAGAGGCCTGCTCGAGGTTGACAAGCCGTCAGCCTCGACGATCACGAGAGAAATACGATACAGTGCACTCACCATTCTTGGTTCCTAGCATTGTTCCAGAGTAGAGCTCCTTCGAACCAAGAGAGCCAAACAAGTTGATCTGCGAAAGTCAAATTGAGCTTCCTCGCGTGAAGAGACCCAGGTTCTCTGCGACAATGGATAACGGTCAGTGACTCCGCGGCTAATATGCAGAGCGAGAGAGTCGAGAGAGAGTAGAGCAGTACTCACTTGACAATGCCGAAGCTCCAGATGATGTTGATTCCGTTTCCTCCAGAACGAGGAACGTAAGCAGCGGCGATTGCGCAGAGAGTCTTGAGGGAGAGAAGACACAAGTCGGGGGTACACCAGTGGAAGATAACGGGAGTATCGGCGGGGACAGCTTGGCGGAGGAAAGGAGTGAAGAACTTGTCGGATCGCATGAGACCCTCGAAGTGTTCCAAGTAAGTGGCAGACAGTTGAGTCATGAATTGATTGTTGTTGACAGCAACAGTCCATTCAGACTAAGAAGGTCGTGTTATCAGTCAATGCTCCGCCTCGGCAGAGAAGAAAATCCAAAAAAAAAAACTCGAAAAACTCACGAGAGCGTCGTCTCCGTTGTGGGTCACTCCTTCGTTTCGAGGGAATATGATCCTAGGAGCGAGGAAGACGACATCGACACCGTACGAAGCTTGTAGGAGTTGTTGAGCCATCTACCGCGTTAAGCCAAGTCAGTCAAGTCTTTCGATCTGAAAAGGAAAATACTTTTTGCTCACCGTTTCCTGAAGATCCAACAAAGCTCGTTGTTTGCCAACGGTCTCGCTTCCGTTCTTTGCAACGTCGAGGTGAGAGACGTAGTAGAACTGAGGAGGAGCGGTAGCGGTTCCGGGAAGAGTTGCTGGGTTCGTTCGAGCGAGATGTTGGAATTGAGGTTTGAGAACAAGAGGGCGACGGGGGTGGTTGAGGATCTCGAAGGACCTTTCTCCGTCTGAGTTGATCTCAGTAAAGCGAGTCTTGGGCTCGGTTTTGACTTTGTTGCAGTCCATACCGACAGAGTGCTTGAAAAGTAAGCCGAGGTTGTACGTAACGTTTCGGTCGCGGAACTTCTCGACGAAGTCACCCTCGACAGATGAGCTAGTCATGAACTCAGCGATTGCGCGAGGGTGTACTTGACTTTCGACGAGAGTAGCGATCAAATCAACCTCCGTTCTGTCCAGTGCAAAAAAAGCTTCGTCAGTATTCCACGCAAGGTCCCCTATTTTTTCCCATCCTCCTCGTTCTAGAGATCCTCTGAGATAGGGAGAGGAATGGAGACTGACCCATCACCAGCCTTTGCATTGGGATCACGATCGAAGGTGTCGTGAATATAGCGGTAGACAGCATTCTTTTCGGTGGGAAGGGGCCGATTAGTGATGACTGCTTTGATGAAATCAGCTTGTTTGTCCTTGGTCTTCATCTTTGGTGTCGAATGTGCGTTGAAAGAAGAGTTGAACGGGGAGAGGAGGATGAAGTAGGAAGAAGAAGAGAACAAAGAAACGAAATTTTCTTCGAGGGCATTTTGTGGTGGAAAGGCTGTCGCTCCTTTGTTTGTCCACTCTCGTATCTAAATCTGCTCAGCTACTTACCATAATAGGACTACCTCAGTACCGTGAAACCTTAGCCTGAACGTTCTCAGCAAGCTCAGACTTTCGCGAAATTTTGACCGACCTCACTCTGGCGAGAACGTCTATCTCCCGATCTATAGCGATGAGGTCACGGTCATTCTTTAACGCTAAGGCGACTAGCGATTCCGCCAGACGATGTACCGGTCTCGTTCAACTTTACCAGCGAGCAAGCCTCAAGAAACTCTTCGACTTCACCTTTCATCTCGACCATCAAGACCTGCTTCAGACTTCCATGGAAGGCATTCTTTCGTGATGCTAGCAACTTTATCCGCTTAAGAGGAAGAGAAGCGGCAGAGACGGAGAAACTGATACCTTGAATTGATGGCGAGCTTATTTCTCTCCCACGTGACTCAGGGCACGCGGGTAAGTCGTTGGATACAGTTCTGATATGTATAAGACCAGCGTGCTTGCCTCGACTCTGCTTTAAACGATCCAGTCCTTTCTCAGCAGTATCATCTTTCCGATCCTCCATGAACTCTCTCGAAAGTTGCCTCTGAACGGAGGATCTGAACTCGTTGAATGGACAGTAGGCTAGAGATTACTAGTAGGGGGAAATGCTGGGATAACGAAGGCAAAATTGGAGAAGTTCACTTGAGCGAAGAAATCGATCTCTTTCGCATAGGGGAGTCGAGTTCACCACTTCCTGGGCCTAGCAGTGACAGGAGCCGGGAAGACGAGGGAGGAAAGACTGGACGAATTGCACCAGATTGTTCGAGTGGAGAGGTCGCTAATTGGCAGAGAATTAACCGAAAACCAATGAACTGTGAGTTTTGGTCGCTCTCTCCCCGATCCCCCTTCTTGTACTTCTAGTACTTCTCGTCAAGCATTATCCCTCGGTAAGTCAACATGTGCTGTGGCTCGGAACTGACTCTCTCTTCTTCCAGCATCTTCACTTCTTTGAGCACAGGTTCTTTTTGGCTCGTTTCGCAATTTAATCGTAAAGACTTCTTCTTCGCTCTCGCTCCTGTTCCCGATAACACCCGAAGCAGCCTCGAAGACGCACTGACAGACTCATTCTCTCGACAGTTGCTGTGTTTCTCAGAACTTCATCTTTTCTCAACTACTCGAGCACTCTCTTTCGACATGGAATCAAACGAGCCCGTTCTGGTTTTTGATGCAGCTCGAGGTAGTTCTGGACGTAAGCAGGAGGTAGTACGAATATTAGGGTGCCGAGGTAGAGGTTTCGACCCTCCAAAAATATTTGTCCAGAATTGGGAATGAATGAGGAGACAGAATAGTAGAGGTTACCCTGTGCTTTCTTACGAAAACTTCCTTCTCTCATTTGGCATCGCTTCGGCGAGTACCCGGTCGGCCGTCGCTGATCTCGTCCCTCTCTCTCTAGTAGTTCTCAACTCCTTCATCGAGAACACCTTGAACGTCTAACGATCCACTCAACGACCTCTCGAAGATCAGCTACAGTTCTCCTCACCTATTCCCATCTTGCACACCTCAAAACAATGACCAACTTACTCTCATTCCTCGACGAGCTCTTTCGAGTTCGACAATTTGCGCCCTTTTCGCTCCTTTCTCACTCTCTCCGCGCCTTCCCACTTTTCGAACTTCGTCTCTCTCTCAGTAATAGGCTAAGTGAATCGAAAGACTGGAACAGCAGTAGGTAAGCGAAGCCGGCTGGGAGCTGAGACGGGAGGAGGGTACTCGTGAGGAAGCTCTCAGATTAGTCCTCCATGTTTTAGAGTAACTCCCAATCTGCAAAGCATCAGTTGAACGTATTACAGAGGTTTATTGAGAATGAGAGCGCGAGACTGGGTTCGTCTAAACAGGGCCGAAAGCCATTTTCGACATGAATACTAGCGATTCGTCGTTTTAGAGTTCAGCTTGCAGCTTCATTGAGAGATTTCCGGCATGTGTGATGCGAGTCACGCCTGTTCGAACGTCAGGAGGTTCCGCTTGACCCGGAATAGAAACGATTTTCGAGTGAAGCGAGTTTCTGAGTCCGAAACCCACCGGAATTAAATGGATCAAGTCAGCATTGCAAACCGCTTCGTCTATCTTCTCGCTTCCCATACTGCTTCTCGACAGCTACCTGCTCACTGTTCCACCTTTCCACGTCCCGCCTTTCTCGCAATGCGCCGGTTTCCGATGTCACCGAAGTTGAAACTCTGTCACGCTCATCGCCTTTCCGCCAGTCGACCCCGGACCTCCTCCTTATTGAGCGTCGCCAGGATGACAAGCACAATCTTACAATAGGGCTTGGCCCTCTCTCGGACAACCAGGCTTTCCGCCCGCCTTCGTTCGAGTCTTTAGCCGGCAAGTTCTCATCTCGCTCTTCTTACCAGCCCATGAAATAACGTTTGCGCGAAGTTTCTACAGGGCTCCGCAATTTCTTTACAGTATGATCTTTACCCGTGCTTCGTGCGCACGGAAAATTGAACCCGTTCTTCGCGAAATTCGGTACCTACGTTCAACCAAGTGCTCTCTGCCGAACACGCAGCATTCCCAGTTCGCAGGCTCGGAGAAAGTTCACTCACCGGTTTGCGCTTGTCTTGGTGCCAGAGCTCTCCCCTTTGTTTCTTTCGCAAGTTTTTCGATTTCGTTTTCCTTCTCGCTCTGGCCCTTTACTTCTCAGCAGTCGATACTTCTGCTAAGCAATATGCCCATCACAGATGAAAAATCTGTCCCGGTGAGTGTGATCTATCTCGTCAAACTTTATTTTGACTCTTCAGAGGTTAGAATTGACGAGATTATGACAAATTGATTTGTGGTTGGGAAAAGCAGGTTCCTCGTTCTGCTCTTCTCGCTCTACCACCACCCCCTTCACCTCTCTTCGACCTCAAACTTCACCATCTAGAGGAATTGAGTTACTTCAGGCCCTCTCGATTCTCTCCCCTTGTTTACCCCGTTTCCCTTCGAATTTCCCTGAAACTTCCTCTCACAGCTCTTCACAACCTTTCAACCGCTCACCATGGCAGGGCTTGCGCGCAAAGCTCTTGCTGCTAAGGTACGCGCAGGTCAAGCAGCTGGAGGTCCCGCATTCCCTCAGCCGATTCCTTCTGCGTCAACCTCAAACGCGTCTCCCACCACTTCAACCTCTCAGTCTTCTTCTTATCCACCTCAGAGCAATACGAGTATTCATGAGTTACAAGATCTCAAAACGGTGTTGAATCTGCCGGAGATAGTAGCGTTACAAAAAGATTGTGACGGTAGAACTAAACAAGATTTGGTAAGGCTGACTCCCTATCATTTCATCCTTGGAATAGCTCACTTAACTTCTAATAATAACAGGATGACGCTAGAAGGAGGTGGAAATGGGCTATTTTGAAAGAGTTGGTGAAGATGAATTCTCACGATTCGAAACGTTATGCAAGATCACTTACTTTCGAACAAGGTCATCAAGGAACTTCTGGTGTAAGTCCTCCGCCCTCCGCCTCCCTCTGTCTGATCGCTTGAGCTACTACTGACGAGCCGCTCGTGGTCAGTGGAAGATGTACGAAATGCGCTTTATTATCGACATCGCTTTCGAAGATCCGAATTGGAAAACTGTCGCGATTTTCTGTTTCAATCTCGAGTTCAAGTTCAAACTATCCGGGGTATGGGTCAACGGCAGTTTTGTTCACAAGCTCAAACGATGGCTGAACGACAATTCGTCTCGTGTTAGCTTTTATCCTCGCTTTTTATCTAAGCGATTCTCGAGCTCATTTTTTGACCTTTCCCAGGAAACTCCTCCTCGTTTCCCTCCGAATGTCCTTTTCACCATTTACAACTTACATCACCTGATCTTCGTAAAACCTCACTCAACTCGTATCTTACCTCACAATGGTCCTCCGATTGGTAAATTTGCGAACGTTTCGGTTGAAGACCCCTCGACTTCTACAACTAGTCAAGTCACTGTACAGCTTTCCAACTCTCCTTCTACCGATCAAGCTAAGATCACGAAGAAACCTATCACCGTGATGATGAACGACAAGATTCAAAGTGAAGCAGGATGGTTAGATAGAATCATGAAGAGCAAGAGAAAGGCTGGCATTCTCAAAGCTCTCGGCATTCAATCGAACACTTCCAGAGTCTCTCCAGCTGTTGTGTGCGATTTTGAGATGGATGTCACGAAGTCGGAGAACGAGGTACAAGGAGTGAACAACATGTCGATGATTTCGAAAGATGCCGTGAGTTTATTCACTTATTCGAGTCTTCGACCCTCTACGCAGGAACAAAACTAATACAGATCTCGAACTCCTGTAGGCTTGTATCGTTGCGAAGAAGAACAACGGTCGTTTCGGTATGGCGTACAAGAAGAATGGCGAACAACTGTTTGTCAAACATGGAGGAGAAGGACTTGTCGTTGAAGGGATCAAATTGATGTCGAATGATGGTACGCTATCTCGGCTCGTTCTTCTCAGAACAAGATCTACCACTAATGCAGAAACTTCGTAGGTGAAGTCTCGGTCGTCAGTTGCGCAAACTCGAAGGTCGAAGAACGAGCTGCACAAGACGCTGCTCGAGTTTCCGGTCATCTCGTCGACAACGAACGTCCCGTTTTCGCAGGGAAAGCTGTACACACTCTCGAACTCGTCGCCGAGAATGGACCAACCATTCGAATTCCTTTCGTCAACATCGCTGGAACGATTCAAAGCACTCAACGCCAAATTGGTCTCCCTTGGTGGAACGTCGAAGATCTCTCGAACAATTGGTTTTCGACTCCCGACAATCCTATTCGTACCAACGTCGTCAAGGCTGTCGACAGAGAGTTCCCTCTCGACGTTTACGAAGCAGCTTTCCTCTTCGCAGCGGAAAAGGAGAAACTCAGCAAGTCAATGACCGACGTCTTGAAGGAGCAGGAGATCGCTTACTCACTCTCGCAACTCATCATCAAAGATCGCAAGAAACTTCGCTTCGAGAACGATTCCTCCGACGAAGACAAAGACAGCAATGGCGACGACAACGACAAGGACAACGGAGGAGCAGGAGCGCGATCGTGGCTCCAGACTTTCAAGACTGGTGCTGCGGCGGAGAAGGAGATTTACGAGAAGGAAACTACCAAGAGTGTGGCAAAAGCGCTCACTCGCGATCAACTCAAATTCCTCTACGCTGGTTGTGTCAAACTTTGGGGGTAAGCATTCGTCTCGCTTCAAAGACCTCCTAAAGATGCTTGCTAACATCTCGTGCTCTCGTCCCTACTCTTCTAGCGTCGATGCGTGTGCAACAGCTTGGAAAAGTTTCGGCCTGTCTACCGCTAAACTGTCGGTTTGCCCTTCTTCCTCGCTGAAACTCCTGAATCAAACTTACTCTCTCGCTTTATTCCATGGTAGAAACGAAATGATCTCTGGTGTCACTCCAACTCTCCCCGATGTCGTCACTTTTGTCAACGACCTCGAGTCAAAACTGTCTTCTTCAGAAACTCACTCTTCGGAATCTCCACCTGAACCTCATACCAGTTTCTCCGTCACGTCCAGCTCTACTTCTACCTCTACCTCTACCTCTACCTCTACTTCTACCTCTTCTCTTTTCGCTACTTCTGCCAACGTCAACTCCAAGCAAGATGTTAGCGACGACGAGGTCGAAATTATCGACAAGAAATCGATCCTCAAGGACGTTGTCAACAAAGTAGATAGAGGTAAAGGTAAAGCGAAAGTTGAATCCTCTCAAGGTAACCACATTGGCGGGAAGGAGAAAGGAAAGAAACGGGAAGAAATCGTTATCGACTCTTCTGATGAGGAGCACATCAAACCCGTTGTCAAGAAGTCGAAAGTCCTCGCCGATACTGGTCAGTACCTTTGATCTCCTCGTACTAATCAGCTCGGACGTGACAGCTGACATTCCGATCTCTCTGGGTAGTCGGAAACAATTCTTCTTTGTTTGGCAGTAGCAGCCGCCGCTCGCAAGGTACGTCGGCATCGCAGACTGTCGGAGGAAGCAAGAATGTCACGATCTTCACTCCTGCTTTCAGGATGGATGTCATCACGAAGATAAGAGTGAGTAATCGAAAGAATCACTGCTCAAGGCTCAAGTTCCTTTCCAGGTGGACTGATGCTACTTCTCACAGAACATTCTCGAGTTCGTTTCTCTTGAGGAGATTGCTCACTTTGTAGACGATGAGACTGTTCGTTCTACCGTCGATAGTCAATCGAACGGAAACGTTGAGTTTGGTTAGTCTTTCTTTGCCACTCACTTCTTGTATGTTTCCGATTCCGAAAACACTGATTGATGATCAATTGTTGTGAAACGATAGGTGTACAAGTTATGGTCGATCTCGCTTTCAGTAAATATTGTTGACGTAAATTTTGGTAAAAGAAGAATCTTTGGTTTTGTTGTAGATAGATTAAAAGAATCGGTACCCTTCCTCCTCTCTTTGTGCCTCTCGGAATCTCAGTGGTCCTTCGACAGTCAGTGCCACCTTTCTCGCCACTGAGAAGTTGAGAATCAGCGAGACGCAAACCCTGTCTCTTCACCGGATTCCCGATCGCGATAGGGCTTAAACTCGCTGCCAAGCTCAACTCACTCCCTTGCTCTGTCATAGTTCAAACCACACCTTCGACAACGGCGATACTACCTGTGAAAAATTCCAGTTTCAGCAAACGATTCCAAAACAGTTTGTAGTAACAATTTAACAGGTTGACATTTCAAGTTCTGTACAGCGGAAGTCAAGACTTTGTTCACAATATACAAATAGCTTAAGACTGAGAAGATCTATACAGGAGGAGTACAGCCGAAGGAAGACGCTGCTCCAGCTGTAATCGCTTCACGCAAATCGGTCCCAGCTGAAAAAAAGAAAAACAAGGTTAGCTTTTCGCTAACGAGCTCTTCTGCGGATACGAGAGAACAGCTTACTGGCCCAGAGACCGAGGCCCGCAGTGGCAAGAGCGGCAATGAACCAAAGGAAGAGGAGAGATCTGTTTTAGAAGAAGTGAATTAAGCTTTCTTCACCCTCGACTCGGACGGAACTCGACTCACTTGAGGACAACTCGCTTAGGACCTCCGTTCAGTGCCCCTCGTCTCCATCGATACTGCGAAGGGTATCTGTGTCAGTTCAGAGTGCGAATATTGACAATGAAGATTGAATACTTACGAAAGATTTCCAAGTATCATACTGGCGAGGAGTGACACCCGGCGTCGTGAAAGGCTCGTCGAGATTTGAGGCGTCGATTCTCATTAGGAGACCGAGAAAGAGAACTGGAGGAAAGGTGTACGAAAATTGAAAGATGCAGGCCGCAGCTACGAGGCCCGATAAAGTTCCGACCGAGGGAATTGCTGAGCCGATGACAAACGCGGTACCCCAGTAGAGGACTACGAGCGGGATCCATAGCATATGTCCGCGCTTAGTCATGAGAGGAGGCTGAGAAGCAAAATCGGGCGTCAGCTCAAATTGATGAAACGAGAGGAAACATTTGAGGGCTTTGTAGAGCGCCTGAATACGCCCTCATTCGCTCTGGAGTCTCGTCACGCTATGGCGGGGGAAGAGGGGCGAATAGAGGAATAGAGGTGCAGAACGCAGAGAAGAAGTAAAAAATGAAAATCGAAACTTACTCCTCCGAATGCCTCGATCAAGTTAATGTACAGAACTTTGAGCCCTACATTCGAGTAGAGAGATGCGGCAATAAGACCGGTGATGAGAGCGAGTACATTTCCGACAGTTTGCCATCTAAAAGCGGGAAAATTCAGTAAAAGCGAGCTTTGAATGGTTTTGATGGGAGCTTACGAGTACTTGGAGACACCTTGATACGCCAGAGCGAGCGTATATTGGCCTTGATAAGAGTATACAAAGATTCCGTAGAGCAAATAGACAGTCTAGTAGAGAGAGAAGTCAGCTTAGAGGGAATTTTGAAGAATCGATGGATTGTTTTCAACGCACAACGATGACCAGCTGAGCGATAGCCATACCCTTGATGAAATCTCGAGGTCGCCTCATCTCGCTGATGATTTCTGGGAAAATCATTGCTCCACCGTCTGAAGAAAACGAAAAACATTTTGTCAGCTTGGCTCGTTTTTTGCTTCCTCGAGAAAACGTTGAACTTTACATGCGAAGACCATGTTGAACACTCCGTTCTATCCATAAGACTGTCAGAAGCCGTCACAGCTCAAAAATGGAGCGAAAGAGAGGCGAAACTCACGACTTGCGAGAAAATTGGAAGTGAAACGACGGAGACAACTTTGGCTGGGCCTGAATAGTCGATACCGGCAGCTTTGGCAGCAGCATAGTTCTACGAAACGGTAGCAGAGTCAGCTTGTAAGGCGAGCCTCGAGAAAACAGTGGACTCACAGGAGGTGAATGAGCTACGAAGCCCATGCTCAAGAAAATAATCAAGAGATTGATCCAGATCGAGACATTCGCTAGCGATCCGATGCCCTACAATATCTTTCTGTCAGCGAGATATCAGCAGAGTAGAACGAGAGCGCGTGCGAGACTCACTTTGAGCGTGCGAATTTGACCTGTAACCATTCCGCATAGTGCCCAAATCACGACGCAAACACTGAAGCAGAGTGTTTTCCCAGATCCAGTGATGATTTGGGAGAGACCTTGCCCATTACTCAAGCACTACATAGGGAAAAGCGCGTCAATCAAGGGATAGGAGAGTAGGGGAGCTTCTGAAGGAGGACCTACGATCAATCCGACGTTGAGAGTGAGTTGAATCGCTTGTAGGAAGCCGGAGAGATACCTTGCCCAAGTACCGAAGATTCGTTGACCGAGATCACCGTAGAGCTTGATTGGGTAACGAGCGCTGTCGAGTTTGAGGAAGAGGAGCCAAAGCAGCAGTCCTCCAAGGAATGCGAAAACTCCGAAGAGCAGGTAGAGGATCACACCGGGAGTCATACCGATACTGGCGATACTGTAGGGTGCGTTGAAAGGTCCCAATCTGCTCGTGAAAGAATTAACTCGACGAAAACTGCGAGCCAAAATAGATTTCGAACAAACTTACATGTCGCATGTGATGAGGTAAAAGACGCTTGCCCACCCAGCTTGGCCTACAAACGATTGCCAAATCAAAACAATAGCTGCTGCTGTAGAGACAAGATGTGAGAAACTTACGGAGAACTCGGCGAGCATTGACCAAAGCGATATCTCTTTCGCTCAAACCGGCCAATTGCTCATCCTCCTCCACAGCTTTCGCTTCAGTGACAATTCCATCGTCGCTGCCTTTCTTATCGCCTTTAATAGTGTGAACGAGAGAAGAGATTGGGGATGATGAGTGAGTGATAGTTGTGTCTCGATCTTCATGAGCTCGTTGAATTTTCGCCCAGTGAAGATATTCGGCGAAGGAAGGAGTATAGCCAACTACAAGGAGACGAGATCGACATCAATATGATTTCAACAAGCTAGACGAGAATGAGAGAATTTCACTCACCCTCGTAGTGAGGTGGGAGACGATCGTCGTGAAACTGTTTCTCGGTTTCGTTCAGTTCGAACTGAGGGTCTGCGGCTCCTGCAACTGCGGCGGCTTGCATCGTGTCGAATCAGTCGTCGTTCGAGAACAGACTGTAGGTTCGAAGAAGAGAGAGAGAGAGGTTCAAGTGGGGGAGGAGTTTCGAATTCCCGAACTTCTACCGCTCGTTCGCAAGATCGTCCTTGCGATAAGTCAGCGAAGGGAACCGCATGGTAAGCTCGTATCTCGTGAGCTAAAAACGGTAACTTTTGCAAATGGAAAACGATGACACTGCGGAGGTCAAAAGATTTGAAGTAGACGGGATATTTTTAGCGATTATAAAGATTGCGTAATGAATCGAGACATCCGCCGAACCAAACTTTTTCCAGTCAAATCAGCGGCAAAACTCTCTCTCAAAGCATGGAAACTCTCTGCGAAACCGAAGTAACCCACGAGGAAACCCACAAAAGACGACCGAAGAAAATCTTTCACTCGTCAAACTCGCGAAATAACTCGACAACTGCGAGATTACAGTACCACACGAGACAGAACCCTCATGCGTTTCCTGCCGTTGATCCGCTCTCAGTGATTCCTTCCGAGTCGGCAATCCATTTCTTCGAAGCCTCGTTCACGGCGTCGTCGTTTTCGATCAAAAGTCGAAACTCTCTTTCCTTGTTGTAGTTGAACCAGCTCTGTAGGCAGCACAACATCGAAGTGAGAATCTATCGGGGACGAAAGAGGAGAGTTGGGAGAACTCACGACTCCGACTAGATAAGGCATCTCTTTCGCCGTTTCTGCGCTCGTGCACTGATCGAGCCACCCCAAGCGGTCCTCGATCGGTCCCTCCCAGCCGTTTCCCGTCTCGCCTATCGCAAAGAGAATCCTACCGTCCTTGCAGTACTTGTCGTAGAGCGGTTTCATTCGATCTACGAAAGATTCAGTCGCTTTTTGGGGATAGTAATCTGTGCTCGAGCGAAATGATCAGCTTTCGGACTCCACAAAGTGCGAGATCGAGGCAATATAGACTTACCGATACTGTATAGACGAACGAGTGCGAGTGTAGGCAGATTGAGTCGAGATATGTTCGATTCGATTCCCGAGGAAAAGTAGGAAAAACTCACCCGAGCAGGTGAACAGTTGATAGATCATCAGGCATGAACGCTACGTAGTCCTCGAGCGCACCAGCAACATTCGGCGTGAACTGAAGAGAGGGGAAGTGCAAGAAATTTGCTCAGTTCCGAGTAGACTCGGAAGGGAAGCGAGTCGAGGAAACGACTCACAAACATTTTCACTTTTGGGTTATCCGCAACAGCAGCAGCGACAGCAGCCCAACCTTCCTTGAAGTCGTCTTTCGTGCCTGCACACGAAGAACGTTCGAATCGGTCAGTCTCCGTCTCTACGATTTCTCGTTCAGAACGATGAGAACTCTTTTACCTTTGTATGTTCCATCAGACTGATACCAGTTTACTTCGTGAGCGAAGCGTAGTTGTACATCGATTCCCTCGTCTGTGAACTGTTTCATGACCTTTGCTATAGCAAGAGCTTGAAAATTGTCATCTTTCGTCAAGCCTTTCCATCCTTTCGTCGGCATAACGGCACTGGATAGTCGAGGGATAGTCGAGGGATAGTCGAGTCAATACATGAAGAGTGATGAGGTACATTGGAGATAGAAACGAAATGCAAGTGAGCGGGTGAAGTCAGCAAGATGAAGCTCAAAAGCTCGAGAGGGAAGAGAAGCGACAGAAGCGCTCACGGTTGAAAGATACAGTTGCACGCTTTGATATCGTCCATCTGAGAGAGCAATTGGGCTCCATCCCATTCATCTGATTCTGGTAGTTGAGCGTACCACCCGTAAAACGAAGATTTGATCCCAAGATTATCGGTGATTTTCTTCATGTCTTGATCTTTGTAATCTGGGAGGAAGCCGATGCCAATATTGTTCCGAGCCAAGCCGTTGAGCTTTATCGAAGAGGAGGAGGAAGAGGAAGCAGAAGTCGAATTCGAAGAAGGTTTTGGGGAAGCAGAGGCTGAAGCGGTCGAGCTTGATCTGGTCGAGGACGAGGTTACAGATGCTGAAGAGACGGAACTAGCTCCTCCTGTAGTGACTGTAACAGTCTTGGGCCCAGGATCTGACTCGCTCGAGGAGGTATTTGAAGTTGTGTCGTTCGACGGAGAATGCATCCAGACGTAGATCGAATAGCCGCCAACAACAACCACAGCAAGACCCAATACGACTCCGAGGAAGCACGTCAAGCCGGATCGAGAAGGGGGAGACTGCTGAGTAGAGTCGGAGGATCGAGGCTCGGAAGCTGAAAGCGAAAATGAAGTTGAGCCTCTTTCTTCCTTCCGCTGCTTCTTACTACTCTCAGTGAGTCGTTTCCGGTCATCTAAATCTGAAGCCTACATCGAGTGAGAAGCTTGGTATCAGCACTGAAACTCCTTGAGGCGATTTGAAGGTTTTCCTGAAAACGATACTCACCGAATCTGTCTCGTCCTCGCTCGAACTATTCTCTGAGGTATTTGTCGACTCGTTGCCGTATCTTCGGGATCTCCCCGCTCGCTCGCTGATTCCACCTCGACGTCGGGATCGCTGTCGGTGGTTGTCCTCGCTTGAAACGTCGCTAGTCGAATCCGAATCTGTATCGTTTTTGTCGTAGCGAGCTCGTCCCATTTGCTACTCTTCGCTGGAGATCGTAGGTGGAGGAGTGCAAAGAGCTGCATCTTTGCAATGAGGTCTGAGAGAGGGGCATGAGCGAATTCAACCTGAGAGGTCAGTACTTCCGGTGAAGCTCCGCGGTACAAAGTAGCAAGAGCGGCAGTACTCTGGATGGGCGTTGGAGGTGCTGCCAGTACTAGCGTGAGATGATTCGGTCGGTGTTTGAATTCGGAGATGAAATCTTGAAACGTTTTGAAATGGAAATCACTAAACATCAGTGGTAAAGTTCACGATCTCCATCCTTTCTCCTACACCATCGTCCGAACGGACACCAGATCGCAATGATCCCTCCAGACTACCCTCGGCTGCCTCATTCGTACAGTCTCGACTCAACCCAGATCAGCAACACCTCTCTCTCGATCGAACTCGCCTCTCCAACGTCATCTCCTGCTCTCCTCAGAGCTGCCGCTGCGCTTGTACTAGCAGCTCATGCAGGCGAAGATCGATACGCTTTCGAAGTGGAGAATTCAAAAGTTCTGGAGGGAGAGCTGGACAGAGAAGACGGAAATGGTGTGAAGAAGCTGCTGGAAGAGGTCAGTCAGGCTAGTGAGACGAACTCGGAAGATAACATGAGGTTGGAGGTACTATATGGACACGAGCCAGGCTCAGAACCGAGGCCTCCGCTGCAACTCAAGCTCGACGACCGGAACTCTACAATTTCACTCAACTACGACTCTTCCCTGTTGACCGACCTCGAAGCGCAATGGTTTCTCTCCCACATCGTCACTACCTACAAATCCCTGCAAGGCTCGAGAGACTCCGCACCACTCTCCTCTATTCGTCTAGCTCCTTCCTCCGAATCTTCGCAACTCGCAAAACTCTCCCGAGCACCTCCACCTCCTCAGGCGTACCCTTCAGATTGTACTACATTACCAGCCTTCTTTCTCAACGCTGCAAAGCTCTATCCAGATGACCCCGCTCTCCATTTTGCACCTTCACCAGAATCTCCTTCGTCAGACGACCTCATCCTCTCTTTCTCTCAACTTCTTCACCTCGCCCAATTCCTGGCCCAGTCAATACTCTCGTCAGTCTCTCACGAAGTATTGGCGTCAACTAGCGATTTCGTCGTTCCCCTCTGCACCGACAAATCTCCTGAAATGATCGTTTCGATGGTCGCAATCACTCTCGCCGGATTCGGTTACTTGGCCCTAGAGCCTAGCTGGCCAGCAGAGAGAAAGAAGACGATCTTAGGAGAGATTGGGAAGGAAGGAAAGTTAGCGGGAGTCGGAATCGTGCAAACGACGAATGGAGAAAACGAGAATTGGGCTCGTTGGACAGTCGAGGGTCAGGGTTCTCAACTCTTCAACCGGGTCATTGATCCCAGTGCAGTACTACTAGACCTTCAGCCGAGCAAGCTCGCTACGTTGGCGCAGGATTACCCAGTCGAAGAAAGGGAATGGTCGAAACCGAGGGAGGATGGCATAGCCTACGTGATTTACACGAGTGGTTCGACCGGATTACCGAAAGGAATACAGGTGCTACATCGTAACGTTGCCGCTTTCCTCAGGTAAGTAGACAATCTGAGTTCTCGAAAGAGGTCTGAGCTGAAGCTCGATTCTGCTTTGGTCTACAGGAACTATCGAGACGTGTTCGGTCGTGCAAGGGGAGAAAGAGTACTTCAATTCCCTAGTTACTCGTTCGATGTCAGCGTGATGAATATCTGGGACACTTTCGCTGTGAGTTTGTCGCGTTTACAATTCCTCCACTACTCATTGCTCCAAAGAGGCTGACGCTGACTCGTACTTCCCATGTAGCATGGCTCAACTGTCTGTGTGACAACTCCTGCTTCCCTCTTCTCGGATCTCGCAGGCTCAATTCTTCGACTCGACTGCACTCTCGTCGACCTGACTCCGACTATCTCGTCTCTCCTATTCGAACACGCTGAAGCTCAACCTCGCGAAGGCGAGACTGTTCGACAAGCTTGGAAGCGAGCTGGATTCCGAATCAAACAGGTCAACACGGGAGGAGAGAAAGTTGAGAAAATGGTGAGGGAACGATGGAGAGAAAGAGGAGTTCGAGTTGTCATCGATTATGGACCTACGTAAGCTGCACGTTCCCTTCACCTTTACTCTACTCTAGAGATAACTGAGACCTTTCTCTCCTTCAAACGCATTGCAGCGAGACAACCGTTGGAGTCGTTTCGAATCAATCGCTCGAGCCGACTCCCTCGAATGGACTGCCGATCGGACGACCGACTGGTCTCACTCGCATTTTCATCCTCTCGACTTTTACTCTAACTCCGGTGCCCTTGGGTTGTATTGGCGAGATCTGCGTGACTGGTGAACAAGTGACTCCTGGATACATTCGAAAACAGCTCAACGACGGAGTTTTCTTCGACCTCGATGACGGACAAGCGCAACTCCTCGGGATTGAGAGCAATAGAGAAGAGGAGAGACGCCTGTATCGAACTGGTGATCTCGGAAGATGGTTGGCAGACGACGAGGGAAATATCGAATGCTTAGGAAGGAAGGATGGTCAAGTGAAAGTAAACGGTCTTCGGTGAGCTCTACACTCGCAGAATCTTGCTTCGAGGTAGCGTAAAAACTTACCGAGTTCTCTGAGCTTTCAGGATCGAAATTGGAGAAATCGAAGAACACCTTTCTGCGAAAACAAATCCAGCAATCGTTCGAGGAATCGTCGACAAATTCGAAACGGACAACATAGCACCTTCCCTCGTGGCTTTCCTCGAACTCTCTCCATCCTTCTTATCTCAACACCAGGCCTCTCCCACAGAACCCACGTCTCTCGTTCATCCTTTCACAAGTTCTCCCGATTTCTCGGATCTTACCTCGAACCTATCGAAGACGCTGGGCGAGAAGGTTCCTCACTATATGATTCCCCGATATTGGCTCGCTGTTAGTCGGATCCCGACAGCTGGAATGGGCAAAGCTGATCGCAAAACTCTTCGAAGTTTGGCGGAGAAGCATGATTTCCGAAGTAGGAGAACACAAAGAAACGAAGGACGGGATCAGCAGAAGGAGAAGGTCAGAACACAGGACAAGTATCACGAGGCTGTGAGGAAAGCTTGGGCAAGAGTACTCAAGCTCGACGAGAAAGAGATCGGGGATGAAGATGGATTTACTGAATTGGGAGGAGATTCGATCAGGTTCATGAGGATAGTCAGCGTTTTAAGAAGCGATGGATGGCAAGTTGGTTTCCGACAGTTGGGAGAAGCGAGGAAGCTGGGCGAATGTGCTGCAGTTCTTCGGGAACTGGAATCGCAAAGCTCGATGGACAACGGAACTCACGACAAGGAGCCATACAAGCCCTTCTCCCTCGTCAAATCGGACCTCGTCGAACCCCTTCTCGACGAAATCGCTTCTTCAGCCGACTTCTCTCTCCCTCGCTCATCCATTTCCGACATCTATCCCACAGCTCCCTCTCAAGATGCCCTTCTCGCTCCTTCTTTCGACTCGCCTGTCGGTCACTACTATGCTCAAGCTATCTATGGCGTCAAGACCGACATCGAAACCTCGAAACTCGAACAAGCTATCGCAAGCTTGATTCAACGACACGAGGTTCTTCGAACAGTTTTCGTTCTCCCAGAGACTCTCGGCTCGACAGCTCAAGTCGTATTGTCATCTGATGACGAGCAAGTCAAGCGGGCATCAAAGACAAAGAGGGTCAAGGTTGAGCGAGAAGAAGAATGGAACTCAACCGTATCAGTACGTTCCTTTTGTCTTTTCTTTGATCCGAGTCATTCTCAACTGATTGGTCGGTGAACAAATTCAGAACTGGTTGAGCTCAGATCGGGAAGAGTACCCATTCAGATGGGGACAGCTGCATGTTTCATTCGCACTATTCTCGGACTCTGAGGGCAAAAGGAAGCTTGGATGGAGTTTGCATCACGCGATGAGGTGAGTTTTCCTTTCTCTCCAGATCTGAGCTTCTCAGCGAAGACTGACAGCCTCTCGCTTCGACAGTGACGGCTGGACTCTCGAGCTCTTGACTGCCGACCTTCGAGCACTTTGCTACGACCTCAAGCTTCCTGATCGTCCACCTTTCAGCGCGTTCGTCCCGTGGTGGTCGAGCGAGAAGAAGCCTCCGGTATCAACTGCCGACTACTGGCGTTCTCAACTCTCAAGCGCGAAACCTCTTCACTGGCCTTCACAAGATCCTCTCGGAGGCGAGATGCTCGCGACTACAGCAGCAGCTATCTTCCATTGGAGTGGTGATCTATCAGGTCTATCTCGAAGGAACGGCATCACTCCAGCCATCGCTTCTCGACTCGCAACTTCCCTCGCTCTCGCTCACCATTCTCAATCGCAAGACGTTACTCTCGGCATCGTACGTTCTGGCAGAGATATCGACGTCGATCTCGCCGACACGATGATTGGTCCTTGCGTATCAGTTCTCCCTTCTCGACTCGATCTCTCCTCTTCGACCAACGACTCCCCTTCTCTCCTCGAACTTGCAAAAGCTGAAAGTAAGGCCGACCGACTCGCTCGTCTCAACCAACGAGTAACTCTCTCCGATCTCGCCCGAATCTGTAACCTACCTGGTCGCACCGATCTCTTCGATATTCTCGTCACTTACCAATCTCTCGCCGAACTCGACGAGGAGGAGGAGAACCTGGCACCTTGGCCGATCCGACAACCTCCCGAGCGGATTCACATGCCGACGAATTACACTCTCTCCTTCGAGTTTACTCCCGAGAAGAACGAGCCAGATAAGCTCGAACTGGCGTGCTATTTTGACGAAAGAATTATCAGCCAAGAAGAGGTCGACGGAGTCTTGAAGACGATAGCTCAAGTACTCGACTACCTTACTACAGCACCCTGTACAAAAGTCAATCAACTCCGACTCGGAGAAACGGCGCCTAAATTGGAGAAGCAGAAGGGAGCCTCGCCGAAAACGAACGGAAGCTCATTCTCGCAGGAAGAACGTTCAAAGCTGTCACCTCTACTCTCTCAGGTCAAGAAAGAGTGGTCCGCCGTTTTGAGACTGGAAGAGGGAGAGTTTGGGGAAGATGAATCTTTTGGTTCTCTCGGAGGAGATTCCGTGAGCTCACCGTGTCTTTTCGCTCTTTTTAATCGATCAAAGGTCTGACGAGAATGGTTTCGTATTGCTACCAGATTTCGACCATGCGACTTGCAGTACGACTCTCGAAAGCGGGACTTTCGATTCCTACCCAAGTTCTAGCCAAATTGCCTACTTTGATCGAGCAAGCGAAATGGTTGAGCGAGAAAGGAGATCGGGCGTAGAGAGGAGTCGCGGATACTCAGTTTGCCCATATAAACTCGCGTTTCTATCGATAGATATTATGAAATAGCATTAGAATTGAATTTCCTGGTCAAACCTAGTGAGCTTCGGAAAAGAGGAAGGCAGAAAAGCTGCCACGACGAATCGTTGAAGGGATTGAAGCTGAACATGAATGATTAGAGAGTGGAATGGAATAGTTTTACTGGGAACAACAAAAGGCCGCGATGATCGATGAGGAAATTACAGGAGGTCGAGAAGGGGGTAAAGAGAACAGGAAACCAACAAGCCGCAAAGGGGAAAATGAATCAGTCACTATCACTACTGTCTCCGTCATCTTCTGCACCGGCAGCTCCTCCTGCTCCTCCAACTGCAACATCTTTCCTCCATTTATCTTCTATCAAAACTCCTTTCGCTTCTGCAGTTTTCTTGACTGTGAACCTCCAAGCATCGTTCCAAACTGTTCCTTCCGCTGGAGTATTCCCGTTCGCTTGGTTCGCTCGATTGCTTCTCCTCGAGGCTCGTTCATCCTCTTTCATCTCGGGGAGGGTGAGTCGTTCAACTGAAGGTGGATCGTGCTTCATCTTGACGAGTGCCGAATGAAGTGCTTGAGGTGTGAAAGAAGGTGCACCGTGTACGAGAAGGTGAGAGAGCGAGATCGAAGGGAGAAGGAGAGCAGCGGGAGAAATAAGAGGACCGGAACAGTGAAGGAGTTTGAGATGAGGGAGGTGAGGAAGCGATAGATCCATAGGGAAGTTCGTGTCATCTGTTAACACATAATCCGTCAGTTGACTAGCCGAGTTTCCAAATAAAACGATGGGAGCAGAGGGGTTGAAAAACTCACCTTCAGCTTTCGCAGCTCCGAACCAGGAACCTCCAACTCTCAGTTCGACAAGATTGGGACATTTCTTGAGTACGTGAGTAAGACCTCGCTTCGAGAGGAGCGAAGATCTCCAAAGCGTGAACTTTTTGAGATTTTTTGCATCGCCGAGGATTTGCAAAAGATCCGTATTCGTGATACTACGAAAGAGAACAAGCTGGATTAGACCACCGTATTGCACAGATAGCGGGGCGGATGCAACTTACTTGACTTCGATAAGAACGACTTCAGTCAATCGCAAGGAGTGAATAGGAGGAGAAGGGAGAGTTGATGAATCACTGGAGATACCGCAAAGTCGGAGCGTGTGAAGGTTCTTGAGAGTTCCGAGAGGCTTGACAAACTAGAGAGAGGAAACGAAGGAGAAAGTTCAGCTGACTGGCTCGAGATCCGAAACGTGAGAAAATTTAGGAAACTTACTTGACTGACTGCCCACATGCTCATCTCTCGCTTGGGTCTCCAACCTACATCCATTCCTTCGTGTCTACCAGCTCCACCGCAATGAGGTTCAGTAGAAGAAGCTTCGACATCTTTTGTTAAAGTTTGTAAATTCTTGAGCTAGAAACAGCGATAAAAAACGGAGGATTCAGTCGAGTTGTCTTGTTTACAAGGTATGACTGAGAGAGATTGACTTACATCGTTGAACGAGTTACAGAGAGATTGAGTCCAAGCAGCAGAATCGGCGGGAAGGAAGAAAGTGAGCGAGAGTAAATGTCGACATGAACCGATGATTCCACATAACGAATGCATCGAATGGAACAAGAACCATCCTATATGATCGATGGTCAGCTCCTGTTTCTCATGAAGGAGATCAGCGTGTTGGAAAAGACTCACCTAGCCATTGACTTGAAGTTTTCGACATACTCCCCACATCGGCCGTGACCTGTCTGACGACCTTGTTCACCTCGTTCCCGTGTAACGTTCTGTGAATAGCATGAGCTTGAACCCTAGTCTCTACTCTGAGTTGCCGGTAGAGTGCAGCTCGAGCGTGAGGAAGTAGACCTTTGTTGACCAGACATAAATTAGCGAGACTGTTGAGATCGGTTCGAGGTAGATGAGCGTCTTGACCGGTCGCACCTTCGAGAGGTGGCAAGGTGAGATGGGAGAGGATGAGAGAGATGAGTTCGGTAGAGAGGGGGGTGAATCGATCGAGGAGTTTGGGAGGTTTCGGAGGGGGCGAAGCCGAGAGAGAGGGAGGGCGCCCTGGGATTCTTTTCGCTTGCTTGCTCGCTTTCGATGTACCAGCAGTTGGTGTAGTCCCTGCTTTACGTTTCCTCCTCAAAGGTTTCTGTACTGGAACGGTCACGTTGTTCGAGTTGTTGTTGTTTGAACTGGAACCTGCTACCGCTCCTCCTCCTGCTCCTCCTCCCGCAGTTGAGGTACTCGCGACCGAGCTGCTGTCAGCTGAAGCGAGTATATCATCTGCTGTTGAACTGCTGGTACCACGTAGTCTTGCGCTGCTTCGAGTTGAGCGTGTCATTGAACTCTCCGAGTTGAGATGATGAACCGATCTGGAGATTTTCTCCAAGGTGACTGATCGCGTGTAGGAGAATACTCGAGGGATACGAGGGCTGTCTAGAGCGTAGCGGTGTGTGCTGGTAGAAGAGGTGGAAGTGGGAAGGAGGGAAAGAGTTTCAATTTCAGCGCGAGAAACTCGTTCGAAGTTCCTCTTCAGCTCTGTCTCTGTTCTCTGCAGCAATCGGAGACTCGAGCATGATGCTGCAAGACGGGCGCCCCAAGAAGACCAATCCGCTTAGACAACGAAGAGCGTACCCTTTTCGCGCTGACAGTGACTTTTGGATCCCGACTCTCCTCATACACCACATCCGCTCTCAGTACGCCTGCCGTCACTCGTAACGGCGCTCAGATACGCCTGTGATCAATATGCCGTTGCAGTCAAAACGAGGAACTTCAGTTAACCTCAGGCATGTTTCGTTTTCCCTCTCTAGAAGCCTGCGAAAGCTAAAGGGTTCGATACGACTTCTCGGATCCTGAGTAGATCCTCGCTCAACTCGTTGCTCTCGAGCGTACCGTCTTATAGCTCAGAGGTCTGGACTCGCTTCTTTTTCCTCGAGGGAGGCGGGTCAATACTTACACCTTCCGTTTCCGTCGAAGCTCTGTCGCTCAACTTTCCTGTTTCTCTTTGACTTCAATCTACTCTAGATGATTGACTTCTCGTTCCGTAGCCGAAGAGCGACTCTCAGAAGAAGACAGACAACCCCAAGAAATTTAGCTCCGATGGATTCTGGAGACTTCACCCTCTTTCCCCTCTCTCACCTCACTGCTCTTATACCCTGTCGACAGTCAACAGTATCCCTTGACGGGATCTTCGCCCTCGACGAACAGCTGTAGATCACCACACTCGTTTCAAGTCTCACTTTCATTTCTCTAGAACCAAGATGCGTCTTTCGCTCGCCCTTCTTTCACTCACTATTGCCTCGACTAGCGTCCTCGCTACCCCTCCCCCCGACCTCATCGACGCTCTCGAAGCAGCCAAACAACAGTCGAACAAGCGAGCAGTCATGCACGCAATGCACGAAAGGGGACAGAGAAATCACCAAAAGGTGAAGAAGTGGGTCGTTCTCCCCAGTTCAGTCTTGCCTAGCAAGCTTGTGAGTCACGTAGGATCTCTCTCACTATCGAAGAACGCGGATTGACAATTTGATTCTCTACACAGCGCGCTCAACCTGAAGAATCGGTTTTCAATCCCGAAGGCTCGGAAGAGACTGCTAGCCCTACGAATCGGATCCGCAAGGTTTTACAAAAGCGTGACGCTTCTCCTGCTCCCTCTGCTCCCCCTCCTAGTTCGACGATTTCAGCAGCTCCTGCACCTTCAGCTTCCGCAGACGCGAACTCGACAGTCTCTACCAGCACCTCTGTAAACCCGTTCGATCCTTTCACCTGGCCTCAAGGAGTCACAAACCAATACAACGCTACAAAGGATCAGTTCAACTCGCTCTCGAGTCTCTCCGTGCGTCAAATTTCGCTTCCTCCGCGATTCCTTTGTGCTTCTACCGGAACTAACGATTCTTGTTCCGTCAACAGAAAGTAGGATTGGCAGCGATCATCACAGTCGCTAGCATTTTCCTCCTCTCGATCATCTTCTGCATGTGCAAAATTTCTCGAGCTCGAACTCGTCGTCGCAAGGAGAAACTCCGCCTCAAAGCCGAAGCAGCTCAAGCTCAACTCTCTCGTTCAACTACGAGCTCTTCCTCCCGCTCGAACATCTCAGACTCACCTAGCAGTATTATCAGTATGGAGAAGAAACGAGGGGATTCAGTTTTCGGTTGGATGAAGAAGCAAGCTCGGACTGGAGATGCAGGGGAAGCGATGCCTGAGCATGACCGTTTGAGGGAGATGCAGCAGAGTAGTTTGACTTGGGATCCGAAGAGAGCGAAGAGTTGGGACGCGAGAGCTAGAGGATTGGGTCAAGCTTCTCCGAGGACCAACATTCCTGAACCTCCTCAAGCTCCCGGCGGCAGTATGAAAACTAGGACAAGGAGTTGGGGAGGACCCAAGTAGACCAGACGTCAACAAACCGTTCGGCCAGGTTCACTGGGGATGGATCCGCATTTCGCAACAATCAAGGAGGTAAAGTACTATAGCAAAACTATTTTTTCCATTTGACCCCTACGATGTTTCTTCTATTCCTTGTTTCTCTCTCTCTCTCTCTCTTGACCCTGTAGCCTACTCTCTATGTACCGCCTCACTTGTAGCATAGCATTTTCGCACTGTAACCCGGTTTGAACAATTGAGTTTGGCGAAGAAAGCGAAAGAAAACGGACAGGAGTTACTTTCCATTGTCGAGCTTCGGAATCACTGATACGCTACCAACGATGAGGTGCTCATTAGATGCGGTCGCGAGTTGCGCAATCTGCGGATGACTCGAAAGCAATGCCCTCAGAAAGGTTCTCTCACTTTCACCCAACATCTTTTCTTCTCCACAAATTCGAGAAGGAGATGACCTGAACACATACGACTACAAGGATCAGACACAATGCCTATACCGTCACTCTCCTCCCTCCTATCGTACCTTCCTTCGATTTCCCTTCCCCCTCTCATCCCACTTCCTTCGAACCTTCAACAACGTCTAGTCTCCTTCCTGCTTCGCAAGACTCTAGGCGGAATAGTTAAAGGTGGATTGGACTCGGAGAGGATCGAAGCAGACATCAGAGATGGAACGTTTGCGATCAACAAGGTCGAAATTGATCAACACGTGAGTCGTCTCTCCTCGCGAGCTCATGGAACTAGACTAGAGTACAATCAATACATTGAAGGTGTGTACTGATACCCTGCCTCTCCGAACCTGACAGGCAATCGCGCCTCTCCTAGAATCTACCCCCACTCTCTCCTTTCTCTCCGGAACGATCTCCAACATCTCTGCCAAGGTCTCTTACCCTCTCGCACAACTCACGTTAGCAGTGACGGATGTCGAGGTGGTGCTCCGAGTACGAGATCAATCAGAAGCGGAAGAATGGCTCAAACAGTCGACCGACACCATCAACGCTACCTCTCCATCTTCAATCGGTGGACACGGAGAAATCGATATTATGCAAGAATCAATGATTTCAATAGCGGTGGCTCAAGACTTCATCGAACACGGATTATCTCCTAGCGAAGATGCCGAATTGAGAGCATCCCTGCATTTATCTCCTTCGACTGCTCAATCCGACTTCTTCCTACCGGGTGCATTCGGTGGAGCTCCCAGCAAAGTAGAAGAGTCGGAGAAAGCAGACCAACAGGCAGAAGAGGTGGAAAAGACGATGTTAGCTGGACTTATCGAGAGAATTTTGGCGAGGTTGAATGTCAGGGTCAGTCAGATCAAAGTTAGGCTGATCTGGGAGGAGGCGGGAGGTAATAACGAGACGGAAGAGGATATAGAGAACGAGCTCGAAATCAGAATTGATCAGATCGAATACCTCGGAGATGCAAGTTCGACTGAAGAAGGAAAACAGCAGAAGCAAATCGCTCAATTACGTGCTATCAAGGTGTCTCCACCTCAAGTGTTCCTTCGCCTCGCACCACGACCAATCAACCACTCCTCTTCATCCTCCTCTGAAACTGAACGCGATTCCGATACTTCCTCTTCCGCTCCCTCGATCTCGGAAGACGAACTCGCCCAGTCCGTATCTCTTACCGAATCAATAGCTTCTCTCCCTCCACCACACCCAGCGAACCAGTCCGAGTCAGAATCGGAGTCTGATTCGTCAGGCGATGAGAACGACCTTCTCGCACTTTCGCAATCCATAGCCGATCTTCGGACTTCGACCACTTCACTCTCGACTTCTCGCGGTGGCAAGTCAACAGGGGTCACAGGAGGAGTAATTGCTCGCAAAGAGCTCAGTTCGATCGACGAAAGTGGTGGCAGCGAGATGTTTGCGAGTGCAACTTCATTCGTTTCCGCAAGGTCTACGTCTGGATTCGACGGAAGAGACTCGAGGATGGAGAAGGAGGGGACGGGCAAGGAGGAGTCAAACAAAGCTCCTGAAGTCGATGAAGAGAACCCTTTCACGAATCCCGATTCACCTCTTCAGGATGAATCTGCAATTGAGGAGGAGGAGGAGAACAAACGTCGATCTCGATCCCGGCTCATTCTCTCTCTCGGCTCTCCTTCATTATCAACAGACCCCGTCATCTTCTACCTCTCAACGAGCGTGGCTTCTCCAGGAGACTCAGTTCGATCATCGCGCCCGAGATCGTCTCTCCACGTTACTTCGAACCTCCCAACAGGTTGTATCGCCGCTCTCGACACCACACAACTCGCCGCTCTCCTTCTGCTAGTGCAGAGACTCTCCCCTCAAGAGGCCGAATCTCGAAAGGACACGGACCCTCACTTACGCTCGAATTCTCAGACACCACTCGATCTCTCCATTCTCCTCAAATCCGTCACTCTCCTTCTCGCATATCCCCAGTCTCCTTTCTCGGAAACGGAAGATCGCGACATCTTCTCTCCACTCTGGGCCTCGAAAGACCCTTCCTCTCTTCCTCCGACATCTCTCAAAGCTCCTCACCTCCGACTACAACTAGACGAGATCTCACTAACTTTACAGGATGGTGTTTCGAGTCTCAAGGTCAAGGATGTGACGTTGTGTGAGGTACATAGTGAAGGGAAGGAAGAGAAGCAAGGATGGAAAGCATTGCCGATTTTAGTTTCAGACAACGGGTTGTTGAGAGAGGGAAGTAGCGAAGTCGGAGGAGATTGGACGGTCGAGAGCGCTGGACTCACGAAAGATTGGAGAGTCAAGGTCCCAGCGACAGTTGGATTAGGGCTGGGAACTGGAACCAGGAGAAAGAGCAGCAGCTTTGGTCAGCTCGATAATGCGAAGAAATCAGAGGCGATCCAGGTATCGCTCGACCAAGACGGAAGAATTGGAGTTTCACTCTCGCCTCTTCACGTCTTTCTCGACTTGAAGATCGTCACCAAGCTCGGACCAGTCTTTGACGCGCTCTCCAATGCCGTCGCTGACGATCGAAACGGGGCTTCCACCCCAAAATTCGGTACTCAGCACTCTCGCCCTTCTTCCTCACGGCCTCTCACTCCTGCTCCTCCACCACTCTCTCAATCCCATCTATTAGACGATCTGAGCTCGATACAGCCTACCCTGACCTCCGCTGCCGATCGACCTTCGACTCCAACGATTCAGATCCACTGCCCACTTCTTCGAATCGATCTGAGGTGTCCTGCACCGAGGAGGCTCAGACTTGTCAAACAGAATGACCACCTGCTGAGAGGTGGACTGTGTCTAATTGAGTTGGAGAAGTTTGAAATTGCGAAGCGAGATGAAAAACTACTCGGAAAAGTCAAAGAAGCGAGACTTGGAATACGACCCTTCGGAAGCAGTAGGTCCTCTTCGTATCATTGATCTTGTCACCGCTCGTATGACTCACGATATCCTTTTAAGCGCCGGCAGATTCAAAATTGTCAACTTTTCTCTCGATTTCGTCTCTCTCACCCGCCGACCCGAACTCAGTCTCGCCTTCGCTCAGTTTCGCAACTTCGTCCGAGTTCAACGCTTCGACCTCGCTGCAATCTTCCCTCCCTCTTGTTCATGTCAACCTCGACAAACGAACTCTCGACACTTTGCAACTCTTCGCCGACGACCTTTCTCAATTCTTCAATATCGAACTGAGCTCTTCGAAATCATTTGAAGGGAGCTCAACTGAAGGGGAACGAGAGAAGATGATCGGGTCCAGGTACTTCGGGACAAAGAGCTTTAGAGGCTCTACGAGATTCACAAAGGGATCGAGAGGAAACGGAAGAGACAGCGAAGAGGAAGAGTCAAGAAGTGATCGGTATGACGGAATCGTCAAGTTGCTCGTTGAGTTCGATGTCACAGATCGTGAGTTCCGAGCCTATTAGAACGTTACGAAGTCGTCAAATAGCTCACAAAAAGTCGTTGCTTGACAGTCATCGTCGACCTGCTCCTTCCGAAATCGACGACAGCAAGTCCTTTGTCAGCCGATAGCAAACATCTCCGAATTCTCGCTTCGGATCTCGACGTCTCGTTGACGACGCTCGAACATGCATCGGACGATCTACGAGCTCGAGTTGAGATCGGAGATGTGAAAGTCGAAGAGCTGGTTGCAAAAGGTGACGAGGATAGGAAGACTCTTCTCGCCAGGACTTGCTCGAGAGACCTCGTGAGTTTCCAGCTTTGCGGTGGTGAGAAAGTTTCCAACTGACCAAGACTATTTTCATCGAGTGAAGACGAGCATTTCAAATCAACCTCTCGTCAAACTCGCTTTCGGCACGTCCTCTGATCCCCAGACAGATCTCAAAGAGTCAAAAATCGAGCTAGGCTTGGAAGGATTCACGTATTTTTTTGAAACGAGTCATCTCCATCTCTCGAAAGATTTGGCAAAATTCGTCAAAGCACCAGAAGGCGTAAGCTGTCTCTTCCGTCTTTGATATCCATGTAGCACAGCAGCTGATAAATCTGTCCGCCGTAGGCTTTTGAGCAAGTTGTTCCGAACGAGCTCACTCGACTACGACTTCGACTCTCGGGCCTCTCACTTCACCTTACTCCTCCCAATCTTTCATCCCGAGTCGTGCTTTCGCTTGACGATACATCTATCAAAGCGGATCTCATGCCAGATCTACCGAGAACTACTTCCTTGATCGAAGTCAGAGGCGCGAAACTGTGGGCAGTTCAAAGTATGGGAGATCTGAGAGAATCTGTCGTCCGAGGCGAAACGCATCGCGGCGTTGATTTCTGGAAGGTAAGTTTATCTCTTGCAAGCTCTCGGTTCCCCCTAGCTGAGTCACTAGCTTCTCGGTGAACAGACGAAAGGTTTTGTTCAGCTCGTAGAACTCCAGAAGGCTTCGATCACGGCTCGACAAGGAAACGGACTCGTTCTTCCTGACTTCGAAGTGAGCTCTTCTCCTTCTAATTTGGCGCGTAAGATTCCTTATCTGACTCTTGGTTTCTCCAATACAGCTTCTCGTCTCGAACGCCAAAGTGGAACTCTCGCTTTGTGCCGACTCGATTGATGCGATTACCACCTTTGCCGACGACATCATGAATGCTCCTGAACTTCAAACTCAAGCGCAGGTCACCGCTCAAGCAGCCTCCTCTACGCGCACCTCGCAACCTCCTCTCGACAGTCGATCTCGAGTTGAGCGGTCGACAGCAGACTTGTTCGGTACGCTTCTCTCTGCTTGAAACACATGTTTTCGCTCTGACACTATTCCTTTGGCCATAATGAACAGCAAGCGTCGATCACAACGCATTCGAGCGAGCGCCGCCGGTTCACGACCTTCCAGAGTTTCTCGGAGACGATGTACCTGCAAATTCAGAATACCTTGCCGATACACTCTCACGACGAGCGAAGAAGAATGATAATCGAAGCCGTCAGTCCGACGCTTCTCTTCGTGATCGTCCTGGCCGAATCACCGAAGACATCGGAGGAGAAACGGTTCGAATGCTCACGCCGGAAGGATTGCAAATTCACAACGACTGGCTTGCCGAGTCAAGGTGCGACGATGTCGATTACTCGTGAGCACTCTCATCCCTCTCTCTGATGGCACAAAAGCTTTCGATTGATCCTCGAACGACCTCTCTCCAGCGCTCCCGCAAGTCGAATCCGTCTTCGGATTTCCGATACGGACATCTCGATCCATCTGTATGAAGGTTACGACTGGATCAATACTCGGAGGGCGATCGAGGAGGAATCGAAAGCGGTTCGTCGTCGACTCGAAAAGATTCGCCAACTCCTCGCCGATGGACAAACTCCCGATGCAACAGCCGAGAACGCTTCTGTGCTCATGTTTGGATCTCATCAACTCGGATTACCTCCTGGTGCCAACGAGATGGCCCCAAAGGATCTTATCGCAGCTATCGACGAAGAACTCGAACAAGGGGCGAGGGACGAAGACACAGTCAGTACGGCTGCCTCGAGTTGGCAGACCTTCCCAGCTGGTGGAGCTCGCTCGAACTCTACTCCTCTCAAGAAGTCAGGTCCCGCTGTCGTCGGTCGAAGTCGAAAGAGACTGACCCGCTCGAAAGCTTTCGCGATCGAGGTCAACGTTCGTGGTCTCAACGCGAATTTCGACTCGTACTCGACTTCCTCTTCCTCTCCTCCTTCCTCTACGTCTCAGATCGCCTCCAAGATGAAAGTGGAGGTAAGTTCGTTCGATATTATCGACAACATCAAAACTTCGACTTGGCGCAAATTCCTCACCGAGATGCGGCCTTCCGATGGAGGACTTGTTCGAGCAAGTGGTACACCCATGGCGAAGTTTGAGATACAGACTGCGAAGCCTGCTGGAAGAGTCAACTCTGCTCAGGAAGAGATCAGTCTCAAGGTGAGTTTTTCCGTCTCGTATCGTTTTCTCCCTCGATGAGTTTCACCGACTGACTCTCCGATAATTTCCTCTCTCGAAAGGTCAAGATTTCTCCTTTACGACTATACATCGATCAAGACGCTCTCGATTTCCTCAAAGCTTTCGGAGCTTTCAAAGCGCCATCTCCACCTCATACGTTGAAGAATTCTGCCAAATCATCCTCTGCTCACGAACCATTCTACCGTAAGCCTCACTCGGTCCGCAATCTCATAAAATTGTAGCTGACAGTCAGAACTCTTGAGATGCAGAACGAGTTGAAGTGTTACCTATCAAGATCAAACTCGATTACAAGCCGAAACGAGTCGACTACTACGCTCTCAAGCAAGGCAAAACTGCCGAGCTCATGAATTTCTTCCATTTTGATGGCTCAGAAATGGTTCTTCGTCATCTCGTCGTTACAGGAGTCAGTCTTTCTTTCCCCGCTTCTCTCTCGTGGGATTCTTGACTCGTGCTGATTGCGCTCGGGTCCTGATAGGTCTCGGGTACCACGACGCTCTCGAATCTGGTTCAAGATATTTGGACTCCCGACGTCAAGGCCAACCAACTCGCGGACGTCATTAGCGGTATCGCTCCAGTTCGATCAGTCGTCAATGTCGGATCCGGTGTCGCCAATCTTGTACTCCTTCCCATTGAGCAGTATCGTAAAGATGGCCGAGTCGTTCGAGGTCTTCAGAAGGGGGCACAAGCCTTTGCAAAGCAGACCACTCTTGAAGCTATCAACGTTGGAGCGAAACTCGCGAATGGAACTCAAGTCATTCTCGAGCAAGCTGAACACGTTCTCGGTGCCAAGTTCCCCAATCGGATCACTGGAGAAGCCCTTCCTTCCACACCGACTGTCGGCTCTACTCCTACAGGCGACACTCTCGTCGACCTTGACGATCTTTCAGACGAAGACATCAAGAAGGTACGAAGTCGATACGCCGAGCAACCTACCGACTTGCGTCAAGGAGTTGAATCTGCCTACAAGAGTCTCGGGGAGAATTTCAAAGAGGCAGCTCAAACGATTCTTGCGGTTCCGATGGAAGTTTACGAACGATCTGGAAACGAGGTGAGTACCTTAATTGTTCTTCGACATCTGGCATCTCCACTCTCTGTTGAGATAACCAAACTCGTATCTCGCTGTAGGGACCTGTTCGCGCCGTCGTTCGTGCTGTTCCGATCGCGGTTCTTCGACCAATGATCGGAGCTTCAGGAGCAGTTTCGAAAGCACTCCTCGGTTTGAGAAACAGTCTCGATCCTGATCAACAACAAGGTGAACTGGAAGACAAGTACAAGCCTCGACCTCCTCCTTAGCCACGAGACACTCTCTTTTCGAGCTGAGACTGTTTCGAAACTCAACTTCGCCTCCACCGTTCTTTCCCCTCTTTCCTGTTCTCTTTCCATTCCTACTGTATATCGTCTTGTGTCTTTTGTGTATATCTCTCTACTGTTGCTTGTTTGATTCTCCCTTCCTCGTTTACATTTTTCGCACTGAAAGGCTTCGTGACTTGTAAAATTGAACTTTTCCTCATTCTCTCATTTGATCTTCCCTTGTTCTCGACCTCGCAACAGAGTGTATTCCATGCGAGTGGCTTGTGTGGGTGACATCAGATCCAGGTCGCGAGAAGTCACTTCAAAACTTCAGCTCGAAACTTTTCAACTCGACCCGATGCCTCGATGACACGTCAAGCTCGGACAGATGCGTTATTAGCTCAAATGAATTCTGGTGAGTCTTCTAATCATTGCGTGCAGTGCTCATAACTCAATGAACGGCCTCGCCAGTAGATTCACCTCTTCCAGATGATCAAGCTATTCCAGCTCTCGTCTCGCTAGCGCAACAGGAGGGACTCGATGCCAAGAGCTTCCAGACTCTCCTGGATCTACTCTTAACCTCCAAGCGTGAGTCCTTTTCGAATAAGCGGTCTTCCGATTCTCACTCAACTCGCTTCATTTTTGGGCTCTCGCAGTGACCACGACAGACTCGCTACGCCTCACCTATGCTCTAGTACCTCGCAATCCCATCCAAGTCAACAGTGTTCTCCAAATCGTATCTTCCCTCGGCGAAGCAGCTCATTCTCGTTCGAATGGAGCTGGACGCGTCGAATATCCTCTCCAGAAACGATTACTTCAGCAGCTGGTGGTGTCGCAGTCAGTAGGAGCATTAGGGACGGGAGGAATAGAAGCGTTGAGGCAGTGTTTCGGAGTTATAGAAAAATCCTTGGATTACGAGACTCTTCGGTAAGTCTCTCGTTTCTTCTCGAGAACCGCCAGATCAGGTCAGGCAGGTCGATGCTGAGATGTTTTCGAATCTCCAGGAAACCTACAGCGCTCTTATTGAGTCAGATTGTGGAGAAACAACATGCGACTTCTCAAAGAATAGCTAAGATGTAAGCTTGCCTCGTGATCTCTTGTCGGAATTCACACTGAATCTCTACTCCACTACTAGTCAGCAACTGCTAGAAACGACTCAAACGTTCAAGACCTCGCTTCGTCACCTCGAAACGATATACCGTCGATTGTTATCAACATCGAATCCCCTTTTTCCTGTTGAATCGATCCCGATTCGCTTTCACTTTCGAGATCATGTCGAAGCTGGAGAGTTTGATCGATGGAGGACATCAGTGGAACTTCGCTTCAATGGACATGGAGAAAACGATGGATCGCAGAATGGTCGAGCGGTGAGCGTTTTCCTCTCTTTCGACACCCTAACGCGGTGCTGAGACTCTAAACTCGTTGCATCAGACCAAGAGAAGAAAACTCTCGAATAAGCCGATCGAAGTCGCAGATTTTGAGGCTCTTGCTCGGAGCAGTTCGAGACAGACCCCGCGAGAAGCGATGGGAGACTCGATAGAATGGACACCTGTCATCGACTCGACAACCTCTGCTAGGTTCAGTAAATGGTCACAACTCCTGAATTGTGGGTACGGGAACGATGGTGAGCCTCTTGACCCAGTTTTCCCCGATTGACACTCGCCGAAAAGCTGACCACTCACTTTCCTCCACGGCAGCGGAGTATCTCACTGAGATTCGGGACGCGCTCATGCTCGAGATGACTGAATGTCGCTCGGATAATTCAGTCGAACAAGGAATTCGAGCTTCTTCCCGAGCTTCTACCGTTCTCAATCAGCTAGTCTCTCTTTGCGAAGTGAGCAGCGTGAGTATTTCACCTTTTCTCATCCCTCAGATAACGACGAGGCTGATCCTTGAATGAGTCGTCATTCAGGAGCTCCCAGATGAACTTCGACCTGTGCTCGCCGAGCATTTGCGCCTTTGGGACGGGAAGTCGCATCGCTCACAAACTTTCGAACTTCTCCCATTCCTGAGAGCTCCCACGTATCAAGGTAGGCCTCACCAGATCGTTGCAAGCTGTGATACCGACACGCTGATTCGATAGGAAGCTCTCTCGACTTGTATTATTTCAGACCTCAACGAAAAGTTTCTTGCACCGCTATCAAGACTAGCCGACGATGCCGACGCTGAATGGATAGCTGACTGCGTTCGATCTCTTACTTCCTTACTCATGAGGTGGGCAATTCAGGACGATCAGGACGAGAGAGCAGTCCAGCTCTTCTCTGCGATGCAGAGACTGCTAGAGGTACTCGATAAAATTATCGAAACATCAACTATCGTTCGTCTCACTCTTCCTCTCAGTTCGATTCGTCGTTGTCGCCGCAACTTATCAAGATCTCCCACGCAGCGTTATCCACATTCTCTCGAACTTCGACTGTCGGCACTCGACTTTTACGAAAAATCGCTCGACCTCTCATTGGTTCACAAGCTACCAGTTGTCGCCGTTCCTTCCCAAGTTTTCTCCTACTTGACCCTGTTCAGCAGCGAAGTGTCTTGTATCTCTCGCATGTCGGGGATCATCGCTCGGTAAGAACACTTTTGTCGCAGAAGGTTGAGCAGGAATCGGTTGAGCTAAGGAAGTTTCTACTGAACAGCTTGCGGGAGGCACTCACTGGTGAATCGACCGCTATACCCGTAGAGGACGCTTTATACACTGAACCGATAAATGCTCTCAACAACCTCCTAGTCGATTTTGGAAACCCTCTATGGAAACGACAATTTCTCGTCGTCGGTGTTCCTGAAGACGGTAACGCTGGAATGGGACTGAGCGAGTAAGCTACATCTTCCCATAGCTCGATGACCACACACAAAACTGATGATTCCTCACAACTTCAGTGCCCAACTCGAGCAACTTCGTAACTTTGCAACGAAACGAGAACAATCCTCAGCTTCTGCACTCGGTCTCACCACTCATGGCGCTCTAGCTAGCTTGGCTGTAGAGTTTTTACACGTATGTACGCGTTTGATCGCACCAGCAGAAACGTCAAGGTTGATGTTCCATTCTTTCACAGACTCTCGCTCGTCGAGAAGGGAAAGAAATCGACAACCTTCTCGGTGCCGTTTCGACTGCTACTCTCAAGCATCTCAACAAGGTGATCTCTCTCGCTTTGCCCTGTCTTTACGAACAGATAGCTGAACTTGCTCAACATTGGTGCAGAATATTTCTTCAACAGCTTTCAAAATTACCTTCACTAATTTCCGACCACTCTTTTTGGAGTACCTACGAGACGAAGGAGCTGAAGGATTTTATGATTTCCTCTTCTCGACGATGCAGAGTTTGATCAAGAGGAGGGAATCGCAAGGCGAATCACAAATGGTTACTCAAAATTAGCTTATTGCAAAGATCGATTTTTCTCTCTTATCTCGAAACAGGTCGTTGGAGGGATAGAAAGAGTCTATAGATTGCTTGTTCTGGGAAAACGAAAAGCTACGAAAAGTAGAGGGCATGTTTACGAAGGTTTCCTTCGGATGAGAATCGACCAACTTGACGAGATTTAGAGAGGGACTTTGACGACAGTGACGAGAAGCAGGAGTGCCATCCCGAGTCTGAGACGATGTCGGACGAATCATCGGAGTCTGCAAAACTGCTTCGTTCTTCTGCCGAGCTCTTTGTCGTAGCCCTTGAAAGATTGTCGTTTCGGTTGAGAGCTAGAGCGAAATTCGAGTTGTTGTAGTTTAGCTTCCTGTACTCGAGCCTCATACGTTCGAGAGCCGTATTGATTGTGATGCGAGTTTGCTCGAACGCCAACGACTGAATGAACAATTTTAACTTTCTTCAGCACTCCTTACTTCTCTGGGAGACAGAAGATGGAGGGCTTACCAGGTTGCGACACTGGCTCTCTGTGAGTCCAAAAGGGGGAGTTGAGCGCTGCGACGAGGGAATCGACCAGAGTTTGACTTGACCACGGTGAAAAATGAATTAGCGATCCTGAGTGTTCATATGCGGAGGAGCGGAGGAGCCTACTCTGTGACTCTACAGGCAAGCGATGGTGGTCAGTAACGACTAGATGAGAGACTAGGGACAGATGAACGAACCGATTTTACGCAACTTCTGAAACTCGTCTGCCTGAGCAATGAAACTAGAAATTCAGCGACCGACGCTGAAAAAAGCGAAAGTTTACGACACTCACTAGCTCTTGTACCTCTCTACGAAGATATTCGTAGCTCTTCAGTTCCTCCGCGCTCCAATACCTCCTCAGTGAACCCAGATTGTGCTCGAGTAAATCTCTTTGAATCGAAATCTCTTCCGCTGATTTTCTCGTTTGTACTCCTCCCTCTTGCCTTTTCAAGTGTTTCTGAAGCCAAAGTATATCTTCATGTAGGATCCAGATCCCTCGATGTTCCGAGTTGAATCGTTCAACTTTGTTCCAAACTGCGAAGGAACCAGCAAAAAAGGAAATCAGGGTTTTTTCAAGCTCACTTACGTTCAACTGCGTGATCGCCCGTTTACTCACCTTCTTTCACTATAGATTCATCACAACGTCTTTATTGTCAGTTCGAACGGGTCTTTGAAGGGAAGGGGGGAACTTACTTTTTCCGACATCTCTCAAAGCCAACGGCAGGACCAACTCGTAGAGCTCTTTACCTTTCAAATGTTCCAGTTCTTGCTCTATCTCCGAGTGCTGAGCGTGCATCTCTCGATTGGCTGTGCGAGAGCTAAGGACAAAAAGGAAGAGAGGAAGGAGGGATAAGAGCAAGAGGGTCCGAGAGAGAGAAAAAAAAAAGAAAAGAAAAGAAAAGAGAACAGAGCTCCAGAGTCCGTGAGTCGATGCCAGAGCGCCGGGTCTACACCGTGCATAGATCCCCTCAGGTGAGCCCAAGCTGGGGAACCGAGTGGCAGAACACGAGAAGGAGGAAGGATTGCGGATTAAATTTTTACAGTCTTGATTCTGTTTGTGTTCTTCGAAACAGAGAGACTGAGAGATACTGGCGTAGGTAGTGGCAACAAACAGGACTGAAGAAGAAAGAGAGAGGAGAGGAGAGAGGGGAATAATCACAGGAGGAGGGGGGTATAGAGCAAAGGAATCAAGTACTGTAGTTGAGAAGAATATTTTCAATCAGGCTGGGGAATGCGCTTCGAGATTGAGCTCACTCGTCGAGAGCGACACACTGTGAGCATATACATGGAAGAATCTTGATCGTCAGTATCATCATCAGAGAGAACGCCACTCCATGAGAAAGGAAAGAAAGGACGGGAGCTTACTTTGAATTCGACGAAAGCTGTTGCACCTTGGTTACCCAGAGCACCACCGGTTGTAGCGGTATTTTTCATCCCTTTCAAACCGACGAGAGGTATCATGAATTGAAAAGAGATTAAACCGTAATCGTCCGTTCGAATTGACTAGAGAGAAGAAGAGAAGAAGCAAGATCAAATGGGAACCGTAAAGGGAGGTGAAGGGGAGCAGGGGGGTCAATCAGACATCGATGATACACTCGAATGGACCAGGAGTTTAGGAACTCACAGTTTTGATTGAATTCGCTAAAGCATGTTTAGTTAATTGTATATGAGAGAATTTATAACTACACACCCACAATCGTTACGGGAAAAATCAGTTCATCAGAGAGTCAAGACCAGTTGTGATGGGGAAGAAAAAAAGAAGCTTCACTCACCTGTTCCTTATAGGAGTATCACATTCGAAAACTTCCAAAATATCTGGATTATGAGAATAATCCATCTAAAAAGGTAACAACAAACGTTCTTCTAATCAGCTCTCTCGAGCGATGGGAAAGGTAAGTTGAAGTGAAAGCTATTACCTCTCCACTGCCATTAGCACCAGTAGCTTCCAATCTGAACAAAGGGACAGTTTCTCCTTGCTCTCCTTCCCTCCTACGTTGTAATTCATATTCATCCATTTCGTCTTCTTCTTCTTCAGGAGGTTCAGGTGCAGGTGAGAAACTGATTGTAAGTTTCTCTGAAGTTGGAGGTAATTCCAGTAATGCATCCCTCAACCATTCAGACTTTAAAAAAGAAAAAGAAAAGAGAAAGATTGAGAGATTCAGCGACGAACACCACAAATGAGAGAGAAAGAAGTAGAAGTTTTTACCTTCATGATTAACCTTTGTACTCTTTCGTGAACTGTGAAGTTCAGATCTAATAAACCTTCAGGTTCATAAGTTGTCAATTCACACCTAGTAACGATTCCACTTTCTTCCAATCTAGAGTAAACACTGCGTCAGTTGGTACTGAGAGAGAGAGTGTGTGTGTAAGAGAGTGTATATGAGTTCCTTACAACATGACTAGAGGTTCACCGATTCCTTTATAACTCAATTTCAAACTAGTTTGTTTCTCTTCTCCACCTCCTCCTTGACGATGACGACGAGGACGAGATTGATCCTCCCGGTCGTCCTCGTTGTGGTGATCATCTCTGTTGAAAGGGTTCGAAGTTGATGTTGAACCAGCGTTTCCAAAAATGTTTAAACATTCCAACATGCTCGATAAACTTATAGTCATTTCACAATGAGGTGGTCCTCTCCTCTTTCTCCTCCTCTTCTTCCTTCTTCTTCTTCTACCTTCTCCTTGATCTTCTTCTGATTCATTCGTAGGTTCAGGACTTGATTCTTGATCTTCTTGAGATTGAGATTGAGATTGAGATTCTTCTTCAGAATCTACGTCTCTAGCGTTCGGAGAAGGAGTTTCATCAAAGAATGCAGATTCTGAATCCGGTGATAATTCGAATTGGTAAAAACTGAAAGAACTTTTAGATAAGAACGCTTCAGCTAAAACTCGAACGAGCAATAGAGGTCAGTTGGAGAGTAGATAGAAAAGAGGAAGAGAGAGAAAGAGAGAGATTTACCTTGAATTGAACGACCTTCTTCAACTATTATTCTCAAACCTATATCATCTATCTTGAGAGTTGCCCTCTGAATACAACGAAGAATTGATGAGATGAGATGGGGGGAAGAGGAGGAGAGAAGGGGAGGAAGGGAAACAACAAACTGATTTGAAACTTAGACTCTTCAATAGACTCGCAAGGGGTCTAACATCTGGCATATTCGCCACCAGAATCTATTCGAGCGCGCGAGAGAGGATGAGAGTTGAGGTTAGATGGAGAATTGAGAGTTGAATGATGAATGATGATGATGATGAGAGACGTACATCTGGTTCTTTAACTATACGGGGCATAACTCCTATACTAGCTTCTGAGTACTTTGGTTGATGCGAGTGAGAGAAAGTGATAGTGAGAAGTGGAAGAAGGGCCAGGAGGTACTTTTCGGGGAATTCAATGACACTTTTTCTTTTGCAGGAGAGAACGAGAGATTATATATAACAAAAAAAGAAAGACACAAAAAGAGAACTACTGCTGTAGGGGGGCGGGGGAACTAATCATCAACTCTAGCATACATTAGTAAATAAGCACCTTTATGTTCTTCTTCTGAACCAAACATTCCTTCTCGATCCCTCATAGCCGCAGTTGCTTCCCACCTTCTCCTCGTCGTCGTCGATGTCGTCGTCGTTGTACTATCCGTAGAAGAAGAGGCATCGACCGCGATTTCTCCTGGACCTAGATTTCGGATTTGAGTATCATCCAATTCTAACCAGTTTGCTGAATGGTATCCAGTTCTGACCGCTACAGTGTAATGTCCTCCAGAAGATTGTAACCCATGATGGTAAACAACTAAAAAAACCAACCAGATTCTCTCTCTTTTTAGCTTCCTTTTTCAAGACGAATGATGATAAAAAAGAAAATGACAAGTGACTTACCTCCAAACAATTCATACCTTGCAACTTCTTTACCTTTTCCACTTGTTCCACCTCCACCAGTACTTGTACTAGTTAAATTCCTTCTAGCCACCGCAGCAGGACTCATAACTTTTTCATCAATTTTCAAATGAGTTCCGTACCCAATTTTTTTAGTACATTTCTGACTCCCTTCCCTCTCGTCGTAACAGAACCTCTTCAAATGTAAGATCAAAACCGGTGGCAACTCTTCCAAAGTGAATTGTTTCGTAGCGTCTTGAGTCGTAGTACCTCGAGAAGTAGTGTAATCAGGTAAATGTTCTGGAGTGGTTAGGTTCTTCAGGGCGTCTTCGATAGTTTTGATATGAGGAGGTTGAATGTCTAATTGTAACCTCTGGAATGGTTCCAAAGTTACTGAATCTTTTTGTCCTGGACATCTCAAAACTGATCGGGATTTACCTCCGAAAATTCGGGTGATGGGTGATTCTTTCAAATCTCCAGTCTAAACATCGAAACAATCTTCCTCAGTTGTTTAGTTCGATGAGGAGAGAGAGAGAGGAGTGAATCACTTACAGTTCTAGTAGTAGCAGTTCTACCTTTACTACCAACTTCTTCCCAACCATCTTCTGCCGCTACATCTTCTTCCTCTTCCTTCTTCTTCCCTTTCCCATCTTTTTCTCCACCACCAGTACTACTACTACTTGTTGATGTTGTTGAAGAAGAAGTAGCCGATAATTTCTTCACTCTCTCTTCTTCATTCTTAACCAATTCACTAATCTCTTCACTCAAAGTTTCCAAAAAAAAACCTAAAAACTCTTCGGCATCTTCTTGAGTACCTCTAATCATTCCTTCAAACCTAGGGTTTGTTGACAACGCTTCGTGGATTGGAGTTGGAGATAGAGATGGGTAGGAAGTTGTTGTTGTTGGAGTTTGGAAGGAAGAGGAAGAGGAAGTAGAAGGGTAGTAGGGGGTACGAGAACCTTGGAGAGTCGGAGTTGTAGAGGTAGAAGCGAATGCAGAAGAAGAAGTAGAAGTAGAAGGTATCGGTGAATCTCCTCCAGCTGTTGAGGAAGACGAAGAGGGAATCGTCGAAGGTACTTCGAAAGGAGTAGAGTTGTTTTGATGACTAGGGTTTCTAAATTCTGCTAAAAATGCAATCCTGTATAGTGTGTGTCTCTCTCTCTCTCGTTAGTCTCAAAATTGAAGAACAGAAAAGAGAAGAGAGAATAGTGACTCACATAGCTTCAGTAGCACTTTTACTAGTCTTCTTACTATTACTGTTGTTGTTAGTAGTAGTAGTAGTTTTCCTCAAATCCAATTTACTACCATACTCTACCATTCTCAAAGTTTCCCATAACGCACCACAATACACCAAAGCTTGTAATATCGCGTTCGCGAAACACAAATTACCGTTGTTGATCAAACCTCTTGGAATCGGAGGGGAAGGTTTGTGAATGTGACTGGGAGGATTCGATAGAGCGGTCAAGAGTGGGGATGATGAAGAGATCGAGGGGATCGTAGAGGAGGGAGAAGAGATATTGGAAGGATTGGAATTGGAGTTTGAAGTGTTGTTGGTGGCAGGGGAAGAGGAAGGATTTGGAGTTGAACCGGGAGGAGGTCGGACTAGGTCTGCCCAAGATTTCAATTTTGGTGCAGGTTTAGGTGTAGGGGTGGGAGTGGGACCTGTCGAAGTTGGAGTTGGGGTTGAAACGTTTGCAAGATCGGAAGATGGTACTACTGATGATGCTTTCACTTCCTCCTTCTCTATCTTCGATGGTTCTTCCTCTTTTGTTTCAATCACAGGTTTCTTAGCTGATCCCTCTTCCTGTTGTTTCTTTTCCTCGATCACTGTCTCTTGTTCTTTCTCCTCATCTACTTTTTCAACTTTCACTTTCTCCTCCTCCTCCTGCTGTCTATCTGTAGTTATTTCCGTTTCTACCTTTTTCACCTCGTCATCTCTACTAGCAGTAACATTCTTCGTTGTCGTCGTCGTTGTCGTCGTTGTCGTGGTAGGTGGTGTTGACGGTGGTGGAGGTGAAGGAGGAGGATAAAAATTCCCTAAACCATATTTCTCATCTTTTTCAAAACCCAACGGTAATTTAATCCCTTTCCCTAAAGTGATCGCACCGAATTGTTTAGGAGAAGGTAATCTCGATTTCCTTTGTTTCCTTCTCAAGATTACTACTGGAATAGAAGAAGAAGAAGAAGAAGAAGTTTGATCATTCGTTGTTCTTGTTGTTGAGGAATTGTTGTTGATCAAGGTTGCTTGTTCCAAAGAAGGAGGTTGAGGTTGAGAGATTGAGATTGTTGAGGTACTACTAGTACTACTGTTATTATTCGTCGTCGTAATAGTAGTAGGAGGTATACTACTGAAACTTGTTCCTCCTGTTGTTGTTGTCGAATAAGGAGGAGTAGAAAATTGAGATTGAGGATGAGGAGGAGGAGTGTAGAAAGATGAAGTCGGTTGTAATTGAGAAGGAGGTAAACGAGGTGCGGTAGAGAAAGTTAGAGGGGTTGGAGAGAGTGGGTGAGCAGGAGAAGGGGAAGCAGGAGGAGGAGGAGCTGGGAAGAAGGAAGTAGAGGGAACCGTAGAGGGAGGAGGTAGAGGACTAGCAGGGGAGACTGGTAGAGAACCAGGTAGTGTAGACGATGACAAGTGAGCGTTCGGAGGAGGTCTCTGAGGAGAGTAAGTCGAAGTTGAAGGAGTTTGATGAGATAATTGGGGACTGTTCTGTATCGGTGGTGGAGGAGGGGGAGCCAAGTGATGGAAAGTATGAGGACCGTTGTGAGCTAGAGGGAGGAAGATTCCATTTGAAGCTCTGGGTGGATAGTAAGAGTGAGAATGAGAATGAGAATGAGAATGAGAATAATTGGAATTATTATTATTATTGTTGTTGTTGTTGTTGTTCCAATGTGCTTGTTGCTGCGGTTGTTGAGGTTGTTGTTTAGGAGTGTTTACCTTGTTGTGGTAACTAGTTATAGGGTAGAACGAGTAACCATTCGAAGGAGAAGAAGAAGAAGAGATTGGATATTGGTAATAACTCGGTCCCTGAGAATGAGGTTGAGGTTGAGATTGAGGTTGACCGGTTTGATCTGGTTGTAAAAAGGAGAAAGCTTGAGAGTTTGGGTTCAGTTGCTTGCGGTGGTAATTCGAGTGAGATTGAGGTTGAGGTTGAGAGTAACTCGTACTCGATCCAGTCGAAGGAGAAGGAGAAGGTACTGGTACAGGATGTACCATACTTTGCTTGGATCCTATTCCTGATAGTCGCTAGTAATGATACAAACGAGTCGGAGTCGATCGAGCGGCGGAAGAGAAAGGATTACGAATCTCCTTCTCTCTCTCTTTCTCTTTCTCGCGTGACTCTCTCTTCTCTGATCAGATCAGATCGGTTCAGTAGAATACTCAACCATGGCAGCTCAATTCATTGGGTCTGTCATTAGTTTGATCTCTAAATCGGATGCAAGTCTCTTTCCCCCCTGCTGTTTTCTCAACACGACTCCCTCACCGAAAAGTAGCTAACCACCCTCGCTGCCACTCTCTACCTAGATCCGATACCAAGGTGTACTACACTCTATCGATCCTCAAGCTGCTACCGTATCTCTCGAGAAAGGTAAACTATTCCGGAGGAACCAATCTCTTCTTGCTCTCCAGGCCACCGTTACTGACCCTGCTTGATCCATTGGTCAACAGTACGTTCACTCGGTACAGAAGGTCGCAAAGGTAACCCCGCTGAAGAAGTAGGACCTTCTGACAATGTTTACGAGTTAGTTACCATTTTCCCTCTCTTACCTCTCTCCGACTACTCTACTGACTCGGGTGGTACCTACTCGGTCTCAGTTTCATCGTATTCCGAGCTTCTGATGTCAAAGATTTACAAATTGAAGCTCCTGCGAGTTCTGAACCTCCTTCAGTTGAACCTGCGAGGAGTGACCCTGCTATCGTCGGAGTGAGGATCCTTTTCCCCGAATCTTACTTAAAAGACTAGTTCACTGACCTCACACACTCTCTCACGTACGTAGACGACTGCACCGGCTTCGACGACTCAATCGACCGAAGAGAAACCTGTTGAAAAAACTAGCGAACCTTCTTCGACTCTCTCCCCTCCCAAACCTTCTGAACCTACCCAACCTGCCCCTCAACAATCTCAACAATCTCAACAACAACAAGTACCTCCCCCTCCCCAATCACCTTACAACAATATGCCACCTCCTCATATGGGAAATCTTCCCCCTCCTCCTCCTCCTTTCGGTCACCACCACCACCCTTACCCTCCTTTCGGTTCCCCTTTTGGAGGTCCTCCTCCTCCTCCTTTCTCTCCTTACGGTGCACCTTACCCTCCTTTCGGTGGTGCACCTCCTCCCCCAGGAGGAGGAGGTCCTCCTTTCGGTTCTCCTTTCATGCAACCTCCTCATCTACCTCCTCCTCATCAACAACAACAACAGCAACAACAACAACAACAATTCCAACAAGGTCAAGGTGCAAACAAGAGTCCTCTGACTAGTTCAGCAGTTGCACCTACTTCCTCTTCTTCTCCTTCAGTTCAAAATCAACAACAACAGACTCCTTCCTCTTCTGAACTTACTACGAAGAACAAAACCGAAGAAGAAGCTAAACAACAACAACCTCTTGTAGCTCCTTCGACTCCTCAAGAAACTCGTCCAGAAACTAATGGTACCAGTTCAGCTTCAGCTTCTTTATCTCAAAATCAATCTACTACTACTACCGAATCGAAACAACAACCTTCAGCAGTCAACAACGTTGAAAAGGAAAAAGTTGAAAAAGAAAAAAAGAAACAAGTTTCAGATATTGAACAATTAGCAAAAGATATTTCTAGAACTTCAATCACTACTAGTCCTCCTATCACGACTACCACTAACGGTCAATCTCAAGGTAATCCACGTTCACGTAGAGGAGAAGATGGTGTTGGTGGATCAGTTTTCTCCTCTGGACCTTCTACTCAACAACAACAACAACAAAACCGTCAACCAGGAGGAGGAGGAAACAATCGTTTACCTCATCATCAAGGACGTACTTTACAACCTTATAGAGGAATTCAAGGAGGAGGAGGAGGAGGAAACGTTTCTTCAGGAGGTAATAAACCTAAAATTTCTGTACCAGATACAGATTTCGATTTCGCCAGTTCCAACGCGGCATTCCAAAAACCTTCTTCCCTACCTTCTTCTACTACTGTCGTCAATCCTACATCCTCCTCGGGAGAACAAGATGATTTCGTTGTACCTCCACCTCTCTCATCCTCAGGATCAGGATCTGGAGGAGGATCTGGATCTCTTTACAACCCATCTAAATCTTTCTTCGATTCAATCTCTTCCGATGCTAAAACTCGTTCAGACCCTCTGTTGGCACAGTCTATGCAGAGTGGTAAAATGTTTGGGGGAGGAGTTGGAGGAGGTGGGTACAGTGGTGGAGTTTACGATAGGAACGTCGAGAGACAAAAGAATTTGGAAGCTTTTGGAGAGAGTGGAGCTGGGTTAGGGAGAGGTGGAGGAGGAGGGTACAGACGTGGAGGTGGAGGAGGAGGTGGAAGAGGAAGGAGAGGTGGTTACCAAGGTGGAGGAGGAGGACCTAGAGTGAGCATTCTTCTCTCTCCTCTCACTTTCTTTTCGACTTCGCGCACAAAAACTGATTTACTTTGAATCGTATCTCTCCTCGCTTAGTACAACAACGGTCCTCGATCTCAACAGCAACAACAGTAAAAACCTAAGTAGTAGTGCGCGGTAGTAGTAGTAGTAGTACTAGTTGTAGTGTGTGGTGCGAGCAAACCTAAAAAATGCAAACCTTTTTTTCTCTCTTTTTGTTTTGAAACTCAAAAACTGAATTATTATATACCATTTCTCTCTCTCTCTCTCTCCTTTTCGGTCTAACTTTTCGTGTTCCAATAATCGAAGCTTACTTTTTACGACGCGATCTTTGATGACCGTGAACGCCTTCCTCGGAGCTAGTTAATTAATCACACGGATCCCGTTTTTTAGGAGAGCTGCACAGATCCCCCCTCTGTCCTCTCTCCTTTCCTCTTTCTCTCTGGTCGCCCTTCATTCTCTCGCCTCAATCGGAATGCCACCGCGACGTATCAAATCTATTGATCTAGGTCAACCAACTCCTCCTACTGGTGGAACTCAGGACACCGATGGAGGAGGAATACTTGATCAAGCGTCAGTTCTCGCTTCCTTCCCTTTTCTCTTGTCTCTCTCCTCTCCTTTCTCTTCATCCTATGACTAAAGAAGAAATACTCAAACTGATTCGAAATAACTCTGGTCATCGTGGTGAACGACGACGACAATCAAAATCATCCATGTTTAGTAAATTGATGGAAATGATCAAAAAAGATCAAGAAAGACAATCCAAGAAGATTGAGAAACAACAGAAAGAAGTATTGAGACAAGCTAATCAAGCTTCCAAGAAGTACAAAGATGCGGTTGGAAAAATATTGAGAGATGGGGAGTTGAAAATGTAAGTTAAGTAACTTTTCTTTCGAGTTGAGATTCTTGAAGAAATTGCGTTGGGATCAAAGCTGACACGCTGTAAGAGGGGGGTTTTAGGAATGAAACAATTAAGAAACATGAAATGGAAGAACGAAAATTGAAATTGGAACTAGCTCAAACTGAAAAAGAATTGTTGAAACTTTTACAAGTTGAAGCTGTTTTTGAGTCTTCCTCTCTCTCTTCATCTTACATTCTGAAGTGGTTTCAGGTCTGACTAGTTTTCCAATGTATGGGGAGATAATATAGCAGAGTGATACGAAACTGTTAGCTGCACAAGCTATGGCAGCGATTGAAGAAAGTGAAACAACTCGAGCTCGATTGATTGAAACTCTCGAATCGATTCAAACTGGTTTCGTTTTCCTCTTTCGACCCTGTATCTTTCTTGTCTCTCTCTGAGCGAGAGTGTTGACGAAACATCTCTCTCTCTCTTCATACGATGACTAGAACAAAATACTTTAGGTCAAGCGGCGCTCGATGACCTTTGGGTAACTGACGAAGAATACTCGGATGATGATGATTATGAAGAACTTGAAAACGATCCTCGAAATTACCAACAAGCTGAAGAAGATGAAGACGTTCGAGGAAGAAGAAGGAGAGAATTCAGTGCATGAGGAAAGAATCTGGGGAGAGAGAGAGATCGAAGAAAAATTAATAGAATTGTCAAAAAAAAAGGAGAAGCGATTGGTGAATCCCAGAGTACTACTAGCGAGGAGAACGAAAAGATGATAATGAAAAAGGTATAAACAAAAATTGGAAACTGTACAAAGAGAGAGAGAAATGATGGTGGAGAGAGAGGGAGAGAGAGAGAAGCGAGAGAACAGTAAACGAAAAAAACGAAACTTCTGAAACCAGCAGAAGAGATCTTTCGTTCCCTTCGGCTCCCGTCTCCTCGTCGACTACCTTGGTAAGAGTCAGGAGCTTAGAAAGCGAATCCTAGTCCACCACCACGTTTCTTGGTACCGACAGAGTAGACCAAGAAAGAAGCAAAGAATAATCCGATCGTGATACCGATAGCGACTTGTACCATTCGGAATCCGATCATCAACCTGAAAAGGAAAACCATGTACAACTACGAGTTAGTATTTGTGCGGTAGAGTGATGGAGAGGAAGAAAGAGACTGACCCAGAGTTGTAAGAATCGCTACCTCCTCCAGACATTGCTAATCCTCCAGCTGCTGCGATACCACCAGGAACGAGGAAGAGTACACCGGTAGCCATAGCTGTATCATTTGAAGAGGTATCAATGAGTGTTCCGGAGTAGGAGAGAGAGAGAGAGGAAACGGAGAGCGGAGAGCGTACCAGTGAAGGAAGTTCCGTTAAACAATCGAGAGTACAAGTTACCGAGTAGACCGATCACGGTTGCTCCGATGAACGAGACGATATCGGAACGTTCAAAGATCTACAGATAGCAATGGTAGGTGAGTTAGGCGCGAGGAAAAGATATTTCGGGGAAAAAAATAAACTCACAAACATCGTAGCAGCTCGATTGGCTACGTATCCGACAACGGCGATAAAGATCATTACTGGGAGTTCTCGAGATCGTAGAGGTTGCATGTTGGCGAGAGATGAGAAGAAGGAGAAAGTAGGGACGAGGAGAATCAACCAGTAGATCGAAGCTCTGCGATTAGGAGTAAAGTGTCAGTTCACTGAGAGCGACTCAGCGATTGAGGGAGAAGAAGGAGCTAACCCTTGACGCCACCATTGCCAAGAGGGATCACGGTAACACATGACTTTACCCTTTTGGAGCGAGGCAGTTGTTTGAGAAACGACGGTTTGAGTTTGATTCGTGAACGAGAAAGATCCTTCGAACGATTCAGAGACGTTGTTGGCAACGAAAGTACCGTCGAGGGTGATCGTCGACAAGTGCTGCTCGCTTGCGATCTGCCTCGATTTGGGATCAAAGAGGTAGAAAACGTCGGAACCGATCGCGATCGAGAAACCGAGGAAAAGTGTGTAGATGATACTGTGCGAAATGAAAGAGACCCGAGTCAGTCTCGTATGGCATATGAGAGACGGAGAGAGTCATACTCACGCGTAGACCATTCGCACACTTCCAGCAATCAAATTCTTCGAGGCGAGTTCGAGAGATCCACAGACTGAATCGACGAGAAACTAAAGTTAGCTCTTTCCTTGACTCTATCAGAGAGAAGAGATTAGACTCACGAACTACGTAACCGGGAAGAACCATGACTACTCCAGCTGATGCGACAGATTCGTAACAAAAGTATTCAGTCGTGGAGAGACCACGAGCTGCGAAAGAAATCAGAGCGGCGACCGAGATTCTGCGATGCAAGGTCGATTGATCAATTCCCGTGTCAAAGAGAATCAGAAGTAGGAGTAACTCACTCGAAAATGTTGGAGAATACGGCATTCTTGCGAGCAACGAAAAGTTGTAGGAAACAAAGCATCGCTCCGAATGCAGCTGAAACCAGGGCATCAATGATACTTCCAGCGAAACTATACTCGTGGGGAGTGTCAGTCGTGTGCGAGAGAGAGAGAGAGCGAAAGAAAGGCTCACCCCATGGGACAAATAATTCCTGCACACATTCCTGCGAAAACTACTCGTAACCAGTTTGGGTAGATAGGTTTCGCTTTCAAACACCTATCGAGTGCGACGATGCCTTCCTCGACCCCCATTTCGTCGTGAACGACTTCTCGGTAGATTCCATGGATTCGATGGAGCTGACCGAGATTTAGCCCTCCAGAAGCTTTGATGAACTTAGTCTCGGAAGTGTGGGTATCGGAATCTCCGAATGAAGCGATGACGACCGAAGGAACATGACTAAGGGAGAGGGAACAGATCGTCAGTCGCGAGAGACGCGTATCGACTCGAGAGGGAATCGCTTACATGAATTGAGCGTTGACACCGAGAACAGCTGAAGCCGCGTTGAGTTGAGATTCAAGTCGATGCCTACGGAAAATCGAATGGTATCAGTTCGTTTTGCGGCTATTGGTTTGACAACTAGGGGAGAAGTACTCACGAAGGAGCACCGAAAGTCATGAGAGCCTTTGCGAGTTTGAGAACGAAATCTTGCTTCTGAATTAGAGCTGTCGAGATCAAGACAAAGAGTCAGAACGGATACGTGTCCAGTGATTCTCCGAGAGATGAAGAGGGAACTTACTGGCAACGTGAGCGGTAATCGAATTCTTGTGCTTGAGCTTCTTGTACTTGTTCTTCTTGCGTTCTCGTCCTTCGACGGCATCTCGGTGCTCGGCAGCGTCGAGTGCTCCGAGTTCGTCACCTTCCTTCGCAGCTTTCTCGTGAGCTTCTTTCGCCATCTTGATCGCCTCAGCTTCGTACCACTTCTCTGCACCAGTACCGATCTTCAATCGAGGGTCGTCGGGATCGAGCACTTTGTCTTCGAAAGATGTACCGACGGTGTTGACAGAGTCGGCTCGTCTCATGTTGCGGTTGCTCGAACCTCGAGGGTAAGCTCCTTCATCAGCTTCTCCCGAACGACGATTCCTCCTCCTCAAATCTTGATCTCGATCTCCGTAGTAGCTTCCAGTAGACGAGTGACTTCCTTGAGTAGCACCTCGATTCATTCCTGCGATTGGACCTTGACCGTTTCCGTAAAGTCGAAGGAGATTCGAGAGGATACCTGCAGCAGCTCGTTGCTGATTTTGCCAATCCTCGGGAAGCTCGTCTTCCCATCCTTCGTCTCGTCTCGGAAGAGCTCGATTGTCGGTACGGTGGTGACCATCGACGTGGGAGTTGACGAGATCGGACGCTTCTCGAGCAGCTTGTTGTCGAAGATGTTCTTCGGTCAAGCTCCGACGAAGCGCAGGCTTGAGAGGAGGTGGTTGCTGTTCCCCGACGAGTGTCTCTTCCGAAGTTGATCCGTACCTCCCTCGAGTGACTCCAGGTTGGTTGTTGACACGGAGAGGAGCGGTCGAAGGATAATTGGGAATGTCGAAAGGATTCGTGTAAGTCGGAGCGGCGTTGTCGAATCCAGGTCGATCGAGTCCACGCTCGGGAAGTCCACTACCGTGAGTTGGAGCTGGAGTAGGACGAGACGGGACCGTGTAGCTCGAAACATCTGCGTACATTTCCTCCATCGACATCGGTTCTTGACCTGCGGGAATCGCAGGGGGAGGGTTGTGTGCGATAGAGGGAGAGTTCTGATAGGTGTTCATGGTAGGGCGAGTTGGTGGGAGAGGAGGGGAGAAGTATTGATCAGGTTGTCCTTGATCGTGAGAGAAACGAATGTGTCGAGGGTTTGATCCGTCACTCATCTTCATCGATCGACTATGTCAGCTCGAGGGTCGCTTTGGTGAGCAAGAGAGGACTCACGAGAGGGCAAGTGGATCGAATAGAACGTTGAATAGGTAAGACTTTGTGACCGGCACGAAGTTTCTAAGTTAGCTGATTAGGAAGAGGTAAAGTGATTGAAACGAGTGTGAGTTGCGATGTCCAGCAAGGCGAGAGACCTATCGAGCGGTGTAGTCGAGGACTGGCTGTCGAAGAAGTGGCAGCCTTGTCGTCGAGAGGCGAAACTTTGCTCGCCAGTCAATTCACCGACTTTCAGATGGATCGCCGCCGATGTTGAGTCACGGAACTCTATAACTCACGATTCTGACTGATATTGTCGCCTCAACATCCGAGCGAAGCGGAAGAAGCCTCTTGCATATCGCGAAAAGAACCAGTCGAGAGTCGAATAGCTTCTTTCGAAGGCTTAGTGGAAGCCTCTCGAGGGGCACAGATTATCTTCGTACTAACCTGGACCTATCTGTACCATCCATAGAAAGTTGTCAGCTGCTGAATAGAGGGAAGTCGAAGTCAGAAGGAACACTCAACTGACTGTCGCGCTCTTCCTACGCCGGACAGCCTCCCGAATCCATTTCTATTCTCCTGATATTTCATGCCGAGAAGCTGCGATGGTCGGCAAGGTGTCTATCGGCAGAAGGAGAAGTTGAGAGATGAAGTTGCAATCGATTGAATCTTCTTCCAGACAAGCTCGTGTTTACGACTTGAGCTCTCGTAGTTGATGCGGTTGCGCTGCGAGTACTTCTGACACAGTGCTGAAGCGTATCGAGGAGGGACGTCGAGATTCCGAGAGCGGCTCTGAACAGACTTCGCTTCGCAGGCTTCGAATCCTCTCAACGGAATGTCAAACTTCGTAAAGAAAAGGACTAGGACTAATCTCGGGGAGGAAACACTGCAGAGATAGCGTTAAAAAGTAGACCTTCGAAAGAAAGAAGGCAAAGGCAAAAAGTAGATTTTCCCCGACGGGGAATCGAACCCCGCTCGCGGCTGTGAGAGAGCCGAATCATAACCACTAGACCATCGAGGATTGATGGAATAAACCAAAATTCTTGATATACACAACTGCTGATAGAGCCAGGAGTCGTGCTGTCTTGAAAACTCCCTCGCATTTTACCCTTACCCTTCCCTCCTCCTGATTCGGTATAGTGTTCTTCCTGACGGGAGCGACATCACGTCTAGTAGCTTCGTGAGAGACTGTTGTCGAAACAGCTCCCGAAGGATGGAATCGTTGCATTGCGGTCTTTGCTCTCGAGCATTGACAAAAAGAATACGCGCGCAGGTCAATGTCCTACAAGAAGCTTGCTATCGTCATAAGTGGGTGCTCTATATCTTGACAGCGCTAGAGCGAGATGCAGGCCCACGCAACAAAAAGATGAGGTCGTACCCGGGTTCGAACCGGGGTCGTCCGGAGACTTTGTTCGGAAGAACAGATCAAAACCGAAAGTGATGACCACTACACTATACAACCTGTTAGTTGACAACTGACGCAAAATAGCAGATATAAGCTCTTTTACGTATATTTCTCGGCGCAAAGCTGGTTTCCCATCGTCCGCCTTTCCCTCGACGAAGAGATGTCTTTCAGTGCGATTCGATGCAGCCAGCCTACATTTCAGAGGGGCACCGGTAACTCTTTGTCGCCGCTCGTCGAGTCTTTCATACCTGGAGCCCACCTCGCTCGACTATAGTTGCCGTTTTCTGACCTTCCCCGAGATCGAATTCGAAAACAGCTGGGTTGGAGCCATTCATAGCTGGATTGAGCAGCAACACTCTCGAAGCCCCTCTACGTCTCTGATCCACATTCGACCGCCTGTCATTCGTTCGAGACACAAGTTTCGAAGACATCACGTGTTGCCTTCAATCTTTTTGCATTACGCGACGGACTTCCGCCCCTTCCTTTCTACTGGTCGACCTTCAAGCAGCTTGTCCTCTATCTATCGAGTCCACCCTGGACCAAGCCAACAACAACTCGAACAAGACACAAGAAGCAATCTTCGACAAAGCTCAGCGAACTTCCTCATCTCTTCCTCCCTCTCTCCTGTTCTACTCCTTCTCCTTGCATCCCCTCTGATGAAGATTCCCTTCGTCGCTACTTCGTCCAGCTCACAAGGCTCAGTCTTCGCGATCGCAAACCTTCTGGTCGACAAAACGAAACGCTCAATCGCCTCGACGACAGATCTCGCAAATCCGCCATTGTCTCAACTTCAGATGCGACTTTCTCGCCTGGCTGGCAACTGGGCTCAGAAAGGTACGATCGACGTCGGAGCGGACGATGCGGATGGAGACTGGTTGATCTCGAGGTGTCAGGTAGGTCGAATGGCGAGGTTGGATCGAGACGGAAGATGTTTCTGGTGAGTTCTGGAATCCCCTACACCCTGTAAGAAGAGCCCTGATTTAAATCTCCGTGATCAATTCACAGCGGAACTCTAGCCGACACTGAATCAACTCTCTGTGAGGGATCCGACGAAAACGACCGCAGAACGGTTTGTGTCGAAGATCTCAGGGAGCTCAACGCGAGTCCAACTAGCGGTACAGGGTCAAAGACGGGGAAGGGAAAGATAGCAACGTGTGGCTTGGGTAAGTTGAAAACGGTTGACAAACAAACTTCTGCTCCAAGCTCACATTTTTCGTTTCGTTTCGTTTCGTTTCATTTCGTTTCGCAGAGTTTCTTGACGGTTTCGAGCCTGCTTCCTGTCCCGCCGGCTTCGTCAGAATAGGTGATGATCTCGATGGCGAACCTGACCATTTCGTCTGCCAAGATTCAGCTTCACCACATTCAGTAAGATACATTTCGAGGAGTCAAAATTCATTCGTTCTCAGACTTACCTGGCCTCCTGTATTCAGTGTGGATCTCAGCAGGTAGACTGCTATGCTCAGGAAGGAGTTCTGAGAACGCAGTGTAAAGACTCAGCGTGCGATCCTCGTGAGTCGACTTTCGAAGGTCTCTTTCCCCAAATTAATACGCTCAAATAGCCTTGTGTCGAACAGAAATGTGCAAGGAGGGGTGGAGATTCAGATTGATAGAAGTAGACGACGGGTCAGGCGAAGGAACGACGACCCTGGCGAGTCAGTGTGTCAGGTCGAAACCGCTTTTCTTCAATTCCGACACTGCTCGAATTTGATTCTGCCTATTCTCAGCATTTTTTGTAGATAAGTCGTAACTCTCCTTTGACCACCACTCCCTTCGTATATAACGAGTACGTTCATTCTGTACAAACAACGAAATTGCAGTAAATCGATTCAGACGTGTAAAAAGCGATTATACTCCTCCAGCGCCTCCAGCTTCCTCTTCCGCTGTAGGAGCCGCAGCATCTCCACCTTCTCCCGTCATCATAGCGTCTCGACTCGCTGCTGCTGCTGCTAATCGTGACTTTTTGCGTTCTTGCTCGGCCTCCTTCTCCTTTTCGATCTCTGCGACAACAGCGGTAAGCTCGTCTGCGGTCAAGTTCTGTGATCAAGATACGTTTGAATCAGTCTCGAATCGAAGCGCGCGTCAAAGCTTCTCATCTCGATTGGAAGATGAGACGAGACAGAGAGACAAGGAGAAAAGAGAAATCTTGTACTCACCCTGACCTTTCCGAAGCCTTCCATCACTGCCAGATCAATGTTTTTCGCACCAGTTTGTACAACTTCCAATAGAGACTTGACGGCTAGTTGAATCGTTTCAGAGTTTGACAGTTCAGGTTTCCAATTCTTTTCGAGGAATTCTCGAACAGTCTTTGATGATCTACCGATAGCGTTGGCCTACTCCAGTTACAGGTCAGTACTCAACTCTTCAAGTATACAGAGCAAAGAAAGACTCGACTCTCGAGCACTCACCTTCCAAGCTGAAAAGATTCCACTAGGTTCCGTCAAGTAGAGTTTAGGAGTCTTCTCGTCGTCGTGATCGAACCCAACAATCAAACAGCTGATTCCGAAAGGTCTCACTCCTCCCGATTGAGTGTACTTTTGTTGAATTCCTGCGATGTGCCGAGTGATGTATTCGACTGAAACGGGATCTTCTACAGTAAGTCGGTGAGATTGACATTCGGTACGCGCACGATCAATGAGAATACGAGCATCGGCAGTGAGACCTGGTGTCATTTGAGCACGGGAGAAAGGCAAGAGAGAGAGAGTCAGCGAAACGACCGAAAGAGTTTTCGCGAAGAAACAGATGATCTCGACTTTTCGGAGGAGCACGACTTACCAGCGAAACCTAACACGATGTGATCGTCCAACAAAGCCGTCTTCCTGACTGTTCTAGGATCTTGTAGTTGAAGTACACTCTTCTTCTCGACTGCGAGGACGACACAATCTTTCCCTCGAACTCCGACTGCACAAGTTCCTTTCCTGACTGCTTCCAAAGCGTAGTCGACCTATAGGCAAGGGTGGGTAGAGTGGTAGGGGAGGAGGAGAGAGGTTGCGTAAGTGCCTCGTTCAGAGATCAACACCGAGAAATCCTTCGAACTGACTTGGAACAGGTGACCATCGGGGCTAGGATCATCAGAATACGTTCAAGCAGGTAGTCAGCATCGGAAGGAGAGAGAAGAGACAAAGAGATGAAAGTGAGAGACTGACGCAAAGGTTGTCAAAGCGGTATCGTAACGAGACATGACTGCGAAGAGCTGGACGTATGAGCTAGTGTATTGTAAGAGAGAGTTCGCTGGGTCGCACTCACTTGTAATAGAGAGTTGAGTGAAACGTGAGAAGGAGACCGCTTTCTCGCGATTGATTACGCCTTTCCTTTCCTGATTCAACGCCTCATTCGACCAAGCAGGCGCTCCAGAGGCACTCTATAGTGATGGAGTTTGCTACCTCTCTGCTATCCTCAGCCTCGACTGCACTAGCCGCCGCGCAGAAGCCAACCATCTTCTCAACTTACACGACTGATCCTTCCATCTCTCCTATTCAAATCGGCGTATGGAAGATCACGAGGGCGAAGCACAACTCGAACAACAAGCAGGTATCAATCTGGAACTGCGACAAGGGTTCCCTCGTTTCAAACTCGGGACTCGGTGGAGCTTCTACTTCTTCGAGGAGGGACCGCGACCGCGACGGAGACCGATTGAAGTACGCTGTAGACACTCTCAAGAAAGAGGCATCTTCCTTGTCCAGGTTGAGGCATCCATGTATTCTCGAAATGGCAGAACCTCCGACAGAATCTCGTTCGACAATCACTTTCGCAACTGAGCCAGTCCTCTCCTCTCTTCAACAATCACTCGACGTGTCTACAAGAAGGAACAAGACGAGACAGGAAGAAGAGATGGAGCTGGACGAGGTAGAGATTCAGAAGGGAATGAGTCAGCTCGGGAAAGGTTTACAATTCTTGCACGAGAGTGCAAAGCTCGTTCACGGCAATCTCACACCGGAAGCAGTCATCATCAACTCAAAGGTCAGTACCATACCGCTTGCCTTCCTTGCTAGAAGTATAGCTGACTAGGACTGCGACTGATTCAGGGAGATTGGAAATTGTCAGGGTTCGGATTATCGACCTATCTGTTCGACTCTGACGGCGTTCCTGCTAAATGGAACTTTCCAAACTACGATCCGAGCTTACCTCGTTCAGTTCAGCGAGACTACGATTACATTGGTGAGCTGATCTTACCCCGAATCTTTCAGTTCAGTTTGCTCATCTCACGTACTTTCGAAACCAGCTCCCGAGTACATTCTCGACGAATCCTCTCCCGCTCCCGCCAACGATCTCTACTCCCTAGGCTGTATCCTTCACTCGATTCATCTTCGCACCGGACCTCCTTTCGCAAATCACAACACTCTCTCGACAGCTCGTTCCAACATCGAATCATCTCTATCTCTCCTCACTTCTCAATGGCGAAAGCTACCACAAGAGACTCAACAAGTGCTGAATTCGCTCATCACAAGGTATCCGAATCGACGAATGACCGCGAAACAATTCCTCGAGAGTAGCTATTTCGAAGGAGTTTTGGTTGGCACACTGAGGTTCTTGGAGAGGGACAGCTTCAATTCGAAGACTGGGGATGTACAAGCTTCATTCCTGAAAGGACTCATCACTGTGAGTTGAAAAAATTTCCAAGGTTTCGCAAAGTCATTTCTAACATCGAACTTGTTTGCTCAACCTTTTCTGATGTAGGTTCTACCGTCGTTCTCTTCGAAAGTTAATCGACTCAAAATCCTTCCGACGCTTCTTGAGCTCACCGTTCAATCGAATCTCATCCCGTTCCTTCTTCCTCCTATACTCTACATCGCAACTCAACTACCCTCGCAAGAATTCATGAAGGACGTGTTACCGAATGTCAAACCTCTTTTCACGGTCAAAGAACCTGTCCAAGCTGTCGTCGGCTTACTCGATAACCTGAGCGTGTTCAAAGAGAAATGTACCGACGTCGTTTTCAGAGAAGGTTAGTTTCTCTCCTTTCCGCATCTGCCTCGATGAGAGAAGCTGATCATATACCTCTCAATATTTCAGAGGTGATGCCGCTGGTGTATCATGCCCTCGAGAGCGACAACCCAATCGTGCTTGAAAAAGCTCTCAAAATCGTTCCTGGTCTTTGCGAAACTTTGGACTACACAACGGTCAAACAAGTCCTCTTCCCGAAAGTCACGACTATCTTCAGCAAAACGACACTACTCTCCGTCAAAGTCAAGTGAGCTCGTTATTCTCGCGGTCAACGAGGAAAGACTGTTTCCGAACTGACGATTCCTTTTTTTGAACAGTACTCTTATTTGTTTCCACTCGATGATCAAGATTCTGGACAAATTTACTCTGACGGAGAAATTGGTACCCTTGTTGAGCAAGATCAAGACGAAGGAACCTGCAGTCATGATCTCTGTTCTAGCAGTTTATGAAGCGATGTCTACCAAGTGTGAAGTCGAAGCGAGTGAGTCTCGAAAGTCTCTCTCTTTACAAGACGAAGGTACTCACTGTCTTATCGATCCTCAGTTGCGACTCTCATTCTTCCTCAACTATGGGCTATGTCGATCGGACCTCTTCTCAACGTTGATCAGTTCTCGAAATTCATGACCGTGATCAAATCTCTCTCTACTCGAGTCGAAACTGAACATCATCAACGTCTCGCCGAGTTGAAGCGACTCGAAGAGTCTTCGGGAGGTAGACAAGGAGCAGCGGCAAACGGAATTGCTGGAGGGAGTGGGCTCGGAGTCGTCAATCCGGCTGCAGCGGGAGTAAGCGATTTCGAAGCTTTAGTGAGAGGGACGACGAATGGGACGACGAACGGTTTAGGAGCGAGGGGGAAACAGGTCGACATCTTCTCTGACGAGTCTCCAGTGAGTTTTTTCAGCTTCTCGTTCGGTGATTCGCAAGATCGACTGCTTAAATGCTTTTCTTGATCGCAGGCTTTGACACCAACTCCAACAGGAGGTCACAACATTTTCTCGTCACCACCTCTGCCAGCTTTACCGACCTCTTCGCCACCTTTCATGTCTTCTTCAGCTTTCCCTTCAACCTCGACACATCTACCTTCCCTCCAGCCTTCTCGACCTTCTCCAGCTCCTCGACTCTCTTCAGCTTCTTCAACCTCTTCCTCTTCAGCTCTACCACGTTCATCACTTGGCGCTCGAGCAGTACCTTCTACTTCTTTCAATTCCTCCGTCTTCCCTTCACAATCTCCCTCGCCGAGTCCGGCCCCCCAGCCTCAGAACTCTCTACGATCCTTTGCTCCTCTCCAGCCTCAATCTCGAACAGCTCCGTCTTCTGCATCCAATTCCTATCCCTCCACGCCCTCAGCGACTTCTTCGACGCCAAACTACAACTTTTCATCACTGTCGATCTCGTCTTCGGGTTTACCGCCTCTCCAACCGACTTCGTCTTCTATATTCCCAGCGTCGACAACCTCGCCTCCACCTCAGCAGCAGCAATCAACGCAACCGATAAAATGGAATGTCGTTCCTCCGCTTCAACCGTCGAACTCGTCTTCTTCCCTTCCTCTTTCTACCTCTCAGCCTCAGCCTCAGCAACAGCAGCGATCAAATTTCCCGCCAGGTTACTCTTCGTCTTCCGCAACTCTGCAACCGACAGTGCGCAACCAAGGAAATGGTTTCTCAGCAGGAGGGAATTGGGGAGATTGGAAAGATTTGGATCCATTAAAGTAGTTTCTGAGGAGAACAAGTCGCGGAATGAGATCTATCCTCGACGTTCTCCAGGACACACACTCGAGGTTGGAGAGGAATCTTGAGTGAGGTTCACAATGACAGCTCACTTCGCTTCGGAACTTCGGAACCTCGAGTCGACTCGAGCACCTGACGCAATCTCTTTCCTGGCGTCCTGCTAACCCACTCTGATTCCTCCTCAGCTGACTACAGCAAGCTCGCTACAACCGAAGTTTTCTTATCAAAGCTTGATCCTCAATTGCGCCATCGTTACCTCGCGGCCAATAAAACCGAGCTCAATAGCAACGACGCCTTGCGCCCCCTCGTATCACTTGGAGGAGCAAGGTTCTCCGTCGGACTTTCCGTAAATTTCGCCATTTCTCGAGGATCCGAGCGGCGAGAGCATTACCTCCTCTACTTTTCCTTCCTCCCGCCTAACTTATACCTGCTCGACAGCTACCCATCTCTACACATCCTTTCCGCTTCGCCCTTGAAACATCTGGCCAACTCTCGAAAGAAAACGACAATCCCTTATTCCCACGTATCGATGGTCGACACTCTCCCGACTCGACTTTTGGTCGCCTCTTTGTTCGGATGGCTAGCAACAGGTCTCGGAACTAGTCTACTGATACCAGCCTGGATGGAGGTAGCGTTTGGCCCTGCTCGCCGCAGTTTGTCTGATTCTTCTCCCGTCTCGAGATCCTTTGGAAAATTTGCTAACATGAACTGCCAATCTACAGTTGAGCCAACGACTGGATACTATTTCTTCTTTTGGCTATGTGGTGAGCTGTTAAAGTTCTTTCGCTTCGAACCTTGAGAACGAGGACTCACGAGCTGTTTCGCAGGCGACATCGCGCATCTGGTCGCTCTCATGATAGAACGTGTAGGACCTCAGACTTGGGCTCTGTACATCATTGTTGCCGCTGCCGAAGTGTACGTAAGCCTCTGATAGACTTACTTGCCGTCACTCGCTGAATCTCGAAAGTTGTACAGAATCATTCTAATCACGATGACCTTCAAAGCTCATCTCTGGTTTTGGCAAGAAGCACTTCCGAAACAAGACCAAGTGAAGCCGTTCGCTGCAGCTCCCGCCGGCTTTGCCCTCTCTTTACCTCTCGCAGGACCTACACCAGCTCTATTGGAAATGCACAAACGACAACACTCGCAGTCGGAGCAGGAGGCAACAGAGAGGAAGCAAAGCAAACGACTCTGCGGTCTGTCTTCGATGACATGGATGATTTCAACGACGGTGGTGAGCTTCTGACTCTCTCTCGCTCTTCCGTTTTTCCGAAGCTCACAATTTTCTTCTGTTCTGCTCTGATAGTTCTGTCTACTCGGCGCCGTTCTTGTATGGTGGTCGCTATCAGTCAAGAGATTTGTTGATGTAGGTGCCCCAAAAGCTTCGCAATGGCCTCACAACCAAGCTAGTACCACAGCTTTCGCCTTGGCAGTTTTCGGTGAGCTGCATCTCTTTTCTCATCCAGCGAATAGATTGCGATACTGAGACTTCCCCACATGTACGTTCTGTAGGTTTCTTCTGCTGGACTGGACCTCGAGTTTACGTTCTCGTAATGAAGCACGATGTAGGTCAGAGAAAAGTTCTCCGAATCCGAGTCGAAATCTCGACTGATTTTTCGTATGCGTGCGAGCAGGATATCAGTACTTCGAGTGTCGTTCTCGGCGTCGGAGCTCATACCTGCAACATGATCGTGGGCATTGACTCTCCTCGCTGTTGATTCGAGCTTCTCCTCCGAACTAATCGCACTCTCTGTACTAGAATATCGCTACCGTCAGCTTCATCACCTTCGGTACCGCCGCAGCGTCGTCACCTTTCTTCCTCACTTCTCTGTTCTGTATCGGTCTCGACATCATCGTGAGTTGACTTTTCTCTTTTCTCTTTTGATCTTGTCTCTGAGCCTCGCCTAATCTCTTCACTCTCATGTCAGCGCCTTCAACGCAAGAACAAACAAGCTTCCAGCCCTCTCGTAGCTCAGCTCATCTCGCAAGACCGTGTCTATCGTAAGAAGCTCGACCGAAACCGACTCGACCACGAAGAGCAAGTTCGTAAAAGGAAGAAGAGCGGGATTGCACCAGTCAATCGAGCTTATGATGTCGACCCTGGTCACCAGATCGACGACAGGATCAGTGAGGTTAGGAAACAAGGTGACGCGCTCCTTCGAAAATACAACAATTTGGAAAAGGAGGAGGAACAAGGTGGAAACTCTCCGGAAAATCTCGAAAGCCAATGGGCTCAAGTTTGCAAACTGCAGAAGGAGTTCGAGATCCAGGCCGGGCAAGTCGGATTCGACGTTCACGATCACTTCGGTCCTGGAAGTAATTACAGGCCCTATTTAGAACTGAGGAAGTACCTGACGGATTCAAAACTGGAGATGGAAAAGGCTAAGAAATCTATTCTGGAAAGGAGACAGGAGCGATCGCTACCAGATTCCCGCACTTCCGTCAGTTCCTTCAACACCGCTCAACCCCTTTCCACTCGCTCGTCATCCCTCGGTCACTCCCGGCGATCTCGATTCCCAAGCGACTCCTCTCCCTCAAACTCCGACTTCTCTTCGCATAACAGCAGCGCGGAGGAGGAAGAGAGCTCTGAAGACGGACGACACTTACTCGTATACGCAAGACGACCAGACTCACAGGGTCGGAAAGGAGGTTCACGAGGCGGATCTCGAGGTTATCGATGAGAAAGGAACGATCGCTATAGAAAAACGGTTTTGTTATCTCAGTATTTCTGAGGTTTCTACGTACAGCTTCTACGTTATCGTCTCTTCTTCTGTACGCATAGTTTTCTTCACTAACTACTCATTTAATCGTTCACTGTTTCATTCCTATCGTTTCTACTACACTTCGTTGTTTCGTTGTTCAAATCAGAATGGTTGATCGAGATTCCCAGAAGGAGCGACGAGAATCTTGACGTCTGAGGAAAGCAATCGAGAGTCAAGTGAGAACGCGCAGCAAGAAGAGCGAGTTTCGCTTACGATTCTCGTTGTTGTGAATGAGCTCTTCGAATCCTTTCTCGACGAGTTGATCGAGAGGAATTGTAGCGGTGATGAAGTCTACACAAAGAGGCGAGTGAGTAACGAGACAGCTGGAGGGAGAAGGAACACGAGCTAAGACATACTTTCGAGGTTGATCGTTCCACTTTCGAGAGCGGAGAGAAGTTCTGGATGGTCATCTCGGTAGCAGGACGAGCCTAGAATGGTCTTCTCTTCAAACACGAGCTTGTTCATATCGATCTGAGTGGAATACATGTAAGATGAGCTTTGTTTCTCGTTCAAAGAAAACGGAAAAAAAAAAGCTCACAACTGCAGGTTTCGACCAAACCGAGACGTTCAAGATTCTTCCTCTCGTGCAAGTTGCACCGATAGCAGCTTCGAGAGCTCTACCGTTTCCAGCAGCTTCGAAAGCGACGTCGACACCACAATCAGCGCCTCCAGTGAGCTCTTTCACCTTTGCGACGATATCGTCGTTGAGAGGGTCGAGAAGGTGATCGGCACCTGCACGCTGAGCTACTGCTCGACGAGCAGAAGAAGGTTCCGAGACGATGATTTGCCTTAGAAGCAGAGTTTTCTTTTCCGAGTCAGACATGCTCGTGAGATTTATGGAGGAAAAGAATGAGAAACTCACGAGGCTCCTTTTGATTTCAAAACTGTAATGAGCAAGCTACCGATTGGTCCACTTCCGCACACGAGCACTTTTTCTCCCTTTTTGAATCCGGATCGTTTCACAGCATGGATGGCGACGGCTAGAGGTTCTGCCATAGCAGCTTGTTTCATGCTCACGTTGTCGGGGATCTTGTGCAAGTAATCTTCTGGTCGGTCGCAGAGGTAGTATTCGGACAATCCTCCTCCAATATTCTTGCCAGTAGAGAGACCGATGAAACCGAGTTTGACGCAAGCTGAAACGGCGAAACAATCTTGAGCTCGAAATTAATTCTGCTTCAAGAAGAGTCGAGAAGCTTACCGTTTCTGCACCCAATCTTGCAGCCGTAACACTCGTGACAAGCGATAGTTGCCTCACTGTCGACGACGGCCGCTCCAGATTAGTACGGCTCTTTCAGTTGAGGGAACGATTCTCGATTTGAGCGATGTTCAACTCACATACAAACCCTATCACCTACTTTCCATTTCTCGACTCCATCTCCGACCGATTCGACTGTTCCTGAAAACTCGTGACCTAGGCAAACTGGTAAACCGGTCTTTGTGAGAGAGTGAGGGTTTTCGTTTGTTGGACAAAGAATCGGTCCTGCTTCGAACTCGTGCTGTCAAGCGGAGATGAAAGCAATACGTTCGTCAGTAAAAACTCATCTTAGTAACAGCACCGAGAAGAAGTTGAGACCGGAAGATGGGTCGCTGAGGAACAATTGCGAAAGTTGAGTGAAAGAGACTCGAACGAACCAAATCTGTTCCACAGATACCGCTGTAACCGATTCTCATTTAGTGTCAGCTCTGACCTACTACTGAGAGATGCAGAGATTGTCTCAGAGACTCACCACCAAGCGACTTTGACTAAAACTTGACCTTTCGTTGGTTGAGGAATCGGAATTTGTTCAATCTTGATATCGTGTTTGCCGTAGAAGAGAGCTGATTTCATCATCTTTGTCGTAGACATTTCGTTTACTCCTTGCGCTCGTATAGAGAGAAAGGAAGTGGAGGAAAGAGAGAGGAAGAAAGTGGAGAAAAGGGAGGGTCTTCGGAACGAAAAGTGGTGCTCAAAAAATCCCCTCGCAGAGAAGAAATCGATTGTGGAGACGAGAAAGAGAGCTCTAGTTTTACCTAGTACCGGTCTATTCGGTGCAATCGATTACGTGAGCTGCCGAAGCATTGACTGCCGGAAGATCAAAGTCGAAAGTATCTCGCTCAAGAGGAAATGAGTCGATTACAAAAGATGATGAGAGGGTAATAAGCAGCTGAAGAAGTCAAGAACTCACAACGACAAGAATGCTAGCAGTAGTAGTAGTACACGTATCATACAGTGGTATAGTCTCCCTCAAACACCATTCGAGAGCGTTATCTCGAAGAATTTCCTCCTTTCCGTCTTCTTTTTCTTTTTCGCAACATTGCCAATTCAAAGCTTTTCGCCTCCTCCTTCCCTCAACATTCTCCGACTATCTCGACCACTCTCCATGTTTCTTTTGAGCTCGTTCTCTTTCCTTCTTCCTCTCACTCATTTTGACTTGCCTCCATTCGATCAAACTTTCTCCAGTTCCTCCTCCAACTCCTCTTTCTCCTCCGAATTCTTGAGCGTGGTCGAGCCCGGTCGATGACAGCTCTTGATCTATGCGTTGATGAGAATACTGTCTGATCCAAGCCGAGGGAGGTGGAATAGGAGTGTCGAGGGGAGGTGGAGGAGGAGGAGCAGAAGAGCCGTCGGGAACGAGACGAGAAGCCGAAGAAGAAGAAGAAACGTAGTGGTCGTAAGGTAGAGGGGGAGGTAATCTGAATTCGTCGTTACTGTTGACTACAGTGCAGAAAGTAGAAGGAGTAGATGGGAGGTCTGGATGAGAAGGAGTTCGAGCGATTGGAGGAAGTCGAGGGAAAGGAACGAAAGAAACTGGTCGGAGGGAATAGAGATCTGCTGAGGTAGAGCGCGTTCTTTCTATTGAGAGAGGTTGAGTTGTTGCTACAGGAGGAGAGCCGAGGGAAGGTTCATTCGAATGTAGCGAAGTCGAATCGACGTCTTGAATTCTCGCTACTTCTCTATCGATCAAGTTTCCGAGAGTAGTTGCTCCCATCGTGAGGTGACTGTACTCTGAGAGGGAACGAGAAGAAAGAGCTCGAGGTCGTTGAGCTCGTTGCTGCTGATCGAGGTTTGAGAAAGTTGAGAAATGTTGTTCAACTTCGTCGTCTCCTTCAGTCCAAGAATGTCGAGTACCTCTAGCTTCTTCCACCAAGAGTTCGAGGTGGTCAATTTGTTGTTGGTTGTGGTTCGATTGGGAGTGATAGCCTGAGACGAGTGAGGGACCTCTCTCAAGATCTGTTCCTCCGTTCGTTGCTACATTTCTCTCCTCCGGTGATCGACCTTCTGCTGGTTCTTCGTTTCTCTCTTCGACTGGGTTGAAGGTCTCCAACTCGAGCGGCCAACTGATCCTAGGAGGCCAGGTTCTTCCTTTCTTCGTCGTCAAAACTCTCTTTCCGTTCGCAGTAACTTTGGTCGAAACTGAAGGGAAAGACAAGTTTGAAGAAGGAGGTGAAGGTCGTTGTGACATTTGTCGATTCGGGGTCGCCGGTGAGAGAAGCTGATCTGATCTAGTTCGAGCGAGGAGGACGAGAGGTCGAGGGAAAGGTCGAGTTGATGGAGGAAGAGGAGGTTCGGGATGATGCTGATGGTCGTTCGAAGAGGAAGGAGGAGAGTCATCTAGTTTGCCCCAACGTCGTTCTGGTGAAGGATTGATTCGAAGACGTCTCCAACAAAGGAAAGCTACGAAGAGACCTGAAAGGACTATCACGAGAGGTAGAGCGAGAGCTGCGATCCAGAGAGCGTGAGTTTGATTCGAGGAATGACTCGCTGAGGGAGTGGAAGTCGAAGTCGAAGGAGGGAAAGGTAGGTAGAGAGGAGGGATTGACATTGTTTGAGCGAATCAATCAGACTGTGCAAAGGAGAGAAAGTCAGCTTGGGTGCATTGTCACCGTGAGCGAGAACTCGCCCACCTCTCAGTCTCAGTCTGGATCCAAGTCGATCTGAATCGAGAAAATACAAGAAAGAGAAAGGAAGAGAGCGAGAGAGAAAAGGATTAGCGAACGATCTGCGGAAGTAGCACAAACTAAGAAAAGCCCCCGAATCTGACCGCTTACCCTTTCCTGACGGCACAGCAACCATTAGACTACGTTTGTGAGTCAGCGAGAGTCGTCTCCGTGTTGTTAACGAGGTGTTGAGGGACTGATGTGGTCGACAGGAGACAAAGAGCGTCGAAGCCTCTCGACCGACACCTATCGCGTGTTCTGACGATAGCGAGAGCCATATTAAACTCCATTTGGAGGTCAACGGCCTTCAGTGGAGTGAGCTGGTGAGGAGAGGGAGGAAGAGTTTCAATCAACTCGTTTCCGACGAGGGTTAGACTCCTACAATTCACGACCACCACGCTCAGATCCGCTTTACGTCCTCAAGCTGTATATTATCACTGTATTGACTCGGTAGGTACGATCGCCAGTCAATCCTGCTCAACATCGACCAATCTCACTCGACTTCATCATCTTGCTCAAGTTTTCCCTCTTTCACCCGCTCGATCAATCTTTCTAGCCTCTCAGCAGCTCAGACGAGCTTTCGAAATGTCCATACACACGCTGGATCTCACAAGACTGCTCAGCTCCAATTCTAAACTCGAATAATTCTCGCTCGACAAGTCGGTGCCTCTCTATCTTGCTCAGACAACAACATTCTACTCGTGTTCGACGCTGCGTATTCCCTTCTCTCCAACCTACAAGTAAAAGAAGGTTTGACAAGAAAAGGACGAGGTTGTATGTCGAAGGGAGGGAGAAAGAAATAAAGAAAAACAGCAAATCGTTGAAAGTTTGAAGCGGGATAGAGTCTAGAGAGGAAACAAAGATGTTCTACAGCAGAAGTAAGCGGATGAGAATATAGATCTAGATAAGGTGGAGATCAGGGTACAAAACAGCGTGTCGACGCAAAAAGCGGGTCGGAGAGGGTTTAGAAATCGAATTTTGATAGCAGGAATAGGTGGTTGGGTGATAGGTTAAAGTGAAATAGTTAGGGTCGTCCGGATGGACGAAAGGGGTGCATGGAAGAGTGGCAGATTGAGCTGGAACGCTCAAACTAGAAGCGATGGATCCGAAATTGTTTTTAGGAATAGCTTGATAATAAGGATCTTGGTGCAATTGAGTCGGATCGGGGTAGAACATCGACGAAGGATTGACGGCGAGATGATGATCAGGAGTGATAGGGAGAAGCTGAGAATCGTATTGAGAGTGGAATGGTTCGCTTGAGAAGTGGTTTCGGACAGGAACGTTGTTTTCCAGTATCGAGTCCCTTCTGGTCGCTGTGTACGCGCAGTCGGAGGAAGGTTGAACTGGGTGAGCGGAGGCTGGAACCAGCAGGTGCGTGTAGTTGTTGGGTGAGAGATCTGGGTACTGAATCTCGGGTGGGAACGAAGAGTCGGAGTGGAACTCTGCAGCTGGTCGAGTCTCGGGTTGACTTGCTCCTTGTTGAGACGATTGCCTCGTCTGTCAAGTGCAGCTCGATGAAGCATCAGTTTGCGATCAATCTCGAGGAGGAGACAAAGAATGATGTAGAACTCACGAAATGAGCTTTATGTTTAGCTCTACGTTGTCGAAGTATCTCTGCATTAGAAGGGCGATCCTGGAGGCTCTGAGAAGTCCTCTTTCGGGTAGAAAGGGGTTGCTTGCCACGGGTCGAATCGCTTGAGTATGCTGAAAGCGGATTGACTGATCGGAATGCTGATGACGTCGGCTCGCAAGTTGCCCCTGAGCTCGGGTGCCAGAATTGGAACTGAAGCGACTCAGAGGAGCCTTCTCGAGTTGGTGACGATGATTGGTCGTCCTGAGGGAGATGAGGATGCGAAAGATCGGAAGATTGCGAAATCGGCAAAGGAGCTGGCTCCGACGGCGAGGGTCCACCAGAGCTTGAGGGGGACTCATACTACATTCCTCAAATATAAGTGAGTGACCGTCTTTTCGTGCGGGAAAGAGAGAGAAACGTACGATCCTTTCGTAACGTCCATTCTGCGAGTTCTTCGTCCATCCGTCTCGGATGAAAGTACTGCCACTAGCCCTCCTGACGACGGGGCAGTCATCGTAGTGTCTTTTCATCCATCTGTAGTCAAATCGAGATAAAAACTAAAAGATCAGTGTAGGTTCCAAAGCTGAAACCCATCGAGATGTTTTCCTCACTGTATATTGAACCACGCTTGTTCGCAACGTTCACACTGAATGTAGCTATCACGTGCACCTTGATGGTGGTTCCTACTATGCTTGTTGAGATTCTATTTCTCAGAGCAAGTTGATGGATCAGCACAAGATGAAGAAAGGAAAAGAGATTTCATTTACCGAAACAGTGTCGAATTTGGCAGCGCAAGACATGCAAAGCTTGGTGCCTGCATTTTTGTGAGCGTTCACATGGTCCCTATAGCTCTGAGCTCATCACACAGGGGGTCAATATCGAAAGCAAAGAACGAAACAAGACGAATGGAGAACTCACACCAGGTCTGACGAAAGACTTTCCACACCCACGAAACGGACAAACTCGAACTTGAACTGTCCGGTTTCCAGAAGTAGTCTCATGAGGGGGTCGATTCTCAGCTTCAAGAGAAACTCGAGAGCTTGAACTACTGAGATTGTGAGAGCCGGCGAGATTGGATAATTGAAAGCTCGAGTGCGCATGCGAAGTTTCGGGGGGACCGGAAGCGGAAGGTGAACCCTATAAAGGTAGATAGTCAATGTCTGAATGCCTTGATCTGAGACTGTAGGAGGGAAACGCTCACAATTCTCTCGTAAAGTCTACTTCCTTGGTTCCAAGTCCATCCGTCTCTCGTGCGGAGCTGACCATCGACTCGCTCAACCGGACACTTCGGCTCATGGATATGAGCAAGTTTGCTGTGAGTGATGAAGAGAAGAGGAACAAGAAGAAATGGTAAGATGCCGTTCGCAAAGTTGGAAAGGCCTCGAAAAGTTCGCTCACGTGATACAATACCACGCCTGCTCACATTGCTGACAGCAAGAAAGTCCCCCTACTCCTCCTGTGTGATGAATCTCCACGTGGGTGCTCAGGTTCTGCCATCATCAAGAGGAGGTCAGCAAAAACGAAAGACGCCAGGAAAAATGAGAACGTACCTTTCCAACATTGCAGGCGTAAGTGCAGAACTCGCAGATGAACCTATCAACATTCTTGTGAGCTCGTAGGTGGCCGTTGAATGACTAGAGAGTCGTGACGAGGAAATTCAGTCCAGTGATTCTGGCGGTGGTGAAATAATTTGAAGACACTCACACTGCGATTCTTGTAGTTCTTTCCACACTTTGGACAACGGAACATGGCTCAAAATGTCGTGAGGGATGAGTACGTCGGGAAGAGAAGCAAAGATCTTCTAGAAAGCAAAGACCGAAACAAGGAAAGAGCGCTCGGGCTCGAGCAGTTCTCGGTTCTCTCCTTCACGGGACTATCTGTCGCGTCGAAATCAAGGAGTGAATAGCGATATGGTTATGACAGCAGTGAAGTCAAGATACAATGATACGAGAGTACGAAGAACAAGTACATACAGAAAACCAACGAAAAGTGCGAAACAAAACTCGGAACCTCGCTCAGGTCGACTCCCTTTCAGACACTCGTTACTGGATCTTTGTTCATTCCCAAAGCTTCAAGAGTTTCTCTGTGCTCAACGACCGGTGCGTGTCGAGTAACAGTCTCAGTTCGAGACAACCTCATTCCCAATTCTTCCATCTTCGCAGGTGGTACTTCAAGAGTTTCCTTTCTCGAGAGTAAGGCATCGTTGTCGTGTACAGGAGAGTTGGCTCGAGAGGGCTGAGGAGTGAAAACGGGGAGGTCTGGCTCGTCGTGAGGTGAAGGAGGTCGAGAAACGGCAGATCGAAGCCACTGTCGAGCGAACGAGAAAAGCTTGGTCAGTGGGTGCGATTTGAGTGATAGACTGTATCGAGTAAAAATCTTACAGGATGACGAATAACTTCATCGATACTCGGTCGTTTCTCCTCGTCGACCGTCAAGAGCCATCTGATGAAATGTTTCGCTACGAACAAACCGAATTCTGAGTCAGCGAACAAGGCTCGTAGACTAAGATCTTGCTCAAAGCTTCACAGGTTGGAGTGCTCACCATCCTCCGAGATTACGTCCCAAGTTTTCGGGAAGTACAGTTTCGTCGTTCTTGCTTCTTCAGCCTAGTACGGCACAAGATCATATCGAACAAAGTTAGCTCTTCTCGCCAGGAGGCGAACGAGGCCTCGAAGGAAGAAGAACGTACTAGCTCAAAAGGATCAGTCTTCTTGAACGGGAACCTCCCACCCATACAACAAAACGCAATGACTCCTAAACTCCACACATCCGCTTTCAATCCGTATCCCTTTCCTTGACCTCTACCTAGCGAGATCCCTTCTCGAGGGTACATTTCCGGAGCAGAGTAGCCAGCGGAACCAGCTATCGTGTAGAGTCTTTCTCCTGGAGGTAAATAGGCGGCTAATCCGAAATCTGAAATCACACAATCGTCGTGTCCTACTTCTGGGTGAGAGCCTGGTGGGGTACGGTAGAGAACCTATTCGCAAAGAGATCAAGGGAGTCAGTCACTTGAACAGCAAGACCCCACGAAAGGTAGCTCACGTTTTCAGGTTTGAGATCTCGATGAATGATGTTCTTCGCATGGAGGTATTTCACTCCATCCTAAGGATCGAAATTTCGTCAGGAGAGGCTTAGAAGTCAGAATCGAGAAGGGACTCACAACTAGAGCGTAAACGACTTCTCTCGCTTCAGCTTCCGAGAATCTATTCAAAAATTCGAAAATGTTAGTCTTGAACCAATCAATCCGCTCGAAAGCGCGTCTAAACGTTTTCACTTACCTATAGTTTGGACTCTCGATCAAATGTTCAAACAGTTCACCACCTGCTGCTAATTCGAATACCAAGTAATACCGTTCTTTCGATTCAAACCATTCTTTCAACTCGATAATATGTTCATGTTTCAGTTTCAGTAGAGTGTTTTGTCGAAAGATTTGCTGTTCGTGATCTCTAATCTTTGCTTTCGGGATAATCTTGATCGCTACCTAGAGAGAAGAACAAGTTCGCCGGAGAGGTTGCGAAGTGGAGGATCAGCTCGATGCTCTTCACTTCCGAGGGAGTAAAGTGAGAGCTGGATAACTCACATCTTCACCGTTATCTATACATGTTGCTTTCTTCACTTCTGCGAATCCACCAACTCCAAGAGTTTCACCAAACTGGTAATGTCGTTTCCTCGAACTAACCCGCTCGAGAACCATCAGCTCATATATTCGAGTAGAGGGAGTGGTTTGTGCTTACTGCGATGCCGGTTGACCAGACAAGAGGTCCAGGAAATGCATCTGATCCAGGAGGAAAGAGAAAGTTTGATGTGGGGTTACGGGAAGAAACGGAACAGCTTTTCCTCTCTAGTATTCTGTGACTGCTTCTGTAGGGTATCGAGACTTGCTACTGGCACACTGGTGAGCGAAAGTGTTGAATGAGGTTGAAATGGAAGAGTCGGACACTTTGACGAAAATTCAGCGCAAAAAGAAAAACACTTCTCAAGATCGGTGACGCGCCGCTGAGACTCTGTCTCTCTCGCTTACTAAAGCAGAAGAGAGAAGACTATGCTGACAAAACGAATTAGAAAAGGGTATATATAGGTCTATGCGGGAACGAGAGAAGAGGAAACGAAAAAAGAAATGCCAAGTCGAGCTGTTTAAGCCGTCGTCGGAGGTAAAACGAGAGGTTCTTCTACAAAGTTGTAAAACTCGTAACCGTAAACAATTCCAAAGATCAAGAACAACACAGCTCCGCTCAGCATGACTATCGATTCCGAGGGAGAGTCAGTTTGTATATCTTGCGCGAAAGGTTCAACGGGAAAAGGGAGACTGCCAAACTTACCGTGCTTGATCGAAATGTGTTGCGAAATCCATCTCCCACCAAGTACTGCTCCCAAAGTACAAACGGAATGACCGAGAGTCGTTCCCAAAGTAACGATCCAAACGTTCTGCAAGCAAAAACGCAAATCCTCCGAATCAGCGTTTTTCCGTTCAACAAGAAGTCCGGAATAGAAGACTGTGGACTTACGTGAGCAGCAGCTAGAGCAATGGTAGTGATTTGACTTCTATCACCCCATTCAGCGAGGAAGGTCAAGATGAAAGCTTGAACGAAAATTGGACTGAAACACAATGAAACCAAGTTCTTCGCTCCTTCGATAATCCCTCCTCGATCCTTCTTCTTACTCTTGCTACTACTAGGTAACGGTAATCCAAAGTTTCCCTCTGCATCCGAATCTTCTCCAGCAGCAGCGTTCTTCAAAGGGATTCCTTCCTCCATATCGACGATACTACTCGTTCCATCCTCTGCGACCGCTTCTTCAACTTCCTTCTGTACCTCCCTCATCTCTTCTTCCATCTTTTCTTTACCGGCTTCACCACCTTCCATTTCCATACCTTCTTGCAACATTCTCGCACCGAAAAAGAAGAATAGAACCGCTGCTGCGAGAGTCGTCCACTTCTTCGGTAAGAGGGAAGGAACGATTGTCCCGAGTAGAGCTGAGAGGAGAGACATGGTTGCGAGGGCAGAGAGAGCTCCAGCATAGATGACCGTACGAGAGTGTCGCATCGAGAGAATAGCTGCGATAATAAAAGTTCGGTCTCCGATCTCACTAACGAGAATGACAGCTACACGGTTTCGGGAAATAGAGTCAGTATAGCTCAGACTGAATGCGAATGAGGACAACGCGAGAGAAGGAGATTGGAGGATAAAGTTCGCGATAGCAAGTGTTTGGGAGGGAGCGAAAGGGGAGAGCCAAGCACGTACAGATAGACCTTGTGAATCCCTCGAAACTCGTAGGCAAAGACAAATCTAGCATCTTGGCGGTTTCTGGCGAGTGTTGAAGTAGAGAAAGGAGAGTTGGAAGAACGGTTGGGAGATGAACTTGATCTTCTGAGCTAGAGCTTCGATTGGCACCTGTGATGAGTGTAGCGCTCTGTAGGTCTTTGCGAGCTGTTGAAGAGGGGCGAGAGAGGCGTAGGAGATGCAAAGTTGTGAGATCCCCAAGTCGACGTGTTTTTCTCGCGAATCCACTTCAACTTTTTTTTCTCGCAAAGGAGTTCCGCAGGCGCTCTGTCTCTCACCCTTTCCAACAATAAACAGCATAATCACAGCAAAACAAGGAACAAACGGATTTACACATAGCTAAAAAGGGAAGGAGTCGACTAGCTACTCCTCCATCGCAGCGAGAGCTTTCTCGTTGAGCATCTCCGCTTCTGCCATTTCCATCTCCTCCGTCTCCCTCTCGAGTCTCTCCTTGAGGTCCAACAGTTCCTTGAACCTGTGTTGACCTTCCCTCTCCTTCCTCTCCAGTTTGTCCACCTCTTCCTTCAAAGCTTCAGTCCTCCTCAACATGGCTCCCTCTTCGTTCGTAGCCAACCTAGCGAAACTCTCCAACTCGATCCTACTCCTACTCAAATCTTCGTAACCCTCGTTCAATTTGGTGGCCAAAGTTTTCGATCTCGCGATGTATCCTCCGAGAGTCAAACCTAGTTTCTTTTCAACTTTGGCAGCTTTGGCAGATTCCGATGCCATCTTGTCCCGGTTCGATTCGATTAGAGCTCGTAAACCGTTGATACGTTGTTCAGTAGTGAGCGACTCCTTTTCCACGTATCGATCCGACCTCGCGTCGTAAGCTAACCGTTCGTACGAGGGCCTCCAAGCTTGTTCAAAGTCTTCTTGAGAGAGTACGATAGTACGCCTGAGAACTTGTTCACTCGCTCCGGGTAGTCCGACCGATTGAGCGATTTCGTCGTGAACGAGTTTGCGAGCTCGAGCTAGTTCTTCATCTTCGAATCTAGGTAAAGTCGAACTTCCTCCTCCAGCACGTTTCGATCCTCCAACTGGGTGTACGATCGAATCGTGTTCGAGTAGTCGAATCATCTCAATAGTGACCATACGTTCGACTTCTTTGCGAGTTTGATCTTGAGATTCGAGAGGTTCTTCCTTCGATTCGAGGTCGAGTTGAGCGAGGAGACGAGTAGCATCAACTTCGATAGGTCGAGGTAGACCACGTTTGACAGCTTGAGACCTCCTCTCGAATTCCTTCTTCTCTTCGATCTCCCTCAACTGTTTCAACTTGTTCTCCCTCTCGGTCCTATCCTCGATCCTCATAGCTTTCGCAACTTCCTCACTAACTTGCTCGGCGGATCCTTCCTCCTCCTCCTCGGGTAAGACCAGTTCGAATTCGTTCTTGGGTTGAGGAAGGCTTGAGAAACCTTGTCGGAGTTGACGTTTGACATCGTGTAGTTGATCTCGAGGGGTGATTCCACCGAATTGGGAAGCGTTCTCGTCATTGATACTCAAATTGTCCCTCATAGGAGTTCTCAAAGGAGTAGCTCCGACCGAACCTGCGACGGAAGAAGCGGGAGTCGCTGAAACGTCGGAAGCTGAACCCCGGAAAGGAGTCGCGAGAGGGTTGGGAGTAGCTGCGACGGCACCTCGAGGAGTAGCTCCTTCGAATCCAGATCGTCCGTGGAGTTCGTGCATCGGAGTGTTTTCTTCACCTAGGAGAGGAGTTTGTTGAGCAGTGAGGTTGCGAAGGTTGCGGGCTTCAGCCATAACGTTGTCATCTACAAAACAGATCGACGGATTAGTTGGTCACGTCCACGTAGAGAAGCGAGAAAATAAAAAGACTCACGTTGAGGAGCGGTACGAGGAGTTCGAGCGTTTTGAGCGTTTCCAAGGGCCGAGTACTCTCCAAGTAGACCTTGACTAGCTTCATTTCCACTCTCGTCGACTAGTCCCCTAGCGTTCACTCCAGCTCTACCAATCTTGACCAAATCTTCCAATTCCCGCTCGCTGACTTGAGGACCGGGTAGAACCAATTTCCTCCTCTTCGAGATCTGTTGTTCTTCTCTGCGTTGTTGCAAGAGAGCATCTTTGCTAGGTACGAAATGACTCATCGCGTCGGCGTTTTGATCCTTGTTCTTCTCTTCCCGAGCTTTACGTTTCTTCTCTCGTTTGTCGTCCTCTTCTCGATCTTGTTTACGTTTACCTCCTTCTAGTTCTCGTAGCGTCTTGTTCGTAGGTGCAGCGTGTCTTCGAGCGAGCTCTTCCGAGGTGTCGTAGAAACCGGGAGCAGGTTGTTTCTCGAATGGAATATCTGCCATGTAATCTACAGAAAGGAAGAAAGAAGAAGCGAGTCAACTCGTCAGCAATCGTGGGTCTTTCAGAGAACAGCATGAAATTCGTGTAGCTTACCCATTCCACCTTTTTTTGGTTTAGCTCTCATCAAGATGCCGGCAGCTTTCAACTCTCGCTTCTTTTGCAAGATTGCCAACCTCCTAGCTTCTTCTAAAATACGCTCTCGAGCTTTACGTTTCGCTTTCTTTCCTTGAGTGTTGGCTAACCTAGCTCTTGCTTCAGACAACATCTCCTTCTCTGCAGTGGAGGACAAAACAAACGAGTTAGCCATTGATCTCTCGGAATTTCTCAAGAGGAGGAATACTCACCATCTTCATCCATATCGATGGGATCTGGACGAGCTGGACGGTTCTCAGGATCTGGATCTACTTCTCCAGGTCTCAACCTCCTAACATCGTCTGCACTAGGTCCAGCATCGTCGACTCCCGCCAAACCAAGTTCATCGTTCTCCTGCCTCTCTGCCTCGTCCAACAATTTCTGATACCTCTCTAAACATTGGTTCGCGGTACGACCGACAATAGGAGCGATGGTTCTCCATTGAGTCGGCATGAGTTTGGCTAAATGTAACAATTTCTCATCTTCTTCTTTTGACCATTCCGTCTTCTTGATAGCTGGATCTAACCATTCCATCCATCGTGCCTACGCACATGCGATAATAGGTTTAGGAACAGAGAAGGGGGGAGAGAGAGAATAGAGAGAGCGCTTACTTTGCATTGCTTAGGAGTTTTACGAACCAACAACGAACTGATACGAGCCCATTGATTCTTTCCATATTTAGAGATGGCAGCTTTCAAGATCTCATCTTCGGTGTTCTTCCAAACACTATCGAATAAGAGAGAGAGAGGGTGTCAATGGTTTCCTGATCCGAGCAAGTTGAGGGGAGAAAGAGACTTACCCTCCTTTGATCACTATACGGACCATGATGCTCTATACAGATACAACAAAGTAGATAGGGTCAGTTCTGAAGCTAGTGACGAGCTTGAAGAGATGGGGAGATGATTGAGTTGGCGACTTGATCAATCGGGAGAGAAGGGATGAAAGACCCGGGCTCGGGAGAGGGTAAGAGGGAGCGATCCTACTCACAGGCAGAAGTTTGACTGCCTCCGAAGCTCGATCTGAGTAGTGTGAAAGAAGTGCAAGATTCGAAGGTTCGAGTTGTCGATTCTCTCCCCATGAGTCGATTTCGCTATACTCTTGTAGCTTTTTGTTCCGTTTCATTACAGTTGACTATAGCGTCCGATGATCTCAGCTTACTCGGGAAAAATTGGCAAAATCAATTGACATCAAAACTTTTAAAATAATTCCGTTTCTGCGTAATCGCTGCCGACTATCTCCCTGTGGCTTTCGAATTGGTCACGTTGAGAGCAGCGATGGTCGTACCTGACATGCTTTTCCGAGACGACAGTGCGGATTCTGAAACGAGCCTTTTTGATCGCGTCCACCTCTTTCCTTCGTCCATCTCTCTCGGCTCGCTTCCCGAGTCTTGTTGATAAAGTCTCACGTGTTACCCAAGAGACCTGTTTGGGAAGAGAATGGGAGAAAACCGAGCTTTGAAAGCTCAAATGAATTTCCCTAATCCTTTAACTTCGAAAACTGCTCCGTTCTCTTCCAGGGTATACTCCAACGCTTCTTTCCCTACTCTCGTCCGTAATCGATCGTTCTCATTTGAAGACGCTGCTGGGAGTGAAGGGCCGGGATGAATCGACAGCTGGAAGAGAGACGAAGGATAGAGAATAAGTTTTCGTTTCGAAAGGTAAAGGCGAAGGAAAAGTGAGACTTACTTCTCCTCTCGCTTGAGAGACCAACGATTTCAACTCGAACCAGTAATCGCTCGATTGTAAGATTTTACGAAAGAGGTACTGATCTGAATCGTCTTGAATGATCGGATGAGGTGAAACTGAGTCCGAATGTAGAACCGTCACCAGTGTCGAACGAGTCTAGAGAGGGTCGATATCACGGCGTTGTCAGTCGAGTAGTACGAGCTTAGGATAGGACGGCGAGAAGCCACTTACAGAAAGACACAGTTTCTTCAGACTCTGGACGAATTTACTCAATTTGTTCAATGCGTTACCCATCCAACTCAACGCGCTCATATCATCGATGATGATCACTGTCCCTTCATCTTCCCCTTGTTCTGCCTGGCTGATTGCCGTCACGATTGCGGAGTGGATCTCTGTCAAATCTCCTTGAGATCCATCGATAAATTGAAACCTCCCGAGAGTCTTTTCGGTACTCAATTGAACGCTCTACACGAACAGTGACAGTTTGTTAGCTCTTATTGTACGGCTTCACGTATGCTGGGAGCTCGAGCTCACCTGCTTCTTGAGTACGTTTGTGTATTCTTGTTCAACTTCCCTAACTCCAACGAGTACAACCTTGAGAGCTTTCCCTTTCCCTTTGACATCACTTGATCCAGGTTGTTGCTTCCGTAGTAATGTTCTCGAAATGAATTGCGTCAAGAGGAAGAGAGATGGAGATTGTAAAGTATCAGTGATCAAGATTGAACTGCTCGGAGGAAGTAAAGTTGTCGATCTAGAAGGGCCTGCGATTGCGCTAGAAGAGCTCGTAGATGCTCTACTGAGTAAATCGACTGATCGAGACATGTTGAATGAGAGAGTGAAAGTTAAAAGAGAGAAAGTTGTCGGATTCAGTGAACTAACGTAGCTACACAAAAGAAAAGATAGAACGGAGAAGTCAAAGTGATTCAAACACATGAGAAACCCCTTGATACAGAAACCTTTTCAGAGAGAAAGAAGAAAGAAAAACGAAAATGGAAAAAGCTTGCGAAGGAAGTCAAAGAAACAAAATTGCGAGAGTATCAGATAGAGAAACAGGTATATAAAGTTGCTAGCGATGAGTTGGAATAGGAAGACGGGAGGGACAGAAGTCGAGGCATGAGAGGGCGGAATCGTAGGGTACATCAGACTTTTTTTCAGGCTTGAACTTTGACAGTCGAGGCTTCGACTTCAGCACCATTTTCGAGACTTGTCACGGTACTCTCCCTCGACCTCATGACTTCGAAAGTATCTTGCGGGATAGCTGGAGAAGGGTGAGCCGAATTGATTGGGGTTGCTGATTGGGTAATGATTCGAGGTGGAGGGGAAGAAGTGTTCAGTCGATTGAATGGAGGAGGTATAGGGTAGGTATGAGAGTCGGCAGAAGATACGAGGTGTAGTGCTGAAGAAGACTCGAGGTCTATGGGCGAGACCGGTTGAATCGGAGGCAATTCTGTCGAGGTGTTTGAGGTCTCTTCTTGCTCCTCCTCGTCGACTGTGAACGGAAGTTCGCTGTCTCCTCCGTCTTCATCGTCGTCATCGCTTGCTCTAGTCTCTTGAGCGAGACTATGCCGTCTAGTGCCTCGTTCGTTCGAATCCTCGAATGGCGGAGGGCTCGAACTCCTTCGCCTCGCGAGGGGACTACTCGCTGCACTTCCACTTCTCCCTCTTCCCGGCGTCTGATAAGTCATGCTGATCGGTCTTCCCAGACTCAGGCCTCCAACACCATCGACAACAGGAGAGAGAGAGAGAGGAGGAGATGAAGGAGAACTTGGCGAAGAAGTTGATGGTTCGAAAGGAGGGGGTTCCGAAGGAGATTGACCGAAATATCCATAAGCTCCCAAGTTTTCTCTCGAGGCGATAAACTTGACTTGCTCGGGTGTGGGGCCATTCTTAGGGAATACGAAAGAAGAGTGAACTACAGAAAACGACAGAAAGTCAATTTCGCTGTCAGGTTGTCAAGATAAGGAGTCACTCACCGAATGAACCAGGTACAGGCTCAGAGATGTCCAAAGTATTGACACTCGTTGTACTACCCGTCGCGAACCTTCGTAGACTCCTGCCTCCAGCTGGACTGTTTGCACCACTTGCGCTCGGAGATCCTCCTCCTCCTCCTCCTGTAGTTTGACCGTAAGGACTTCGTCCCGTTGTTCCAAGCGGTAAGAATCCTGAACTAGAATTTCTACCTCCCAACACCCTCTGAAGCGTCGAAGCTCTCGGTCTTCCTAGATTGGGTCGAGGAGGCGAAGAACCTCTTCGAGCCATAGCTGAAATCGGGGAGGAACGAGTTGGCCGATGACCCAGGAAACCGCTTCTAGGTGGTGTTGAGGTTCCATCTCGAGAGACCGTTGGAGACAAAGAATTGAGTTGGCCAGCCGGGAGATCGATCAGACCACTTCGAGATGCGAAAGGTGAAGAAGAGTTGCTGCCGTAAGGATTTCGAGATGACATCCTCACGAGAGATTCGCTAGCTGACCGCGGTCGATTCGGTTGAAGTGGGCTAGGCGAGAGAGATCCTCCGACAACGCCGTGATCCGAGGCCGAATTGTCGAAGCTCGGTCGAACGAATTCGCTCGCTGAATCGACTCCCACTTCTTCTTCTTCCTCTTCCTCCTCTTGATCCGGCCGTTCATCTTCAGAGACATCTTCGACTTCGATTGTTGGCGAGAGAGCGAGGTCGAGCCTTGAAGAGCTCATCGAGAGATCTGTCGTTTGATGCTTGAAAAGCGACATCTCCTGGTCCCTAGGTTCTTCGGAACTGGTTTCCGTTCTTCATCGATCAGCTCTATTCTGGAGGAAGATCTCACGACTGGAATGATATCTCACTAGAGGGGTAAACCGACAGGACTAGCAGTTCTCCTTCTCCTCCTCGTTCTCCTTTGCCGTTGTTGTCCAATCGGTCTGTCGCTCACTGTTACTCCCGAAGGTGGTGGTCTATGACTCCTCGTCGGATTCCCACCACTCGGCCATTCGTACTCGTGTCCTCCGTTCGAAGATGCTGAAGCCGGAGTAGAAGTTCCAGTTCCAGTGACAGTTTGAGCCCGTTGAGAAGAAGTTTGAGTTGAACGACGACGATTAGCTCTTTCTCTTTCGGTTTGAGCGTGTCCTTCTGCTGTGAAGTACTGTTGACATGAACGAGTGATTACAAGAAGTTAGCTTCTCCAGTCTGATACGGAAAGAAGCAGTCCCGAGATAGCGGGGTTCGCTTTTCGGGGGGATAGAGGAGAGAAAGACCTGTTGTACTCACCTTTTTCAGATAGAATGTAACTTTACGCATCACTCATCAGAAGCAACCTTGAAACAAGAGCAAGGAGGGAGGGTACTGAGGAAGCCGAGGTCGATGGAGATGAAAGGAGACAATGGGGGGGAGTTGAACGAGGTCGAAGGAGAAGCAGGAACGTCGAGATCCGCTTGATGAGAGCTGTAGCTATCCAGTTACGCGTAGTGTAGAGCGCGAAGGAGTCGAAAGGAGCGAGATGACAGGTTGAAGAAGAAAGACCTCAAAATCTCAGGTAGGCGGTGCTTGGATCCGCTGCGTGTTGAAAAACTCCCTCCTTTTTTGGCCGAATCGTAGCGTCATGTTGCAACGGTATCGACACAGGAAATGTCCTATTCTAGCTCATTGTTGGCCGAAAAAGAAACGGGAAACGAGCGAAAAGACAACTTCTCATGAGAGTCCAATTGCTTTGAGCAGTAGCGGATAGCCTGTCGACGCAGAAGTGATGACGGTAGAGCAGTGTACTCGAAAAGCTAGCAGCAGTTTAATCGCTATGGATAGCGTGAGCTGAGAGTTGTATTGAACCGATTCTCAATTTTCATTTTCCGACGATGTGACTGCTTTGTTTGGCCATTCATAAACGTTCCTCACGAACCTCACAACGACGATCGAAGAGGTTGAAGGTAAGAAAGAAGGAAAAACAGGTTATTACAAACTGCCTCTTTTTCAATCTAGTTTTCCAGCAGTTTTCACACACCAACTCTCTTGCACTCTTGCTTTCAACGCTTAAGCGCGCATGCCAACAACGTTGCGACGACCGGGGCGGCCCTCGAAAGCGGTGGAAGGAGCGACAACGTTGACGGGGAGAGCATCGAAACCGAGCGACTTGAGGAGATCCTGTTTTTCGGAAAGAAATTCTCTTGTGAGTAGAGGTCAAAAAGAACAGGTGCAAGATACGAGTCTTACCTTCGTGTCGGGGTCGACTTCGAGGGGAACACCTTGGGTGTCGAGAGCAGAGACCTCGGGAACTGTGGATCGAAAGAAAGGAAAATGAGTACAAAATCCTGAGTTTCGACGGGAAGTGGGGAAAGTGAGGAAGGGAGAGAGAGAGCTCACCGTAGTTGTCCTTGCGCTCACGCTCCTCCTCTTGAAGCTTGAAGGAGATACCGCGAACGGGTCCCTTTTGAATACGCTTCATAAGGTGGGTAGTGAATCCGGCAATCTTGTTGCGGAGGCGCTTCGAGGGAATGATGGCAACCTCATCGCAGATCTTCTTGTTGGTGTGGCTGTATGAATGGGAGAAGATCGTTAGCTCGAGAGACGCGACTGAGCAGTAAAAGTAAACTCACAAGTCAAGGGTCAAGCGAGGGTAGTACTTCTCGATGACGACGCGGGAAGCACGCTTGACGGTCTTAGTACGAACGCGGCCCCTGTAAGAATACGCGCAAATGAGTTCGAGGTCAGTTCTTGCAGCTGGAAAGACGTCGGGAGAAGATGATTGATTCGGAAGGAGTGAAAGTCTGAGGGACAAGTCGAAAGTGTCGATTCTGGTAGGTTCGAATTCTTGCTGATCTTGAGCTGCTCTGTCTTGATACCCGGTCCCTGCAGCAGGCGAGTCCTCCCCTCAATCCGTCAATGATAGCCATTTCTGATGCTTCGTCTCCTCCAGCCAAACTGCCTGAAACTTCTCCCTCGTCCTCTGCTTGCCTATCTTGTCCGTTCATTCTCCTACTATAACCGTTCTGGATCCACCGAGCAGCTCTTTGTACCATCTGTGGTGTTGCAAGAGAGTCGAGTCGGGAGAGTTGAAAAAGTTTCGAGAGGTCGATTTCTGAGGGTTCGAGTCGGACTAGTCGGAGAGAACGGCGTGCTGGGTAGACAGAGTTGGTTCGTAGGTGGTCTTTGAGCCTTACATATTGAAGATCTGCGGGTGAAAACGAGTTCAACAAGGAGCAAGAAAAAACCTTTGTCGCCTTCTCTCCCCAATTTCGAACCTCGAAATTCGTTTTTGTATTCAATTCAATACAAACACTTGGGATTCACATAGGAAAAACTTGAATTGACCAGAATTTTTCACCAACTGCTCTCTTTTTTCTTCGTTGCCTCGTTAGCCCTCCGATTCAGCCAAACAGCAGGTGAGTAAGTTCAATCTTTGCTACACTCCCTTTGTGGATCCTCCCGTTCTTCCCGCGCGCTGTCACTTCCCCCTTCTTCCTCTGCTGGTCCTCTTGAACTCACCTCACCTCTCTCTCTCTCTCTCTCCTTCCGATTGCCTCAACTACAGGATTCTTTCCTAGCCCTTCTTCTCTTCTCGACAAAACTCTTTGCACACCGAAGACTCCATTCGGTACGCATTTAGAGTTCCAGCATTTTACCAAAGTCCTGAAATGGCACCAGAATCTCGAACAAGCTCTTCCTGCACAACCCTTTCAGACCTAGATACGCTCAACCAGAGGCACTAGATCTGAAGGCGTTTGCTGCAGGAAACGATTCACAAACTTTTTTGAACAACGATTTCTGACGGTTTCTTTCTCTTTCTTGCTCTTGCTTCTTCTTGTCTCGTAATAGCCATGCGTGTTTCCGTTCTCGTGAGTTTATAGTCTTGTTGGTCGCAATTCGAGGGGTAAATTAGCTGACAAGGTTTCAAAATTCAGGCCGATTGCCTCAACAACATCCACAACGCTGAGAAGCGTGGAAAGCGTCAAGTTCTCATCCGTCCTTCCTCCAAGGTCATTGTCCGATTCTTGACTGTCATGCAAAAGCACGGTAAGTTTGTAGACACTCGAGATCTCGACCGAAATAATTTGGTGAAAAATGAAAACTGACCTAGAAAACAATCTTCTATAGGCTACGTCGAGGAGTTCGAGGAGATTGACGACCACCGATCTGGCAAGATCGTCGTTCAACTCAACGGTCGTATCAACAAGACCGGAGTCATCTCTCCCCGATTCAACATCCAATTGTCCCAAATCGAAAACTGGGTCAACTTGCTCCTCCCCGCTCGTTCGTTCGGTTACATCATCTTGACCACCTCTGCTGGTATCATGGACCACGAGGAGGCTCGTCGCAAGCACGTTGCCGGAAAGATCCTCGGTGAGTCTCTTCCCGAATCGTTCTTTCCGCGACTTGAACATTTTTCGCTAACTCTTGTTTCTTTCGTTCTTGTTCAGGATTCGTCTACTAAACTAGTCAAATCTGTTTGGGTACTCTTTTTTGGTTACTAAAACTTGCCTGCTTGTGTTTGGAAGGGGTATCGTCCTGCTGGAATCTCTCGTCGTTTCTGTCGAGAGATTAGGAAAGGGCTTACAACGAAAAAGCACTAGGTTTTTTTTTTTTTTGCGAGGTTGTTTAGGTTGTTGTGTTGCAAATAACTCAGCTATTTTTACGATCTCAGAATCCTTTGTACTGTTGTGAAACGAGAGAGAGTCGTCGTGCAAACAAGATTCGAAAGAGACGAAGGCTCGGGACTCGAGAGAAACCGAAATTACCGTTACTCTTACAATCTGATTCTCTTTTCCCTACCTATCATTCATCTCTCCTCGACGAAATGACTTCAGTGTTCAACAAAGATCTCTACAAAGGCAAAGTAGTCTTTGTTGTGCGTCCTCTACTCGCTCTCTCTGCTCCTCTCCTACTGCCCCCACATGAAGTAATCTAAAAACTCTCTCCCTCGCTGATCGTGATTAGACTGGAGGAGGTACTGGAATATGCTATCAAATCACTAAATCCCTCATGGAGCGTAGGTTCACTGCTCTCCTCCTATCTCGCTATCGCGCTGCACTCTTAACTGAATCTCTTCCAACTTGTCTCTCTCTCTCTCTCACGCACAGATGGTTGTTCCGCTTCAATCTTCGGTAGGCGTCAAAACGTTATCAACGAATCAGCAGCAACTCTCTCGAAAGAGACGGGTCAGAAATGTATCGGAGTCAGTGGAGACGTTAGGAAATTGGAAACTCTCGAAGCTGCAGTAAAGGAAACCGTGAAACAGTTTGGAAAGATTGACTACGTTATCTGCGGGTGAGTGCGAAAGAAAACTACTTGTTTACGAGCCTTTGAGCTGATCGAGGGCGTCGTGTGGAGTAGAGCTGCTGGAAATTTTTTGAGTCCTCTCGAAGGTGAGCTTTTTTTTCCGTTTCAGCTTCCCTCAGTTTCGGTACTGACTCTTTGTGCTTAAGGTCTATCGGCAAACGCTTTCAAGACTGTCATGGAGATCGATACTATCGGAACATACAACACTTACAAAGCAACGATCGCAGAAATTTGTAAAACGAAGGGAGTTTGTGAGTGTGAACCTCTTCTCGCTTTCTCCCGAACTGGTACTGACCACGTCGTCGTTACAGACCTCGCTATCAGTGCTACGCTTCACTACAAAGGACAAGCTCTGCAAGCTCACGTTTCAGCTGCGAAAGCTGGAGTTGACGCTCTCTTCAGAGTGCTCGCCGTCGAATACGGTCCTCGAGGAGTACGAACATGTGTGATCGCTCCTGGACCGATTGATGATACTGAAGGATTATCAAGGTTACTGCCTCAGGTGAGTCAATTCGGCCAGAGAAAGCGGAAAGAGAATTGAGCTTTCGCAGTTTTCTCGCTTGCTCTGCGTGGTCTTCTCCTTCGTCTCTTCCGATATCATGGATTCTGACGAGAAGATTTTATCTTTCTGCAGGACGTCAAAGATAAGGCTCTCAAGAACGTACCTGTTCAACGATTTGGAACTCGAGAAGATATCGCAAACGCAGCTCTCTTCCTTTTCTCTCCTGCTGCTTCTTATATCACCGGTACTACACTCGTTGTTGATGGTGGAGATGTAAGTACTTCAGCTTCTCTTCCAGCGCGACGATACTGACTTTGTTTTCCCGAATTTACAGTATCACACTTCAGCTCAAACTACCTTGTTCCCTTACCCTGAAATGTTCCAAGAAGGTGCTCCAAAGTTCAAACTTTAGGTTATCTCGCTCTTTTGGTTGTATCGCTCCCTGTAACAGATTCAATAAATTTGTGTACCGAAATATGACAATTTTTCGTTCGAGTTCCTTGTGGTCACTCTGTACCTCGCCGCGTTCTCGAGATCTTGATAGCGCTTTTCAGGAAGTCGTCGAGCGAGGGAGTAGCAAAAATGATAGGTACGTCGTCGTAGGTCGCAGGAGAAGAAGCACGGTTCGCTCAGATGATAGCGCTCGAAGCTGTTGCTCGCTCTTCTCCTTGGATGATGTCACTCCTCGTTTCCTTCTCAGAGTCCTCTCTTTCTCTCTTGCGCCTCAGCTAATAGGACAAGAAGGTGAGTGATCGCTTTCGAAGCAGAATCTCCGCGATCGCCGAGCTGAACACGAAACCTTCCAGTGCTTGAACCGTTTCACCCTTTAAGGCTGCTCTCGAAAGAATCACGCAACGTATTTCAGACTACTGCAGGGTAATGGTGGCTTGTTGGGTGACATCGAGCGTCACAGTGGTGGATCTGAAGCACGCAAACTTCTCAGGGCTACAGAAGGAGACGGCACAGAGCACCCTCGTAAGCTTTCAAGTCAGCTGTCACTGCGATAAGCCGCTGATGGTTATCTTACAGCTCTGGCAATGACGGATCGTGCTCGCTGCGATAAAGGAATGGGACATGGGACATTGAGCTCATCGACAAAATACTCAAGTTAGAGGCTACCCAACACAGTCGGAGGTGCGTTAGCTTCTCGTTCGCTTGGATGAGTGGAATGGAATGAGCGCAATAAAGGAGGAACCTCTCGGGGCTTGCCGCACAAACCGTACACCAGGAATCTCCCGACTCGAAAATTAAGACGCAAAATTTTCTCCATCAAATACTCGTGAGATCTCTTTCTATCGCCCTCACGTTCTCGACGTATCAATCTGATATGTCAAGTGCCTTGTTACGTAGCTCGAAGGCATTGGAGCCAAAAATCGAGAACGCTGTCAAACTTTGTCCCGTTTTTCGCTTCTTGTTGACGATGTCAGCGCCTTTGTGAGTGCTAGTTTTTGTCTATCTACTCTGAACATAGCTTGACTTGACATCGTGATTCACAGTACAGCTTCACCGACAATACCCGGCTGATATAGCCCTTTCGGTTGGTTTTGTAGCACTCATTCTTTGGGTGTTGGCAAGGGTGCTGGAGGCCTACAAGTTAGATAGTATCAGAGCAGAGGCATGTCACAAGCTCTTTAACGAAACGGGGAGTGTCAGCTACTTTTTCGGTCGACCTTGCTAAATCGTCCAAACTTTCTGAAAGCTTTGACGAGTTGTCAGCTATCCGCCTCTTATAGGCTTTCTCTCTCACGATGACGAGACGGTAGGCTTATTTGAGAGAATCTGAGCCGCAGTGTGGAACCTAACGTCGCTGTCCCGGCAGCATGCGAAATGCCAAATCACTCGATGCACTCGCGAAACTTCTTGCTCTTCGCTTTCACCTCACTTTCGACGAAAATGTTTGGATCAACTCTTGACGGTTCCTCTTCGCCGTTACTAGCTAGGATCGGATCAACTCACTCTTACTTGAGCACTACGACTCCTCACGCTTACATGTGAGCCTTGCATTCCCCCTCTTTCGGCTCATCTAACCGCGGTACCGCCAAACTTCTCTGACAACACTATCTACGATACTCGAGTGTAGCCCATTCTCTATCTTTGCACTACTACATGCTACCAGGGTCACTGCAGCTTACAGGGGAGTAGCGAGACAAGGTGGATACGATCATCAAATCGGAGGTAAGAACTTCTTCTGACTCGCTCTCTAGACAACGCAGAAAGACTGACAACTGCTCGAAACAGATCTACAAGCTGCTATTGTCACTCTTGTGCTCGTCTTGGGAGGTGGAACTGTCAGCAACTTACTCCTCGGAACTGTTCCAGGTTGGGTTGTCTCTCCGATTCCTGTTCTCACTTATGGGTGAGATTTTTGCCCTCTATTACCCTTCGTGATACCATGAGCTGACAATCGAGGTTGAGAACAGACTAATTCCAGTTCTAGCCGCAAAGTTCGGAGCAGTTTCATTCCTCTTGTCCCTCCCTTACCTCCCTCGCGAAACTCTCTTCTGCCTCGTAGACGGATTCTCTCGCATCATGGGAATGACTACTCTCGGAGTTGACACCGTCGTCGCTCACCCGAATCAAGCAGTACGAGACAGTCCTTGGGCGATGATCCTCATCGCTTTCGTTTCGGGAGGAGGAGGAGGAATCCTTGTTCCCATGTTCAAGATGTTTGGTCCTGAATGGGGCTTCACTACTACTCCCGGTTTCGTCAAGGATGGGCTACCTATCGATGTCTGGAGTGCAGCTTTCATCGGTTACGTTTATGCGTGAGTTTTGAATCGCTAAATTCTTTTCACCTGTATTCTGTAGCTCATCGAACTTTATTTCTCCGCTACAGTACTCTGATCGACGCTCACCCTCTCTTCCGAACGATTCCCGCCTACTTATTCAAGCATCTCCCTGGTCTCGCTCAATTTGTCAACCTCCCGAAATCTTACTTGACTAACTCGCGACACACCGTCCTCCTTCAACCTGCTGAAGCCAAGATGTGAGTTAAACTCGTTCATCAACGTTAAACCCTCGACAAGCTGACTTACGCTCCCTTATGCATTCTAGCTTCTGCTCTCTCCTCCTCGCATCGATGCTCTTCGCCTCCCGAATCGTCTTACCTTACTTCAACTCGACTTCTCGTATTCCCAACAAAGGAGGAAAGACCCTCGGAGCCAAACCTGCCTCGACTTCAGTCGCCGCTGTCAAGAAAGAAAAGAAGAATCAATAGACTCGAATAAGCACTACCGGAGATGAAAATTGTAGAGGAGCAGAGGATATGATATAGAATATATATCGAGGTATGATGGCAACTGGAATAAACAATGAAACAAGTCTCACACCGCGATTTTGCAAAATGAGAGTCGAAAGTTTGCGTCTCTCGCTAGATCGTCATGCGAGAAGACAGCAACATTGCGAATATGAAAGAACAAGTCTCTACAGAGTGACAACAAGAGCGATGTAAAAAGGGAGCTAGCTAAATCTAATAATCCGATCTCAACAAATGACAACTCTGATGCCACAACCTCCCGTCTCTTCCGACGACGACTCCTTTCGGCGGATCCAAGTCTACTTGAAGTCCTGAAGCCGACTGGAACCCTCCACCTCCACCGTTCATATCCCCAGCTCTCGAAGATGGTGAGAGTTCAGGCCAATCTACTTCTTTCCCTTTCAAACTCGGTCTCTTCTTCATCCTAGGTCTTCCAGTCATTCCCAGCTGCTCGACTACCATCGAGACTGATGCGCTACGAGACATTGCTGGAGAAGATAAAGGCTGTCCCTGACCTTGGGGTCCCCAAACTGGCTGTAGACATTCTGCACACTCTCCTTCTCCATTGACTCCTCCTCCAGGTCTCCATCCTTTGATTCGCTCAGTCTTGAAAGCTTCAACGTGAGTGAACAGATCCTGAGAACTGATTTTTGAAGAGAGGGAGAGGAGGTCACCCTCGAAAGCATAAGTGTCGAGCATCGAAGAAACGATCGATTTGAATTCGGAGTAAGAACGGTTTGCGGCGGGGGAGCGAGAGTTGGAATCGATGAGACGTCGAACGAGTTGGGGAAAGGAGACTTCACGAGTAGAGGTAGTCGAAACGAGAGCTGAGAGTGCAGTAGGAATGAGCGAATTGAGGAGTTCGGAAGCTCGAGGAGAGAGAGGAGTAGGTTGTTCGTCGCCGTGAATGATCATCGAGGCATTGGACGTCCGGCGATGAGACGAAGAGGATCGTGTCGGGGAAGGGACGACAGCTCGAATGGATCGAACGGTTGAGACGAGGGAAGAGAGTAGCCCGAACCAGAGATCCTCGGGACCGATTTCTCGGGAGCGTCTCCTCCCAGTCGACCTAACTGAACAGACGGTAGTCGCTGCCATGGCTATCGCCGAGATCTGAGTCAGTAACGATTCAGGATCTCGTCTTGTATCCTCCTCCTCGTCCTCCTCTCTTTCTTCATCATTTCCTTCGAGAATCGCCTGCAGTAGTAAGTCGGCTCTTGTCTCGAGCGTTTCGTCCGCTTTGACCAATGCCCTTTTGGTTTCTCCTCTCTTGTCCAGCGCCCAAACGACAGCATCGAAGGCTTCTTGATCTTCACAGACCCGGATGACTTCGTCCGTCTTCGAAATCGAGTCGTCTGACTCTAGGTATCGGATAACGTGCTGAGGTTCGTGTTTTGCGAGGAGGGAAAGGTACTGAAGTCGTTCAGCGGGTTCGAGGTGGGTTGAGGGAGAGCGATCGCTCGAGGATGTAGAAGGCTGAAGATTGACGGTCTCGGGGAAGTCGGCGTAAGACGGTTCGAGGAGACAGCGGAGGTAAGCGAATTGACGATATTCGGAAGAGGCGAGTTTGTCGATGACTCGAGCATGATGAGAGGGAAGGTAAGTGTCGATGAGATCTGCCGTTCGTTGTAAACCTGCTTCGTCGGCCTGGACGAGAGCTGGTACTGCGTCGAGAATCGTAGATGCGAGTTCTTGTTTCTGCTTGCCAGAGGATCGACTTCCGAGTTTGAGGGTTTCTCGCAGAGAGTCGAAAATGTCGGATCCGACGTCCGGATCCTGAAGGTAGGTTGAGGCGAGAGAGGCCCATCGTCGTTCTCCTCGGTAGATCGAACGTAGAATGCGGAAGAAACCTGCACCTTCGAAGAGTTTGATCGTTTCGTCGAGGTTCGTAGGGGTATAAGTTGATAATAGGTATTCTGCTGCGAGTTGACGATCCTCGGTGGTGCTTTGATCTTGATCTGCAGCGAGGTGTACGAGGATTTCGTGAAGAGTCGATGAGGGTAACGAAATGTACTGAGGGTATTTTGGCAAGTTGCGGGCGAGGAAGATGTGGAGGAAGGTGCGATCGATCGGAGAGAAGGCAGGAGGATCGGAAGGCGAGTGGGAAGTAGGCATGATTGCAAGCAATGTATCGACAATTCGTTGTCGGGAGAGAGGAGAGTCATCGAGGTATGAATCTTCGAACGCTAGGTCGAGGGTATCGAGGGTGGCCTCAGAGTCAAAATATAGGAGAAGCCGAATATAGGGGTAAGTGGGTTCGCTTACTCCTCCTCGTTCGTCGTCGTCGTCGATCGAGGCGAGAACTGGTTTTCCACCTCTCTCGGGCCAACTGACCGTTCCTCCCGAGAAGAGGAATCTGTAGATCATCTTCCGAGCTTTGAGTGACTCTTCGAGCGGTAATGGTGACTTGCGAGGGTATGCGAGACCGACGAGAACTTGAGCGAGGTAGGCGAAAATTTTGTAAGCGTCGGGTGCCATCGATTCAACGACCTGCTCCTCCTCGAGAGAGTTCCTCCTCCACTTAGATGCTTGAGAGCTCGAGTAGGTTTCATCCGGGTCCTCTCCCTCCTCCTCCTGATACTCTCCTCCGATTCGACTTGGCCTCGTTCTCCGATTCTGTGTGATTTTGCGAACGAGGCCGAGAAGTTCGACGAGAGGTGCGACGTAATCGTGCATCGCTCTCGAGTAAACGTGTATGAGAGCGTCGTACAGTCTGTGGCGTTGGCAGAGTCCGAGAGCTTGATTGAGATCGAGGAGTTCCGGATCGACACTGACGATGATTCGTTGAGCTGCGTCGAATTGTCGTCGTTCCTCGTGGATAGCGATAAGTCGTTGACTTACACTTGGTGGTAAAGCGTCGACTGCTCCTCCCAAGACGAAAGGTTCGATCCGGTCGAGGAAGATTCCTTCGATACCGTTTTCCTCGTATCTTTCGTAAAGTTCGTCAAACAGCCAATCTACATCTCCGAGAGCGTGACATGCTCTGACGCAGGTCGCCACGAGTCCTTCGAACAATCGTTTCGTTGATTCTCCGTCACTATGAGAACCATCTCGTAGTCGTTCCTCCGAGAAGACGAAATCGAGAGAAGCGTTGAGAATTTCTCGCAGTTTCGGTTCGACCAGGGGCCGGCGAAGTTCTGGGTCGAAAGGGAGAGTGATAGTACTAGCGTCGACTAGACCTTCGAGGTAGGCTGTAGTCGTTTCGATAGCCGAGAGAATCGTAGCCGGTTGCATGAGAGCGAGGATCCGATCTGCCCATGAGAGAATCGCTCCCGCTCGAACGTCCGAGGTTCCCTATGAAAGATTCGGGAGGTAAGAAGCATGCACGACTACGGTCAGGAGAGCAGAACACTTACAAGCATAAAGATTTTGCGTTTATAAGTCGTGAAACTCGCCGAATAACTGAGTCGATCTTCTCTCGCTGTAGAGGAATCGAAAGCGTTCGAATAGAAATCGTTCGAGAGGACCGATCGGATATCGTTGACGTCGCGACCTATCCGTTCCTTAGTGGTAATGTCGAATACGTCGACGTGAGTTGTCGTGAGAACGATGATGACCTGCCAACTCGGAAGAAGAAGAGGTCAGTCTTCGACGAGACAGCTGGAGAAAACATCGTCTGTCTCACCTCCTCGCTGTACCATCTCAATCCAACCACTCTCGAATCGCATTCCCATCCACCAATCTCGACGAAATCCACTCCTGCAGTAACCCCACCTTTAGGTACTACCTCGTTCTCCTTTCTGTTGCTTTTGACTCGTACTAATCTCACTCGTCTTCCCCAAGCCCACGCCAGCATTGGATCTTCCCCGACTTCCAGTTCCTTCTTTCCATTCGTCTCGACTGCTTCTCCTTCTAACGTCGAACGTCGATAACTCGGCCACCAACCTAAAATTCCGCTCTCTGTGAACCCTTTCGATGCTCCTCCTCCATTCTCTGAACCATCGGCATTAGATTCTGTTTCGTCTGTTGTCGAACGAGGAAACGAGAACCTCCACCAAGTTCGAGGGGTCGGTTTCAGTCCGACTACTACGAGTTTTGACGGTGTAAGCAGGGCGACGAGGTTGAGCGAGTCAGAAGGAGGGTGAGGTACAGGGCCTAGAGGAAGGGGAGACATCGAGAGAATCGTTGTAGGTTTCTTCCGATTTCCGTTCGTCGCCGGTATCCGTAGAGCTGAAGAAGTAGAAGGAGCAGGAGAAATCGTGCCGTTTGTTGAGCTCGGTGGTGAGTAGGTACTAGGATCTGGATAATTACCCAACATCCGAATGATGTCTGTCGAAGCCAACATGAGAACTTTCCCCAGAGAGTGGTAAAAACTCAACCCCAACTCGTCTGCAGAAACGATCGCAGTATGTCTAGCTCCGATGAAACCTAGATGTAAGATCCTCGTTCCTTGCAAGTGACCCTCTTTGCGACCTGTTCGAACTTGAGCCAGGGTTGTCGGAGGAACTGAACGAGCTGGAATAGAGGGTTTGAGGAGAGAGTAGAGGTGGATCGATCCGGTTTGATGGCCGACAGCGATAAACGTATGATCCTGAGAGATTGCTACAGCTGTTACTTGTCCACATTCTTTCGCTATTGTAGGAAGCGGTAGGAGAGATGAGTGACGAAATTCTGCGAGAACGGGAAGGAAAGGGAAACTCACCAATTGCCTCCGTTCCGCAAATACACCTCAAATTCTGGCCAAAATCAAATACCATCGTCCAACCTTTCGTAGTACCTATCACAATAATTCCGCTGACAGCCATCACGGTCGGACTACCCTGAGATCCGATTCCGACTCCCAGAGAAGCACCATTCGTCGAAGTTTGCGGAGGTACTATCCGCGAAGAGATCCGCTTGAGAGGTGACCACTTGATCGTCTTGACGAGTGGTCGGTTCGGCAAAGCGGTAGAAGGAGCTCCTCCAGCTGAAGAAGCTGCTGCAGAAGTTTCAGTTTCACCTCCGTTCGGTAAGTCCGACATAGAAGGAAAGTCTAGAGCGTTGAAATTTGAGGTGGAAGATCGTCGAGAGATGTTGTCAAAGCCGGCGGAGGTCGCTGAAGATGCGTACAGAGGAGGTCTCTGCCTTTGATTTGGATAAGAAGGGAATTCTTCGAGCGCCGTGTTGTAGGTCGAGCTGGAAACGAATCTGTTTGATGGGGCTGCTTTAACTGGATACGACTGTGTCGATACTGAGCGCAGTCGAGAGATTTGAGGATGATAAGACGGTCTTCGAGGGTAATTTATCGTAGAATTTGAGGTCGATGCTGCAAGGGAAGAAGAAGAAGGGGAAGGAGAACCGCCGTACGACGCTCTGGATGTCAAAGGTCGTTTCGAGGAGGGCGGAGGGGTCGAAGAAGGGGAAGAGGGAAGAACGAGAGAGGGGAATTCGTCTGAATTAGTGTCGTTTTGCTGCTCGACTCGCCTTGAGAGGTCAGCTCTATCCTTCAGTTAGTTTACGAAGCGACTTGTACTCACAGGGGTATGACTGCCGTTCCGTTGCCTCCGGTCTTCCTTCCTCGAAATGAGCTCCCCACCAGTCGATTCAGGTTCTTGCTCGAGATCTCCTCCCAGTACCTCATGCATTCTACCTTTGTAATCATTGATCTGACCTTGTACATCCTGTTCAGCGTCTTTGCCAGAGTAGACAAACTCTCCAAACTCTTCTTTCTCATCATCATCTTGATCAACTTCGCTTCCCTTTGTTTGAATCGTATCTGCGTTGTCTACTGTTATTTCCTCCACCATTCTATTCTGCTCGGAGAGTGCTTTGTCCGTTTGAGACTCGACTTGAGGCGAAACGATCGGTTCGGCACTTGATCGATGAGGTGGAGGAGAGGCTGTTTCTTCACTCCTCCACGCGTCGGCCTCTTCTATAAGTGATTCAGTCGGTTCCATTTGTAACTCTGCGAACTTAGCGCGACATCTGAATGAGGTGAAGACGGAAAGTAGTTGGTGAGAAGGTGGGAAGTCAAAGCCTCAGCTTTCTCGCGGTTTCTCCCAGAAAAGCTTCTCTGTTTTTTTTCTTCTCACAATCTCGCTTCCGCAAGAGATAGCTTGACGTAGGTCAATTGTAATTACTGGGAAAACGGAGGATACAGAAATGTTGTTGGGTAACGAAAGAAAAGCGAAAGCGGAGAAGGTGAAAGTCTACACGCAAGAGAGAGTGGTGGAGAGGAAGGAGTATCACAAAATGAGCAACTAACAGGGAAAGGAGAAGGACTGATGGAGACTATACACAACAAAAAGAGAGAAGGAAAGAACGAAAACAAGACAAAAACTACTTTTCCTCGGATTTGATCGTCCACCTACTGACGACTTCATCGAAGCTACAACTCCTCCTTACACCGAGAGACGGTGACAAACTCCTGGCTCGTTGAGGTTGAGGTTTCGAAAGGTTGAGACTTGCCATCCTTTCTTCTAGAGCTTCCAAACCTTTCTTCGGTTCAGGTTTCGATTCGACTGGAACGACTTGAAGGGTCGCTCGTCCCGAAATGACATCCTTGACCTTGTTGCTGTCCAACGAAGAAGACGAAGAGGATCCAGAGAAGGCACTGAGGAAAGCTCCAGTCATCTTCGAGAAGAGAGTTTCTTGCGCCATCTGGGCGAGTTTGAATTGGTAAGCGTCTTGGTGCGAAGGAGTAGGTGCAGAAGACGGGGATTGGAAGGCGAGGAGTTCTTGCGCTGTCGAAGAGGAATTCGAGAGGGATTTCTCGGTCGATTTGGTAGGAACAGACGAAGAAGTCGAGAAGAAGGCGGGTCGGAAACCGGTTGGAAGAGGGAGTTGACCGTCCGCGGCTGTCGAAGAGGGAGCTTGCTTCTTCGCTTGAGCGATTCCTGCCGTGTTGTGAGCGATACGAGAGTAGAGTCCAGCTCGCTGGGATTCGAGAGAGGCGTGGTTGAGGTAGAAGGGGTTCGTGGAGAAGAGATCTTGGAACGCCGAGTTGCTCGAGTTCGAGGAGGAGGGAGCGGCAGAAGTTTGACGAAGGTGGGAAGTGAGGGAGGGGAGTTCATTGAGTTGTTCCGAAGTGAGGTTGTTCAAGTTCGGGTTGAACGATTGACTCGACGTGAACGAAGCCTTGTTCGTGAGTTGAGAAGCGAGACTCGAGAAGTCAGGAACGAGGGTCGTATGGACTGATTGGAATCCTCCTCCGAAAGCGTTGGGGTTCCAGCTCGAGTTCGACCTCCTCGGAGGAAGATCTTTCGAGAGGTTAGGTCGTTGAATGCCGTTCGAGGCGCGAGTTCGGCGAGCGGTCGCGTCGGTCGAGGTCGATGGTAAAGGTGAAGCTGAGGAACGCGGGGAGTCGAGCGCCCAAGGTTCCTCCTCCTCCTTGACTTGAACTTGACCACCAGCGATCGCTCTCGAAGGGTTGACCCCGAGACCGACTGCCACCGATGAGGCTGTAGCGGGAGCAGGAGTAGACCCAGCGAGACTCGACATCTTGTCCAACAATTCTTGCCATTTGCTCTTGAGAAGGGTTACTTCAGATTTGAGCGAAGAGTTGTCGGTCTGGAGAGTCGAAACTTGATCTTGAAGGTTGGTGATCAGAGTGTCTCGGGTCGAAATCTCTTCTTCGAGAGTGGTGATGTATTCCTTGCGACGGTGACGCTGTTTCGAGAAAATGGGCGATTAGCTAGATTTCGGCAAGGTGCGAGAGAGGATGATAACTCACGAAGTTCCTCGCACTGATCTTGTTCCTCAATTGCCTCTTTTCTTTACTGCTCAATTTCTTGTACTCCTCCTCGTCAGGTTTGTCTTTCCAAAGAGGAACAGGAGGGAGGTTGCTCTTGCTGCTAGTCTTGTAAAGGCCTTCGGAAGCGAGAGGAAGTACTGAAGTCTTAGGCAGCTTCTTCGCCGGGGCAGAAGACGAGTTTGAACGAGCTTTCTTCGTCGTAGCAGGTCGAGAAGATCTTCGACGAGAAGTCGTGGTCATTTCTGATCCGTCCGACATAGCAGAACCTTCGTCCTCATCCTGTTCTTGCATAACTTGTTCCTCCTCCTCCTCCTCGTCATCTTCCTCGTGGATGATCATACTCGAGACGTTTCGCTTGGGTCGTCCTGAAGCGGTGAGAGCTGGTTGGGCAGGAGTTTCGACGGGAGCGTGATTCGCGGCTTGGTAGTTCGAGTGAGCAGGAGGGGGAGGAATCGGGAGCTCAAAGGAAGAAAGGTCGGGAAGTGGAGGAAGGGATGAAGAAGGTGTAAAAGAAGGTTGTTCGAGAGAGGGAAGGGAAATGCCGGGGAGAGTTTGTTGTTGACCATTCGAGGGAGAGAAGGAGGTTGGGAGTTGGTCAAAGATGCTAGGATCAACTGCGAATCCTCCCGTGGACGTAGTAGCGGAGTCAGAGGGGCCGTTGCCGTTGAACATGTCGTCGAAATCTGCGAAACTCATCGGGGAAGCTGCCGAGTGGGAGAGACTACCAGTTTCTGAGGGAGAGATGGGAGAGCCTGGAATGTTGGGCATGAAAGTTGAAGGGTCGAATTCATTGCTGGTTGAAGATGCTCCTGCTCCTGCTCCGAATGTGAAAGCAGAATCGGAGAACGAAGAATTGAGTCCTCCATTCTGGGTAGTCGAATTCGGTAATTTGGCTACTTCTGGAGCTAGATAATGACTGTATGCAGTGATAACAGACGACGGAGAGTCAGTTGTAGTTCGAAGCCCTTTGTTCTGCTAGATTGCTGACTGATCGAAATTCATGCGAAGGGGGTGTCGACTCGAGCCCACGCTCGTCGTCCGCGTCTCGGAACACTCCTTCTTTGCCTGTAGGCAACCCTCTACTGCGTTTGGTAGTTCCACGTAGAATGCCCGATGTCCGACTCGACTCGATCTCGAACCAAACCCCGATCCGCCGCAAGACCCGAGTCACTTTTGGACATGCGAGTGAGAAGCAGAGACTCACCTGAAGAGTTCAGAGAATGACATTCCGGCAGTTTCATCTCCAGCGATCGCGACTTGGTCTTGGTTGGTAGTTGAAGGAAGAGAGGCGTTGGTTGACAGGAATTGTTCAACCGCAGAGAGATCGTACGGGTTGCTCAAAGGGAGCGACATCCAATGTAGTTCTAGGTTCTTGTAGTTCTAAGTATTAGTGTTTCGAGGAGAGAAAGGAGATGAAGTGAAAGGTAGAAGTCTGAGAGAACTTTCAGGAGGAACTCTGGAGAAGGTTTCGCTCTCGCTCTCTCATCTCGGGCAGGACTCCCTTTCAGCTTTGCGGCAATCTTAGCCCTATCAAACTACTATGCAACCAATGCGAGCTCTCCGGCGAGACTTCTCACCAGTCCGAGAAACGCTTGCGTGTGCTCTTTTCGTCGCCGAAACCTGCTTTTTCTCGCTCTGCTCATGGCGAGAACACTAAAATTACGCACTGAGCTAAGTCTCGCCGCTTCGCAATGGTCCGAACACAACTCGAAATTCGGAGAAAAACTTCTTGAGAAAACGTGATCAATTTGCGGCTTCGTGTTTCGCCTCACCTCTTCATCCATCAAGACTAGGGAACCCAGTGACCAAGATGTCTTCCACTCAAGAAACGCTCCCTTTATCTGCCTTCCGTATTCCCAACTCTCAAACTTTCCTCGAAGCTGGTTCAGTCGAAATTATTGATCAACTTCTCCTACCTCACGTCGTCAAATGGGAGAAGGTCGATACCATTCAAGGTGCATTCGATGCCATCAAAACTATGAAGGTGAGAGCCGCCGTCCTCGATCTGGGTTGTTAAACAAAGTTGCTTAAACTTTGTCCCCTCTCTTCGACTGTCTACAGATCCGTGGAGCTCCCGCGATCGCTTCTCTAGCAGCTCTAGGTATCGCATCTGAACTCTTGACCCTCCTCGCCGGAAAAGAAGCCCCCTCGTTCCCTTCCTCTTCCCTCTCCTCCTCTGAAGAACTCCTTTCCCTCCTCCTTTCGCAATCTAAATACCTCCTCTCCTCTCGACCTACCGCTGTCAACCTTCGTGAAGCTCTCTCCCGTATTGAAGCGAGCGCGAAATCCCTCGTCTCGCAAGGTTGCACCGCTCAAGAATTGGCACAGAAAGTGATTCAAGTCGCAGTCGGAGTTTTCGAAGAAGACAAAGAACGATGTGAAAAGATTGGAAAGAACGGAGCTGATTGGATCCTTGAAAAGTTGGAGAGGGAAGGTCAGATCGAGAAGGGAGAGAAAATCAACGTTTTGACAGTTTGCAACACTGGTTCCCTCGCTACTTCTGTAGGTTTTTCTCCTTTCACTTCTCAAGCTTCCCTGTCGAGGTTCTCAGCTGATCGAAGAATACCGTGCGCGCAGGGATACGGAACCGCACTCGGTGTCATCACTGCTCTTCACCACTCTGATCGACTCAACCATGCCTACTTTGCTCAAACCGGTCCTTACCAACAAGGTGCTCGTCTCACTTCGGTCGAACTTGCAAGTCTCGGCACTCAAAACACTATGGTATGCGACACTGCTATCGGCGCCTTGATTGGAGAGAAACGAATCCATCTTTTCGTCGCTGGAGCTGATCGGTGAGTTCAGATTCGTTCTTTTCCTTTCCCCCTTATCCGTCACAGAACTGACCCGAAGTCGGCCCTCTCCAGCATCGCTTCAAACGGAGATACTGCCAACAAGATCTCTACTTACCAAATCTCTCTCCTCGCTCATCACCCTCACCCTTTCTCCCCGAACCCTCGATCAGGAGTTCCCGTTCTAGTCGCAGCACCTCTCACTACTCTCGACCTCTCGATGGACTCTGGAAGAGAAATCGAAATCGAAGAAAGACCTTCATGGGAAGCCACGACCGTTCGAGGAAGAGTTGTCGACATTTCCGAAATGGCGACAGGAAACGAACCTCGACAAGCTAAAGGAGATGAGGAGGTTCAGGTCGAGACGGTATTGGTCACTCCTCCTGGGACAAAAGCTTGGAACCCTGCTTTCGATGTCACCCCTTCTTCGTTGATCGAAGGAATCGTTACTGAAGTAGGAGTTGCTGAAAAGAAAGAGGGACAACTAGAATTCGATTTGAGAACTTTCGTCAAGGAACGCACTGCCTAGACTTGTGTGGATATATAATCTCCTTTTTTGATATAGCTCGCCGTTGAGAAGATGAAGAAAGAGGAGAGAGAACGAGAGAGTAATTGCAAAAAGAGAACGATGCGAAATAAAACATCTTTTTCCAACTTATCTCAATACGCCCCATGCTGCGAGACTCGCAAACGTCAATCCGACTAATGTAACTAGACTAGCATAGCTGACTGAAGGGATTCCTACAGTCTTGACTTTGAGAACCCAGAGAGCGCTCAAAATCGCGTGAACGAGGGCGACAAAGAGGAAGGTCGGTAGCAGAGGGAAAGCGACGAGTGAAGGAGAGGTCGTGCGGAAAGGCAGAGAAAGTAGGAGAGTGAAAACGAGAGAGAGGAGAATTCTGGTCGAAAAAAGGAATGCGAGGTCAGCTTGAAACTGAACGATACCTTAGGTTCAAAACTTACGAATCTAGACGCCAAACGAAAGTGACAAAGATTGGAATCTCGTAGAGTGGTACTCCCAATTGCTCTTCGATCTCGTCCCTTTGTACCTCTCGCATCTTTGCCTCAAAGTCTTCCATCTCTCTTTCTTCCCTCTCGGCAGTTCCAGCGAATCCAGATTCGTTTTCGTAAGTTCCGTAATCTCGTGCTGCTCCTCCATTTGTCGACGTCGACCTGTCAAGTAGCGCAGTTCCTTCGAGTACCTGAACTCTTTGTTCCTCGTCCAAGTATCGCTCTGGCTCCAAATCTTCTCCCAGCACGTCCTCGTAACATTCCAACTGTTTCCAAAACCCTCTACTACCCCAAACGATCTCGACGAATGCCCATCCTAGCGAGAGGAAGATTGCCGACCAGAAGAGAGTGTCGAGAGGAGGTAGAGGGTCTCGAGGCGATCTCCTCGTGTGTAAATTGGAACCGGGGTTCGAAATTGGTGAAGGAGAAGGAGGAAGGAGAGCGACGACGAGATAAATCGCTCCTAGCCGAAGGACTTCTTGCGCGACGGAATGAACGATTGCTGGTAGTACTGTCGATTTCCTCCTGACAAACTCAACCTCTCCATCTTGCCTCTCGATCGACTCGACTTTCTCCGTCGTAAACAAATCGACTACCACCTCTCTGAGCGTTTCTCCAGCCAACCACGAGACGATTCCCAATGCGAAAGGCCAGAACCTGAATTCTCGTTTGTAGATGAGGAGAAGTAAAACTGGTAGGAGGAAAAGGAGTATGAAGGTGAAAGCGAATTGAATCAGGTGGAAACGGCGTAGAGTGCGAAGAGGGAGGAGAGAATAAGCGGAAGAGAGAGAAGAGATGGAGGATGCGTCGTTATCATCATCTTCGTTATTTCTTTGGCGGTACCTCGCTTGAAGGAGAGGAGAGGAAGGATCGCGTCGAGGGGAAGGAGGACCTGAATCGCGTTGACCGTGATGAGGAGGAGTCGCAGTATCGGCTGATTTGTCGGTATCGGCTGATGAGCTACGTTCTACAGGGTGAGACTGTGGGTGCTCATCTACCTTGAATCCATGTGGATGATGGTGAGGAGGAGGGGCAGGAAGTCCGTTTGTTGATGAAGGAGATTTGAGACCGGGTAGAGTGAACTCGGGAGCTTGAGGATTCAGTTTCCCACTCTTGAGCACTCCGTTCACCATCTCTAACCTGTCTGTAGGTTCTCTGGAGAACTGGCGAGTTGTTGCAAGAAGAGGTGGGGAGACCTGAAGAGACTTCTTTTGATTCAGTGAGCTAGGTTCGACGAGTCCTGCAAGGCTTTACTGAATGTATTGCGTTGCGTTGAATGAGATCGAGGACTGGCAAAGGTAGGAATTGGTGATCAAAAATGGAGAGCTTCGATTCCTCTCTTCCTCCTCCTCCTCCCGTTCACTTAACACTTATAAGCATGAATTCTCGAGTGTGATCGCCCAGGTACGAACCATGTCCGAAATTCTCACACTCCGATGTCGACCACATCCATCGTACTTTCTCGAGTTGAAAAGCTCGCGTCGAGCATGGATCTTACGACACTCTTCCACTTTCAGGAGCGGGGTCAATGAATTGAAAAGGGCCTCTCAACTTTATCTTCTGTGCTCTGGTACGAGGACTCGCGGTTGGGAAAATCGACCGAAAATTGCGAAGAAAAATGATTGGACGCTTTCCACCTCGTGACCGACCGCCGAATGCTTCCTCGTTGACCCTGATTGTCTTCGATACTTCCACTTGAACAACTCTCCCTCTTGACCTCCTGCTCGACGTTTCTTACTTTCGCTAAAGTTCTCATGAAGCAATTCCCGGACCGTTTCCTTGCCGTCTTCCTTCTTCATTCACTTCCTCGATCCTGAGATGATGCGGTTTCCATCCGCAAACTCGTCGCTGGAGAAACGAAAATGTCCCTTCAATGTATAGCTTACAAGATTTTCCAGGAAGGCGGGAAGGGGAAAAACCTATACCGGTACCTCGGTCTTATCTTTGTCGAAATCGAATGCCGGCGCTCTCACTTCTCAGTCCACGAGAGGTAGACTCGAGCGAGGTTGGTTGGAAGGGAGAGGACAGTTCCGATGAATCCAGGCTAAGTTCAGAAAATAAGATTAGCTCTCGAGTCTCGACTGATGAAGGAAACGAGAACGAGACACTCACGTTTTGGTGCGAGTATCCGTTGTGTTCTTGACGAGTCCAAGTAGAGGTCTCAATATACGTCAACGCTGAGACGTCAGATCTCCAAGAAGTCTCGAGACCCATTCGGAGGAATTTCGAATACTGAACCATCATTGTAGCTACTATTCCTAGGAAGGCCTCATAGGACGGGAAGAGTCCGTGACGTCCAGTGAGCGTGTAACCTAGATAGTACGAAGTCTCGATCAACATCTATTCGAGAAAGTTCGATCAGCAGTCGTCGACTCACCTTGCATCCAACCTTGAAGAGTGTGCTCGGAAAGCATTTCGGTGACACGACCACCGTTGTGAGCTGTGAGAGGATCCCATTGGAAGTCGCGATCGGTAACTTCGAAGACACCGTCGAGCTTGTTCGAAGCGAGTTCGTCGGGAGAGAAGATTCGGAAAGTTTGAGGGTTGCGCTTGATGACGTCGACGAGGTACTTTCCGATAGCCTTCATACACCTGAGAACCGGCAGAGAAGACACGTCAGACTCTGTGGAGGGAGAAGGCAGCACGAAGAGAGACAGAAAAACTAACGAAACATCGTCTCCACCCTTTTCGTAACCGAATTTTCGCCAATCTCCTAATTCGAGAGGCTCGTAAGCGTCATAGGTCTCCTTCAAGTTACCCATACGACGTTCGACATCTTTAGGAATAGCATCGTAGAGTTCTTGTTTGAAGATGGTACCCTTCTTCTTGTTTTCTTCGGAGAAATCGAAGAATTGTTCAGCTTCGTAAGACTTGAGCCATTTTTCGAGGTAGGCGAGAGCTCCTTCGTCAGTCTTTGCGTCAGGGAGAGGAACTTGGTGCGAAGCGAAACTAGATTTTAGATTTTCGAGTTAGTGAGGAGAACAAGGGAATTGAAGGTCGAAATCGAAACTCACGAGTTGAGAAGTTGTTTGCCGTGCTCAGAAGGAGGACCGGTCCAACCCTTCGGTGAGCGAAGGATAATCATGGGCCAACGGGGTTTGTCGATAGGTTTTCCTTCGCGAGCAGCTTTTTGAATCTTGCGAATTTCGTCGTAAGCCCTGTTCATGGCCTTTTTGTCAGTTCGGAGCTCAGCTAGGATAGAGAGCCGGATCTCAGCTTACCAATCGAGAGAAGCAGCCATGTTGGCATGAAGTTTGCGATCGGCAGGATCTCCACCTCCGATCGAGACTTGACCATCTCCTTCGTATTCGACGAAACGAACTTGGTATCCGTAACCGGTGTAGAGAAGAGAGAGTTCAGTGTTGTCCATAGTCTATTGTTACAAAGAGTTAGATTACTAGCTGCACCAGGCAGATAGGGAAGGAGCGAAGAAACTCACTCCAGGAATAGTACGTTCAGAAATTTTGAATCCGTTGACGTGAAGAATAGGAAGAACGGCACCGGATTCCTTGGGATCGAGCCATTTGTGAGAACTAGAAAGCAAGAGCAAAGAAAATGGAAAAGAGTGAGCTTCAACCAGTAGCTGAGAGGAAAAGAGGCGAAAAAAACTTACTGCCAAGCAGTCGCGGTAGGACCAGTCTCAGATTCACCATCTCCTACAACAACCATCGAGATTTGATCGGGTCTGTCAAAAACACTTCCGTAGGCCACAGCGAGAGCGTAACCGAGTTCTCCTCCTTCGTGAATACAACCAGGAGTTTCAGCCTAACCAAAACAAAAATATCCAGAAGTGAGTTTTCAAGCTCGACAGGGAACAGCCGAGTCAAGAGAGTGCATACTCGAGACTCTGTACGAGACGATGCGAATTCAGGAGGTGGAAAACGAAACTCACATTGACGTGAGAAGGAAATCCTCCAGGCCAAGAGAAGTATTTGACAAACTTCTCGAGACCTTTACGATCGAGAGAGTATTGAGGGTAGAATTTCGTGATGGCACCTTCGATGTAGAGGTTCGAGAGGATAGCAGGAGCTAGAGAGAGAGAAGGGAAAAGGAAACGAAAACCAAATCAGTTTTTCCGATTCTTTTCGCCCGTTCTTCCGAGAACCATACAAGGAGGGGGAAGCTCACCTCCGTGACCAGGTCCAGTGACGAAAAGCATCTTGGGTTCAGTACCTTCGATTTCTCCTCGACGACGAATCAAAGCTTGTCCTTGAACGTAAGCGAGCGAAAGTCCAGGTCCGGTACCGTAATGTCCGAGAAGACTATTCCCTCTCTCTCTCCCGTCGTCAGCACATCATTCATCTCGGCGCTTAAGGGATCATTGAAATTACTCACCGAGGTTTGACATCGTCAGCTTCGAGTTTTCGGTCAACGAGAGCATTCTTTTGCAAGAAGATTTGAGCGACCGAGAGGTAGCAAGACAACCTCCAGTTCTTTACGATCGCATCCAAGTGGTTCTGAGGGTATTTGGACGTGTAGTCTTCGACCGAGATTTGAACTGGAAGAGAAGAGATCGGAACTGAAGTATCTTTCGAGAGAAGGGAAGGAACGATATCGGGAGGAGGTGCTTCGTCGGTACTCTTGGACATTGTAGTAACGAGACGAGTTTGGTCGTGGTGAGTGAAAGGGAGAGAAGGAGAAAGAGAGAAAGGACGAGAAACTTTGGAAATGACGCTGATTCCCCGCCAAAATTCGTTCGGTACCGAGTTCGTAGGGTTCGCAGTGGGTGAATGCGAGAGACTTCGTTGGGCTTCTCGTGTCTGCCTTTCTCTCAACAACGACTTCTCGGAAGTAACAAAACGTCTATGGTATTCTATGGACATCGAGAAAAATTACTACTAAAAAGTGCTTATTGTTTTGCGAGTTCTTCCTGACAAATCCTAATCATTTCCTCCTCTTCGTCAGTCTCGACGACGAAAGCTTTGACTTTACTTCCATCTTTCGTGATCTCTCTGACACCTTCTCCCGCCGAGTTGCGCTTCTCGTCGATTCCACCTCGAGTACCTGCCAATTCTTCGATCCATTTAAAGTGATCCAAGACGTCTTGTCGTAATTTGACACTCTTTTCTCCGATCCCTCCAGAGAAGACGATACCGTCCAATCGATTGAGAGGTGCTTTCGACGAGAAGATAGAGTTGAGGTACGAAGAGAGGTAAGAGGTGAGGTGGGAGAGGTAGAGAGAGTAGACGAGTCGAGAGGATTGCAAATCAGAGTCGGAAACGTCTTTGGTGTCGTCCGAGGAAGTAGGGAACGCCCGCGAAGTGATGGTTCCAAAGTTATTTGTACCGCAAAGAGCTGCTCGCACAGACGAAGAGGTTAATTGATCGAAAGCGATGCAGAATCTGTCGAGAGAGAAGAGAACTAACCTTTGAAACCGCTCTCCTTGTTCAAGACATATTCAGCTTTCGTGATATCCCTTCCAGACCATTTGACAGTCTCTGAGCAATCAGGCGTGTGATGGAAGATCAAACTGGGATCGATCGTTCCGCTCCTCGTTCCTCCCGGCAGACCTTCTAGAGGGGTAACTCCCATCGTTGTATCTTTACTCTCCCCACCTTGGATTAGACAACATGATCCTCCACTTCCCAAATGGGCGACGACGATATTGACTTCCGAGGAAGGCTTGTTTAGATGCTGAGCGATTTGTCGGAGGATAGAACCGTACGAGAGGCCATGGAAACCGTATTTAAGGAGGGGAACGGGGGTTTTATGTTCAGGTGTAGAGATGGCGTAGGTTCGGCGGAAGTTGGGGATGGAGCGATGGAAGAGAGTGTCGAAACAGAGGATCGAGAGCGAGTTCGGGAGGGAGTGTAGGCAGGTCTTGACAATCAACATAGCGTGATGGTTCTGCGTCGTGCAGTGTAGAATTGAGGTCAGCCTCAGAAGACAGTAGGGGAAGAATTCGGTCAGGAAGAAGAGAAGGAACGAACGTGTAGAGGAGCGAAACTCGAAACTTCTTCCATCCTGTCGAGAACTTCTTTCTCCTCTTTGTCTCCATGTTTGATAACAATAGGCCCATCGGCAGTTCCTCCGTGTACAATTCTGTGAGCAATCAACTTGATCCTGTCCTTTCCGTTCTCCCCTAGGACTTCTTGCGAAGTAACATCTTTGAGGATCTCTTCGAACACATCCTCGTAGGTCGTCTTTGCGTCCAACTCTTGTTCCTTATTCTCACTCAGTTCATAAGAGCCTTGTTTCGAGTCTGATTTGACGAAGGAAGGGGCATATTGGTAGGAGTAAGAAGCCGCTGAATCTCCTTGAACGTTATCTGCCTGACCGGTGAGGATCACCTGACGGTCCTCGTTGAACAAGGTGAACTTGATCGAGGAGGAACCACAGTTGACTGCTAATTGAACGTCTTGTTGGACCATATTTCGCTTGAAGGAAGAAAGGTCGGAATTGGGTGGGGGTGAGAAGTCTGAGAGGAGCTGTGTGCGTGGTCTTGATAGGTTTCACTGTTCTCGTGAGAGGATAGTTGAGCTGTCAGAAAAGTAGGAGAGAGTCCGAGAAAGAAACTCGGTGTTGACGTCGTCGGCAAAGTTGGGGAACGAAACTTCTCTACTCTTCCTCCAATCCACTCGACTCGCTATACCGTCCACGACTAGCCCAACTCACATCTCTCGCTAAGGTCTATCGAAAGAACACCCTCTATGGAGCTGAACCAAAGGCACTTTTCCTTCTCATCAATCTTTCGATCAAACTCTTTGCCTCGACTCGTGCAAGAACAGCCGCAGGTATTGCAAGTAGTACACCGAGCGCATATTGGCGGTCAAGGGTAGGAGGTCAGTACGGGGACTCCGAGAGGAGCAGGGAACAGCTGAGAAAGGATCCGCAGCAACCTTTCTTGAACTAGGGCGGTTCGACTTGCACCTGATTGTAGATCCATACCGTCAAAGAGTAGAAAGACGCGATCGACAAGAAAGCCGAGAGGGTAAGGCAGAAACAAAATGGTAGAGAGGAATGTCTCCAATTTCGACATCTTCGTTCGACTGTCGCAATCTCACCTCATCCTTGAGGTATCTGCTTCGAGACTCATTTTTCAATCGACTGCTCTCGCTCTGGTCGACTTTTGGCACGGCAGTAAAGACTACGACTCACACACGATCTCGCAACTTCAATCAGTCTCTGCCTAGTGCGTTCTCTCTGTCTCTCATCCGACCGAATTATCAGAATGAGTGAACCAGTCACAATCACTCGTCAAATTAATCGACAACGTTCACCTTCCCGGCAAGGACGAGCTGGTACCATCTCCCCAACAAACTCTTTCGATCCTGCTTTCGCACCTTCTTCGTCCTCCTCCTATTCCCGCAGATTCGCTCACTCAATCTCCCCGACCTCGCCTAGTCTCAGCCTGTCGTCAACCCCTCCTGAAGATACACGTCCAGTCTGTGCAAAGGAAGTCGGAGAACGCTTACGAAACCTACCGACTTCGGACGCGACGCTCGAAATCTTGCATTTGCCTCCTCTCCTCTCACTTCTACCGGCTCCTCATTCCCTACCTCCGAAGGCTTCCTCGGTTTCTCTCGTCGATTATACCCGTTCTGCTCTACCAACAATTACCCCTCTTTCACTGTCCCTCCATCGAGCACTTCACTCTTTTCGACCCATCACTCCTCTCTACGCAACTTCTCCCTACTCAGAATCTTTCAACTGGTCAGAGCTCGAACTCGAAGGTCTATCAGTAGAGGAGGTCGAGAAAGAACGTGAATGGTACATTGTCGCGTTCAGGAGCAAGAGAAGGAAAGGTTTTACCGAGGAAGAGAGGGAGCTACTGTATGGTGCGGATCGAGAAGCTCACGAAGAAGCTATACAGGTACGTTCCAATCCGATACCAGCCATGATACTTGTAGCGCTAATCGTCTTTGATCTTTTTCCGTATCACTTTCTTTCGATTTCGTCCAAACAGGCTGGAGGTGAGCTTTCCACTTTCCAGGCTTTACGCTTCTTGCGGACTTAATCTGACACCCGTATATCTGCGTTACAGGCCTACTTTGCTACTGGTTCGGTTCTCCTCTCGCCTCAGCTTCCTCCTTTGACTCTACCACCTCTCCAGCTTCTACCGATCTCGATCTGGTCGGACGTAATCTCGCTACCTGCATTTGGGAGTCGAGAGCTTCGGCTCTGTTAGCAATGAGGGGAGAGAAGCACAAGATTGCGGCTCAACTAGCTTCAGTAAGTGTTGAGCTATGTCTCCTCTCTGCTTGACTTGTTCGGATTTCGAAACGTTTCTGACTGATTCTCGGTTCTATGCATGCGTGAATAGAGAAGCTACGAGAGCTACACACTGGAGCGGTATCTACTGAGGAAGGAAAGCGGAAGTACGAGGGTGGAAGTTCGAGAGTGGGAAGGAACAGATGTCGTTGGAATCGATTGCTAATAGACTCGACAGTCTCCTGCTTTTGTAAGACTAGGTGATGCTGTTTACGATTCATTGCAGCTGCTATGGCACTTCTCATACGCAGACAAGAGCGCTGCAGGCGTTTCAGCTCCGCTCGAACGTCAACGATCCATAGCAGGAGTTGTCGATTGTTCTCTGGTGTGGTAGTCACGTACTTTCCGACTGAGCGATGAAGACTGGTTCGGAACGATATCAATATAAGAGAGCCAGAGAGAATTGCACAGCTTGAACGATACTTAAAAATCAAGAGGAAAACTCTCAACTGTTCTCTCATGCTTGCTGTTGCCCGGCTACTCATCTCACCCAGCGTAACTCCAGGTAATTGAGCTTGTTGAACTTCTCCGACAAGCCCTTTCGAAGCTACTCAAGCTGAGCAAGCCTGAACTGGAAATCCCTCTACCGTAGGCGCGCGTCCGCTCCTACAAGTATTCTGCATCAAAGTACCTGCTTGATTGAATATTCGTGAGTGTCCCGACGTTGTAGTAGCGCGCGTGTCAAGAGGAGGAGAGTTGATAGATGAGAATCGTTTCGAATTGAATACGAATGCGAAACTGTCCCGAGCAGTCTTAGAGGGCCCCGTGCTTGTCTATAGCTCATTGTGCGAAACTACCGTAACTTGAAGCTGTTGACGTCGAAGCTGATGAGTTATGGTGAGGCCGAAAAGTAATAGATCTCTTGCAGTTTCTTCTCTTTCTCTCACACGTCTCACTTCACCACCACTCTACGACCTTCCTAGATGGACGACTCACAGCTAGTGAGGGAACTGACAGAGAAACTGGAAACAGTGAGTGCTCGCCTCTTCTTTCCCCCCACCTGTTTCGTCACCTCCCGAACGTTCTCGAATTGAAGCTGATCTTGATCTCATCCGACACAGCTCCAACACGAGAAGCAGAGACTCGAAAGGGCGATAGAAGGTCAAGCAGATTCTATAGCACTCAAGTTGAGGTTGGCATTGTTGGCAGCTGGAGAGGGAACGAGAGCTTCTTCGAACGGGAGACTTGAACCTCATCGTCACTCTCACCAATCTAGTAGTACAGGCAGGAGGAGGAAACTGTCATCTACTTCTCCATCTTCGTCCATCTCGGCTTCCTCGACTGCCTCGACTAGCTCCTCGACTTCTTTCCCTTCTTCTCCCTCTCCACTCCTCTCGCCTCTCCTTGCTAACGCTTCTTCGTCCCTCCAACAACAACCTCCTCCCGATGTGATTGCAGCGTTGAGAGAGAACTCTGAATTGAGGACGAGGTTGGCAAATTCGGAAAGGGTGAATCAGTACTATCAAAGGGAAATCGCAGATTTGAGAAGAATTTGTGGAGTGAGCATTGACGAGTTGGAAGAATTAGATCCACGTCCGCCTCACTCTTACGGCAGTAGTAGGAGACGATCAATCTCATCTCGCTCGAATGGCGGAGGGGCTACAGTAGGATCTATACGGATTCCAGGAGCGCCAACTTCAGTTTCACCACCTTCGATTCGACCTTCTACTTCTTCCTTCCCTTCGATCGCTCCAGCACCTCCTTACTCTTCCTCCTACTCTTACAACCCTCACTCACTATCTTCCTACCCTCGGTTCTTACCTCACTCTTACACTTCAAGTATAAACACGACCATGACTACTCCTTCGAGTTCTTTCCCGATTGCGAACCCACCTGCACCAACTCCTTCTACAAGTCTAGACTTCGTCACTAATCAAGTAGGGGATCAAACTCTCGTACTACCCCCTTCTTCACCTGCGACACTACTAGTTTCACCAGATTCGAACACTTCTTCTTCTTCTTTCACTTCTTCTCGCAGTAGTTTGTACGGTAGTAGTTCTAGACAACAACCTTTCCCTCTCTCTCCACTTTCAATAGCTCCGCCACCTCAACTGATCGCTACCTCTACCTCTACCTCTACCTCTTCTCGGTTAGAATCGCAAGATTTAGAGGAAAGAACTACTAGTCCAAATTTGTTACCTACTACTTCAGACACTCCAACGAAGCTTACAGTCATTACTTCACTCGAAACTGAGGGGGTTAGTCCTCGACGACGCGGGAGTAGAAAAGGGAAAGAGAACAGTAGGGATTCGAATGATGAAACTAGGCCAAACGGGAAACTTGGAAAAAATGGACTCAAAAGATTTCAATCTCAAGTTCCTCCTGATCGAGTAGGGACCGCAAGTACGTCGAAAGTTGTTGTTGAAGATGAGGTACAGGAGGAGGTAGAGGAGGAGGAAGAAGAGGATCCTTTGGTTCTCGCCGTGACAAACAGTTTGAAAAAATTGATAGCTCAAAACGAAGCGAGTGGGAACGGAGGAGAGGAAGGTACGATCAGAAGGAGGATCAGGAGGTTTAGCAACGAGTTGGATGACGAGGAAGTTTCGGAAGAAGCAGAAGTCGTCAACAGTCGAGGAAAAGGAAGATCTGCATCGTTTGGAGAAATCATTGTTGAAGAAGCAGGAGACGAGGATGACGATGAAGACTATACCACAGAGGAGGAGGATGACGACGACGGGAGTTCGACAACTTCGAGAGAAGAAGACAAATACGAACAGCTGAGAGCGGAGATTACGAGACTACAGAGACAAGTTCACATGGGTCAGCAGCAACAGCAACTTTCTGTCCCTACAGAAGGTGAACAAGAAGAGGAAGATGAAGGCGATTACGAGGACGAGGACGGAACCCCCTTGAGCGTTTCGCCAGGGAGTAGAGGGAGAAGTAGGAGGCAAAGTTCTGCTAGTCATCGCTAGGATCTTCTGCAAGAGCATTCACTGTCATATGAGCTGGTCTCTTATCCGCTGCAGAATGTCGCTCGATGGTCCCCCGCTTGATGTTGCGCTTTCATCTGAGAGTTGCGATTTGCCTCTATCTCTCTCCGTTCGGTACTCTGCCGCTCTTCAGGTTCTTTAACTCTGCACATATGGTATAGTACTGCGCTCATATTTCGTGATTTGGGTTTCGTTAAAAGTAGGCTTCCGATAGAACTGTGTAGTGGAATTCTAGGCAACGAAAGATTTGAATTTGGCTTCATCGCGGAGGTCTCCCTCGACTAGTCTCGGTGCAGTTTCAATCTGTCCCTCCCATTCTCCTGTCAGCTAAGCTTTGAGAGAAGGAAGAACAGAACAGAGTAGCTCACGGAAGATTGAAGGGAATCTTTCGAAGAGGCTTGTTCAACTTTGATAATGGTGGGAATAGCTTTCAAGTTGAAAGGTGCTTGACGCCAAGGGGATTCAGGTGATTTCCATCTGTCACAAAGGTGCGTGTCAGTATTCTCCTAGCAAACAGAGAAGCTCAAAGAGGGGAGACTTACTCTTGCTTCTCTCCGACAAAGACTAATTGGGATTGGTTCTCTGGTACGAGCTTCTCGATAGTAGATTGGGTATCCCTGCAATCTCCACACCACATTTGACCCGAAGAAGGGTCGATGGAAGAGAGGAAGACCAAGTAATGAGGGGAAGATGAAGAAGTTGAGGAAGGGATCGAGGAGAGTACAGAGTCGGGAGTTTGTCCAGTCGAGGAAGGGAATAGTAGAGGCATCTTTCTGTAACTAGTCGAGGTTGGTTCGTTGAGAGAAAAGAGGAGAGGCTTGCGTCAGCTCTCAGTTCAAATTGATGAAACCGCGAGGGTCTCTTTCCTTTTCTTCCTCCTTTCTACTCATTCGACTACTCCTAGTCTCATACCGGGAGTCATGTTTACAACTACTTTGATCTCTGCCTTGTTGGCAGGTTCAGCACTCGCAGCTCCTCAACCTCAACAACTTCGATTCTCGGCTCCACAACTCGGCACTGATTTCGACTTGAACCACCTCAAGGAAGACCTCAAAGGTGCTTGGAACAAGGTTCACAAATCTGTAGACCAATGGGCCGAAGAGGGAGTTAGAAAGTTTGACCAAATTGAGCACGAAGGAATCAATTGTCAGTCTTTGCTCCCTTATCTCGCACGTTCCTACCGCTCTCGACAACATCGAGTACAATCGCTGACACCTAGTCTATCCCTATAGACGAATTGATCCAACATGCCGAATTCCCGTCTCATTCGCTCCACATGAACAAAGTTGAGCAGTTATGCGACACTTCTTCGAAATCGTATTCGGGTTACCTCAGAACTGATCAAGATGCGAACTTGTTCTACTGGTTCTTCGAGTCTCGCTCAAAGAACCCTGAGAAGGACCCCCTCGTTCTCTGGCTCAACGGAGGTGAGCTCATTTCCCTTCAAATTTTCTCGAGTTTTCGTTTCTGATGGTCGGGTCTTTTCAATTCAGGACCGGGATGCTCATCCATGACGGGCTTGTTGTTCGAGTTGGGCCCGTGTGCTGTCGCAAACGGAGGAAAGAACACTACTTACAACCCTTACTCTTGGACTGAATCGGCAAACGTCGTCTTCCTCGACTCTCCCGTCCAAGTCGGATACTCTTACGGTGGAAAGACTGTGTCGAACTCTCACGACACTGCTCTCGACGTCTACGCTTTCTTCCAAGTACGATCTCCACTGGTCTTCAAGCTCGTCGAACTTGTAGCTGACCTCTCTTTTCAATTGCTCAGCTCTTCTACGAAAAGTTCCCCAAGTTCAAAGACGTTCCCTTCCACGTATCTGGAGAATCTTACGCTGGCACCTACATCCCCAACATCGCTTCCGTCATTCACAACTTCAACCAGAAGAAGCCTACTCCTTCAGCAGTCACGATCCCCCTCGAGTCCGTCTTGATCGGAAACGGTTTGACCGATGCCTACACTCAGTTCGCAAGTGTCCCCGAATGGAGTTGCAAGAAGGGAGGAAACCCTTACGGTCCAATCTTTGATGAGCAAACTTGTGCTTCTATCGAAGGTAAAGTTGGAACCTGTCAAAGATTGACCCAATACTGCTACAACTCTCCTTCGCGATTCGTAAGTTGCACTTCTCGATTCGTCTGTCTCGAGTGTCACTGGAGCTGACCTTTGATGAGCTTTCTTTTTTCAGACTTGCGTTCCCGCTACTTTGTCTTGCTGGCAAATCGCTGGTCCCATTCAAAACAGTGGCTTGAACCCTTACGGTACGTCCTCGAACCACTTCCATCGTTTCTTCGTGCATTTCTCTGACAAATCTGCCCCGGTTTTCAACTTTTCTCAGATATTCGCAAGAAATGCGACCGTGATGGAGAAGATGGTCCTCTCTGCTACAAACAAATGCAATGGATCGAAGTCTACATGTATGCTATCTTTGCTCACTGCTGACTTTCCAATCGAAACTGATTCTTGTTTTTTCCCGTTCGTCGGAATTTAGGAACCAACCCGAAGTTCGTAAAGCTCTCGGAGTTTCTTCTGAACGCACTTTCGAATCTTGCAACATGCAAGTGAACCAAGCTTTCCAATTCCAAGGAGATGTATCTCACAACACCGCCGCTTTGATTCCTCCTCTTTTGGAAGATGGAATTCGAGTTCTCATTTACGCCGGAGATGCTGATTTCATGGTACGTTGCTCTGCCTACTATGTCTTGTACGAGAGCGTGAGACTGATCGAGGTGCTTTGATCGTCGTATAGTGCAACTCGAAGTAAGTTTACGATTGATCGACCTTTTTCCTTTTCTCTCCGAAGTTCAATCTCTGAGCTGATCTATACTTCTCTCTCTTTCCTCAGGGGCAACCTCGCCTGGACTCTTACCTTGCCTTGGTCGGGTCAGAATGACTATGTTCTCGCGAAAGAAAAGACTTACAAAACTCTCAACGGAAAGAAAGCTGGTGTTACTCGATCAATTGGCAAAGGTGCAGGTCTTCTCAGGTGGATGGAACTCGCAGAAAGTGGTCACATGCATCCGTAGTACGTCACTATCGCTACACGCTGTTATCAGGTTCGAAAAAGTGAAGCTGAACGAAGAAACTGACTTTCATTTCTTCGTTTTCCATTCTTCCCGCCCATCTATCTTCTTCGCTCTCTTTTCGCTCTCAACCTGAACTCATCTCATTACGTACGCACTGTCTTTGATAGTGATCAACCCGACGTCGCCCTAGATTGGTTTACTCGTTGGCTTCGTAACGAGAAGATTTAGAATCTTCCTCTCGTCATCAGTCGAAGCCATCGCAAGCTGGAGTCAGTTACATAGTTGAGTATGTTAGGACGAGTAGTAGCTGTAGGAGGGAGAGTAGGAGAGAGATAAGTCTAGTCAGCAATTTAGTTTGAAATCTGTAAATCAGCCTTTTGGAATGCCTACGACGTCGAAACAGAGAGGTTTACAGGGTCAGGCCTCGTGACGTGGTCTACGTGCAAGCGAGATTCTCGTTCTCTACAGCGGACCTCTCACGCAAAAAGCAGATAACTACATGGCTAATCGTCGTTCTTTGGATTGCGAAACGAAAAAGAAAAACAGGAAAACTAACGAACGACTAGACAGTTGAAGGGGGATTTTGTAGCGGAAGAGAGAGAGAGAGGTAGACAAAGTACAAACAGAAAGTTGCGAGACTGCGAAGGGAACGAGGATTATAAATGCGAGTAAAAGCAAAGGAAAAAACGAAACGAGTGCGAGATTAGGGAGGCTACAGAAGGAAAGTGAACAGTGTGCGATTAGACAGCGACGAGAGGGTAAAAGACTGAAAATGGAATAGGGTAAAACTGTGAATTGAGAACGGGTATGTAATTTTTGCGTTGACGATTGATGGTCTCACCAGCGGAGGAAGAAGAGGGTGAAGTAGAAGCTTTGAAAGTATCGTACGAGGTGCAAGGGAAGAAGAGAGAGTTGGGGAGGAGAGAGAAGAATTGAGCTCGCTTGATGCGGACGGCGAGTCGGTACGAGCTGGGGGAGAGAGGAAGTAGCAGCGAAGTTGTGACGAGGGTGAAGTTTTCGAAAAGAGCATCATTCAGACGGGAAGTAGAGTTGAGAGGTGAGAGAGGAGAGAGAGGAGAGAGAGGAGAGAGAGGAGAGAGGAGGAAGACAGTACTGTAATCGATCGATCGAGAGTTAGCACACGGGTCGGACGAAGGAATGGGAGAAGGTTTGGCAACTCGCTTTTGATAACCAATTTAGACCTTGGCTAACTCTTCTCGAATGTAGTAAGCGGCAGTCAATTTCAAACCTACGACTCGGTTCATCTTGGAGAGGTCGGGACGGGAGGCGAGGAGTTCGTTCCAGTTGGCTCGAGAGCGGAAAGCGAGAAGAGTCGACTTGAAATAGTTGACTCCGCCGAGGATCATCCAAGTATTCGGACCGTTGTACAAACCGTCGTCGAAGATTCTGCGAAGAAGAAAATATAGCGAAAAGTCAGCTAGAGCTCGACCACAGCAGTGAAAGAAAAGACTCACCGATCACATTGACCGTCGAGACCATATCCTGAACCTCGACCAGGTGGAGGAGGAACGAATTTGCAACCAGTAACTGAACAGAATCCACCGGATGAAACGAACCGAATCTTCGCAACTTCCAAATGCTCTTCAATCGATGCTCCATCTCCTTTCCAATCCATTCGATCCAACACTTTCTCTTGACCAATCATTCGCACTCTACCAGGTCGACCTTCTCTGAATTGACGTCGAGATTGTAGTCGGAAAGTTTTCTTCCCTCCGGCTTCCCAACGAGCTTCGTATTCCTCAGTATCGTAACCTAGTCCTACGAGAAGAGGCATGAGTCGATCAATCGTTGATTTGGAAGGTTCTTGGTGAGTGGAAGAAGTGGGATCGAGAGCAGCGTCTTGAACCAAGGTAACGACGTCGGCGATGGCGGAACGAGGGTTTCTGAAGCAGTTCAACATTTCTTTTCGCTCGGATTCCTTCATGTTTCCCATTGCCATGTTCATTCCCCAACCAGTAGCTTGAAGGATCTGTTCTGGATGAGCGTAGGGTTTGTCAGAGTAAACTCTATCGATTGAGAGCTGCGAATTCGAAGGGAAGAGCAGCGAACAAGTGTCAGTCGAACTATTAGCGTACCGAGATTGGGAGAGTATCGACTCACCTTATCAGATTGACGAGTTCCGTTAGTTACCAAAACAATCTTTCGTTGACTGATGGAACACTTGAGAGTCGAAAGCTTGGCGATTTGACGTTGAACGAGTTCCTTGTCCTCGAGATCGATAGTAGGATTGAAGAGATCGGATCCGTAGGCTTTTCCAGAGTTGTCGGGAAGAGAAAGGATGAGAGAAAAGGCTGAGAGGGTTCGTTCGTAAAACGACGGAATTTTCGTAGAGAGTTTTTGAGCTTCAGGGATGCTGTACTTCTCCTCGTACTTGTCGTTACGGTCGACGATACCTTCAGCGATCACTAGAAGCTTCTCGCAAGTGAGGCAAGCTTCTCCTTTCGTTCCAGGCTTCGAAGTACCGTATTTGAAGTAGAGTCGTCGCCCGTGAACAGTAGCAACGACTCGAGCTCCTGAAGTCCAGTGAATCCCTTCCTCTCCACAGTGAGAACAGTTGTCGTTGTAGAATTTGGTCGGCCAGTCCTCCCTAATGCCGTATCTGTCCATAGTTCGAACGATATAGGTATAACGATCGCAAGCTGCGGGGTTGTCCTTCGGGAAAGGTACGTCTCTGGCTCCGGAATCGTCTTTTCCACGAGGAATGTATTGAGGAATAGGTACAGGTCCATCTGGATCGGCAGCTGTCGCGGAGAGAGTGGAAAGCTTGGTCAGGTTTGGCTTTCAGAGAATCGACGATAACGAAAGAAGAATTACGATTCAAACGGGGATGACGCTATTGAAGGAATCCCAAGTGTAAGCGACTGTGTAGAGCATCGCGAAGGAGAGCAGTAGAAGCTTACCCATTCGGTCTCCGTCGCTTTTCCTTTTCCTTTCGACGAACCTTGTTTTGAAGATTCAGCTTTCGAAGGAACGGCGTCTTCGTCCGAAATTTCTCCGAGAGCAGGTTGACCCATGTCAATATCCATCCAATCTTGTTTCGTCGCGTTGGAGGGAGGAGAAGCAGAGTTAGGAAGATTCCTGGTAATCACTGTAGATCATTCGGGTCAACTCCGAATCTCTTCAAAGGGATGGCAAAGAGATGATGATAGGCTTACAATCAGTCTTGTACTCTGGTTGGGCGCCAGTTGCTGCTCGTTCTTTTCCAAGCTTCTTTGCCTGCGAAGAAAGAGTTACGAAATTCAGCACAGTTCTCGAACTCTGCGAGATAGGAGTAGTTAATTCACCTTCTTCCTTTGATCAGGTCGATTTGGGTTCTCGTCGTTTTTCTACCTCGGAATCGAGAAGGTGTCAGCAGGGGAAGCTCAGAGCGCAAGGCTGAAATCGAGGACTTACGGCTTCAGTACATTGAGAACAGCTCCATAAGAAACCGTAAGTAGCGTTCCACGCATCAGATTCTTCTCCACAACCAGTACAGATAGGAGAGTGGAGGAGAGTGGCATCGTTCGCATCTTCACGGATATTCTTTTGTTTACGACCGTTCCAATGAGTGTATCTCTTTTCAAAAGCCTTGTAGCGTGTATAGATCTTTCTCTGTTCGGCAGTTCGTTTCCTTCGTTCCTTCGGTAGTGCTTTGAAATCTCTTGCCAGTTGAGGATCCATGGCAGGCATTTCTTTCGGAGGTTTGATCGAGTTATCAGAAGGTTTAACTGCTGTTGGTGCCCATCTGTGTTCTACCTCCGCCTTTCGTTTTGGAGGCATCGTTCGAGTAGGAGAGGAGTAGGAAGAGTAGCAAAAGAGTCGAGAAAAGAGGTTGTTGTTCCTATAGTTTTCGAACGAAGAGACAAGTTGCGAAGAAGAAGTCAGTTTCGACCATTCTACGCGTCAAAACTCAAGTAGACAAGAAAGTGAGAGATCTACTTACTTGAGAGTTGAAGAAGGGGAGCGGGAGAGGGAGGTGAAGAGGTTTGAGAGTTGGGATCCGGTTGAAGATGAAAGAGGCGAAGAGAGTCGAGGGGAGGTCGACCGACAGTCGGAGGGTGTTGAGGTACTTCAGTGACACGTATATACGCGATACCGAGGTGAGAAGAGGAGAATTGGGGAAGAGGGAGGAGAAGAGGGAGAGAAGAAGTATCTGACGGTTTGAAAGTTCGAAATACACAACTTGTGACAATCACAAATCGCTTACTTTCTCTCTTTTATCCAATCAAGAGTGTGCTACTTAGACGTACAAAAGGGTAGAGAAAGTCTACAAAGAAACGATCTCGAGAAGAAAATGAAAGTTGGTAAAGAGTTTTCGGTTCTCTCCTCCCTCTCCCGTTCACCCCTCCCCAGGACCCACGAGAGACCGGCACTGGAGCAAATATTGTAATCTCTCCTGAAGAGGATAGGTGTCAACTGATCCTATCCCCTCCTCTCGACTCGAAAGCAGATTTTTGTCTCCAACGACGGTGTCCTCCAACGACCCGAAACGAGACAAGGTTTCCCGTAGCGGTATCCTGAACGTCGTTTCTTGACCGAGATCGATCGTTTCGGGAGGGTAACCTTTATAGTTGTCAATGCTCGAGGTTGTGAATTTTCGCATGTTGTTTCGCACGAGCGAGACGATCGATTCGCTACGAACGTTGCCAGTCAGTTCTTGGGATACACTCTCGAGACTGTGAGATCAACTTACAGAGCGACAAGACCATCATCTACGGGGTAGTTCCTCCTCGTTCGCAAGGACCACATTCTTCCTCCAGCACCTCCCGAAAGTAAGACTGCGAGATTCGAGGTTAACAAATCAAGATAATCGAGATTAGCTCAACAGTCTGCTAAGAAGAACCGGAGAAGCACCGACTAACCTGACAACCAAGTCTCGAGACCGAGAAAAAGGGTAGTTTCCGACGACAGTTGCAGTTCCGATTAAAGGTTTGGCGGGGAAAGCGGTGTCGAAGAGAGAGGCGAAGATCGAGAGAGTGAAGAAGTGGGTTCCAGTCAGAGTGATCGAGAGTGCGAGAGAATGGGCGACAGAGAATGACTTCCGGGCCGGGAAAGAATCGAAGGTATCGAATGAGCCAACTGTTTCCGTCCTCCTCCGCCAACTCTGGTCACTTGCGACAATTCGATGGTGCTGTTGAGCATAAAGATGTCGAGAGGGTAATCGAGAGGGTAATCGAGCGAGAAATCGAGAGAGCCGAGAGAGTTGCCGAGAGCGTTCCACCACGAATTTGCGAAAGGAGAACGAAGAGAACTCGAACTAGCTCCTCCTGAAGAAAGAAGAGTGCCGTCTACACTCTGTGAAAGGTGGAGAGTGAGGATCAGTCGAAGTTGTCCGAGTTTGTGCGAACGGCGAAAAAGCGAAAACCTCACCAAAGCTGAGAATTCTCCCTTGACGCTTGATCCTCCCGTTCAAACGTTCAAGACTCTCGAATTCTACTTGTCGTTCTATTCACCATCTCTTCCACAAAGCCTTCAGACCGCATCGTCCAGGTTTGAGAGGCTCCTCGGCAGAATCTCGAATCGATAGAAATGCTGACTTCAACTACATCCAGTGACAAAGAGGACGTCAGTAAAGGTTCTTGAAGCATCGAACATGATCGTAAGGGACCTACCTCAGCGTCCCGTTTTGCTCGCTTTGAGTTTCACCACTCTCGATGAAAAGATTTGTAGCAAAATATAGCTCAGCTTCCAAAGGCTGCTCGATTTCCAATCTTTCCACCTCCAAGCATCCTACTTCCGTTTATCTTCGTCTGAGTGCCCACACGATGTCATAAGAACAACGGATTTGCCTCGAGAATGTTCGTGATAGGTGAACTGCCGTAACCGACTCATTTAATTGATCCGCTTGAGTGGATATCCTGAATCGGTAGGCTCGTTGTAGAAGCAAACCAGCTTTGAAGAGCGTCGAGTGCGTCGAGGAGTGAGCCGGAAGGTTGGTCGAGAGAGGTTCGTGTTTGTGGGAGAAAGAGATGGGAGGGTTACGGCGGTGTCTTGAGATCGGTCTTGATCAGCATTTTGCTCTCCTTCATATCTTCTGTCGTTGGATGCGCTCGGAATGGGGTCGATTGATCGGGAGTGAGCAGGCGTGGGGAGAAAGTCTCGGGAGCTGTTTCTTCACTTTCTTCTCCTCACTTCGATCTTCGACAATCTCAAAGAGACCTGGACAAGCTCAATAACGCCCCGAAAGACCCTTTCTCTAGCGGATCCTCGACATTCTGCTTCGCTCACTTTCTTTCCCTTCATCTCGAATCTTTCCATCTTCAACCCAGAGAACGTTTCTCCTCTCAAACGTTCACTACACAATTGACTCGCAAGATTTAGCAGAATTGACCTTCTCGTAGGAGCTCCAGCTCCGCCCGCTTGGAGTCTTCTCGCAGAATCCACGATCGCTTGCTCGGCTCAAGAGGATCTGGTACGCTCGGGAAAGCTACCGCTCGAGTCGCGCAAGAGTCTGATAGGAGATCCTTGAAGAGTGAGTCCGACGAGGCTAGACTCGCAATTCAGTATTGAATGACTTGGGGGAGTTTCGGTCATCTCGTCGGAAAGAATTCGACAGGATTTGTTCGGCAGGATTCGATAATAATGGTACGCCTTTCTTCGTCGTCCCGCTGGTACGCTTCTATCGCTTTATCTGTTTCCAGAACGAACGGAGATGACTTCTGGAGAAAATAGAGCGAAAACTGACTTTTTCGATTTTTCTTCCCTCCCTCACTCACAGATCAACCCGAGGCTGCTCTCGATATGTTCACTCGATGGATCAGAAACGAGAAGATGTAAGGCCGCTAGGAAAGTAAAGAAGAGAGAGAGAAAGAAGAAAGGACAGAGAGTTGGAAGTTTTTCAATTTCGTGTACTCCGGTGTTCTCTCTGCTGCATGGTTATAGTCAACGTATTGTCACCTATTCAAAGAGTGGGTTGTCGAGTAGTCGAGATCCGAGAGCACGAGGTGAAGAACAGGACCCAATCTGCTCGCGTTCGAAAACCTCGTTCTTTCTTGCTTTTTTCCCAGGGTTCGGCCAACCTCACAGGCTCTCGACTCTGACTTCCGCGCTGACAAACCACGTCTCGATTGTCGTCGTTCAATGTGCTCGACTTTACGGTATCCCTTTCACACTCGTGCGTGCGGAGAAGGAGAGAAAAATTTGATATTTACTGCAGCGATATCGCCCCGGCGTCAACGGCTCCACAGTCGTTCTGCTCCCGAAGACAGTGAAAACTCGTACACACTTGCGCGGAAAGCTTGATACTTCGATAGTCAATATAGAATGCTCATTGCGAGGTTTGTTGCGAAAATTTTACAGTTTCCCTTTCATCTTTTCTTTTTTTGTCATCTGGACGAAGCTTCCTGTCAATATCTTGCGAGGCTATATAGGTTCGGCACTGAGTGGTAGATCAGCTCTGAATGCTGTCGAGTTTGAGCCTCAGCGACGCACAGAAGGAGTCGAGACCCTCGAAGCTTATTTTACTTTCACGGCGTAAGCTCGTAAAGTAGGCCAATTTGAGCTTGTTCCCAGAATCCCGGCACCTCGAGCTCAATTCGAGAGGACCAGAAGGAAAACGTCGAGGTTGATTCAAGCTCAACCTTCTCAATTCTCGCGAGGTCGTCGAGTTTAAATCCGTGAGCGGAATTTGGAAGAAGAGCCGCTTTTTCCGTCTCAAGAACTTAAGAATGTACAGTCTCCACTGAGTTTGGGCCCTTTTGTCCGAAACCACTTCGAACGCGGCTTATTAGAGTTAAACGTGACACCCGAGCTCTGTATCGATTCGAATCGACAACAAAATCAATCGTGAGAGGCGCAGGGAAGTCTCGATTTAACCCGGAGAACAAAGGGCAAGACGAGATTTTCCAACTTTTTTCTTCCCTCCGAATGATCGACCCTTTAGCGGATCTCCCGAAATGAATGAATGTACAGTACCACTTCATTCTACGGAGAAAAAATGCGCCGGATTACGCTCTCGCCAATGAAAGAAACCGCGACTCGCTCGTTCTCTCAACTTTTAAACTTTCCTCTTCAACTTAGGCTCGTCTACTCAAACTCGACTCTCAAGCTCTGTCAATATCGATGGGACGAGCGATTACCAAGACGAGCTCGACACCGCAACCAAGCATGCAAGTCGGGGAAGAAACGGATTCAGGGAAGGTCAATTCGTTGGACAGGCTGATGGAAGAAGTGCCTAGAGAGTACATTATCGACGTTCTGAAAGAATTAGGTAGGCTCGCATTCGTTGTAGATAAGCACTGAGGAGATTCAAGGGAATGACTCAACAATTTTCTTCTTTCCTTCTCCAGCTCCTCAATTGATCGCTAGTATCAACTGCGTTTCGATTCCTCGAGCCTCTGCACCAAGTCACAACGAACCCCCTCCGAAGCGCCAACACTGTATCTTCAACCCCTCGAAGCGCTCGGAAGAATCATCGTTTTCTCCCGACTGCTTCTTAGCTCTCACGTTCCCTCCCTCCCCTTCACAGCCAACTCGTCTCCTCGTCCCTGCTCACTCCTTCGTATACGCTTTCAGTGGATCTCCCCTCTTTCCCCTCCAATCTCCGCCTCCTGTCGCTACGTCGATAATTTCACAAAGAGACTCTTCGAGCGTTCACCTTGACCTCCCAGTTCTCGGTCCCTTCGCACTTCCTTCCTACCGAGCATTCGTCATTCTACACTCTTATCTCCACAATCGATCATCAGCACAGCTTCTCCGATATCTCCTCCTTCCTACCATCGCGTCGACTTTCTCTCGACCTCCTTCGCCTCCTCCCTCACCCACGTTCGATTCCTCTTCCGCTTGTTCGACACCAGCATCACAAGATCGTCTCGTTCTCGATTGTCAAATGAAGCAGATTCTCGAGCTACGCAAAACTGGAATGGCTTTACAACTCTCCGACGATTCGTTTTGGAAGACACTGCAACGAGCTTATGAAGTAGTGTCACAGCGATGAAGGTAGGCGACGACATCCAGCTGCACGAGTCTCGTGACTGTAGTACTAGAACATACCCACACGATCCTTTATATTAGCATCGCTTCGACGAGCACTCCCCTTTCCTTTCTTCTTTTTTGTAGCAGCAGTAGTACCCTCCGATTCCTCTCCGTACGACTTGACATTACTTTTCGTATTTGTATCACTAATCCAATAGGCCTGTAGCGCCCCTTTCATACGTCTTTGATCCAAAGTTTGACCTTCGCCCGAGATCTTGTTGAGCTGCTCTACTTCTTGCTGGATGATCCGCCCTATCTCGACGAGTATCGTAAAGTTCTGCCTCCACTATCCACACTGCTGGAACTGGATTGAGTCGACGGAAACATACCACGAGTTTTCTTCTCATTCTCCGAAGAGAACCGTCTAGTTTATCACACGAGATCATTTGCTGTTACGTTCGCATCCGCTTCGAGTCGGGCACTGTGACGATCCGGGGAAGCTGATGAAGGTAATGCGAAACTTTGAAGCTTTTAAGTACAGGACAGAGTGCTACAGCGTAAAATAGACACAAAAAGAGGTATCGATGGCGAGTTTGAGGTCGAGGAGAGCAAATCTAGTTCTGGGCATAGACTTGATCGATGTTGTTCTGTATGATGAGCGAACCGAGGAATCAGCCGTCGTTCTCTCTTAAGGAAGTCGAGAAGAAAAAGAGACGAGAATATTGAAAACTCACGGCTTCTTCCTCTGCATCTCGTTTGGCTCGTTCAGCTTCTTCCCGAACTCGGTTCTGCTCCTCAGTTGTTCCTCCGAGTCCAGCAACGTTGAGAGTAGCTCTCCTTTGTTCTCCGCCATCTTTGAGAGCTGCAGCAGCTCGAACGGCAAAGATCGCTCTTCGGAAAGTACCTCTTGCGTCGAAATTCTTGCGAAGAGAAGGGAGTAGATCGGGAGGGTTGTAGGAAGAAGTGTTGGCAGCAGGGTGAGAAGGACCGAGAGATGCGAGCCAAGGGTGGTTCAAGGCCTCGGAAGCGGTCATTCGTTTCGTTTGATCGATGACGAGACAACGGTTGATGAAGTCTCGAGCTGCGAGATCGACGCGGAGTCCGTCATTTTCCTGAGTGTCATCGGAAATTTGAGCAAATCCTGAGATGCTTACCAGTTTGACTAACTCCTTGCCAGTATTCTTCAGGTTCGAAAGCGTAATCAGCAGAACAGATTGCTTGAATCTCCTCGACTTGGTTATCTCGATCTGTACGAGCACAAGCATCGGTAGTCAGTCGCGAGAAGGATATCGCCAAAGGCAGCTGAATCGAGAAAGTTTACCGAAAGGAGTGTAACCGCAAAGTAAGAAATAAGTCACGACACCCATAGCTGTCCAAGCGATGAACAGCGAGTCAGTGGCAATTCATCAGGTTTGTAGCCGAAACAAAGGCGAGAAAGTGTACCCCAGACATCCTAGCAAGAGAAAATTCGCGAGATTCAGCTTTCGAGGTCATTCACTGGAGTCGTGGAAGCAAGGAGGAGTACTCACGACAGGTTTTCCATGTCCGATCTTTTTGAAGATCTCAGGAGCCATGTAACCTATCAAGCGATTGTAGGGAGAGTCAGTGAACCTTTCGGTGAGCAGAATCCTTTTGAGGATTGAATCGTTACCTGGAGTTCCGCAAGTAGTTGTCAAAGCCGAGAATTGATTATCATCCATCACTTTACTCAAACCAAAGTCAGCTAGTAAGAGATCAGAGTCTGCATCTTTTGATCGGTAGAGCAAGTTTTCAGGTTTGATATCTAATCTCGAGCGAAATTTGTATTCAGTCATCGGATCCGAGCAGAAAGCCGGAAGTCAAGCGATAAAGGCTTCTCACCTCGATGAACAATTCCGTGAGAGTGCAAATACTCGACAGCGCTCATGACAGTTTTGACAAGTTTTGCTGCATCTTGCTCTTTGAAATATTGAAGTGCACAAATTCGGTCGAAGAGTTCTCCTCCTTGGCACAGATCGGTAACGAGATAGACTATAGCTCGAGAGAAGCGTGTCAGCGGTCCAAGTTGAGAAAGCTGACGAAATTTCGGGAAGACCTTACGATTGTTCTGGGTCTGAAATTCGATCGCGAACGAAAGAGTCAAGACGGAGAGTCAGCTCGCACAGTACCTTTGACCGCTTCCTCCGACAAGCATAACTTACTTCGAAGTAATCTGCGTCGTCACAACATGAGTGAGTGAAGTTCTCGGATCAAGACGGCAAAAAAAGGTATCGACTTACCCCAGAGAGTAACGATATTTCTGTGACCTTGAGAGATGGATTTCAACACTGAGATCTCATTGCGAATCTGTAGAGCGTTTGAAACGTAATCGAAGTGAGCATTTGGAACGAAATCGCGAAGAATACGAAACCGCTCAGAAAATAAATTCACCATATGCTCTCGACCCGCCATCAGTCGCTTGTTGATGACCTGAAGGAATTCATCGAACATCGGTTAGCTTATTAATCAGACTTGAGAGCAGGGAAGAAAGGTGGTGAACGAACCTTGCAAGCGTAATATTTGCCTGGAAGAGCAATCACAAGCCCCGAAGCAACATGATCAGCTACAGTTCATTTCAATTCCATCAATTACTGTGAAAGAAAGCTTTACCAGTCTTGATGTGAACACATTCTACATTCACGAGAAAGAGAGGGAGAATTTTGGAATCAGATAACGGTTCGATAAACCCCTACGCAGAGAAACTTCCCGCGAACTCACCTTTGACTACCGCATAGGTACCTTGACCTAGAGTCTGTTCAGATCAATCAATGCCAATAGGAGAGAGGGGAAAAGAGGTAGTCAGTCAGTTATCTCCTGAAGGTCAACGCGTTCCCAAACTCTTTTCGACTGAGAAAGGAAGTAGCACTCACTTTACCAGTCTTGTACTGTTAACCAAAGGGATCGTCAGGATTGATAGGAGAGGGAGCATGTGAAAGGACAGGGCAGCAATTGAGATCAGTTCGTTGAAAATGATGCGCGTGGAATCAGAGAGACTGCTCAATGGAGCTTGAGACTGACTTGACAAGGTACTGTAGCCGCCATTTGATGCTGATGCTGAATGGAGAAGATGAGAGAACGTAGGAAGCGTTCCGTTGAGAGAATAGGAGGTCTCATCATATGTTTTCTATTCGGTGGTCTAGGCCGAACAACGTTGGCGGTGCAAAAGACCCTCAAAAGCACTGTTGAGCGACACTTGCAACGTCTTGCAAGATGTTTCCCTGACAAGAGATTTCTAATGCGGTCAAAAAATGAGCCAGTACGGAAAAGATTGAAAATTGAAAAATGAGAAGAGATGAATGAATGAATGAGAAGAGGGGAGCTGAGAAGCTACAACCAAGGAGACGAGAGGTATTGAAGATTTGACAACATAGGAGAGACAGAGGGTAAGGAGGAGAGATGTGGAAATGAGCGAGTCGACGATGAATGATAGGAAGGAAGTGCGGGAGAGAAAGGCGTAGGTCTTTACTCCTCGTCGTCTTCGAGAGGCTTGTAGTGCTTGGCGAGCTCAGCTTTGAACTGTTAGGTCACGAAAGGGGGAATCATCAGCTCGTCTCATGCAGGGGAACTCTGGAGGTGAAGAGAAGGAAAACGCACGGCCTCGGCGTCGTCCCAGAGCTCTGCAGCTTCAACGTTCAAAGGAGAAGCATTGTTGGGTTCTACGAGCGAAGCGTTTCAGTCAAGAGCAGTCAAGAGAAAGATGGGCACTCGAAGTAAACTCACCTCCGAGAAGAGATTGGAGAGAGACGAGAATGGTAGAAACTGAGAGAGCAGGAGACCACTTCTCTTTCAAGATATCTGTTGCGATAGAGTGTAATAGTTCTAGTCAGTTCGGATTCTCCTGAAAGTGTCGAGCAAGCGGTGAAGTTGGAGTATGGAAGTTGAAATTTACCGAGACAAATGTTTCCGTGCATATCGACGTTGGGGTCTATCTCGAGATAAGGTATAAGCTCTTCATGGTAAGGGACAAAAAAATAATAGAAACAGCTCACGGAAGCAAGTGGATTCGAATCTAACTGTCGGTGCTTTGAAGGGGTAGTCTTGGTTGAACTTGAGGGAAATCGCGTAAACGTGACCCTCATAAGGCGTTCCCTGTTTCGACCATATCAGTCCGAGTTCGCTGAAGTTGTAGCTAAAGGGGAAGAGTCTCACCTCTGCACCCTCAAGTCGTCCAACCCAATAAGTTAAATCCGAATCAGATTCGGGGAAAGCGGAGATACCGGGAGCAGGAGGAGTCATCATGAGCGACATCAACTCTGATTGTAGCCTGTAAGGCACAAGAATCGAGGAAGAGAGGGAGGCATAGTCAGTTTTGAGCAAAGTTGAATGAAAAAAATGGGGCGTACCTCTTTGCTACACTCGCTGCGTTGGAAGCTTCTTTATCTTGTACGATATTCTTGCTCGATGAAGGGGCAGCAGGGAAAGCAGGGGAAGGGTTGGTGGTGGTCATGATCGTTGAATGATTTCTAAACAAAACACGACTCGAAATCAGCAATGAGAGCGGTTGATGGTTGTTCTGAGGGATCCGGGAGTAACGGACGCGTTTGTTTATGCTGTCAGAGGTAACTTGGTGGTTGGGAGTGATGGTAAGAAAGAGAAGAAGAAGCGCGCGTTCGAAATCTCAGATCTCAGTTCTCTCTGCCTCCTTCTCCTCATCCGGAGTTCTCCAGCACAACCAAGACTCTTATTGATGCACTACAAGTCAGGCGCGTCAACTTGCGCGTTCAGCTCGAGCGCTCTCTGCTTCTCGATCGTAATTTTCCGATCAATCAACTCCGACTCGAACCTCGAACTGACAGCACCCAAGTCGACTCATAGCTGAGCTTGACTGCATCTAATCATCTACTCAAGTCTCAAGAACAAATTTGGCGCACCGCTCGACCTTTGACCTCCCTCAGTTCCCTTCCACCTCGTCTCCTCCCTTCTTCGAACCAGTCCGAATTCTCTCCTTCACTCGGAGCCGTTTTGTTAGAAGCTACAGTATAGTGGACAATCTCGCCGTGCTAGTACGATCTGGGGAAGAGCGAAAGCTGAAGCTCTGCTTACTTTGTTTCTCTCCTTTCTTCGTGAGTCGCTGCGGGTCATTGTGAAGTGAACTCGCTTCGAGATAGTCCGAGCTCACGGTTTTCTCGAAGCGACTCACGAAGAAAGGAGAGAAACAAAGATCATTTGCATGAGACTCGGAAGGTGTCGGCTTGGGCCTTCTGGAGACTTGGAAAGTTTGATTCCGAGACTTCTCCTCGACCGTTTCGCTCAGGATTTCTCTTCATCACCTTTCCTTCCCCTTCGCTTCTCATCTGCCAAAACTGCATCAATGTCGAAGAAAGCAGGTGCCACTGTGAGTATTATCGCTGATTTCTCCTAGTACGAATTATGATTGACCCTCTCCGTGTTCTTGCAGAAACTTCCCCCTTACAGTCCTCCCCCCTCGGAGTGTGGCTCGACAGCCACTGAACCCCTCTTTGAAACCTCTCCATTTATCATCGAAATTTGTACCGCTACAAGAGCTCCGGTCGAAGGCGAACTGTACTCACTTGCAGATCTTAGAGATGGATTCCCGACAGGCTGGAAACTGGAACACCTCGGCTTCTTCGGCAGACCGCTCCTCAAGTCTACGAAGCAAGTCGTCGAGCATACGATTAGCTTCAAGCAGCAGCTGCACGCCACATCAACTTATGCATTCCTCGATGGCTTTCTATCGACAAGCGAAAGTATCTCAAAACACCCTTGTAAGTTCCGCAACGCAACTCCTTTTTGCCTGGCGCTGACAAAAGCTCAAATCGCAGTGGTAGTTCTTTGCCGATCGAAGGAGGCTGCAAAGACCGTGCACGAGTGGAGACCTTCTACCTTGCGGCGCGTTTTCGACAGATCGAAAGTTCTGCTCAGTCCATCGGACGCCAGAACAGTCCTCATCGCCACCGAGTCTGAAATCGAGCCAGTGGATCTAGCCACGCTAGATATGCTCTGCAAGGATCGGGAAACGAGGAATGCACCACGTTCAACGCAAGTTGAACAAGAGAAAATTCTTCTTCACCTGCTGGTAAGTCGTTCTGTGCAGCTCATACACATGTACACGACTGAGATCAGAATCATATGGCTTAGATCAAGTACCTCTGCTTCACTCGGATTCCGTCGCCTGAAAGGACAACCTGAATTCTGCGGAGAAAGGCTTGATCGAACTCGTGGTAAGTGAACGAGCCATCGTTCTCGAAAGTGGATGCGGTCGCTAAACCCTTTCCTTTCGTTAGTATCGCTACGTTTGTCAAGACTCGATTGCCGCTTATGATTGATCTTTGGGACTCTAACGTTTTTTCGCGATCCATTCTGAACCTCTTCTCTTTCTGTGAATTTCAGCTCGTTAACCCCCACGCTGCTCAAGAATAGAACTTATGAGCATTCGAGAAGCTCCTCGTGCCTGTCTCGGCTCGAGGTCTCGGAAGCTTCTACAATTAGCGTGTTCTGGCAACTTGTCTCGCTCCTTGTTTTGCCTCTTCTCCCCCTCGTCGAGTCAGTCTCCAGCTCGCCGTTACTCCCTACACCTAGCTCTAATCTCGGAATGGTCAGTAGCTCTTCTCTCCTCAAGAGAGACGGATCGTACGCTGACTGAGCTCGGTTGAACAGAAGCAACCTCCCTCCCCAGCTCCATCTGACTGCGAGTCGATCTCAACGATCTCTCTCGTATCTCAGAAAATCAAACCTCTGCCTCGATTCAAGCCCGCTGTTCCGTCACAAGGTTTATACTATACGCTCAACGACCTGAAAGAGAACACTCTGACGGCCTGGAGCTTCGAACAATGCCAGTTCTCAGAAGGCAAGAAGCCCTCGCTGGCGCCTGAAGCAGGAGAGAAACAGCTGCTACGTGCACGAGCAGCCTCTGCCTTTCTCGAAGCGCACAAAGTTTCAACTCGGTTCAACGAAAAACATCCTCGTAAGCTGCCTTTCCCCCCCCCCTGCACGAGGCTTTTCTAACGTCCTCTCATGTCGCAGTCGCCGCTCTATGCCAATCGAAAAGTGCAGCAAGAACACTGAGAACGTGGTCGCCAACAACACTTCGTCGCTTTCTCGAATGCTCGGCAAAAGGTATCAAGCCGGACGAGGCACTCACGGTCATGGTAGCCACAGAAATTCCAATGGACCCGGTAGACGCAAGAACTGTGGATATGTTGAACGCAAATTATCAGAAATCTGCGAATTGGGGCAGTGAATTTCTTTCGAAAGCGGACCAAGTTCTCACTCATCTGCTTGTGCGTCTTTCGGACCTACTTCCTCCACTGATGTAGCCAGCTGATCTATCGGTTGTACCTACAGATCAAATACATCTGCTTCACTCCCATGGATGCAGCATAAGATCTAGATCTCGGTTTTCGTAAATAGGTTTCGTTCGTTCCCTCCATGTTGTAGACTTAGTGCCTCTTCAATGTAGCTGTAACCTCTGACATCACATCCTCTTGTCTCTGTCAGAGCATCGTAAGAGAGAGTGAGAACGATTAGTCGTAATTCTATTCCTGCATTTTATCGTCTACTGCAGTTTTTTCTCCCTCTTCTTGTTCTAATTTCCAAATCTTGATCAATCCGTCATCTCCTGCGGTAGCGAACCAATCTTCACAACCTTTCCACCGTGAATCAACGTCCCCGGAAGAATCATTCTCCATTTCTTGACCGTTTTCTTCTTCTTCTTCTCCTCCTTCGAGAGATCGTAGAGTCGCTGCAGCTTTTGAAGGCGAGAGAGTACACCATTTGATAGAGTTGATATCTGATAGACCGTGTGCATCTTCTAAAGTGACGAGTGAGGTTAATGTAGGTGCTGCTTCAGGTTCTGTCGAAGTTGGTCGAGTCTGACAGAAAGAAAAAAAAAGGTCAACTCTCCGGACCTTACGAAAAAGCGGTAGGAAACGAGAAGAAGAAACTCACAACCTGCCAGATTCTAATCTTTCCATCTCCTCCACAAGTAGCAATCCTGCCCAATCCTCCATCTTTCTCATCGATTCCACCTTTTTTCCAATCCAAACTGTAAACACTCCTCTCGTGAACCCCTTCCATCTTTACAACTTCCTTCCATTCAAACCTCTCTCTCTGACCTATCCTAACTCCAGATCTACTCCAAGGTCCCATAGATCCACCTTCTTCTCGTTTAGCTTCCCCTGCAACTCCAACTTCGGTTTTCAATTCTATCCGTTTCCAAACCTTCAGAGTCAAGTCATCCCCGGTTGAAGCTAGGTAATGACCGCAAGGAGAGAAGGAAACCGACCAGACGGTACCGTGGTGAGAAGGGGATAGTTTGTGAACCAAAGTCCATTCATCGTCGTAAGGATCTGGAGCGTACAAGTGGATCTGATCATCGTAAGATGAGGAAGCTAGCAGCTACGATAGATAGCGAGAATGAATGAGCAGATTAGTAATTGGCGCGAGAGAGAGAGTAAAAGGAAGAGTTGGCTCACTTCTTCATGAGGATGCCAAGTTACACATTTCACATCTTGAGTGTGTTCCATCAACACTGCGAGACATTCGAATTCTGCTGGTCCGACAGCTGTAGACGAAATCGGAGTATCTCAGCTTTCAATGACTTGGACTACTAGGGGAGAGAGACCTAGAGTAAAGGGAGGAAAAAAGCTTACCTTCCCATACCCAAACTGATTTATCTCTCGAACAACTCGCCAATAATCTACCGTCTCCACTCCAACTGACGCTCTTGCATTCACTTTCGTGACCTTCTAAAGGATCTACAGCTTCCCATTCACCATCACCTTGTTCTCCTTCTCCTGCAGTTGAATCATCTAAACCTGCTTCGTTTATTCTACACCAAATCCCGACTGTCGAATCGAACGACGCAGTAGCTAGAGTTGTACCGGTTGGTGAAAAGGACAAGTTCCTAACTGTACGAGTATGGGAAGTAGGGATCGTCGAAGAGAGGTGGAATCGTTCAGAAGTTGAAGATTCAGAAGAGGAGGGAGGTTGGAAAGAATAGAGTCGGATCGATTTGTCACTCGAACAGGATGCGAGTAGAGGTTCGGAAGGTGACCAGTCTAGACTCCATGCTGTAGAGAGAGAGGGAGATGTAGAGAGGAAAGTCGAATGATGAGATCAGTTTCGCAGAGAGAGCGAGAGAACGGAACGAGGGCGGAGTATACCTCTATCTTGATGACCTGACAAGGACTGTATCAGCTCTATCCGAGTCATATCGAGAACAGCTAGAGTCAATAGTCGAGAGTCAACAAATTCCCGAATCAAATTGATCAACTCATCTCTTTCCTTCTATCCACCTCACTAGATCTCGAGACTCGACTGTGACTACTCAGAAAGTATGTCCAATCCAAAGCCAGCTCACTTCAAGCTTGAACAAGCGATCAGATCCAATATTTTAGCGTTATCTCCTTACCGATGCGCCAGAGATGATTACAACGAAGGAATCCTACTAGACGCAAACGAGAACTCGTTAGGTCACTCTCTACCGAAAGATGATTCTGCAGACAGTACGTCCCACTCGTTCCTGCCCTCTCTCTCCAGTCGAGTGCTTAACCGCCACTTTATCGGCTTTTAGCTTCGTTCGACTCTTTATCATTGAACCGGTACCCTTCACCAACTCACGACGATGTCAAAACTCTATTGTGCAAATTACGAGGAGTCCCTTCCCCTAAAAACTTCTTCTTGGGAGTAGGTTCCGACGAAGCTATCGATTTATTATTCCGAATCACTTGCACCCCTGGCAGAGATAGAGTGTTGGTCTGTCCACCTACTTATGGAATGTATGGAGTTTGTGCTCAAATCAACGATGTAGAAGTTGTCAAAGTACCTCTAGATGTAGAAGGAGGTAAATTCTTACCAAAAGTTGACGAGGTAAAAAAAAAAAAACCGAAAATCTCTCTACTTCTGTTCATCTTTTCGTACTCACTGCTCTCTCTCTCTCTCCCATACAGATCAACAAAACTTTGTCAGAAGCTGCCAACTCTCCGAACCCTATCAAACTCACTTTCCTCTGTTCTCCCGGAAATCCTACGGGGACGCTCATTCCTCTCTCATCGATTCGACAAGTCCTTCAGAACCCAGATTATCAAGGATTGGTAGTAGTAGATGAAGCCTATATCGACTTCGCAGATGAACCAGATCAAGAGAGTGCAGTCAAACTGTTGATTGAGGAAGGTTGGGATAATTTAGTAGTTATGCAAACTTTGAGTAAAGGTTTCGGTTTAGCTGCTATTCGGTGAGGGTCACCCTCTCTTCTTCTCTACACTCCCCTTCTCGAGCTGACCAAAGAGTCCATTGATCGCCTCCTTAGTCTCGGAGTCGCAATCTCTTCACCACCGCTAGTTCAAATCCTCAACAACATCAAAGCACCTTACAACGTTTCTACCCCTACCGCCTCTCTAGCCCTTCGAGCTCTCTCCCCTTCAGGTCTCTCAAAATTCTACGAAAACATTTCAACTTTGAAAGAGAACCGTACTTGGTTAGCTGAAAAACTTTTAACCCCTCAAATGCAACAATTGGGAGTCGTACAAATTTTAGGTAAACCTCACGCGAATTTCTTGTTGGTACAAATTGGGAACAAACAAGAGGTTGATAGACCTGATAACGAGAGATCAGAGAGGTTGTACAAGTACATGGCGGAACAAGATAGAGTTGTCGTTAGGTTCAGAGGGAAAGAGTTGGGTTGTGAAGGTTGCTTGAGGGTTACTGTTGGAAGCAGAGAGGAATGTGAGAGAGTCGTAGAGAGGTTGAAGGCTGGATTGGAGAGGGAATAGAATAGGTTTGAGGGCTAGATAGGATTTCGATCGTTGAAAATATTATCATTTCGTTCGTACTTTCATTTTTCCGTCTCTCAAGCAAGGATGGACCTCTCTATGGATGGGCAATTGAGCAGTTTCTAGACAGCTCAAGTAAAGAAGTAAATAAGATTTCGTTTCCCTCCTTTCCTCAACCTTCCATCTCGGAATCGAAAACTATCGAGAAAGCCAAAATGGCTTCAACAATTTCAGCCCCTCCTCCCACTTGGACCCTGCATCGGCACGTCTCAGACTTGATCTGATTTGGGGAACAAAGTTCTGAGCTGTCAATCAGAAATGAGTTGGATGAGCACCTTTTTCGAACGAAGACGGAGAAACAAGGTTCACCATAATGCGTTCGAGGGCCTCCGAAATTTCCTCTGGGACCGGGTAGTCAGGAATCGGGTACGCTTCTTGGTAGAGCTTGATGGCATTGGCATCGATCGGGTGAAGCGTAACGTATTGACGGTTGATCTCGAAGAATCGGCTCGCTTCGACAGGCGTGAGCCGGCGATTCGATTGAGCCAATAGGTATTCCAACAGCCGACGATCAGACTTCATGATTGACTTTGTCATACTAGGATCGAAAGTCGTAACTGCTCACCTCGGAAGGAAGGGCGACGAGAAATCACAGATCAGTGTCAATGTGTTTGATAAGAAACGCTCGAACTCACCGGCACAAGCCTTACTCTTGATCAGTTCCAGACATCGAACGTAATCTACAACTATCTTGCCGATTGGGAGCTTCTGCGCCTCCTTCGCCGTGAGAGCGGAAGGCTCGACTGCAGCCTTTGCCTTAGGAATCTTGCGCAGTTCCACCAGCTCAGCCATCCAGCCCGATTGCTGCAAGACTCTACGAGTGGCGAACATGAGTAGGGGATCTATCAGGGCGGGCGAGTGGACCAGCGAAGGAAGGAGGAAAGAAGCAGCAAAGCGGACTTTGCTTTTTTTTTCTTTTTTCTTTTCATACTAAGGAGCGATCCGAGCGGGCCGGAAACTCCGCCAGCGACGAAAACGACGATAGCGTGAAAATTTCTACATATCGGCCTTTGATACACTTGTCCTCTCGAGGGCTATTGTGCCAGATTTTTGAACATTGACAGCGAAACTATTCCGTGACAAGCTTCTGCCTCGGAAACCCCCTGGTCTGCGTCTCTCATGGGACTTCAGCTGCCGCGCTTTCGTGCGAGGCTGTACACGCAAGGAGAGAGACGAAGCTGGAACTGAGATATAGAATTTCATCTTTTGACCTTTCGAAACTGTCTCAAGCTCGACAGTTCGCTCAACAGTAGATTGAGTGAGGGAAGAAGGTTTTCATCTACAGAGGCAGTTCATTACTATGCTTCTGTGGGAGTCAGGTGAAGAAGGTTTCTTGCTCACCACGAGACGCTCGACGAATTCCAAAGCTACTTCTGGAACGAAGGGAGCCGACTTCCCCAGGAAAGCGTAATGATACTTGTATAAGGTCTTTTGATCGATAGCATACATCGTGTGGTAAACCTTTGCACGATTGAACAAGTCGATAGCTTGAGCGGGTATGAGCTTGCTATCCGAATTCACGAGAAGGTACTTGAGAACTCGGTCATCCCAGTTCTTCAACGTCTCGGTCATTCCAAGGTCGAAGAGAACTACTGTAAGATTGGGGAAGGCAAAGAGTGAGGAGGGAACGATAACAAGAGGGAAAGTCTGCAACTTACGAGGATGCGAGGTTTCCTTCGCAACGGCTAGACAGTTGAGGTAGTCGAGCACCTTCTTTCCGTAAGATAACCCGCTGATCTCTTCAGCTGTCATTTTGAAGACGGGGACCTTTTGAGCGACCACGTTGCAGAGCGACGTTTCGCTCGAGTTGGAGTTTGAAGCGCTTGAAGAGTGGACAGTCATCTGCGTTGGTAGAAGAGGCTGCTCGAACTCTACTGAAGGAGGATGAGAGATAGCAGGAGAGAAGAAAGAGAGAGAAGCCGGTCTTTACTTTTCTCCTGAAGGCGATCCGAGCTCCGTGCTCAGGCCAACGAGGTTCGTCACATCAGCCTCGCTCCTTCTTCCTCACTTCTGCACTCTCTCCCTCCGAGTCTCTCTCCGAGCTGTCATGCCAACTAACAAGGTAAGTTCAAGGAGACCTGCAGGTTCACCAGTCAACGTCAGCGTCAACATCTTCCGAGCAAACTCAAAATTCTGCTTGACAGGCTCGAAACGAACTGGAGGATCCGGGAAACTCGTCTGATGACTCTGATACGGACGGATGGGACCGTACTATTCGTCTTCTCGAACAAATTCGACTCCACTCTTGGAAGTTCGAACGGGTCGAAGATCGAGAAGCGTCGATGAGGCTCTGGCATTTTCTGAGCGAATCTGTCAAGGAGAACTTCGAGTACCTCGATCCGAAGATGCGAGTGGCTCTACTCAACGAGCTTCGACAATGCTTGGAGGAAGTCAAAAAATCGACGAGCTTTTCGAGTTTTGAAAATTTCATCTGGAACAAGACTGAGGGTAGAACTACTGGAGGACAATTGAGGGTTCTTGAATGGGTATTCAAGCAAGAGCGAGGCAAGGAAAATGGCGTGAGTCAAGGTACCTTAAAAGTTGAAACTTACGATTTCAGATCCTGACGACGATACTTTTTTAACATGCAGTTACGCCCTCCATGGCATCCAGCGATGCTCTCAAGCCCTTCGTATCGTAGTCTCAGTCAACGGAAGCAATTCATCTACAAAGCTTGAGTTTGATAGTGATTTTCTATTTCTGTTGCAAACTGCTTCACGAATCCACATCGTATCTGGGAGGGCGGGTCGAGTCTTCGTGCAGCCTCTTCTTGAATTGTGTGTACTACACGAGAGAGCTTCGACAAGCCTTCGGCGTCGAGATATCGAGAAAGAGCAAAACTATCAGAAATGGTATTAACAACAAAAGGAAATTTTCTGCGAGCGATATCCCTTCCTACGAGCTTCTAATTCTTCGAAGCTTCTCCGTCGATTCGCCTCTTCTTGTTTCCCCCTTCTCCGAGATCTGCAACATTTCCACCATTCGAGAGGCCACGCTCTAGCTCCTCGATCCTCTTCTTCAACACCTCGTTCGCTTCTTTCGTCTTGTCCAACTCGGTTTGAATTTTCTTAATCTCTTGATCCTTCAACAATTTGTCCAAAGTCCACTTGTTCAAATCTGCTTGTTTCTCTTGTCGGAGTTGTTGAATGTATTCGATCCCACGACCTAGGATTTCAGACTTGTTCGGTTTGTTGCCACGACCTTGAGACGTGGTGGCTCCTTCGGGAGGAGTAGGAGCGGGAGGAAGGAGAGCAGCGAGAGAATCGAGTCCAGCATTGATCGTTTCACGACGACGACGTTCTACTTCTTTCTGTGAGCAGCAACAAAGGAACGATCCGTCGAAAACGAGTCAACGACCGAGGAAGTAGATGGAGAGGTAAAAAAAGCGAGAAATCGAACGCACATGATTAGCTTTCCTACTCCTCTCCCATTCCTCTTCAGTCATTCCTTTATGCTCGTTCCCGTTACCTCTGGCACGTTTCTCTCCTTTCTTGTCCCTAGTTTTCCCTTTCGCACTAGTCTCAGACGTAGCTGAAGCGGCAACTCCTGCTCCACCTTCTCCTTCTCCAGAGTTATCCAATTCGTCTTGTTCAGCTTGAGTAGCTTCCTGTTGTTGGTGTTGACGATTGAGGTTAGGTCGGGAATTGGAAGAACCGGGAAGAGGAGCGGAAGCAGAGCTGGGAGAGATGGTAGAGTCGTAGGTAGAGGAGATGTTTGGGAGATTGAGGGTTTCATCGGGAGAACCGGGAGCACTGAATTCGAGTCACGTTGCGAGAGTTGAAGTGAGCCAAGAGGTACAGAATGGTAGGGAAGAGGAAAGGGTGAGCTCACTCCAAGGCAGGAGTACGTCTCGAGCGAGCAGTGCGAGTAGGACGATTCGTAACTGGTTCGCTATGGTGAATTTGAAGTTGAGGTTGATGTTGAGTATTTTGTTGAGCCATCTGGATTTTTTAACGACATCGGGAGATTAGCTCAGCTCGGGACAAGAGATAGGGGTAGAGAGAATGAGAGAGACAAGCTGAGCGAACGAACCTCTGCTAAAATTTGAGAGATTTGTTGATCATCTCCAGTCCTTTCTCCAGCATGCATACTCATATCCATTCCACTACTATTGACGTTCTCGACTACTGGATGAGGATGAGAGTTGGAAGTTGAAAGAGTTGTTGTTGATGAAGATTCACCATTCGCAGAACCGCGCGAAGTAGGAGCTTTGCGAGGTGGCATAACTGCTTGTAGTATCGAGTACACTTTGTAGCGAGTGGTGTAAGTCTATTACGAGGGTTAGATAAGGTGTCAACAAGAGATCTGACTCGGTCATGTTTCGACAGTTTGAAGCGCCAGGAGTATCGAGAGAGATAGCTGACTGACCTGAGTGCGAGTTGAATAGACCGCTCAAAGGTTGAGATCGAGTCTGAGGGGGAGGAAGGGAGGGAAGGGGAGGAGGAAGAAGGGAGAGAATACAAGAGGAAGGAAGCACGTGTTGTCTCGATCCTATCACGTGTTGTAAGATCCGGATCGAACTTGCACTCGTGACTGTTCTAGCAACTCACAAAGCTCGACACTATCGTAGTAAAACTGCTTCCGGGAGAGATTCGAAGCGGTCGAGAGTAGATTCGTTTGAGAGAAAAAAACAAGGTTGCAAACTAACAAAGAGATGGAGCGCTGTAGATTGTACAGTTGTCGACGACTGGGAACTACTATCGGCGGGGAATAGAAAAGAGACAGACAGGACGGAGAGAAGAGAGGAAGAGAGAGAGAGAGAGAAATCGGAAACGATTGCATTCGAAGATTTCGATTTTTTGGGTTCTTAGTGAGCTCCGTATCCTCCTGCTCCTTGTTGAGGATATCCGTATCCAGCTTGACCAGGCATTGGAGTCCTACCTCCTCCTGCACCGTATCCAGGAACAGGAGTTCTACCACCTGCGAAAGCTCCTCCAACACCGGGCAAAGGAGTTCGTCCACCTGGAACTCCTCGATATTGTGAACTAGCTCCTCCGAAAGGTGTTCTTCCTCCAGTTGCACCAGGGTACCCAGGAGTCTTTCCACCAGCTCCAGCTCCTCCTCCAGCACCACCGGAACCCATGTTCGCAGAGTACCATTTCTTGAATCCGTTTGCGAGTTGTTGAACGGTAGGCTGGACTACTCCGAAGAGAGAGAATCCTTCAGGTACGAGTTTGACAGGCTATCAAGAGAAATCATTGATCAGATTGGGAAATTCAGAACATATCAGGAGAGGAAAAGCTTTGTGGGGGAAGAAACCTACGAATTGACGAATTTCAGATTTCTCGTTCGCTCGGAAACCAAGAATGATTTCTCCAGCTCGTTTCTTATCCGTTGACCAAGCGAAAGCGTAAGCAGCTCGACCAGGGTTCGATTGAGTGAAGATTTGCAAGAATTTGTCTAATTTCGAGATGACTTTCAGCTCGAATATTTTGTAAGTCGCAGAAGGAAGGAATTTTCAAGCTCACCTAGTTGTTCTTTCGTTCCCTTCCACCTATCGTTGTTCGTGAGTTCGTTGACTTTCCTAGCCATCGTTTTGATGTGTGCCTCGATCAGTTCGTCGAGATCAGAGTATTTGTGAGTAGGATCAGTTCGGAATTGAGTTCCGAGTGAGAATTCGTCAGGTTTGTTGAGTTCATGTACAGCTGTAGGAGAACGGGAGTCAGCACATGCTTTTTGCGGGAATCAAACTGTAGAGACAGAAAGCTAACCGAGATGCTGATAGATTCCTTCGTCAACTTTCCAGGTAACTGCGAGATGATCTTCCCTCGAAGAAGGTCGAATGATACAATCTCCTCTCTGCATCGAACTGAGCATCTCCTCGGCCTTTCCAGAATCAACGTTGTGGAAATTAGGATGTTTGATAATCCTTTGAGGTCGACCAGTCTTCTTCTGTTGAGCTTTCTCGAGAGTTTGTTGTTCTCGAGCGTCCTTCTCCTTGTCGAAGTATCGATCTTGAGGAGTCAATCGACGTTCTCGATCTCCTTGGGCGATCAAGTTCTCCTGAGTTGTCAGTTCGACCTGGAACTCGCCCCATTTGACGTCCATGACCATCGCTTGGAGAGTTTGACCTTGACGGAGCTTCGTGAAAGTTTGGTTGTTCGTTCGGTATTCGTGAGAGATAGTTCCATCGATTCCACAATCGAGTCGAACGAGAACCGATTCGTCGGGAGCGACTCGAACGACTCGAACGGGAACGATCAACCCACTGTCGAGAGTCTTCTCAGTTTCTCCAGTTAACATCGTGAAGAGTTCTTGAGGTTGAGGAGGTTCGAACGGTCGACGAAGTTCTCGGAACGGACCTTGCATCTCGTCTCGAATCTTGTAGAGTGCGAGTCTTTTCGGGGCCGAAAGTACTTTCGCCAGTTCGCTTGCGAAGTCGTCGAGAGCGAGATCGTTGAGCTTCTTGACGTCGTCATCGAAGAGATCTGCGACTGCTTTCGAGGCGGGAACGTCGACCAAATCCTCCTCGTCGTACTCCATCGCGTCGGCAGCCATCTTCCTAGCGACATCATAGTCTTCTGGGTGGATACGAGTGTCGTCGAGGATATCTGGATCTCCATCCTCCTCCGAATCGCGACCGAGATCGGCAGCGAGATCGTCTTGACGGATTCGAAGGAAAGAAGCAGCATTGACGAAGACTTTCGGCGGCAACAGAGCTTGAGGTAGGACCGAATAGCGAGTAATGATCGTTCCACCCTAGAGAAGTCACGACCAGGGTCAGTCTTCGTTTTGAAGGAGAGAGAGCGCGCGGAAAAGAAAGACTCACGTGAGAAGCGATCTTTTTGACGAACGCTTCAGCTTTTCGGTGACCGAGACCAGCGACGTAAGGGAGAAGGTGAGCGTAGTAGACATTGCGGGCAGCCTTGTTGACATCGACTCCGACCTTGTTCGTAACTTCGATCAGTCCTCGTTCGAGAGCTTCGACAACCTTGTCTTTCGAGAGCTGTCAGAGCAACGAGATAATGGAGTCAGTTGCGAACATCTCTGAAGAAGAGCGAGATGAGAGGAGTTTACGAATTTCTGGTTAGGATCATAAGTCAACGCAGCGAGATCTTGACCGAGAGCGGCGTATTCATTGAGAGGACTTTGAGCGTAACGAGCGAGACCGACACAGTACTTTGCGACAGGAGAAAGTTCCGAGAACTCTGTCGCTGCTCGAGCACTGTTTTGGTAGATCCTTGCGACTTCGTCGTTGACGTAGGTTGATTCGAAAGCTGCTCTAGCGTCTTTCCTCCTCTCCCTCTCGTCAGCTGGTAAGGCCTTCTCGTCCTCTTCGTGATCCTCGTCCATCTCGTTCTCCCTGATCTCCCTCGAAACGTTTCCGGCGAGAGCTCGGAATTCAGCCATCAACCGACGAGTGTTGGGAGTGAAACCTCCAACTACAACGACTTGAGGTCGGCGACGTTTCAAGAGTTCAACGAAAGCTTCATGTTGAGATTCTTCCATCGATTCGAGAGAGTCGAGTTTGAGGTGTTCACGGAAGTGACCATCGGCATCGAGGAAAACCGCGTAAACTGAATCTCGTCTAGGATCTCCGTTTCCTTGAGAGATCGCGAGTACCGAAGGAGTTTGACCAGGTTCCATCGTTCCATCATCTCGGCACCAAGGAGCGTGATCGATGCGCTGTGAGCATAGAGAGTGTCAGTCCAAAGCAACCAGAATAACAAGAGCAGAGAGAAGCAAAGACTCACGGATTCTAGCCTTCGCTTGATAGCCATCATGACCAGTTCTTCAGCTTCCTCCTTCAGGGCCGTTCTCATCCATTGTTCTCCCAGCGGTAAAAGGAATTCCTGGAGAGCTTGTTTAAGGATGTCGGTTCTCAAATCGTTCCATTCATCTGCGAGACCTGAAGTGTAATCTGAGAGGTAGTAGTTGGAGAGCTCCCTGACGATGAGATCTCGAATGTTCTGAGGTAGAGTGACGGAGACGGTAACGAGTCCTTCTGCTTCAGCGGCGAGGATTTGTAACCATTGAGGGGAGCGAGCGAAATCGTGAACGGGTTTCTCTCGTAGGTATTTGAAAGACTACGGTCGAGAGATGAGCAAGTGTCAGGTCTAATTATACAGATGGCAGACAGAGGGCGAGAAGGCTTACGTAGAAGAGATTCATGTTGTCAATTTTCGATTGTCCTTCTTTCGTAGCAGTCACTGTAACTTTCGCTGAAGACCTGAAATGCCTCCTCGCGAATTGTCTCAAGATTGGATCGTGACCGATTTCGTGAACGACAATGGATTTGGCAGCGTCGAGTACTCGCTCCCACGAGGAGAATTCGGCACCTGAAACGTATTTGTCGGCGAGTTCTTGAGGAGTTTCAGTAGGATCTTCGGCAAAGTGAGTTTTGGTACCAGAAGCGACGTCGAGAGCGAGATCGGAAGATGAGATTCCGATTTGCTACGAATGACATGAGAGAAGATCATCAGTTCTCCGCGAATCTCGAAATGAGGAAGAGATTAAACTCACCTCTGCGAGCTTGTTAACCATACTCTTCTTCAAACTTTCGTAATCGCTTTGACGGTTCGCCCTCTTGGTCATACCAACCTTTGCCATAGCGTGTTCCTCATCATCTTCTCGGTTCTTCTTCAACTCTTCCAATTTCTCTCCATATTTCTCTTTGAGCCATTCTTGAGCATCCTGAATCTCTTCTACCGTTTCGAGTTGTTGCATCAACTCTTCAAAGTAATCGTCTTCGATCTCGAGTTCCTTGAATTGTTTTTGTAGAGTAGTTCGTCGAGTGAGGAAAGCACGGTAACGGAAAGAGAGTGAAGAGATCCTCCAGAGGTCGTGTTCGAAGAGAAGGAAATGGGGTCGGTCTTGACCGGGAGGGAAGTGTACGAGGTGATCGGATCGATGAGTCCAGATGAAAGGAGGTTCGAAGAAATCGACGTTGATGAATCGAACGACTGCTTCGATAGCGGTAATGAAAGCGTCGTAGAGAGGTGGTAGGTTGCCGTTCTCATCTTTGAGGATGTATCGCTCGATAGCTTCTCGTGGCATCTTTTGAGACATCCAGAGTGCGGCAGGTCGAATTTCGGATTCAGGGATCAAACTTTCGAGTTCTCCAGATTCTTCGTTGATGACTGGTGGGTTCGATCCGCAGGCGAGTTGGAATCGTTCAGGAAGATCAGTGTTTCGGATTCTGTCGTCTCCTTCTGTCAACATGCGAGAAGCGATTTCTGAAGGTTCGAAGATCTATCCGATCCAACGAGAAGCTTGTTAGCTTTCGAGTCTTACAGTCGCGGTCAGTGAGAGCTTACATCTTTGAGGTTCTTCTCTTTCGGTTGCGTTTCCTCGTCCTCTTCCATTGCCCAAGCGTAGTCTTGACCAGTTCCAAACACTTCTGCAACTTCCTGCCAAGCTTCTGCTGTGATTCCTTCGACACTTCCCATTCCGAAACCTTTCCTCCCACCAGCTTTCCTCTGATCTCGTTTCTTCTGTTTCTCCTTCCTCCTCCTCCTCCTAGCTCCCTCGTCTGAATCTTCGTCTGAACCTCTCGCAGAATCATCGTCTGTATCGTCTTCGATGAACCCTGCCATCTCATCTGCGTCGAAGAGATTCTCTACTCCTCCAGCATCTCCCTCTCCTTCTCCTTCGTCGTCGAAAATGTTTACGAGATCTCGTGAGTTTGAAGGTGATCCAGAATCGGCAGATACGGAACGGCGTCGACGCAATCGTTTCAGTTTGTGTTTCTACGAACAATCGAAGTCAGAATCAATACGAAAGAGGTTGATGGGAGGGAAGCGAGAAGGGAAAAGCTCACTTTAGGTTGAGCTATTTCTAGTCCAGTATTCTCTGCGAGCAAAGCCAAATCATCCTCATCGAGATCTCCTTCTACTCGAGTCAATTCGGTATCGCAAGTCAGTAACCCCAAGTCACAAAGGAGAGGAGAATGTGCAGTAAGGGTTGCTCACCATCTTCAGAGAGGTTCTCTCTTCTACGTTTCTTTCCCTCTCCATCTGCATCTGCTTCTCTGTTCTTGTCCTTTCTTCTCTTCTTCTTGCGTCTTCTACGTTCTGTAGCTTCGTCTTCATCTACGATGAAACCTGTAAGGGAGTGAAACGGATTGAATGATCAGTCGTCTCGTCGCTGCAACGCGAGCTTGTAAGATACAGCTAGCTATCTCGTGGATCTACTAAAGAGTAGTCAAGAGGTACAGGAGAGTCTCGAGACTAACCTTTCCTGACCTCACGTTCAGCTTCGGAATCGTCCTCTTCCTCTTCTGAACTATCTGAAGGACTGTCTTGTCCAGGTCTCAAATCAACTCCTTCTCCTTCACTAGATGCTGCCGCTGACTCTTCATCTGAAGCTGCTTCTTCCGCTTGAGGTTGAGTAGAACGAGATGGATCTGGTGATTCAGACATTTCTCCTCTTCTTCCTTTCGGTCGATCAGGGTGAGAGGTACGAGAGTGAAGTTGTTATTCAACTCTCTTTCTCACTCGTTCTAGGTCGAGTGAGGGGTATAGGGAGAGAGTTGTGGAGAGTAAAGGAGCGGAATCGCTTCTCTCCTTCGTTTCATCTCTACCACTTGAGCCCGTCTCGCTTAGAGGCTGCTCAGCTTGTTCAGCTACTGCTTAGTTGATAGTTTCACCGACCGAGTCGCGCCCCGCTCTTCTCCAAGTCGTTCCAACTTGACTTCCCTCTCAATCCTCACTTCACCACTCCTTCGTCTCCTACGATCTCCCAGTAGGCTGCTTCGTGCTGCGTTGTACTCTGACACTACTATCTAAGGCCCACATTTGGATCAATCCAGGTTCAAGTAAAAACTGCAACTTTTCTCCCTCCCTTCTCAACTTCCTTTCCTCCTCTTCGCTCATGAGCGAACAGTTCGACTTCTTCTACTCGGTATCGATACTGCTTAGTCCTCGGTCAACTTATCTAGGAAACGCTAAGACCAAGTCAAATGTTATCTTCCTCTTCTTCTTGGCTCCTCTTTCTCACTGTCGACGGAAGAATACGCAAGAAACGGTGGGTGAGAGGGATAGGATGGCACTAGGACTCTAGAGGAGAACAGAGCATTCGTTGTGGAGGGGGAGTCCAGGAGAGACACAGCAAGGGGGAAGTGAAGGTGAGAAAGAAAAGAAAAATGGAGTAGGAGGACAAAAGAAATGAGTCTCTACGCTTCAACATCAGATGGAATCGCCATAGATGAGTTGCTGACGGGAATGGAGACGGAGGAGGTGACCATTGTGGCGGGAGAGAGAGTGAGCTGCGGAGGAATGGTGACCGGAATTCGAAGCGTTCGTTTGCCAGGGAGGGAGAATCTACAGCGGTGCGGGCATCAGGAAGTACGGACGAGCTCGACAGCGACCGACACTTACTTGTGCCCGACGATAGTAGTCACCAAGGCAATCCCCTAGGAGAGGGAAGAAAGGAGACGGCTTCGAAAGAGACCTCAGGCTCTTGAGGGCATAATCCATGTTTTTCTGTAGGGTTGTGACAAACGCTCCTGCTTTCGTGCTTCCCTCGATAATGTAGTCTACAAACTGACTTAGCTCTTTCGTCAACTCTTCTTGCTCCGGCTTGTCGTGTCCATCAATTTTTCGGTAAATCAACGTAAGTCTAACACCCAACGCGTATTTCAAGTACGACTGAGCCTCCACGTTGTTGTACGAATCGGACTTCCTCGCTACAGCCTCTGTTAGCAATTGCAACTCGTCCTTGAAGGCCTCAATAGAGTTTGGTTGCCTACGCCTTGGTCCTCGAGGAACGTTTGGAACGCCTTGCCGGGGCGGTTCGGGAGATGACATTAGGTGAAGTAGACGAAAGAAGAAGCAAATAGGCTTGAGGACCTCGCAGAAATCAAGTGAGCTCGCGCCTATTCACGAGGCTCGCGCTCGCACACTCCTCGACAAGGTCAAAGCTCCTACGTCCACTCTTCTCTACAACCTTTGTTGTGAAGCTTCGGACTTCTCCCGCATCGTGATGTCCTCACATCATCTCTCCGCGCAAGATCTGATCGACGACATCGTCGACTTCTGTCGAAGTCGCGCAGATAAAAACCTTTCAAGCTGGCACCTTTCTGTGGAAAGGCAAGTCAGGAACTGTCCAGTCGAGAAACGGAATCAAATGGTCATCACTCTGGGTTGGGTGAAGGACAGAGTCGAGCGAGGAGAACCTTTGATGATTGTGAGTAAAGTTCACCTCACGATTCTTTCGAGCTCTCTCCCGCTGATGATTCTGAACCGCGCAGCCCATGAACCGCGGACTCAGTGTCAACCCTGCGTTTGAACCGAGTCGTATCGTCTCTGGAAGCGTGAAGGCAGCACGCCGCGATGTAGGTCTGTCGTTCAGCACGACTTCGTATTTCTATCAAACTTATTCACTTAATCGTCGTCTCGCAATAGGCTCCCTTCTGCCCACCTTTCCTTGAAGCCAGACTCTACACATCAGAACTATCCAATGATCCTTTCCGGCGTGACGATTTCGCGGCTGCAGTGAAAGCGATCGCTGCCGTCGTTCGGGAAAAGAACGAAGTTGTTCCCATCGCTGTCAAACGGAGATGTAGGCAAGATACCTGGGAGCGTCTCATGTTGGACGAAGTGGAGAAGCACTTCACAAAGTCGGGGTACGTTCGGGCTTTCGTCAGGAAGAACTTGATCGATCTCGCCGAAAGAGTTCGAAATTGGGAGATGCTGGTGAGCTTATCCCCTTTGTACCCGATTAGACGTGAGCTGACGTGATTGTACCGATGCCTACAGTACCATCCTGAGGATCTCTTCAAAAAGGCTGGATTACCCATCATCCGAAACGAAGTGAGCTTTTCTCGCTCGATCTCTTCGCACATTCGCTGCTGAATTTGGCTTCTCTCATAAGGTGCCCACCAACTGGCTTCGAGTACCTTGTGATGCTCAGATCGAAACGTCTCGCTCTCTCGGGCGTATCAGCCGCCGTCAAGCTCACCGAATCGGATACCAAGGAAACGAAGCAGAGGAAGGTGGAATCTCGTTTTGAGTTCGAAATGGAAACCTTCGCTACTCTTCTAGAACCGTAGCCTTCCAAGAGCCGGCGTCGTGGAGGAGCAGTAATCCGTCGAAGTTGTTTGATGGAAAAAGAACAAAACTTCTCGTCAACCCCTTCTCGTCGACAGCGAGAGAGCCTCTCTCGGGTCTGCTTCTTTCTCTTCCTTTCTACCGAACTTGAGTCGATTTCAATCAGAATTCAAGGTTGGCTCCCGTTGCGAAAGAATTCCAACAAGAGTTCTTCGACCCCATACTTTTCGCCTGACCCGAAATTCGATTCTTGAACTCTCTTTGCTTCGGAGATGGCTCTCGTTGCACCAAACAAGATCTGGATACGTTCGTGTACACGTGACTTCAGACCGGCGAAAACCCTTGAGGATATGATAACAGCTATGAAGAAAATTCTCTAGAAAACCCATGAAAATCTAACGAAAGTAAACGACGCTCTAACATTTTTGATACATTTTGACACTATCGATAGCCATGCCTCTCTCTCTGACCTTGTCTCCAGAAGGCCAACTAGGTACCCATACTCCTACCCAGTTCCAGAATCGACTCATAGCTTGTTGTCGGTCGTCCGAGTTCCTCCAAGGCTTGTTGTCGAGGGAATCGAGCCAGTAACCGTCGGTTCCACCAGCGAGGAGAGCGATACCTACAAGGGAAGTAAGCGAGAGGTCAGCGCTCGAATATTTTCAGAGCTCGAACGAGAAAGTGGACGAACGAAGGTAGAAATCTTGATCGAATGGAGCTACATGAGGATTCTCGGCTGATGCCCATGGATTCGCAATGATCTCACCAGTAGGGTAAGAGTAACCGAATGAGCCTGCAAAGACGACAAATAAGCGATCTCTCTCTTCTTCCGGAGAATGGAATCGGAAACTCACCAAGTTTCCAGAAGTTCTTGGACCCGAAACCGTAACGGAAAGTGATACGAACTCGAGAGCGAACCCACATCGTGATCGACTTCTCAGTCCAGTCGAGGCCAAATTCGTCTGTGAGAAAAGCGACGGAAATGAGTTCCAGCTCAGCAGCGAAAGAGATAATCGATAGGCTTACAGTAATCTTGGTTGAAAAAGTTTCGGTAGACTGAACAGTGCGAGTAGGAGAAGATGGTCAGTGAAGTTATAACTAAAACGACAAAGTCGAGAGAAGCTCACCTTTGTAGAATCCCCTGTAAAACGACAAAGACGAGGAGAAAAAGAACAAGAACGACAGCACATGCGAATCAGTACAAGCACGAGAACTGACATAAAGCGCATAGTCAAGGCTCACTGCGTCATCCAGAATCTGAAGAAAGGAAGAGTTTCCGTCAGTTGGGTAAGGACGACACGAAAAAGCGAGCAAACGAAAAATAACGAACCTATCATAGCTGGGATGATCGGCAGGACCCCAGTGTAGACCGGAGACCATATCGTTTGCGAGAATATCGAGACGAGACTGAGGCATGTTACCTCGAGATTCGAAAACCTACGAAGCGAGGCGACGAATCAGAACTGCAGTTGAGACGAGGAAAGGAAGACGGGCGGCTCACAGAGATCAAACCAGAAGCAGGGTAGCCTCCGTACTTTTCGTCTCGGGGAACCATCGAGATTTGAGGCCACAGCCAATCACTGCAAGAAAACGGCGAGGAGTGAGTTATTTTTCGGAAGTGCGCGCCGACAATAGCGAAGAGAGCTTACCCTTTAGGCATTTTGGCTTTGATCACGACGCGACCGTACTTGATAGCGACCTTGTTCCGTGTCGAGATCATGGCAGATTGAATCGGAGGAAGAACCAGTGTGCCGTTTTTCTCAGTGTCGAGACTGATTTGACAATCCGTTTGATGAATCGAATCGCAACCAGAACCGAGTTGGATGAATGTAGAGTTGGCGAAACTGCATTCGAAACAAGGAACACGGGGTTGAGTACGGGAAGGAAACGAGGCGAGGGTGGTAAACGAGAGAACTCACGCATAATCCGATTGCAGCATCGTCTCGTTGGTGAAAGAAGGAACGAGGAACAAGTTGCCGTCAGCGACGTAGCTGTTGTGATTCGTGAACCATGTGAAGTCGTTCTGTGAGATCGCAGAGCAAGTTTTTAGTCGATTGATCGCAGAGAATTTTCGCAAACACGGAAAGAGCTTACAGATTCTCCACCTCCGATTCTTTCTTCGACATGCCAGTTCGAGGTGTTGAGAGTGTTCCCTTCGAAGTCGTCCTCGAGAACTGGACACCAGTTGCCGTGCTCAATGTTGAAAGCGTCGGCGATCAAATAAGCCCCTCCTGCCAAACCTGCCAGAATTCCGAAGAGACAGACAAAGTAAGACTTCTTGTCACGAGTGATGGTCTTCTTTCCTTTCATCCAAGGTTTTGGGTTGCCAACAGAACGATCGAGAACTTGAGAACGGAAAGGAGGTTTGAAACGTTTCTTCGCTCCACCAACTCCAGAGGCATTCAGAGACGAGATCGACGACGAAGAGGAAGAGGTTGCGGACTGGTAGTCGCTAGGAGGTCGACCGGCAGCGAAGAGAGGGGGAAGAGGACCAGTCGAAGGCGAGGTAGAGTTGAAAGGGTTGGGTGAAGAAGCGGCTTCATCTTCGAGTTCTTGAATGGTGTGAATCGATGAAGCGGTGTTCGTGGAGGAGTAAGAGTCGTTCCTAGCGTGAGAGCGAGGTGCAGAAGACAGGAGAACGGGAATAGTTGAAGAACGAATCTACACGAGAGGAGATTCAGTTTGACTCCTTCGGAGGGGGCAAGAGAGTAACAAGCTCACCTGCTCCATATCTCAAGAAGTACTACGAGTGTCTATGAAGGAAGAGAGAGCGAAAGCGAGGTCTCTACCTTATGAGCGAGAAGTTGAAGTGACAGGTGTTTGTTGATCGATTCTGCCTTGTTTGGGAGCCGAGTTCTGTACCGCATGTTGTAGATTTCCGTAAACAAAGTTCGGTCAACATGGTATCCTTTCGTGCTGCGTGGAAGGTGTAAGACGGAAGGAAGGAAGAAAAGGAAAACAAAGTTGGTCGACCGTCTCTCTCTTTTCGGCGAATTCTGTCAAAACTTGCTCGATTGGGCGAAATGCCTCCCCTTCTTCCTCCGCCTTCTCCCTCGTTTTCTTTCCGATCTGTGCTCTATCAACCTCGGAGTAGTACGCCGACTCAAGCTCTATCGCTCGTTTCGGACTTCTACCGTCAATCGCCACGTATTTTCACCGAAACCTCGTTTGTTCAACCTCGCTCATTTGAATAGGGGTCTTGAAGCTTATACGACCGAACTTATCCTCTTTCCGCAGTGATCTGCAATACTCTGACGCTAGAAGTTCGCCTCGTCAGCCAATCGAGAAAGTTCAGTTCCGATGGTCGCGAGAATCCTCGTTTTCTCGTGACTGAGCTCGCGCGAGAACCTTGTTTGACTACAACCACACGAACGGGACAACCTACCGGAAACTGTTTACGCGGAACGAATCGAGAAGATCAGCGCGACGAGTACCCCTTTTCGCAAAGTTTTCCTCTTTCTTTTTCTCCTCGTTGAACAATTCTTTCTGGAGTCGTCCTTCCTTCTTCCTCTTTCTTCACGCTTCCTCGCTCTTCGTCGTCGTCGCCGTTTCCCTTCTGCTCTTCCATCCTTTCCCCCTAGCACTTCAACAATGTCGCCTCCCACTTCTCGTCGTCCCTCTCTTGATCCTTTCTCCAACTCTTTCGGAGACATCTCCCGTCGCGACTCCGAGTACTCGATCATCAACTCTTCTCGTCGGTCTTCGTACGTCGGTGGTGGCCGCAGGCGGTCACTTTACGAACCTTCGCCCTCTGTGAGGTCGCTTTCTGGAGGTCCTGAGCTGGCTGAGGGTGAGTCCCGCGTTCAGCACTCTACCCACTCGTTCAGTACTGACTTTACTTCTTCTCGTCGACTAACAGACCTCGCTGCCGTTGCTCAAACACACAAGAAACAATTCCTCATGGCTGAACATATCTAGTGAGTTTCTACCTCATTCGACTCGACATCTCGCTCGCGGCAGCTGACACCTAGTCGTGACGGCTTCTCCTAATTGTAGTCGCCTCTGTGAGGCTGCGGGCTGGTTCCCTGATCGTGAATGGGGCAACATCGTCGCTGTGCGAACTCAAGTCGGAACCGCTGGAACTTCTTCTTACGCCTCTTATCCACCTGCCTACGAGATCGAAGGATCAGACGTCTTCCTCAGCGGACTCGCTTTCATCAATGCCGAATCTGCCGTCATCGTCTCGAGCCACGTCGTTCGTTCAATTCTTTCTCAACTGTGAGCTATCTTCCCTCGTTGAACTCTTTGAGACTCGAAGACTGATTCTCTCTTTCTCTTCGTCATCGTAGTCGACCCGAACAAGTTCTTGTTACTTTAACCGAGAACTGTGCTATTCAAGTCATTGACTCTATCGACGATCTAGGATCTGTCAAACGCCATCGTGAGTTTTCCCTCGATCTTCGTTCTCAAACAATTTCTGACTCGATATTTGTCCTCAGAATACGCTGCTTTCGTTCGATCAAACATGGCACTCGTCCTATGGAGTGACGAAGTTTCGAAGCTTATTCCTCACGCTCAAAACGTTCGTTCCTTCCTAAAAACCTTGAAATTTTTCTCTCTCGCTGACTTTGTCAAAATTTCTCACAGATCTCGGATCTGATGCTCGAGTACATCTGGAAACAACAAGACGATGTCGACTCTCTCGACGAGAAGGACGAGAAGTTTGTCAGCCAAGTTTCTGAAGTCGATATCGAAGAAGGAACGTCGTCTCGTCGCCCTACCGGTCTCCTCTCTCCTCTTCACGTCGGTCTCGCTCTCGGTATCAACATCTTGATGAACATGGCTACTCTTCGAACGCTCCTTCGCGAGTACGCTATCGACAACTACTGGCCTCGACTTTTGATCGCTCTCGCTATTCCTTTCCAATTCGCCGTTTCTCAAGTAAGTCTCTCGCTCTAGCCTCTTCCGGCTCCTCGCTAATTTTATCGGTCTCCTTAGTTCTTCTGTGTCATCGTAGTCGCCGTCATTCTACAACTCCTAGGTCCAGTTCGTCAAATGCACGAGAATAATCGGTATTATTCTGGAAAACGACCACCTCGCATGAAGGGCCCTCTCCCAGACTTCACAGTCTTGATGCCGGTATACAAGGAAGGTCTCGAGTCTGTCCTACAACCTACCATTCGTTCACTTCAAGCTGCGATCAAAACTGTAAGTTTCTCCACCAAATTTTCTTCCTCTCTTTCCTCGCCAGCAGTCCCGCAGCGCAGTCTCCGATCTCTCGAACTTGTGCTATCTCTATTGCTATCGTATGGAACTGACACAATTCGTTCTATGCTTCATTAGTACGAGCTACAAGGAGGATCTGTAAACATTGTCGTCTGCGACGATGGTATGCAACTACTCAACCCTACCGACTTCGCAACACGCAAAGCTTTCTATGAAGCCAACGCTATTGGATATTGTGCAAGACCCAAGCACAGCAAGTATTGGAACCGTGCCGGCCGTTTCAAAAAGAGCAGCAACATGAATACAACTTTAGAATTGTCTATCAGGGTCGAAAATTTGATGAAACAACGTAGGCCAGCTCGCCCCCTCGATAACCCTTGGTCATTCGAAGAAGATCAAGTTCTCTACGAAGAATGCCTCAAGGACGCTCTCGCCGAAACGAAGAAAACGTTCCCGCTCGAAGAAGGTCAAGAGAAGCCTCCCTCTGTCGAAGTATGGGCCGCAGGAAACGTACGCATCGGTGAACTGATCCTCATTATCGACTCCGACACGGTTGTTCCGGAGGATTGTTTTCTCGACGCCGCAAGCGAAATGCACGAATCTCCTCAATGCGCGATCATTCAACACGCTTCCGATGTCGTAAGTCCTCTATCTTCTCTACAGCTCTACTGGAGTCTCCTGATGAGCTCGAAGCTGACGTACTCGACGTGTTGTAGATGTTCGTCGGAACTGGTTATTTCGAAGAATTTATCGCTTTCTTCACTCGTTTGGTCAACACTTCTATTACCTGGGTCACTGCCAACGGTGATGTCGGTGAGTAACGTCTACGCTCTCAGCATCCTACTCGTAGAAGCTAACTCCTTCTTCTCGTGGCTGTAGGTTGCTTCGTCGGTCACAACGCTTTCATTCGCTGGTCTGCTCTTCAAGAAATCGCTGAAGAACAAGAAAACGGTCGATGGCAGATTTGGTCTGAATCTCACGTGTCTGAAGACTTCGATTGCGCTTTGAGAATGTTGGTCAACGGATATGATGTAAGATGGGCGAGTTATTCGAACGGAGGTTTCCAAGAAGGAGTTTCTCTCACCTGCGGTAAGCTCTCTCCTCGAGCTTAAAGTCTCTTCTGATAAGGACGTCGAAGCTGACTGTGAGTTGTTCATTCGCAGACGACGAGATCAATCGTTGGCAAAAGTACGCTTTCGGAGTTTCGGAACTTCTCTTTCACCCTCTCAAATACTGGCTCACGAAAGGACCCTTCACTCCCATGGCTAAATGTGAGTTCCTCCCTTCACGCACTTCTCCTCTCGATTTCCGTCGCTAGAGGATTTCTTGAGCTGACTCTCGATTCTTTTCAGTCTTTTTCCTTCATTCGAACCTCCCTCTCCACTACAAGTTCTCCTCGTGGGCTTATCTGGTCTCCTATTACGCTATCTCTGTCGCCGTCCCTCTCTCCGTTGTCTCCTACCTTGTCGTAAGTTTTTCGCTTTTACGGTCTTGACCGCCTGAAAACGACTGACTCGTTTATCTGAACAGTACGGCCTATTTGCTCCGAGTATCGACGTCGCCTATCTTCCCAGTTGGCAGGTCAACGTTGCGCTTTTCGTCGTCTTCGGTTGCGCTTCTGGTTTCGCTTTCGCAACTCTACGATACCGCTCAGGTCAAGCGAGCTTCATGACTGCTTTCGGAGAACAAATCAAATGGACTGTGAGTACAAACTCTGACGTGGTCTTTGCACAAAGCTCGTTGGCTGACTTTCTCGAATTTCCATCGTTTTCGCTCTCCAGTTACCAAACACTCTCTTCTTCCTCGGTATCTCCTTCCACGTCGGTCTCGCCTTGATCTCTCATTTGATCGGATACGACATGGTGAGTCAAAGCTCTTTCTAGTATAGAGATTCGAAGTTTTCTCGAGCTTTTCCTTTTAGGAGGGACATTTTCGCTGACTCATACCTCTTCGCATCTACAGCAATGGTCATCTACAGTCAAGGAAGCCACCGAAAGTACCGTTCTCACCGAACTACCCAACATCTGGAAGAAGTATCGAATCACTTTCGGAATGTGCGCAATTTTGACTGCGATGATCTTAACCTTCCGCTTCCTCCCTATTATTGAGTGGTACATTATAGACTGGGTCTCAATCGTGCCTTTGTCGATTGTCATTGCTGGTCACGTTCTTTTCCCCTTCCTCCTCAATCCAACGATCATGACTTTCCAATTCTAAATGATTCTCTCTCTCTCTCTCGTTCATTGGGTTTTCGGGTTCGTATAGACTGTTCATAGTACTCTCATAGATCTTTTCAATGTACAAATAAGTAATTGGCTTCCGAAGATAGATAAACAGAGAGGAAACGTATCAACGAAATCTGCAGTGCTCAAATCGATGAGCTTCTCCCTCAACTTGACCACTTCATCCTGTCAGCCTCTGACCGACCTTCTCTTCGTCGTAGAACTCATCTTCCAGCGACTCCGGAGCCCTTACGAGTTGCACTTCGCTTTCTGTTCATGCTTTCGCTTTTTCACGAAAACGCTTTCGTCTCGGTTCCCACCAGCCTCGAGAGAGTTTCCGTTCATAGGTGCTCCCGAAGCGTCTCTATAGATCTACTGTGAGCCACCTTTGGTATCCAGAAGCGTCGATGTAGCGCGAGAAAGATCAGCGAGAAAAAGAAAAGTCAAAGCGTCAGAAAAAGTTAGTTCTATTCTTCTCTCGGCTTCTCGAAGAGAACTTCCTTCCTTTCCTGCGGGAGCCACATGCCGAGTAAACGAGTTCGGAATGATCTTTCCGAAGTTGCGCATGTCGCAAAGATCAGATTCCTTCCTGATGAAGAAATTGATCTCTCGTTCAGCCTTTTCGCCCTTCTCCGTCAAATTCACCCAAATTCGATCAGAAACGATAAGCCAACAGATGCTTTCGGGCATTACAACTCAGAAAGGCAGTCGTTTGTTCTTACCGTGATCCCCGCTTCCCGAACGAATCCACGTGTCGAAGAAATCGCAGCCTTCTCTCCTTCTTCTCTGCATCTCGTCGGATCTGGAAGGAGTCCTCCTAAAAGTCTATCGGGAAGATAATGTCGGTTAGTCCACTTATTCTTAAGAGCTTTCCGAAGCTAGACCAGTCAGTGGGATCTCGTTTTCTCCCTCTTCCTCACTTCATCTCAAATTGAATAGTTTCGCTCCCTAGCTCAACTTGCTGCCGGTACAGCTCGAGAACAACATCAAGTAGACTTCAGTGAAGATGTACACTCCTCTCTCCCTCACCGTTCTCTCCCTCGGTTCTCTCCTCACTTTCGTTCCTTCGACTCGAGCTGCCTACTCTCTCAAGACTCAATATGCTGGAGATTCGTTCTTCAATGGTTGGAGCTTCTGGGGCAATCGAGATAACCTGACGAATGGTGAGAATATACCTGTTTCTACGCTCTCGCTTGCTGACAAGTTTAAAAAGCTGACGCCAATCTATCGTATCGCTCGTGCAGGTGCTGTATACTATGTTTCGGAATCCGAGTCGAAAGATTTAGCTTATACGAATAATGAGGGAAACGTCGTAATCAAGGTTGACAATACTTCGTGAAGTTTCCATCTCCTTTCTTGTGAAATTGTTCCAAAATGCTGACCACCCCTCTTCTACGTAACGGATAGAGCTGTCGCATACGGAGGACTACGAGACTCTGTACGTATTACGACGACTGAGACTTATGGAATCGGTTCACTTTTCGTTTTCGACTTCCTCCATACCCCTTATGGAGTGAGTTTTTTCCTTCTTCAACCTCTACAGCAGTCAGTAACCAAGTTGTTGTGCTTGAACAGTGCTCAGTCTGGCCGGCAGCATGGAGTCACGCCGTCTCATGGTAAAATTTCCGTCTTCCTCCTCGAGAAAATCTGTTTCGAACTTGAAAGAACTGAACTCTTCCCATGATCCGCTTGTTCAGGCCTTCAGGAGGAGAAATCGACATCTTTGAAGGAGTGAACCTACAACCTCAGAATCAGGTTGCTCTGCATTCTGTCGCGGGCTGTTACGCTTCTCCAACGACCGAAACTTCTCCGAACGGAATCCTCGAATCGACAAACTGTGACTACACCGTCAATGCGAATCAAGGTTGCACTTTCACCGACACGAGAAATAGTAGTTACGGAGCTGGATTTGCTGAGAACGGTGGAGGAGTCTACGCTGCCGAATTATCGAGTGATGCGATTTCAGTTTGGTTCTTCCCTGTAGGTCTCTACTACTTTAGATTCTCTACTCGTCGAAGTCTTCGTTGACCTGGCGACATTTACTCGGTTTCGTAGCGATCTCAAATTCCCAGTGACCTTCGCGATTCTTCTTCGACTCCTAATCCTTCGTCGTGGGGAGCTCCTACTGCTTACTACCCTGAATCTGGCTGCAACATCAATCAATATTTTGCAGCACAGCAAATTACCCTCAATATCGCTCTTTGCGGAGACTGTAAGCAGTCTCTAATATCTAGTTTGCTTCTCGCGTGTATGACTGACATCTCTATCGTGTCATAGGGGCTGGTCAACCTGGAGTTTTCAATCCGACTTGTTCAGGAGTTTGTACCGATTTGGTCCAAGATCCGAGCAACTACGACAACGCTTACTTCGAAATCGCTTCAGTACGGGTCTACGAAGGTGGACTCGACACTCGTAGTAAAGCGGCAGCTTCTGCAGTGATTGGTTCAATCGGAGGAGATTCAGCTCAAACCGCTGGAGCTGAAAGGGGTTCGACAATCGGAGTCGCTCTCGGTACTTTAGCTCTCTCGACAATGTACTTGCTCTCGTTATAGACCTTACATATAGACAGAAGTAATAGATTAATCAAAGAGGCAGGTCCTCGTATACGATGACCGCTGAAGATTGTGAAGTTTCACAAGAATCTCGAGATAGGACTACCAAGCCTTGACGCGCTTGAGAACGGTTTCAGGCTCATAGAGGGAGCTTATCCTGTTTCTTTGTGTGATCTTGAGAATGTCGAGCAAGCGTCAGGAAAGAGTGCAATACCGGAATCGGACGAAAGATTGAACTTACGAGATACCCGCCACGGTGCAAGAGATTGAGACGCTCCAATTCGTAACGAACTTGCTTCCAAGCCGTAACACTGTACTGCTTCGAGCGGAGGTACCCTTCGAGATGCATCTTGAGTCGCGCAGACCAGTCTGATAGATTCTCTTTCGCGAGCGAACCATCGGTGATATCCTTATTCCTCTTGAGTTCCTCCTTCACCAGATGTTCGACTGTGGTGCGGGTTTCCTCAATCTGCCAATGAACGTATTGTGGCTTATAAAGTTCTCGGCAGGGGTCAGCTCATGGTTTCAACGAGTAAGAAAAAGGGAACGCACATTTCCTTTAACGATGTAGCGGAAGCGGTGCTCCCGCACAAGCTCGTACTCACGCCGTCCGAGTGTGCCGCGAGTTTTGCCTTTTACAGTGAGCTGGTGATAAGAAATTCAGGTCAGTCAATCCAACCTTGATGAGCTTTGTAACCGAGTAGCGAAGAAGTTTACCCTTTTACCTTCCTGAGCCGCAGCCAACGCCAGGTTCACGAGGTGGAACACATTCTCGTATGCCCATTGGGATTGACTCGACTCGTCGTACATCTCGGTGTAGTCCTTTGCCCAATCTTTGAGTACTCCCATCGCATCTCCGTTTTCTTTCGCCCTCGCCAGAACCTTGTTCAATTCACTTGCGAGATCCTTCTTACGATCGTTAACACTTTGGGATCCGAGCTCGGTATCTATAACCTGCCTTGCTGATTCGCCGTACGACTTGAGCAGCTCAGGACGAATTGTATCGAAGGATGGATCGTAGAATTCAGTGAGCGGTTCCTCCTCTGAGACTGCCTGGAGCGTTCCAGCCAGGGGAGACCTTCGTGCTTCAGCCTTGAAGGGATTACCGGCTGGCATGGCGTTGAAGTCAAGTCAAGCTGCGTCGAAAAGGGAAGAAGAAGAAGAAGAAAGGAGGGGATGAAACAGAACAGGATGCCTCTAGCACGGTTCGACGAAGGCGTGAGGTCCATACTCATAGCTCATGCAGTGAATTGCTGAATGAATCTCCAAGCTATTTGAGACCCTCCACGGAAGGAAACGCTCGAATGAGTGAGGGTACGTGCGCTCCTCAGAGTGGGCTGTGAAAAGTTGACGCTCGACTCAGGCTTTGACATTCCTGAAGAGAGATGTGAGAAGTACGAGGTGTTGACGATGGACGATTACCGGCCTATGACTCAGATTTGGACGAAGGAGCAACGAAAGATAATGGGTGCGAAACCTTTCAACAGCTAGTTCTCTCTCTGCCTCAGATGTGAAAGAGACAGAAGCGATAGACAAAGTTAACTGCGATATAAAAGAGGGAGACCAAGAAGGCTTAGAAGTAGGTACAAAGTGAGGAAAGCGGAAGATAAAAGTTTTCTCTAACGACGACGGGAACGGGAAGAGGTAGCGAAAACTTTTGGGTATTGCTCGTTATCCTCTCGCCTTCCAGGTGAATGAGCTCGCTTCTTGTTGCTGCTTGAGTTCGATGGCTTGAATCTTTGCATGTATTGTAACCAGCACTCTGGCTGGTTCAGCGGAGCTTCGAATGCAGAAAGCTGAGCAGACGAAAGGGATTCAGTGGAAGAGGCTTGCGACGCCTCGGAAGAGAGAGACCGAACTCACACCATCCTTCCAGATGTTCGCCTCGAAAGGCTTGAAAAGCAGAGTTTTCATAGTTATGATCACTTCTTCATTCCGGATGCACTCATTCAAATGAAGCTCTTCCCCGATCCCGAAGATTTCGTAAACCTCGTTCTTCCACTTAGCAACAGTCTCCTCGTTGACATTTGCTCTCGAGCAGGTGTTGACTATTTTGGAAATTTCTTTCTTGAGTAACCCCTTGAGCCGAAGTTGTTCTCCAGACAAGAGGGCCGCCGCAGATGATTGAGACGACTGTTCAGGAAGTGGATGTCGTCGTCGGAACGCCTCGTTACGCTGCGCAGCTCGGTTACGAGACTGTTCCTCTTCTCTTCGTGCCTTTTCCGTCCGTGCTCTTATTTCTCCGTCCAACTTTCCCTTTCGTTCCCTTCCCATGCTACCTAAACGTTTCAACTCGTCTTCGACTCCATCGTGCCAACGGGAAGGCGGGATTCCGGCGAGATTGTTGGTCATGATGTGTCCAAGAATCACGGCCGGATAGTCTCTCCAGGAGGGAATGAACTGAGGATCTGCCGACTAGAGAACGCGAGAGAGTCAGTTGAAAGCCATAGCTTGCTATTCGAACCCACTTACGAGCGCTCCAACTATGGCCGTTGCTTTTCCCTCGAGCGCTTGTCTGACATTCTCGTACTCCTCCTTCGTCTCGAGACAAACTGAGAGTGGCTCTCCTTCCCATAAACCGAGAGCCTCCTTCGCTTCCATCACCCAGTCGTCCGTAATTCTACGATTGTAACGAATTAGAGGAGTTTGCTGAATTTGACTGGACTGAGGCTTGATTGCTTGCTTGAAGTTCTTAGCGATCTGATTGATACAGGTCTTGAGATCGGACCGCCATTGTCGTCTGTCGAAGCCTGACATCGAAGTAGAAGAATGTCGGAGTGTGATGGAAAGAGCGAGAAAGGGAATTTCGGAGCACGAGGAACTCAGGGGAGCAGCTGGTCCCGGCGCAACAGAGCACGTTCCCGAAAGCTGAGAGCTATGCTCTCCTAGGTTCCTCGCGTTTGATTGACGCATTGACCGTCTTCCCAGCGTCGTCCGGGCCTCGAGCGAAAAGGAGCTAAGTTAGCTAACCGAGGTTGATGAGCAGTAGATTGAAAGGCACCAGGCCTCGACGCCCTCCGCAGATTGGCATCTCCGAATTAGCTAAGGATCTGATACAGAGGCCCGGTTGACAGTAACTCGTGAATCGAGACGAAGTTCGAGGAAAGAGTGTAACATTGGCGTGTTTCTGCCGAAGCGTTGCGTTCGATTTTGGTGATAGGCAATGTTTAACCACGAGTCATCCAGCCTCTGCGTTCATGCGTCTGAAGACGCAGGAGAAGAGCCTCGAGGAGAGAAGTAAGGAAGGAAGAGTTGACTCCTGAGCGTATGAAGGATCGTTCGCGGCGTGTATAGATGATACTTAGAAGTCATGATAGTAGGTTCAGAGGCTGTAAAGTCGGAAGATGTGAGCAGTAGGGGAGAGAGATACATCCAACACGTTCCTTGATCAAAAACAGCATCTTGCACTTCTCGACATCTCTCGATGACAGCGTCTTCGTCCCACAACAAGTGAGTATACTCTCCAAAACAGGCTCATACCAGGACTGACCCTCCCCGTCGGTTCAATCTCACAGTTCGAATGATCCACCTCCGAAACCGATCATCTCACCTCCGAACACCGTTACACTCTCACAGATAGTCACAGGATGCAAAGTATACGTTCAGAGACCAGTATCTCGAGACGTCGAAGTAGAAGAAGTTAGGAAAGCAGAGATTTTGAGTATCAGGGAACGTAAATTGGGTAGATCAGAGAGGAAAGAGAGGAAACAAAGGTTGAAGGAGGGGAAGAGTCCTCAAGAGGACGAAGAGGACAAGAAGGCGAAGGAAGCTCAAGCAGCAGGAGGAGATGGATTGGATAGATTAGAATATTACATTCATTACGTCGAGTTCAACAAGGTATGAACCCCCGTCTCTCTCTCAAGCTATTGAAGACATACTGACTTGTGAGAACCTTGTACTGTGTAGCGTCTCGACGAATGGATTCCAGCGAACCGCATTCTCCTCTCTCGAGAAGTTGAATGGCCTCTTCCCCCTGCTCCTCCAGCTTCTTCCTCGAACAACAACCACTCGAATCAATCTCGGAAGCAATCTCGAGAATCTTCCTTAGCAGCTATTCCAACTACTCCTTCACCTCTATCTCCAGGATCAGCAGCAACTCCTGGAGGAGGAGGAGCGAGTTCAACCGCAGAATTCAAGAAAGCTGCAGAAGCTAGTCAAGTCCTACGAAAAGCTGCTATTAAAGCCGCTGCGAATCAAGCTTCAGGAGGAGGAGGTGCGATCAGCAAGAAGAGGAAGGTGCAGATTGAAGATCCGAATTCAGTACCGGGAACTCCAGACGCCGACGACGAAGACGACGGGGAGGAAGATACCGATGGAGACACGGAAATGAAGAAAGCTGGATCGGGAGGAGCTGGGAAAGATGGAGGAGACGAGACCCCGGATACACCTACCGAAGAAGGAGTTGGGAAAGGAGCATTCTCGAAATCTCGAGAGATTGAGAAATTACGAACTCAAGGATCAATGACTCAATCTCACTCTGAAGTTTCAAGAGTCAAGAATTTGGATCGGATTCAAATCGGACGACATCTAGTAGAAGCTTGGTACTTCTCTCCTTACCCGGTCGAATACGCTCATACTCCTATCCTCTACATCTGTGAATTCTGTCTAGGTTTCTGGGCGTCGGAGAAACAACTAGAACGACATCGAACAAAATGTACTCTCAAGCATCCACCGGGCAACGAAATTTATCGACACGAAGAGATCTCGTTCTTCGAGATTGACGGGAGGAAACAAAAAACCTGGTGTAGGAATTTGTGTCTACTCTCAAAGGCCTTCCTAGATCACAAGACCCTCTACTACGATGTCGACCCTTTCCTTTACTACTGTATGGTATCAAGAGATGAGACTGGATGTCATTTAATCGGGTACTTTTCGAAGGAGAAAGAATCGGCAGAGAATTACAACGTCGCTTGTATTCTCACTCTACCTCAATATCAAAGGATGTCTTACGGTAAACTGTTGATCGAATTCAGTTACGAGTTGAGCAAGAAGGAGCAAAAGCTGGGATCTCCGGAGAAACCTTTGTCGGATTTGGGATTGTTGTCGTATCGAGCTTATTGGGCGGAGATCATAGTAGAGTTACTCATCAACACGAAGGACGATATCACCATTGATGAGATCGCCAACAGAACTGCAATTGTTCATGCCGATATCATGCACACGTGAGTTTTTGCGGTTTCTCATTCTTCCTTGCGCCGAATCTGTCTCTGATCTCGTCCATTCATCTCTGTCGCTCGCAGCTGCCAAGTCTTACAACTTCTCAAATTCCACAAAGGTCAACATCACCTAGTCGTTTCACCTGCAGTACTCGAACAACACGAAAGAGTGAAAGCGAAAACTCGTAGGAGGATCGATCCTTCGAAACTAATCTGGAAACCACCTAGTTTCACTCGTCAAGAGTTGAGGTTCGGTTTCTAGGTTGGGGTGTCCGTTTCTCCCAGTGGTGTTCTTGACTTTTCAGTTTCGTAGATAACTTTTGTGCCTTTCTCGTTCCTTTTTTGGTCTTTCTCTTCCAAATGTTGTCAATTGTTATACTCGCTTCCGCTCTAAATCGCTCGCGATTTGCACTACGGTATCGGATATTCGTTGGAGTACCTCGATCTATTACAGATCAAACTCGTCACTATCGCTATCATCTTTCTTCCCAACTCTGTTGATCCCTCTCCCTCTCGTTCCTTGTCTGATCCCACTCTTCCTTCCTCCTCCGACGAACGCTTGATCGTCCTCACTGTCCTGACTATCGTTCTCCCTCTCTTCCTCTTCCTCCCTCGAAGTTCTAGTCGTTTCTCCTCCTAGTTTCGTCAGAGGTGCGGTCGCGTCGGATTTCGAAGCGAATTGAGAAGAGATTGGATCTTGTGAGTAGCCGACTTTGTTGTGGAAATCGATACCTCTGAAAGCGAACAGAATCCTCTCGACATCTACACACCAAAACGTAGCGAGTTAGCCTAGAAGCGAGAGAGAAAAGTGTAAAAAAATAAAAAAAAATCTGTGAATTTACCTCTTAGAGTAGCTTTCAAACCACCTACTGAACCTAATCCAACTACTTGACCCATCATCTGACCTTTACGGTAAATCAGCATAGTGGGTACGTTCTTGTCTGGGTAATTTTCGATACAGTGATCTGAAACGATTTTAACGAATTTTGTTGAAGGATACAGAGATGCCAATTGATCGAGGATCGGTAGTAATACTTTACATTCCGGTAAACTACGTTTGAATGAGAGTGAGTTTCATCCTGTACATAGAGAGTGAAGAGAGAGAGAGAGAGGAATTGGCGTACTAATCTTTGAATAAACAACAAACAACTCCAGTTCCCCAATTCTCTGGTTCACCTTCCAATTCTTCATTGCTAGCATCCGTAACTTCCCTCTTGTAATCGACTTTACCGATCGGGTAAACTCTACCAAACTTTCTCTTGCCCAAACGTTTCCTCTCCAACTCTTTCCTAGCTTCGATAGCTCTCTCCAATTCGTCCCGACGTACTGAATCATCTTTCGAGATGTCCAAGTCTTCTAAATCTAGTTCGGATAGAGTTGGAGAAGGTGGTGCAGGTGGTGGAGAAGGAGAACGAGAATCTGTTCCTTCTCCTGAAGCTTTCGGAGGGATGATACCGTGTTTACGGAGTGCTGCATTGAACTCTGTATCCTCTTCGTAATTGATTGCGGGCTAATCAACGGAAAATGGAGATGAGATGAGTTGAAGAGATCGGAAAGTTGATCAAAGCAACTTGAACGGATACTCACCATATTGAAGTCGATGAATGCTCTTCCAGACCAGCTCGTTGCTGTAATGAATCGCGTGCGAAGGTAGCGTGAAAGGCAGGGCCGAATGGAAAAGTGGAAGAATGGAGTTGAAGTTGAAGTAATGATCAATCAGTTTGATCGACACGTGGAAATCGTCGCAATAGAATTTCGCAAGTCGCGAGACTAATGATCTTGTTTTACACAACACAAAAGAGAGATCTATGTACTGACAGTAGAGAAAGCCTAGCGAATCCAAGAGGCAGAAGGAGAGTCTATCGAAATCTAGTCTAAGCGAACTGAACAAGAGGGCGAGAGGTACAGACAGGGAAAGCAACAAAAAAAATCTAGCAAAAGAAGCGAAGAATTCTATCGAAGGTGTTGTAAACTATCTGCTCTAGTAAGTAATTTATCTGCCCAACCCAACATGGTTCTAGTAGGCCAGGAAGAAGAACCGACTACTCCTTCCCTCTCAGACGATAAGGAGGAAGAAGTATCAGGTCCTGAACGACTTCGGCGATGATTGACTGGAGTAGAATCCAGCTCGAACGAAGTATCAGAGTACTCGTGAGAGTAAGAAGGAGGACGATGGGAAGAGTCTTGAGCAGCGAGTCTAGCTTCGTGGAAGTTGTGAGGGGAAGGAGTGGAAGTTCCAGAAGATTGAGCGCTGAGGTAATTCGTGCGAAGGATCGGGGAAGATAGAGGTGTACGGCGCAGAAGCGGGACGTAGTGAGGCGTAGATAGGTGAAGCGTGCTGCCTCCAGTCGGAGAAGGAGGAGTGAGTGTAGGAGCGCCGCTCGAATCCATGTCGGGGCTCAAATATCGATTAGAGGTCGAGGAATAGGTTGGCGAGACCGGTTCGTCGCGGTATATCGCGGGCTCATCAAACGAGTCGAGACGGGTGTAAGGGTGGACTTTGTTCGAAGAGTGAGCGAAGTCGGGTTGAGGAGCTTGACTCGTTGGAGCTGGATCGGTTCTCGCGAGAGCTGAACAGGAGTGAATGGCTGTCAGTTTTCGGCGCTATCGTATTCGAAATCAGTAAACTCACCGATGATGCCTTTCACGAGTGCCTCCCTGGTGAGCAAAAGTTCCATCAGTAGCTTTTCTTGACAAGAGAAGAAAGTTCTTCTCGACTCACCAACCAATACTGAGCCCTTCTCCGACATTCCTCATAAGACCTAGTTCTTTCTCAATCTCTACAAGTCCAGTTGCGACTTCCGTAGCTGCTGAAGCCGCTTGTTGACGAAGGAGGAAACGAGCGTCGAGATAAATTGCGAATGCTACGAAAGCTTTGACTGCAGCCAACAGGATTGGAAGTATCTATTCCACCAAAGAAAGTATCAGACCTACTGCTTGTAAAGAGGTTTGGAGGTAAGACTCACAGGAGAAGCTTTCACAGCTTGAGCGAATCCCACTGTTCCTTCGACAATGAGCTTTCTGATCTCTCCAGCTGTACTTCCACCTCCTCCCTCACCTCTCCGACAATTCGTTCCATCACAACAACCTCCAGAAGAGTGATTCTGAGCTATATCGACTGAATCCGAGATCCATTTAGGAACTTCCAACGAAACTCTTTCTCCACAAGAATGACAACTAGTCGATAACCTCAATTCCATCTGTGACGGTACTCTCTGTTTCTGTTGCTGTCGATTTTCGTATCGAACTGGAAGGTTGACATCTGGAGACTTGGAAGTTTGAGCTCGAAGGCTTGAAGTCGAGGTTGAGACGACGGCCGAAGTCGAGGTACTGACAACCTTCCAAGCCAAGCCGAGTACTGTAGAGCTTGCAGTGTAGAGTAAAGGAACTGCTACACTCGTTGGCGAGTAGCCCATCTTCTTCTCCCGATTGATGATAAACAAACGATTGATTCAAAGATCTTGCAGGAATTCCTGGAGATGATCAATTTGAGTGTAGAAAGGGTACTGATAGTCGTAGAGCTGTTATCGTAATGGGATTGTAGTCGGCGCGAGATCGGAGGTGAAGGGAAGAAGGGAGAAGAGAAAGAACACCGCTTTTTTCTCAATCTTCTTGAAACTTGCACGTGAATGGAAAGCAACTTCGCCGATTTTCGTTTCTTCGAGCTCACATCGAAATCAGGCTATCTCAGACGCAGATAGCATACAGCTAGATCAATGACGCTTGCTCAGCTACTTGCGAGAACAGATTCGAGCTCAAATGATTCACGAACGTGCGACAGGATTAGATTTCGAAAGGAGAGGATGCGAAGATGCGAATTGCGATAGCGGATAACAACAGATGAGCGGAAGGGAGGTGAAAGGTATGATGATATGATTGGAAAATGAAAGTAATGGCGTGAGAAGCAAGCCGGATGGCATGGATATCTATTCTTTTTCGATCCAGCGAGATTTACTTCGAAGTTTCGCGCCGTTCTTGTACAGAAACTGATGAATATAGAAGCGAATGAGCACATATTCAAGAGCGAGAAGGCTCATCACTTGTGAGAGAAAGTTTGACTTACCCAGAGAGGGATGATGAGTAAGAAAGAGATTCCAGCTAGCAACGAAGATCCAGCTCCGACTCCTAGGTTCGTAAAGAATGCATGCCCGAACAGAGGGAAACCTGCACCGAGAGCTGAACGAAAGAGAGCTGAACCTGCAAGAATTGAGGCGGCATACTTCTCGTATGAGAGGGCGAGATCTGGAATCGCAGGAAATGGGTAAGCTCGAGTCGATTGATGAGGCGGAAATAGAATCGAGGAGATACTTACAGACTGAGAGACATTGAAACATCGCGTAAACTCCAGGGAACTGAAAAGAAGATTCCGGATCAGCTTTTGGCTCTCGTCGAAAAGAAGAAAAAAAAGGGAGGAGAGCTCACATAGAGAGAAGCGCCAACGGTAGGTCCAATCCAGTTGATCTCTTTGTAGTTTCCGAGCCAACCAAATAGTAAAAGAGCGATTCCAACGAAAGGTGCTCCCATCAGTGCGAGCTCTAACCTCTCCTCCGGAGGAACGTTGAAATCGGTTTTCTTGATCTTCGGAATATAGTGGTACTTCTGGTAGAGGCAATAGACGAGGAAGGAGAGAGCTCCAGTAACGTAGAACGCGAGGAAAGGTAGTCCTGACACTCCCAAGTTGAAACCTCGATATCTGAAACGGGAAAATAGGATTAGCTTCGAAAAGATATCGGGAACGGGACTGTCGAAACTTACTCGGTAAAGACGATGGGGAAAGCTTCGAACCACAGGTAGAAGATGGCTGTTCATGATTCGAACGGTGAAGGTCAGCATGAGCAATTTGGAAAAGACGAATGATTCCTGTTTCGGTCGACGGTCGACGGTAGCTGAATGACTGAGGGAAGAGATAAACCCACCATATACGAATCCTAAGTAAAGGTTGCAAAAGAGAACGATCGGATCTCCGCAGAGTAAGAATGCGCGAGAGATTGTAGTTCCAATCGTCGAAAAGATGGAGGGTTCATCTTGCAAGTCGAGTTCTTCACGAGTGATGAGCTTGTCGTTACCTGTGAGCTTGCGAAGTCGTCGAGCGCGTCTGTAGAGAATTGTTGGGCCGTATGTTTCAGGGAGTAGCAAGAACTGCAAAAGAGACAGGCGGAATCAGCATGACTGTTTTTAAAAGGGGTGAAGACCCAACAAGGATGCGTTGAGAGCGAAGGAACGAGGCCCAGAGAACAAGTGGGGAAGCTGGACAAAAGGAAAAAGAGCTTACGGAGAATGCAAGCGAAAATCCAGAGGCGAAAATGAGTTCGTAAACAGGCCAACGCCAACCCGAATTCATCGCCGCGAATCCTCCGATGACAGGAGATAGAATTGGCCCACAAACTGCTGCCATTGCCCAAACTCTGCGACAAGGTAGAATTCTTAATTAGCTCGAGGTTTCGTGTGAAAGTGACGTTTCGACATACCCTAGAGCGTAAGGGACATGGAGAGAATCGTAGAGATCACAAAGTGCAGCTCCACCTCCGCTGAGAGGAGGAGCTCCGAAGAAACCCGTCAAGAATCGAAAGACTAGAACGGTAGCGTAATTCTTTGCGAGCACGATCGGAATCTGAAAGACGACGAAGACAAACATACAGCCGACAAAGACTGGCATTCGTCCGAAATGAGGAATCTCTTGTAGTGGTGACCACAGCACTGGAGGTCGAGGAGAAGGTAAAAACATCAGCTTTCGCTCGAGCATTCGAGTGTAGATTGCGGAATGAACTAACTTGGACCGATTCCACTGCGGGCGTGAGAAAAGGGTCAGTAGGATGTCTTCAAAAGGAAACGACTGGTACAACTCACTAGCCAAGTATATAAAGAGACAGTGAGAGAACCGAAACCGTTCGACCGATCCCGAATTCTTCTTGTAGTCCCGTTTCAGAAGACGTGATGAGGGACGCTCCGAGGTAAACCGAAAAGGTCATGAGGCAAATCTGGAAGGAGACGAAGAGCTTCTTGGCTCGACTGAAATTCCTGTGACGACGATTTTTGCGAGTTCAGCGAAAGAAGACAGATTATCGAGCAAGCAGCTTCGATTCGACGAGGAGCTAACGCCAGTGAAGTAGTGCTTACTGAGGATTATCTGGATCGTCTGGACCATTCCACCTCACCAGGTAATCTGCGTCATCTTCCAGTCCTTCTTGCTTCGCAATCTTCGGATCTTTTAGCATTCTCTGTGTCCAGTGTTCCCGCGCACGCTTCTCCCTCACTTCGGTATCTGTCGAGCTATTTCCCACTGACCTGCCTGACTCGGCTCGGGAAGGTGAGCGCCGAGGTTCAGGAGTCTCCCCTCGAGTTTCACCTTGATCCTCCAAATCAAGCTCTCGAAACTGCTCGCTTCCTCTTCTATCTCCCTCCCTCCTTTTCTCTCCCAATATCCGTGAGTTATAGGTCTCTGAAGCTGCAGTCGGAGGGTATCCTGAATACGTTGACGCCGGAATTGATCGTGCGAGAGAGTTTCGATTCTTCGAACGAGGTTGAGACTGACTGTCGACGAGTGTCGGATCACTTGCTCCAACTCCCGCTACTTCTGTTGGTTGTAGTCGATACTTTTCTGGCACTATATAGTCGGCACGTTCTTCAGGGTAAGGTAACAATCGACCTTTCGAAACGAAATTGAGGAACTGTCCGAGTGGTGCTTCCCGAATCAAGTCGATCATGTAGCTGACTGAAGTTGATCGAAGGTGGGGACTGCTGGGAAGGAGCAGCAAGCAGAAGGAGAGGGGTCTGAGTCGAATTGCGCATGAGCTGCCGAAGAGAAAATGAAATTGGAACGCACTTTCTCCTAGCGAAGATCGCTCAACTTTCATTTCAATCTGTCGAATCCCGTAAGCTAAAAGGAAGTACTTGATTGGTTCGGATCAAGTCCATCGAGATTCAAGTTTGAGAAACTTGAGCCAAGTCGTCATAAGAGAGTTTGAAATTACCTGAAATCCTCGATTCGCGATCGTTAGCGTGAACCGAGTTTCCACTGTGAAGTACGAGAATAGACTCCTTCGCAGCAGCGTACTTACAAGCTTGGGTCTTCCTCCTCCCTCGCTCAAATTTCTGTAGCTGCCTCGAGATGAACCAGTCTCTAGAGTCTTTGCGAGTCTTTCTGGGAAGCTGCAGCATTTGCTAGTCGCTAGGAGGTAACTCTCTGGCTTTTTTGATGGAATCGCAGCTCCTGTACGAGAGCAAGAGGGTCAGCTATGGAGATGAGGGAATCGGAGAGAGGTCTCGTTTGCAGTTTGATCTCTTACCTAGAGTTGATGGATCTGGAGATAGTCATTCTCTCTGCACATCTGAACACGGTGGAAGTAGCTTGATAATCCGAAGCAGAGGTGCGATTGGGAAGTGAGAAGTTGAATGAAAGTCACGAATATCTTCGACTCCAGCTCGCGCCAGGTAGAACTCGAACTCTCGATCGTTCTATACTTTGGAGAAACGCTACTGATTGCAAAGAGCTATGTACAAGCGGAAAATGACAACAATCTATTTATGCTATAATTGTTTGATAGAATGAAAGGGTTACAAGATTAATGATGAGGTAGAAGAACGAGAGCGTGCAATTCGTTGGAGTAGACGATCTAGGTCGAGCGAATGGGAGCGCGAGAAATGCGGGAAGAGGATTACGACGAGGTGCGAAGGAAATTTGCAAGCTTGCGAAGGGAGAGCTTGAAAGTTGAGAAAGAAGGCTCCTCGGTTAAGCGGCCCACTTACTCCTCTCTCGGAGCTTGTGACCGTACTTGAAGAGACCGAATAGGGGGATGATCATGAGAGCGGAAAGACCAGCGAGGAGGGAACAAGCTCCTCCGACTCCGAGGTGGTTGTAGAAAGCGGCACCGAATAGACTACGAAGTGTAGGAGACCCATCAGTACGACTGGATCAAGCGAAGACCAAAGAGCAAGTCGAGCTTACGGGAAACCAGCAGCCAACATGGATCGACAGAAATCGTTTCCGGCGAAAACGGAAGCTGCAACCTCAGGGTAAGATTGACCGAGGTAGAGGAGGATACATTGGAAACAGAAGTAGATACCGGGGAACTGTTCCGTCAATGAATGAAAAGGGGAGTTAGTTGTCGGAGAACGATCAAATGGATTCGGATGCGTTTCGAGCGAAACACTTACGTAGAGAGCGGCTCCAATGGTAGGAACGATCCAGTGGACGTAGTCGTACTGTCCAGACCAGCCGAAAATCAAGAGGGAGCAGGGGATGAAGATGGATCCGTAGAGTGCGAGCTCGAGGCGGCGCTCGGGTGCGAGTTTCATGTTTGTTTCCTTGAGCTTGGGAATGTAGTACATCTTGTTATAGAGAATGTATACAATGAACGTCAAGACACCGGTAACGTAGAAAGCAAGGAAAGGAAGAGTCGATTGAAGAAGGTTGAAGCGGCGTTTTCTGACAGAAAGAGAGATTTAGCCGGTTGAAAGCACGTCAAGGGAAAGAACAGACAGAATAGACTCACTCGGCGAAGACAATGGGGAAAGCCTCGAACCAGAGGTAGAAGATAGCTGTCGGGGAGGAAAAGGAGGAGAAGAGTCAGCTTCGCCGCCTTCAAATGCTCGAACACCTCAACTCCGAACAGCACTCAAGTCGTTATGACAGCGAGTTCTGCACGACGAAAGTAACGAAAACTTACCGTAAACCAATCCGATATAAATGTTAGCGAAGAGAACAGCAGGTTCAGCGAAGAGTTGGAAAGCTCGGACGACGGTCTTCGCTCCAGCGGCGGCGACTCCTGGTGAATTCTGAGCATCTAGTTCTTCTTTCGTCATGATGAGGTTGTTTCCGGTGAGCTTCCTGAGGCGACGAGCTCGTTTGTAAAGGATGTTAGGGCCGTAAGTCTCAGCTTGGAAGAGAGTCTGTACAAGTAAGAAGATTAGAGGTCAGCTCGTGGTCGCTCTCATCGACTCTCAGGTCAGTGTGGGAGCGAGAGAGAGACTCACCATGACGATGAAGGAGAAACCACTGAGCCACATAAGCTCCCAAATGGTCCATTTCCAACCTTTCGCTTGAGCAGCAGCAGCTCCGACGACGGGCTGTGAAGCGAAAATATTGCTTGTTCAGTTCAAGACTCGGGTTCGCTAGATAGATAAACGAATACTCACACCTAAGACAGGTCCACAAATAGCTCCGACAGCCCAGAGTCCCTGACAGAGGAAGCGCGACAAGTCAGTTTCGACTTTCGGATCAGACCTGAGGAGGATATCTCACCATAGCGTAAGGTAAGTAGAACGGGTTGAAGAGGTCTCCCATACTAGCTCCTCCGGTGGCGAGACTGTTCAAGTCAGCAGAAATGGCGAAAACGGAAAAGGTGAGAATCTGCCGCTTCTTCTGATCGATTCGATGAGAGCAAGCGATGCTTACCAAGGTGATCCGAAGAAACCAGTCAAGAAGCGGAAAGCGAGAAGGGTTCCGCTGCACAAACAACGAGGAATGAGTTTCGACCGCGAAAGAACTCGCGATTTCGGTTAAAACTCACAAATTGCAAGAAGGAAGGATCATAGGAACCTGGAAGAGCACGAAGATTCCGAGAGTAGCGTGGTAGACAGGGTTACGACCGAGTTGATGAGTTTCTTGAAGAGGTGACCAAAGCACTGCACATTTTCGGAGAAATCGGTGAGAATTGATCAAGGACATATCAGAGGACAGAATGAAAGCTTACTAGGGCCGACTCCGTAACCAGCAATGAAGAGAGTAAGACCTATTGAGACGAGGGAGAGTGTCAACGAAAGTCGGAGATACAATTGAGAAAGTAGTTAATGTACCAAGAATCGAAGCGGTTTGCGAGACACCGAATTGTTGCATGACTGATTGCTCTCCAGGAGTGTAGATAGCAGAACCCATGTAGACCGAGGCGGTAAGTAGAGCGATTTGAGCACCGAGGAAAATTTTCTTCTTTGTCGTAAAGTTTCTGCAGAGTCCGGAAAGTCAGTTGACAATTTGAGCAAGGTAGACAGAACGAGACGTACAGAGGGTTATCAGGATCGTCGTCGCCGTTCCAAGTCACGAGGTATTGATAGTGCTCGTGCCGACCGTCGGAGATAGCTTTTTGAGGATCAGCGGTGAGTTTGTAAGCCCAGTGATCCTCATTGTGCACTTTCTTCTTGTTCGACTTCTCTCCCTTTTCACCCTTCTCCTCTCGTGTAACTCCCTCCTCTTCATCTCGTCCAGAATTGTCGTCGTCGCCAACCACGGTCTGAGAACTACTGTCACTCCTTCTCGGGCTTGCTTCTCCGTGAGACTCCCTTTCGTCGTTCAATTCGTGATCAGTCTTGTGTAAGCGTTTGACGGGTTTCTTGCCAGCAGCTTTGAGAGCACCAGCGTGAATTCCACCTTTTCCGTCTCTGCGATGCTGTTCAGCATGGTCGTTATCGAAGGTTCTTTCTTCGCGAGAGTAGTTGTGAGGTTCGTCGGTACGAGGGAGGAAGTGTTCAGGAACTACGTAGTCGGGTCGCTCCTCAGGGTACGGGAAGATCTTGCCTTTGGAAACGAAGTTGAGAATTTGCCCTAAAGGCGCGTCGCGCATGAGATCGAACATGACGAGCGTGGTCGATTAATTGAGCTTGTTGGGAGTTGTCGTAAGTTTTCAAAGCTTGGTTCGTGCAGAATAGTCGTCGAGGCGGGAAGGGAGAAGAGAGTAGTGAGAGGTCGCGATGATTGAAAGTTTCCTTCGTCAAGCGATGAACTATCTTCGGCCTCCACCTTTTGACGCTTACAAAAGAGAGTGAAAGAATCAATTCCGTCTTTACGACATCGTGTAGAAGGCGACGATCGCCAGCAAGTTTCTCCCTACTCGACTTTGCCAAATAGTTACGTCAGACCGACCCCTTTCGCTCATTTTTCCCAAACATGATTTTCCTGGATCGAGCTTAGCAAACACGATACCGCTTCCCAGCGAGCTGTGATTTGCCTTCTTACGAAGTTGACGGCGGTATCGAGCCGAGAGTTCGGGAACAGATGACGAGAAATTCTCCGATGAAAGCCCTGACCAAGTTGATCCGGGTCTCACAAGGAGGGATCGACACCTCCGAGTTCTATGCATATTCAACTCCTCGCCCGAGCTATAGTACTGTATTGTTGAAGGTAGCGAGAATACGATATTTTGTCAGGCTAGCGACGCATCGTTTTGAGATCGAAATTCCTGCTTACTTACCTTGACCTCGGCTGAGTTCCAATCATGAGGAGCTGAGTTGGAGAACGTAGGAGAAGAAGTTCCTGAAGCCAGAGCTACTACGAAGGCCACAGAAATCTGCGAAAGGGAAATCCTGATTTTTGAAAATTCCCGAAATGATATGACAACAGGTACTGCAGACGAGAGTGACGAGAGAGACGAAAGTTGAGAGTAGAGATGGAGGAAGAGCGAGGTCTAGAGCTCCCGACTAGCCGAGCTTTGTTTTGTACATTTGAACTGCTGCATCGATAGCATCTGAGATTGGTTGAAGAGCCTGTTTTGCCAAAGTTCAAACAGTCAAGAAGGGCCTTTAGCGCACAATCTGGAGTGATACGAGTAGGGAGCCGAGTCTTACAGCTTCAACTCTCTTCCTCAATTCATCTCCTTGTCCTTCATTCGAAACGTCCTCGACAGCTTTCTTGATTCTCTCTCGACTCTTCTCCAAGTATCCCTTGAACTTCTCAGCTCGAGCATTTCTTTCTTTGACAGGTGCCATTGCGAAGGCAGAGATGTCCTTCGGCTTTGGAGGGAGAATCGAGGACCAGAAATGTCGGAGGAATTCGAGAGTTGTAGTTGAGATCGATTCGACGACGAGAAGTTGAGCTCGAGGGAGACCTGAATGACATGATGTACAAGTTAGTAACAGAGGTCAATTGAGGTAGATGGCGATCAAGGAGACATACTCGAGTTGCCAGTTTTGCGATTTCGTTCAGTTTGAGATTCAATATTCTGCATCATATCCCTCATTCCGTCTCTGACCACTCTGGAATCAACTTTGAACTGTTGAGAGAGAACAACGCGCCAATAAACGAGAGAAGAGAGTAAAGCGTCAGCTCAAAATTGTCGTGCTCCTTTATCTTACGATCCGAAGAAGCCGAGTCAGTCAAGAAAGAGCGACTCACGTTATCTAGTCTTCCGTCCCAATCATGTACGATCTCGTCCCTCATGATTCTCTCCCTCTCTTTCTTCTTGAATAACGCATTTAACGAATCTCCTCCCTCTTCTGCGTCCGCTTCGTCCTCTGCTTCTTCCGCTGCTGCTGCCGTAAGAGTTTTCGTTGACGCTGATGTGGAAGTGAGAGATGTAGAAGGAAGGTTCAGGCTGATTCGATCTGGTTGACGAGGAGTAGAGAGATCAGATAATTCGATTTCGGAATAGTAACGACGATCCTGCGAGAACGATTCAAACGCGGGTCAGCTTGCTCCGTACATCGAGATCTAAGGTCTATGTAGAAGGAGAACGAGAGGAGAGAGCTCACACCAGCGTTCCCGGGATCAACGTAAGTCCGTTTCGGTTGATCAGGGTTTCCTGTACCTCTACAACGCAGAACGATAGCTTTATCGGTCAGTCAAGACTGTACCGAGTTGTCAAATGGAAAGTGTTGAAACTTACAAAGCTTGAGCCAAGAGTCGTTCAGAATGCTCGTTGAATCGTCTCATCAAAGGTAAACTAGCTCTTTGACCTCCAGCTTTCATCGTAAAGTCTTTTGGTAGGTTCGTGATCTAATTAAGAGGAAGGTAAATCAGTCAACAGGATGTACAGTACAGATGAGACGGAAGAGAGAACTCACTTCATGTTGATCTTCCTCTGTAGCTGCCAAATCTAATAATCTATAAATCGAATCATGATCCGCTTCATGCTGAGGAGTGATTCCGTCGTCTTCCTGACCTAGGTACTTGTCAAATATAGGATCATCCCTGATGGAATCGACTGCCGCTCGGTTTGTGGTACGATTTCGGTTGAAAAGTTTCGATTGAAAGTAGCGAGTCCAGAATTGAGCTTCATCAAGCTACGAACCAACGACAAAGCGAGATCAATCACGAGCCCAACGTAAATGATCGAAGAAAAAGTTGAGCTTACAGGTACCGGAACGTTGTCATTGTAAGCTTTCAAGACTACTGGAAATTCCTCGAAAATCTCCCTAATCAACGCAGGAGTGATCTTGACAGTAACTTCTCCGTTCTGACCAGTAATCGTCTTGGGATCGACCATTTGACCAGATTTGCCTCTCATCAGACTCTCCTCTGCTGCGAGAGATTCCAACAACTGTTCCCGCCCCTCCCAGAATTCTGCCTCAGTCAGAGCCCCCGACAGAACGAGCTCTCGATGGAGGGCTAGGAGTTGAGGAGATGATTGAAGAACTTGTTTACGAAGTCGGAAAGTACCTCCTTGAGATTGACCGCCGCTCGTCGTCGTCGTTGGTGTCGAAGCTCCTCCTCCTCCTCCTGAGCCAGCTGCAGGTGAAGCTCCATTTCCATTCTCTACCACTTTCGCTTTGCCCTTTCCTTTGTCTTGTGCTACTCCGGTGTTGTTCGAAGCAGCGCTTGCGGAAGTAGCAGCTGTAGCTTCCCTTTCTCGATTCCTTGCGATCATGGTACTGATTTCTCCTTTGAATTTCTCCCTGTCACTCAGTGCACTCGCTGCAGAAGTGAATGTAAAGTTGTAAGAGTCTTCTCCAGTAGTCTGAGATGTCGTGAACGCGATCTTCAACATTACTCGAGGCCCTCCTTCTTTACTTGCGAACAGAGCTGCCATCACCTTCTCTCCGTTAGCCTGATACTGAGCTCTTCCGAAAGCTGGTAGGGACTTACCGGTCATTTGAGGAGTGAGGACGGTAAGTTCTGGAGAGTTAGATGAACTCGAAGTATAAGTGAGAGCTTGAGTAGTGAGCTGCAAGAGTCCAGGTTTCTTCTTGTAGGAGGTTTGAGCAGAACATATTACTGTTGTTGACATGCTCGAACGAGCTGATAGTGAGGAGTGAGAGGGAAGTAGGTGAGATCACCTGAAAATCGTTGAACTTGGCGAGAACTTGGGTTGTTTCTCCAACGCACGCTCCATTTGAGCCCGGCAGCAGGACAGCAATAATCTACAGTACTACGATGCGCATTTGGAGAACCGATATATCTATCTCTGCTCAGCTTTTCCGACATTCTATTTCCTCGAGTTGTCGACTTTCAACTTGCTTTGCTTACTCCCGAGAAGTAGACTCGTGAAGTACTGGTCAGTAATTCTCACCTCTTCAACGGTGTAACATAGGATCGCTGACATCAACCTTTCCATGCAATAGTGTTTCCCAGGCTTACGTTAAAAATATGTTGTCTCCCTTGCTCGGATCGCTCAGATGAGTTTGGTGCTTTGCTACCGTATACTCAGACACACGCCACATGTTCAGTCCCATAGGAAGAAGGAGCGCTGTAGCGAAATCCGTAAGTAATTCGAACTTTTCGCTTGTGTATTTCTGCGAACAAGAAGCTGACGCGATTCCTGATCACTCAGGCTTCTACGACAGCAGCGTCTTTCGGGGTTAGGCCCTGAACAGCTCTCCCGCAAGATCAGTCTCGAACCTGCGTGCTCGCGGCTCCACATACGCGGAAACCTGTTTCGAAAGTGGTTTCAGGACAAAATCCCTCTTGACCTTGGAGCCACAGCCTTTAGGCCCCAGCTGTGCATACTCCGAGACTCTCATTCAACCTCGATGCGCTTGATGTATGAGGTCGTGCAACAGTGTAGTAGGAGACGAGATGGGGTTCTTCTCCATTATGTATTGTTTCTGCTTTTTAGATCTTTTTCTAACTCTCGACCCGATCTTGTTGTCTGATTATCTACTGGACGAAATACTAACAAGCTTAGCCGTCAAAACAAAGGAAGAATGGGGAGTACCAATCATCCGCGGAGTCGATTCGGAGACGCGGTTCTTGGAAGGGGAGTTGGCTCGTGAGGAAACAAGTTCCCCTTCTTTCTTCTTCTCACCTCTCTCTTGAGCGACTGTCTCGAACACTCTTCTGGGTAGCCTCTCACGACTACCTGTGTCCACCGTCTCCTATACTCACTTGGAGCTCACGAAGTCGACTGCCCCTCTTCATCAACTTCAGAACATCTCACCTCTTTCCCTCTCTCTTCCCTCACCTGTCTCCCTCAGAAGTGAGTCCTAGAACTATCTACATCTATCTGAGCGCTCTCACTGACATTATCAGCTCTTAATACGCAGATTCACCGATGTCAGCTGCTCCTTCACGACCTCTTCCACCTTTCACTCTCAATCACTCACCTACCTCACAAACCAATCGAGGTCATGCAGCTGGATTCGATCCATCGAGGGGAGTGGAATGGACTGCATCGACTGAAACTGAAGGAATGAAGGCATTGGTCGAAAAGAGGGAAGAAGTGTTCGCAATTCATCGAAAATTGAACAATCGTGAGTCTCGATCATCCCGTCCTACTTCGAGTTACTAAAAGATAGGATTGCGTCTTGTCCAGCTACTCTACAAGCACTCAATATAGCAGCACTCAACAGCAGTGACCGTCTCAAATCCGTTGATTCTCGTTGTCTTTTCGAAAGGTATCAAGAGTTCTGCAAAGTGGTCAGCATTCCTCCGCTTCCGCTCTCAATGAGTACTATCGGTCTCTTCTTCGTCGCGAAATGTTCATGGAAGAATGGATACTACCCCGGTTGCTTGACGTTTTTCCGACGAATTCTCGAAGCTGGACTCGAAATCTGGCAAGGTCAAGAAGGATACGCAGTACTGAATGGCAGCAAACTCGAAATTGCTTTGGCTGACTTCCACAAAGAAAGGAAAGGTATCAGCGTTCGACCGAGGAAAGCAGTCAGTGAGTTCTTTTCGCCGTCTCGCGTTGCTGCTCTCTCGACAATTATCTGATTTTGCAACTAACGTTGCCATTCGATTCCAATTATCTAGATAAATCAGTACCTACACTCTCTACACAACCTCCCCTCACTGCGAGACGTCGTCGGAAAAGGACGAAGGTTCGGAATACGAAACAATATCGCAGTCCTCGCAGCGCTCTGCTTCTCGTGGGAATGCTGGTTCGTACGCAGAAGTGGCAGAAATAGAAGATGAAGACTTCAGAGACGACGGAGCTTCTGTAGTCAAGCAACTTGTACGTGTTACTTTCCTCTCCCAACACTTCTCACAAGAGAAAATTCTCAACTTTCGTTCTTTTCGCAGGCAACACCAAACCTCCCTCAACACGGTCAGCAATTCGAATCTAACAAAGATCTCCTCGCCGCTTGCTACAGTGCTCTCCTCCCCGTATACGGAAATGGAGCTCGAAACGTCGGGGGTACAATTTCTACGGCTCCCTTATCTCGTAACACCATTCGCTGTGCCCGCTATCATCATAGGTACAGAGCCACTTCGGAAGGTATCTGCAAGTGGAGTCTCGTCGCTTTCATAAATGAATCCGGATCCAAGCTAGTCGTCAACTTGGACCAATCAAATCTTTACCACAATCATCTTCCTCACCCTTCGATTTTCAAGAACCCGAGCTGGAGACCAGTCATCAAGAACGCCGATGTACTTCGAGCTTTCGGAATGTCGGCAGCTCCTCCCTCCAAGAAACGCAAGTCGAACCATTCTGAAAACCTCGACGTCGCTCAAGTCGGATCTCCTTCCTCTTCAACCGGGTCGATTCAACACTTCTGGAATCCAAGCCTCACTTCTTTGTCAAACTCAACGGCAACGGCTTCGAACCGCGCTGCTTCTCAACCTCGTGCTCCTCTTTCCTCCTTCTCGAACTCTTACCAATCCTACTCGCCGCCTTCTTTCTCTTCCCTCTTCTACTCGCGACCTCTTCATTCTCTACCTATCTCGTCGCTCTCTACTCCGACTGCCAGCTCCTTCCTCGTCCCCGCAACTTCATTCCTCAAATCCCTCGAACTAGCTCTCGTTCCTCTCGCCCCAGTTCTCATCAACCTCGGTTTCGACTCTCTCGACCTTCTAGCTCAGTTCTGCACCTTTGAAAGCTCGACTCGAAAGCAACTCGCAAAAGCGCTTCAAGTCGGAAACGGAGATGGAGACGGAGGAGGAGAGGTTTTGAAATTGTTCGAATTGCTCGAAGAACATTTGATTAAGGAGAGGGAAAATGGCTTCAAGTAGAAGAATATGTAAGCTTGAGCTAAGATAGCTGGTAGTAGGAGGGTAGAATGAAGATGGCGAAGAAAGTATTCAGGTTTCGCAGGGATTTCTGAACCGAAAGAGCATTGTTAGTACATTTTCCTACTCGATGTTAGCCTGGTACGTACAACAATTCGTCTCTACTCTTCACTTTCTAAGTGAGAAAAGAGGATCCTCTCCCACTTCTCAGGCAACGCTCAGGTCTCTCAGACACTCCGCTCCGGTCGCTTCAGGCGGTTCTTCTTCTCTCGGCGCTCGTCACGGAAGTCTGGGCTCCGCCGTCGACCAAGCCTTGGATTCTGATAATACTGTACTACTGTCCTCGCTACCCTTCTCCGTTCTCTACTCCTTCCGACGACTTTCCTTCGCAGCGTCCCCAATTCCTCCTCCTTCTTTCGATTCGGCTCTCTCTTACGTATCGAATCGTCCCTACGGATCTCGCCAAGCTTCTTTCCCTCTTCATCTTCCTCTCTCCCTGGCTTTACCTATGAGTCAATTTCCAGGAGCACCGGACTGGCTCACTCAGTTCATCCAATTCCCTGAAGAAGAAACTCCCTCCCATCCACCTCTGCCCCCGATTCAGCTCGGTCTCACACCATCATATCCGCTCTCCACCCCTTTCACGTCGTCTTCACACCGAACTGGACTCTCTTACCCTCCCCCTCCGTTCTCGCCTCCTTCTTTCCCCTTCGAACCGATTTCGCAACCACCTTACGCTACAGCTTCACCGCTCTCTCTGGTTTCACAAACTTCGAACGACCCTCCCTCTCGACTCTCGACTGTCTCTCACGTTCGGAAAAGAGTCAAAGCACCTCATCGTCCGCAGGCTCGTCAAGTAGGAGGAGGAGGACGACGGAGGGCACAAGTTTTCGCACGACCTGGTTCAAACGGGAGAGATGGTTACGACTCGGAGCGCACATTCGGGTCGAACGAAGTTCCTATCATCGAATGGCAAGCCGATCCATTCGTTCCAAATCAAAATTCCTCCGATAACTCTTGTCAATGTCACTCTCGACCACCAAACATACCTCGCGATTATCAATACTACCACGCATTCCATGTCAAAGATACTATCGATGGTCAGTATCCTACTTCGTCTCCGGAGGATGTTCGAGCTAGAAGACTCAAGCAGGAACAGCTAGAAATGGAAAGTCAACTCGACACTCGGCGCCGTGGACACCTGAGCGCTCTGCAGGGATGGAATCCAGATGCAGAGGGAGGGATACAGAAGCCAAACTACCGTACGAGGAGAGACAGAGCCAAGAGGCAATTGCAGACGGCAGTAGCGAGGTACGAGGAATTTTTGAAGAAAAATGGACTGATCACAACGGGGGATGAGCAAATTTCTAAGGTGCAGTACCTTGAGAAGCTTCGGGAACACGAGAAGGCTGTCTTTGACTCCCAGGCAGAAAGGCGAGCGAAATGGAATCCGGACCAACATCGAAGAACTTAGTTTGACGGTAGATTTTCTTTTTGCTTTTTACACCTTTAGCGCTGTATATCATCAATGTCCTGTTCTCTCTTGTTCAGATGGATTTGTGTATACTCAGACGTCTATGAGCCCACTCATGATCAGACCAGAGAATCTCGGACTTGACGAGCGCCGAATCTTGTCGTTTTGTTGCGCCGAGCTCAAAAGTAATCCCGCCAAAATTCTTGCTCTAGTTGTGCAAATTCTCCTACGTCTCTGAACGATTTAGAAGGTAGCCGCCAGAAAGAGCACAAGCAGCTCAGAATAGGAAGAAATAGCGACTATTGTAGATTTTCCTTTTTGTAATAATAGATCTAGAATTGGATTTTTCAATTCACGAGTAAATTCAAGGTATGAATCTCCTCAAACTTTCGCCCTCCACCTCTCCAGTCAAACTCTTCCCTCTTCTCTGTGAATAACCTAGGGAGATCCAACAATACCCTCACACCAACTAGAATACCCTCCTTCGATCCCAGAGTGCACGATTCCCTTTCACTCAACCTTCCATTTGTCTCAATTTCCACTCCTCGTTCTTCTCCCCACTCGATCATCTATACTATCACAGGCATAGTCCCTAGCTTTCACACCGGTACTATTCAAGCCTCCACCACGAGCAGAGCGAACGAACCCGCCTCTTTCTGTCTTCCACAACTCTCCGGAACTCCAATACTCCTAGAACTCGATTCCTTCTGTCCAAACTAAGCAACCCATCCAAAACGAGCAGCATACAATCTCCTGCCAGCTAACCGACTCTACCTCTCTCCTCTCCTTTCCCCCTCTCCGACCGCCCTGTCGAACGATGGAAGTTGGACTAGTGAGTGCATTCGATGGATTCAACCTGCAGGCAGACGACTCGGCAAAGGTAATGGTACATGCTGTGAATGGTTTGACGGTCCCGGGAGTGACTGAGGAGGTTCGAGAGGCTGAACATTTACGAAAAGTGAGCATTCTTCTTCCTCCCTTCACGTAGCTCTGCCATCCGAGCTTACCCTGTGATACTCGATCCAGCAACGCTCTCAACGATTCACTATCCCTCTATCGCCCCCTCGTCAGACTCCCTCTTCCCCGCCTAGCCCTTCAAATCCCGTTGAGAGATCCTCCCTTCCCTTTCAACCTTCCCCTCTCCCTGTACAAAGCCAAACCCTATCTCAACCCGAAGAGCTATATTCGACACCTATCGACGATGCGAATCAAAGTGGCAACGTAACGATCACACGAGATCACGAAGTTGCAGAAACTCGACAAGAATACGCTGGATCTGAATCTTCCGCAGACTCTCCTGAGACTCCCTTCCGACCTCTTCCCTCTCACTCGCAAGCATCTTCCGCCACGTATCAACACCATGCGACCCTTTCGCACCCTCTCCATTATCCTCAACATCAACCTCCGGTTTTCTACAACAGCACGAGTCACGCTTCGATGCCTCTCTCTCCTCCTTCTCTCTTCAACTTGGTTCCTGGAGGATCTCCAAGCTTCACCTACCATCATTCCTTCCCGACAAATTCTCCGCCGACTCAGCACTATCAAGCTCCTTCAAACCCTTTCCCATCTTTCGTTCCTCCCCCTCCTCCCCCTCCTTCTCAGCATTTCGGGCTCGGAGTCGCTGGAACAGATATGGGAATGGGCATCGGAGGTGGAGGTATGACTAGAAGAAATCCTAGTCCCGGATATCAAACTGATGCTGACGATGACGAGATGTGAGCATACTTTTCCCGCCTCTCCTCTTCTGGCCTAGCGATCAGTAGAAGCTTAGATATCTTCCTGTGCCTTTCGTCGACAGTATCGAGACTGCTATCGTGATCAAATCTATTCCTTTCTCTTGTCCGAAAGATCAACTTTTATCTCTTATGGTATGTTTCTCCCTCGCTACTCACGCTCGAGCGTCTATCTCGCCTTACGAATAGCGAAGACTGATCACCTTCCTTCGCGTACAGGGTTCACTCCAATTACCTACTCCTCTCGCTTTCAACTACCATTACGATTTATCGCTCAACCCGAGTCCTCACCCTCAAGAACCTCGACAAGATCAGTTTAGAGGTCTAGCATTCGCAAACTTTAGGAACGGAGAAGAAGCTAGAATCGTAGTTTGCGCTTTGAACGGTTTCGAATTCATGGTGAGCTAAAATCCATCCTTGTTCTTCGAATGTTTTCTCGGTCTCTGCATTCGGCATGGTCACTCAGTAAAACACCACGAACGAGACTAACTCTCTGAATCGTATGAGTAGGGTCGTAAACTACGAGCAGAGTTCAAGAAAGTTTTGAAACCGGGAGAAAAAGAAGCTATCGAACGAAACAAAGCTCTCAAACGAATCCGATCGGTTCAGCTCCTCGCCAACGGAGGAGGGGGAGGGAACATGAACGGCAATAGCATGAACTCGCGAGTCACGAATAGCAACGGATGGGGAGACAACGGAGGAATGAACCCTTCTCGTGGAGGAGGAAACGGTTGGAACAGAAGAGAGACTTCGACTCCTGGTTTCGGAGGAGGATACAGAAGCTACGAACCCGACGAAACTACGACGGAAGAGTACGGTCGATTACTTCACAGTCACTCTCAATCTCACTTATTGCAAGGCAAAACTCTCTTTGGGCAGAAAGAATACGTTGTCCCCTCTGGAATCGGCATGGCTTATGGAGATTCGGGTGAAAGCTTGATTGGCGGGAGTGAAAGTGTCAACATGAGCGGAAGCGGGAGTGCAAGTGGAACTGGTAGCTTGATGAGTAGCGGCGCAGGAACTGGAGGACTCTCAGGAAGTGGCAGCGACAGCGAAGAAGGAGTCGGAAGCTCAGTCAGCGCTAGAGAGGAGAGGAAGAAAGGTAAGTCTCGACAGATCTTTTTCATTCCGCTTTTTATTTCGGTTGCTGACGGAGCAACTTTACGTTCCTCGAATCGTAGATCTCGACCTGAACGATCCTCAAACTCTGCAACTATATTCTCAACTCCTCCTGTTCTCGTCATCCCCTTCTCCTCCGAACCCTTCGTCGACCGAATTTGACGGAATGCACGCGCTCGAACGAAGAAAAGTGAAGATGGTTGCGAACATGCTCGGTCTCGGCTACGGAAGTGAAGATGTCGCTGGAGGAGGCAAACGAGTCCGTGTGTGGAAGACCGGTTCACAACCTGTAAGAAACCTCACCAGTATCCTCGATGCCCGATATCGTTTGTTCTGAGACTGACCTCGACTCTTCGACAGACACTTCGATCAACCACTTCGGCCGCACCGCTTCGTCGACCTGCTTCTACATCCTCATTCCAATCTACCCCCACTGCCGCATCTTCCTTCGTACCTCCTCCCGTGCCCGCTCTTCCCGCCTTCTCGGCTTACCTTGCAGCTCCGAATTCAGGAGCATTGAGAGGCAAGAAATCGATGCCAGAGTTCCGACCTTCCTCATCGTCATTCTACGCCACGGACGCACCTCCTATGCCTTCGTCGACGACTTACTCTCGACCTCAATTGAACGGCTTTAATCGAAAATCAACGAACAACCTTCGATCCGACTCGCCTTCCCAGTATCAAGCTCACACGATCTCGTCTTTTGCTCCACCTTCGAGCAGGCGAGTCCGTGAAGTTCCTTCCGTACAAGGGCTCTTCCAGCAGCAAGGTATCTTGCCCGACGCGTCGTCGCCCGCCGACGAGAAGAAAGAATATTACTCTTCGGGACTCGGTTCAATCGGTGCTGGTGCAGTTCGACAACCGCGAGGACCTGGAAGCGCAGGAGTGTCTCCTGCTCGAGTACCTGGAGATGGTGAATTGGAATGGAGGTCTAGAAGGAACTGAAACGGATTCCCAAGATGATCCACTATCTCTCTTACTCAGTAATTACATTCGAAGCTCTCAATCTCCTTCACTGTACAAGTCATCTCCACTCTCAAAGATGATCCCCGTTCCATACTCTCTTCATTGTTGTACCAAAATTCGGCTCTCTTCTCCCTCCTTCGCACTATCGCTTCTTCATCTATCTTCGAACCCTAATACCCTATCCCACGTCTACACTCTCCTTATACTACCCCACAATCCCTAGAACACGAAATCATTCCCCTCCTCTCGGAAAATGCAACTTTTCTCTCCCTTCCTCAGTATACCCCCTCACCAAACTCTACTATCCTTATCTCCTCCTTCTTCCCTTCATTCTTAGGTATCCGAGACAGCCTCGGGCTCTACACGTTGTTTACTTCGGAATCACTTCTAACATTTTTCCATTTCCGACCTCGTGGTGAAGCAACCGAACCGAGGGCCTGCTTAGCCTTGTTTCTGACTGCGAGACTTGCGCGTACAAATCGAAAAATTGCATAATTCGGAATGATAAGAGATGCTACAATAGAGGTCAATCACTTCAATAATCCTCCGCGAAATTCCAAACGATTTTCCTCTTTTCTGCCTCTTCCAACAACTCTTCTCCTCCCTCGACATCCCTGAATGCCTTTCTCTCACATGCGAAATACAATCTCTCGATCCCTTTGAGTCGCTGGAGAGCTAGTTTGAGTTGATCGATGTTGATTAACTCGAGGTCCTCCATTGTTGCGAAACCTTTCAAAGTTGTCGGAAGCGAATGAAGGAGGGAAAGGGGTAAGCTGGTACATTCGAAGGATTTGAGAGAAGATGCAGATTCGAAGAGGGGTATGTAGGGAGTTGAGTCGTCTTTCGAGTCGATCGAGAGACCGAAATGCCGAAGATTCGGAGCGAAGGGGAGAATGGCCGCTGACACTTCTGGATGAGATGATCGACTGACGGATAGAAGGGAGAGTGAACTGAGAGTAGGAGCTGAGGATTGTGCGATCGAGGAGAGGAAAGAGGCTAAATGGCGAGTTCGGATTCCAGTGTCGTTAATGTTTAGTCGATTGAGCTTGAAAGGGAGTCGATTTGCGGGATTTGACGGAAGCAGACTGCCCTTGAGAGCCAATGACCGTAGATCTGAATCAGACAGGATGCTGGTGAGTGAGCCGCGCGTCACGAGAGTGGAGAAAGAGAGAGGGAAGGAACCTGAGAGAGCTGAATGGTTAAAAGTTTCTGTCGAGAAATTCCCTCCTTCGCTGACGATAACAAGTGACTCTACTCCAGCTATACTCTCCCACAACTTTGGCAATAGCTTGACGTTCCGGAGGCCGTAAACGAGAATCTCTTTCGGTCCAACTCTCCTCCTCGAAGCTGTCCCTACAAACTTTTGTACATCCTTGTCGCCTTGGAGTGTAGCGCCTGATTGCCATAGTATTGACTGCGCTGGCTCTGACCACTTCCTACAGACGAGAGTTGAGCTCTTCAGGGATTGTTGATCGAACTCGTCAGATTCTTCTGTTAGATGAGAGAAGACCTCGAGCAGTAGCTCTGGCGGAAGGAGAGTAGCAGGTGATGCTTCCATGTGGTGAGGATGCTGGAGAATGAGCAGACAACAAGAGAAAGTGCTGAGCGCATCAAATGATGAAATATTTTTTTTCGAAGGAGCTTGGTAAGCTTATTTTCCAAGTCGACTCGATTCGCAAAAATCGCTTCAGCACTCCAGAGTTATCATCTTCACGTTGGCAAGAAGACCACGAAAGTTGCAAGAGGCTCGAAACCGAAAAAAGTGGCAGACTCGCTCGCCGGCCTTTGCTGAGACCGCTCACAATGAAACGTGATTGAACAAATGGGAAGTCATGAATGCGTGCGAAGAAAGAAACTACCATTTGAGAGTCAATTTTGTATCCAATTCTCTCTCCACCTTCGTCAAGAATCTATCTGATCCGGCCTCTTTACATCTCAGGCATCATACCTCCTTCACCATCATCTCCAGGTGCGGTACTTTGAACACCGGGACCATTCTCTCCTTGCGGTCGCTTGGCAGAAACGATGCTACGGAGATGAAGTAAAAGTCAGTCAACGTGGTCAGAGGGAGATCAAAGGCAGGAAGAGTATAGCTTACTCGTCAACTCGAAGTAACAGGCAGGCAGACTAGAAAGTGAACACAAGGAGAAGAGTAGGCAAGATTAGCTATTTCAATGTAAAGTGAAAGAATGGGCAGCTCACCTCGATAGCAGTCTTGATCGTTTGAACCTTGACAGCAGCACTCTCATAAAGACCGTACTCCTTCATGTCTACCACCTTACCAGTTTCACCGTCAACACCGAATTGATGTTCTCCAGCAGCGTGTTTGGCCTTTCAAGGGAAAAAAGCAAACAAATACTCGAGTCAGTTGATCCTTCATCGAGAGATAGAAAGAGATTCGACTCACTCTCAGACTCGTTAGAACCCTGATAGCGTTTCCACCGCAGTTTTGTACCAAAGTTCTCGGAATTACTTCCATAGCTTCACTGACCGCTCTGAAAGGCCATCCCTCGACTCCTTCGATACTCCTAGCTTTCTGTGCCAATCCGACCGAGATGGCCATCTCGGTAGCTCCTCCTCCTGGTGCGAGTCGGGGATCGAAAACGACGTTGCGAGCGACTGCCATGGCGTCGGCAAGGTTTCGGTCAATTTCGTGAAGGATATCTTTTGAAGGTCCTCGGAGGAGGATAGTGCAAGCTTTAGGGTCTTGACATTTTGTTAGGAAAGTGAAGTATCTGGAGTCGAGGGAAACAAAAAAACTCGGAGGATCAGTCTCGAGCGGGAGGGAGACAGAGGCAAGTTTTTCGGGACTTACTCATCACCGAGCTTCTCAACGTTGAAGAGACCACACTTCGTTCCGACATCGATTTCCCTCAAGTCGTCAACTCGGTTGACGATAGTAGCTCCAGTTGCGCGAGCGATACGGTTGTTGTCAGATTTACGAACTCGACGAATAGCGGTAATGTTTGCCTTGACGAGGTAATGTTGAGCGAGATCTACACGGGATGAATTTGTTCAGCTCAAACTTCCCGTTGATCGGAAGCAAGAGAGAGATAGGAAAGACTCACCGGAGATACCCTTCTCAGTGAAAACCATATCAGGTTTGAACTCGATAATCCTCTCACACATTTGTTTGATCTGTTCCTCCTCGATCTCTAAAATCCTGTTCCAGTCCTCCTCCTTTTGGATCTCAATGTTGGTTTGAGATTCTCCCTTCTTGTACTCCAAAGGACAATCGAGTAAGATCACCCTAGGGTTCTCAATTCTCCTCCTCATCTTGGGGTGAGTAACATCCTTGTTCAACATGACACCGTCCAAAACTCTAGAATCTTCAATCTCTCCTCCCGGAACTTTTTCAACTTTTGCGTAACGTTTGATATCGACAGTCGATTTCCCGTTCTCTTCTTTCGCGACGGTTCGGATAGCTTGTAATGCGAGTTTGCACATCATGTCGGACCATCGAGAGACGAATTTGGTACCGATAGAAGTTTTGATCAAGGCGAGCATCTCCTTCTCGTTCATGGGATCGACGGGAACTGAAATTCGTTCAATGATGAGTAGTGCTTCTTCGAGGGCACGTTTGAAAGCAGAGATAATGACGACGGGGTGAATGTTGCGTTCGAGATGAGGAAGTGCTTGAGCGAGGATTTCTCCAGCTGAATGAAGCGAAAGAGAGAGAGGGAGAGAGGGTTTTCAGCTTTTCATTCCTCAGGTTTTTGAGGTATTGCCAAGTTGGCTCACCGAGAATGATAACACTCGTAGTTCCATCTCCGACCTCTTCATCTTGCGTTCTCGAGAGCTCGATCATGGACTTGGCTGCTGGGTGAGCGACTTCGATTTCTCGGAGAATAGCGTTTCCGTCGTTTGTTAGACTACAACCTCACGAAGAGAGGTCAGCTTTTGCGCTTTCCGCGTTGTCGAGAGTATACAGAGTACTTACAGGATACCTCCCATGGCTGATCAGCGAGAGTTGTGAACAAAGGAGAGGAAAGTCAGTTGCTGCTCCTTGGCGAGTTTCGAGCGTAAGGAGCTCACGATCAAGGATCATCTTCAACATAGCACGAGGACCTGTATGAACCTTCGATGTCAGCTCAAGTGATCGTTTAGAGGGTAGAAAGGAACGAACCTAAGCAAGTTCGAATAACATCCGCGACAGTCTAATGGACTCGCGTTCACGATCAGCTGAGGCTACTCGAAGATATTAGAGAGTACTCACCTTTGCTGTAGTAATGTTTGTAATCTGCGCCTTCCTTCCGTTCTGACGCTCTGGTCCAACTGTTAAACGAACAACTGAATCAGCGTCTCTCATTCTTGACGGGAACAACGGTGCTCGAGCGAGTACTAGAGGGAGAAGGTAGACGTACCATTGACTACTACTGCTTGTTGTTGCATAGTGAAAGTGTCTTGAGTGGAGGAGATCAAGAAATATTTCGAGGATCCACGAGAGATGTCTGGTTCCTTTCAACAACCTCGACCAGTCAAATACTTCACAAGACGATTCGAGAATGTCTCTAGCAAAGACTACGACCCGAACAGCATTCTACAGAGCTGCTCGGTTGCACCAACGCGTGTTTCCAGCTCGTTAAACTCTCAAGACTCGCTTTGAACTTACAGGCTCGGCTCGACAAGAAGTTATGAACGCTGACATACGTGTGAGCAGATTCGAATGTTCATGTGGTAGTCAGAGAAGCGAATGCTCGAAGCCGAATCCGACCTCGCCGATTCCCAAGTTTCTCTATCCTCTACGTCTCTTTCACCTTCTACTTCTCACCTTTCACCGCCACCTCAACCCTCTCTCACCCCTGTACGAGTAGATGCCGATCCTTCGTCCTTCTCCTATCCTCTACGTCGGTTCACTTCCAGATCGACTTCCTCCTCTTTCCTCGATTCCTCACCTTCCATCCGATCTCTCACTCCTAGAAACTCTCGAACCGAATCAATTGTTTCGTAAATGGGATTTCGTCTCCCAATTCAACGAAGACTGTCTCAAACCTTCACAGATTGAGCCGTTGAGGTTCGAATCGGACGAATTGGCGGATCGGGTCGTAGAGAAATTGGGTTTTGTAGGTCATGGAGGGAGTGGGAAAGATGCTTACCTAGCTGTGAAAGAGTATGTCGAGGACGAGACGGTAAAGAGAGAGGAGGGAGATCCAGTGATACAATTTTGGCAGGAAATGAATAAACTCCCACCAGCTGGAGTTTGCGGATTCGACTTGAATGAACACGAGAAGGCTTCTACAGTGAAACATTTCATGCCGCTAAAGGCGTTCGAAGAGACTTCGGTACGTCCCCAGCACCTCCTTCTTACGTGTTCGTTTCGAGCTTCGGGCTAACTCTGCTTTTTCCTTCTTGCCTTTCAGGCTGAGCCGACTCTAGCAGAGGGTCAAAGAGTGTTTTGGAAATACTCTGGCCAAATCTTTACAGCTTTGATGCATTTCTCTCTCGCTGGTCAGTCTTGCTCCACTTAGCGTTTCGAATGCAAAATGGGAATCTGACAAAAACTCGACTCCCTTCGTTTTCTAGGTGGCTTCTCGAGCCCGAAACTAGCAGCAGTCATGCACGAGACGAATTACCTTACAAGTGATGCGAAAGAAGCAACTTATAAACGATTATTAGAAACGACACTCTTTGTCCTCGACGTGAGCCGCTCATTTCTCTCCCATCAATCATCTTTCGCTGACATGCTCATTCAATCCTCGTGTAGGCGATGGAAGATATGACGGTTGGTACTGGTCGGGGATGGAAGAGCGCGATGAGAGTCAGACTCTTGCATGCGCAAGTTCGAAGAAGGATTTCGAATGGAAAAGGTCGTTACAATGCTTACGACATTGAGAGAGATGGTATTCCGATCAATCAAGCGTGAGCCTGTCATTTCTCAGGTATACTTCTCACCTCCTCAAGGCTGATGCATACTTTCTGAGGCTCGCAGAGATCTTCTCGCTGTTTTAGGAGCTTTTGCAATCGGTCCCGTTTGGTCGATGACACGGAATGGGTTCTCCATGTCTCCTCGGGAGAAATCAGCTTACCAAGTAGCATGGAGACACGTTGGATACTATTTGGGCATCTCCCCGACTCTCCTCCTACGGTACTACGGTCGAACTTTCGAAACTACTGAATCTTCTTTCGCTTCCCTCGCTTACGCCGTGTTCCCTTCCGGTGAACCTCCAAAAGATCCTTACAAGACCCCTCAGTACAAAATTTTGAGTTCAGTCAGTGGTAGACCCCCGAGAGGGAAAAGGGTTGAACATCATTTAGAACTCTGTCGACTTTGTGTCGGACCTTCGTTGGCTGAACAGTTGGCTTTACCTAGAGGAGAATGGAAAGATGTTTGGACGGTGGAGACCGAGAGATTGATGGGGTGGGGATTGATGACTTTTGGTGAACTCTATTCGAGATTCGGAGGGAACCGAGGGAAAGATTGGGAGGCGAGGAGAAGGGATTGGTTCAGGTGGGTTGTCAAGCTGTTGGTTGTTTGGCAACTAGGAGAGAGGCGCACAGTGTTTGCTTGGAGGGAGGAAGGAAAGCATGGAGAGAAACTAGGTTTGGAAGAAGGTGAAGAAGCTGTGAGTTTGAATTATTTCTCGTTTCTCTTGTTCTTCCCGCTCGTTTCGAGTCACTGACTTCCTCAATCATGCAATTCCGTAGGATCTACAAATGGGACCAGCTGTTGGCAAGCGAGTAAAGTCGGAATGGAAAAGCTTGCTGATTGAAATGGGTCTAGTTTTGGGCACCGTCGCTGCGATTGGAGGACTCGGACTTGGTTGCGCCTACAAACTCTTGTTCTGACCGATGACAGACTATCCTTCTCCAGTAGTACACTTAGATTGCATTAGAGACACTTACTGTTGTTGATTTCTCCAAGTTTGCGAAACGTTCTCGAGACTCGATCAAGTCGTTTTTCAACCTTCCGCTCTTGATCATATCACCGCGTCCACCCCACATCTCTCACGATCAATTGTTCTCGCTCACTCGCCCTGAGCAGAGAGACACGAGTCACCTCGTCATAGGCTCAACTCAGTTTCATCTGCATCTCGACTGATCGACTGTCACCTCACAACACGCGACTGAACCTGTACACATCCAAGGTACAAATTCGTGTGAGTCTCTCCCTCATCTTCCCTATCATTCCAGGCTAGCGAAGTAGGCGGAGAAAGGGGAGAACCCTCAGGAATCGGTGAACTTATTCTCTGGACATTCACTTTGGCCGGGAGTGTGCTTGTCTCTCGAGCGTACTCTTATGGTCCCTCTCTATCAGCCGAAGTACTCCCGCGGTCCGTTCAAGCTGACGCTCCTCCTTCTCCAAGTTCTCCCACCTTCTTCCCCTCTCAGGCCCTTCCCGAAATGTCCTGGAGGGCTCCTCCCTCTAGACCAGCACCACCGATAACCTCCTCATCTTCGACACCGCTAGATCAACTCTTTGTCGGCCCCTCTTCCTCTTCGCTCGGAACTTCGACTTCTACCTCTCGTTCTCGCAATCCTTCGTCCTCCTCCTCTTCCTCGTCAAAATCTAGATCGAATGGAACTGCACATGCACTACTGAGCCGGAAGATGCAAGAGATAGGAGGATCAGGCGGAACGGAGGAAGACAGGACGAATGGGAAGAATTTAGGAAATAATTTCGGAAAGAATGGAACGGCTCGACAGCGAGCGGGAAGTTCAACGAGCAGTATCGCAACGACAAGGGGTAATCGAGTCGATGTGGATGGGTCCGAGATCAGTCTCAGAGCATTCGAGGGAGAAACCGTTGATGATCCGATGGAGGAGGACGAAGAAAGTTCAAGAACGAAACCTCTCGACAAGGGAAAGGGCAAAGCGAAAGACCCACCATCGCCATCGAAACGTGTCAGACTCGATCGAACGAGAAGTCGGACGAACAGTAACCTCTCTACCACGAGTTCTTCGCTTTCTCCCCTCTCTCGTTCAGGCCCTTCCTCGTCCCCCTCGTCGAATTCACCGTCACGATCCTCTTCTCCACCTGTCGCTCCTTTGCAGCCTTCTCGGCCTGTCGCATCGACCTCGACTTCTTCAAACCTGTCAGTCTCTCCATCTCAAGGTTTCCTCAGTCCGAAACGATGGATCGCCAGATCAGGGGCAACTTCATCTCTCGCTTCTACAGCATCAAAGCTGAATCCGTCGTTGGATATTACTTCAGATCCGGCGGTCGAGCCAGAGAGCTCTCTCGCCTCTGGTACCTCATCAGTCAACCAAATCGATCCTTCATATCCCTCCGAATCAGTCAATGGATCTTCGACTTCCTCTACTTTCGACTCAAGCGAAGCTGTTTGGGATGAAGAAGATCCGGCAACCCCGAGAGCGGAGAAATCTACTATTCAACTGCCAGAATCGACTCCCGAAACTTCGAACACTGCATCAACGACAGCAAATGGTGGAAGTTGGTTGAGTCTGATAACGAGAGGTGTATACGGAAGCTCGACCGATCTTTCAGGTCAAGCGAAGGAGAAAGAACGAGAGGAAAAGGAGAATCAGTCTCGGGAGGCACAAATCGGAATGGACGTTGACTCTGTGGAGGGAGACGAGGAACGAAATGAGACACTTGGAGATGAAGCCTCTGAAGACGCTGACGAATCAAAGAGTAAGTTTTGACCAGCTTGACAATTTCTCTCGACGCGAGTGCTCACTCGTTCGTTTCTGCTATTCAGATGCTACTCTGCGCCAAGCTCCCACACAGCGTTCTTACGACTCGACTACACTCACTCCTCGTACAATACGACCTTCCAGAAGCTCTTGGTGGCTCTGGGGAAGTTCCGCTGAAACGGATCCTTCGACCGCAGATGGAACAGAAACTCCTCTTTCTCCGGGGCAGACAGATTCCGAAGTCGCTCCTCCTTCCCAGCCGATCAACACGCCTCAATCTAAAGAAGCTGCAGTTGTTCCGCCAGAAGACGAGGAAATGTCGACCTCGGCAAGCTCGAAGACGAATGTCACTCGAAGTTGGATTCAGACGATTTGGGGAGAATCTCCGGAAGAGTTGGCAGAGAGGCGAAAACGAGAAGCGAAAGCGCTCAAGATGGTCATCGACAAGTCGAATCTCAGAATCGAGGGAGGACCAGAAAGGAAGATGATCGAAGATGCACCGACTATCCAAGAGAGTCAACCTTCGACATCAGTCAAGTCCACTTCTAGCTACCTCGACTCGTCTTCTTCTTCGATCTCCGACTTGCCGAAACAACTTCGAACGAAAACTTCTTCGTGGGCGATCTTCTCACGAGTCAACCCTGTCGCTTCCTCAGCCGCTTCTACTCGTTCTCGTACATCTTCCCACCAAGCAGAACCGAACTCTCTGCCCCCTTCGCCCAACCTTCGACCTCAGCCTGATGGCCCAGTCAAACCTCTCACTGGATCGATTCGCTCTACGACTCCCCGGCGACGAGAGCGAAACAACACACCTCTCGAAGCAGAACCTCCGATCGATAACCTTGTCCTCCCCACCTTCAATGATACTTTCCTCCGAGCACCTCGTTCCTTCCCTCCGAAGAAATCGAATCTTAATCGAGCCGTCTCGCTCGTTTCCGCTTACCTCTTCAGTCACCCTCCACCTACCTCTCCTCCCTCGCGAACTTCAACTCTCCCGGGACAGGCAGCCGAAATGAAGGATGATCCGGCGGAGAAACTGCCAAAGGCTTTAGAAATCATGGGTGAACCCTCGAGATTGACTAATGTCAAACGAGTTGTCTGCATCGGAGTTCACGGCTGGTTTCCGAATGCTCGGTTGAAGAGTGTGCTAGGAGAACCTACCGGGACAAGGTACGCTCATTCTCGAGCATGTTTCTCCACCCTCGCTAACTCATTCGTTCCGTTTCGAACAGTGTGAAATTCGCAACTATGATGCACGATGCTGTTCAAACCTATCTCGAATCGAGTGGTGTCTCCTCGTTCAACATCCAAGCTATCGCTCTCGAAGGTCAGGGTCAAGTGGAAGATCGAGTAAACAAGCTCTACTCGCAATTGACAGGCCGAGAAGAATGGATTCAAGCTCTCGAGAAAGCGGACGTTGTCTTTCTCGCAACTCACTCGCAAGGTACCGTTGTCAGTACTCAGCTTCTTGCAAGAATGCTCGATCAGAAATTAATCGTCGGTACCCAAACTCATCTGTGAGTATTCCTCTCTTCCTCCGTTCCTTCCGTTGCGAACAACTCGCTGATTCCACTATTCTGTACACAGACTTGCGATGTGCGGCATTTCACAAGGTCCTTTCGTCTACTTGTATCAATCGGTAGCTCTCGCTCCGTATTTCAACTACTTGGAATCTGCCGCTGCGAGAGAGTTGTTCGATTTTCAAGATGCAGAATCTGTAGTATCAATCAAGTTCCTAGAGAGGTAAGATATCCTTGATACTCTCTATCGAGGGTCAAGACTGACTTCTGTCTTCTCGACAGTCTGCGAGTGATTCTCAATGCTGGAATCAAGGTTACTGTCGTCGGCTCGATCAATGATCAAGTGAGTTTCCTTGCCTCGCTCTCCTCCCTCGTCAAGTATTCACCGATGCGTGTTGCAGGTCGTTCCTCTCTATTCGGCACTCTTCTCCGGCGTTTCGCATCCAGCGATTCTCCGAGCAGTTTACATCGATTCAGACGCTTTCCACACTTCAGACTTCCTCGCCAACCTTGTCGTCTTCTCTGCCCGGTTACGTAACGCTGGACTCTCCGATCATGATCTCGTCTATCATTTGTCGGAAGCTCTCTCGGGAGCTTTGACTGGAGTTGGTCATTCCAAGATTTACGAGGAGGAAGAGGTATTCAAGTGAGTCAATTTTTGTGTGAGCCAGCTGCGTGACGATTGAGCTCATTTACTCGCTCTATCGCCTGTAGTCTCGCTGTTCGGCATCAATTTGAAACGACTAGCCTCACCGAGGCTCCTACTCATCTCGATATCCACGCCCAAGCTCCTCCCCTCTCGATGTCGTTCCAGCCACGCGATCGGAGGAACCCTTACCTTCTAACGTGGGCTATCAGAGGCATCTTTGACGACCCTCAAGTTCGTCTGCTTTTCGGAAACGAATTGAAAGCTCTCGGGGAAGCTTACGAGGTGAGTTATCTTCTGTCTCGTCGACGCTCTGACAGTTCTGACTCTGATTCGATTGTGTACAGACATGGAAACCTCAAACGAAGGTTCTCAAGGATTGCAAGCTCAAACTCGAGGGGATTCGTATGATCACTCGCAACAACGCTGGCAAGCTCTGACTCGCAAAACTCTGATTCGTGACCTCTCTCACACCTACTTCGTCGCCTCGCTTATCGAGGCTTCCCTCCCCTCTTTGCTGTCTCGCAGTGCTGATATCTTGTTGTCTTCATAATTTCGTTGTCTTTCTGGAATACGTACGACCTCATACGATCTACTCTTCGGGCCGTCACGCAACATTGATCAGACCTGAATAACGAATTGCACAAAAAGGTATCCTTGACGAAACTATGAACGAAAGAAACAACAAAAAACTAGCAGAAATACAAAATCGAAAAAAATCCTAGTGACCGTTTACTTCCTTCGTTCCCTCCATCTTGCTCTCTCCTTCGACCGTTCTCCTAGCTAAACCTTGATTCTCAGCAGTCGCGTTACCCTTCGTGATCGGTGCGAGTCCAAACTTCGCAAGGTGTTCGTTGACTTCGTCCAAGCGTTCGATAAATTGCGAAACGAGAGGATCCCACATCTTCGGCTCGTGGTAGTGAATAGTTCCCGATCGGTGTACTGCATAGTCGGTGAGGGTGAACATTCTGCTACTTTCGAACATGAAGGCGTACGTGCCCTCCGAGATAAATTGGGCGCCGTTCTGTTCCATTTCTGATGCCGCCTTAAAGACCTCATAGTCGACTCCGTGCGGTGTGAACCCACATTCGTAAGATGCACCACCTAAAAAGAAGAGCAAATCAGTCACAGATTCGGGAAGGAGAGAAAGATCTTCCAAGAAAACACACCAGGTAGGAAATCGTCGCTTCTTCCCCCGTAGCCTCCCGTAATAAGACCCATAAACTCTGAAGAACAGTTCCTGTGATAATATGGCGGACGGAACGTGTTGCTTGCGACATCGTAACGGGGTGAAAAGATCAGAAAATCGGCGAGAGGTGTACCGGGTTCGTGGGAGTCGACCGTCAAAACCGTGACTGTTTCAAGCTCTCGCGCCGTAAGCTTACTGCAGGGGCTTTTATAGGTATGGTTAAGTACTTACAGCAGCTAGGATCGATGTGGTCGAAGGTAATTGAGCCGACACCGCAGAAACGCGATAAATCGTATTTGTAAGGAACGTAATTTCCGTGCCAGGCTGTCAATAAGGTAACTTGTCAGTTCGATGCAACGGTCAAAAGAGAGAGCGCGAGATATGTCATAGGACACCAAAGCGAGAGTAGGTAGCGGGTAGAAAGAAAGAATCGCAAAAGAGAGAGATCGTAACTCACCGACGACATCGAAAGGTGAGTGTTCTTGCGAGCAAGCCCAGAGCGTGCCCATAAGCTTGTAGACAATTAGCCATCCAGATTGATCGACCTCGAAGGAAGCGACGGGGTGTTCGAAGTCCCTTGCGTTGGCGAGACCGTTCGCTCCGAGAGGTCCAAGTTCTGCGAAAGAATGTTCTCATTAGCCACCGCCTCACGGAGCTGACAGATACGATGGTATACATACCAGGTAGCTTGTAATGAGCGCCGAATACTTCTTGAATGTAACCTCTCGAGGGACCTGTTCCAGACGAGGACAATTTTTGAGTCAGCTCAGAAAGCTCGAGAAGAGAAGCAAGTTGCAAGCTCACCATCTGGTAGTCGAACCTTGAATCGTAAACCACGCTGGATAACGCAGATTTCACCAGGAGCGACCATCAAATGACCTAATTCCGTTTGGATATCGAGTCGACCGAGTTGTGGAACGATGAGCATGTCTCCGTCGTTGTTAATGAAGGCCTTCTTGTCCATCGAAGTATTCGCGAGGTACATGTGAATAGCGAGACCAGTCTTCTCCATGGGCGATCCACTACCAGCGATCGTCTTCAAACCTTCGACGAAATCGACCTTTTCGGAGGAACGAGGGAGAGGAAAAGGTTTCCAGGCGATCTGAGTGGGAGACACTGATACTTTCGGGTTGAGTGTAGAGAATTCGGAGCACATCTAGTGAAGAATAGCGTCAGTCACAGTCTTCAAATGACAAAGGAGAGATTGAGCTCACATCTTCGTTGTCAGGAATGCGTACGAATCCTTGGTGGCATACAGACGGACGGAGGCGATAACACCACAGCTTTTGATTCAGAGCTCTAGGCGCGATGAAAGCAGTAGCTGTGACCTGCTCCGCGTACAGTCCGAATTTCACTTGTTGAGGAGAGTTTTGTCCGACGGGTAGAACTTCGGGGATCGCTTCGGAAGCAAAGGAGTTACCAAATCCAACCTCTGCAGAAGGGTCTGATCAGCTGACGAGTAAGGAGAAGCAGTGGAAGGAGAAGCAGTGGAAGGAGAAGCACTCACGGTATTCGTAAGGATCTTCTCCTTTCGTTTGCTTTGAGCGATTGACAGAGTAAGCTTTTTGAGCGGTAGCCATGTTGAGATGGGAGTCGAAAGTCGGTAGCTTCGGTTGACGAAGGACTTGGAGAGAGTGTTGAAGCTGTGAGCGAGAGAAAGAAAGTAAGCGAGAAATTGTACCGAGGAAGAGGGGGAGGGAAGTTCACTTCCGAACTCAACCCCACTTTTCGAAAACGCTAGGACGGAAAATCCTTTCCGCCGACGCGCTCTTGAGCCTGAATTGTTCAAGCGGAAGATGCATGCAGCTTGTTCCAAGCTCAGCACGTGATGGAGAACCAAGACTCGAAGGAAACGAGAATGTTTCGTAAGCTCTAACCTCTCTGGCGAAACGCGGATCAGTGCAGATAGAATTTGATAGTATGGCAACAGGTAGAACGCACAGACGGTTGAGGATACAAAAGACGATACGACGAGAGAAGAGCAGAGAGTCTCCTGGCTACCAAGCGCTCGCCGTTCGTCTTTCCTTCGACTCAGAACCAGCAACGAGGGTCTTGTGAAGCCGAGGAAAACCTTTCACTTCGCTGATGATAGGCTTCGGAACTGGCACGGGAGGAGTCGAGGGATCGAGGAGTATCTGTCACGCGAGAGAATCAGAGATTTTTCGTCAGCCGGATAAATCATACGAGTCCAAAGCAAGGAAGACTCACGAGAGTACCGTAGGGCATCAGCTCTGAAGAGGTTATAGGAGGAACATGTGAGGTCTTGTGCATTGCGAAACTTAGTGATCGTAGAAGGAAGTCGTTGAGCTGCGAGCGAAGTTCTGAAAATCGTAAAACATCAGCTCAAAGTGACTCAAAGTTCGACACAGCGAGTATACCGCAATAAAATCGACTCACTCTCTTCTCCATCTAATCCACTCCTTCGACCGTCTCGTAAAACCTCGATTTCGACTGACCATTCTTCCCAACACCCTTTCCCGCTTTTCTCCATCTCTCGACCCAGCTTGAGTTCCTCGTCTTGCTCTGTCGGCTCTGTCGACTCTGCTCCAGGTGTTTCACCCCCGAGAACCGCTCGTGCTGACGACAGCCAGTTGAGAGCTGAAGAAACTGGAGCTGCTAACGAAGCTCTGCGAGTGGTTGAAGGATCTCGCGCTCTGGAAGGAGAAGATTGGGTCTGGGGAGGTATAGGTGAAGAAGTTCGAGCGGGATACGAGGTAACGGAGGGATTGCGAGCAGTTCGAGCGGGAGGGTGGGGGAAAGGAATAGGGTAGAAAGCGACGTAGATCTGAGGGTCGGATGCAGTTAGCCTTCAATCGAGACATCCTACATATCGATCCATGAACTCACTTTGGCAGAACGAGATTCTCCTGCTGCAGTACCTTCGAGTAAGAGTCGAGTGAAAGCTTCCGACTTCGCTTCGATGATCGCCTCGATTTGAGCTTCAGCTGGTACAGGCTATGAAGTACGAAGAGCATTGTCATTCTGCCTGAAGGGGTATAGACGAACAGAGGCAGAGGCTTACGAATGAGAGGCCAAGAAAGTCGAATGACGAAGGAGCTGTTTGACCCAACGCGCGATGAAAGAGGATAGTGCCGAGTACAGCTACAGATCCAGAGTTGTCAGCCCTTGACTTCAGCGCAGCTGCACACGTAGGAGCTCACCGCGAACAACCGATTTGAGATGAGAGCGATCAAGCGACTATACAACAATCGCTGAGTCAGCCTACACGCGTGGTAGAATCAAGAGCAGCTCAAGACACCTTACAAGGGAGACTTGAAAGACTGGCGGCTGAGATGTGAGAGTTGGCATTGTTGAACGAAGTGAGAGATGATCGTTAATCTCTCTCCTTCTCTCCTCACTCGACGACCTCATATACAGCACTGTACCCGATTTAGATATGAGATATGACCAAGTCGAGTCAATCAGACTGAATAAGGCGGTTCCCGACGATCGAATTTCTCCTCGACTCAACTCGATCAACAACTTGAACTGCTCAACTCTTCCTCGCTTAACGGACCCAAAGGCCGACCTCGAGAACAATCGTAGTCTCAAAGAAGCGATGCGGGACCGAGCGCCCAACTCAATCGGTATGGTTTCCCTTGTCTTGCGAGGTGCTTTCCCCTTCTTCGCTCGAGGACGACTTAAGGTTCGCAAATCCTCTCGAATGGGACTCGTCGGCAAGTCAGAACCGATCCGAAGCTGCACACCTTACTCGAAACGTCAAGCAGAGTTCCCTTTGCTCGAATCGGAGAACAAGCGTTTCCCCTGATTCAAATCTCGTTTCATCTCGTTTTCACTCTTCGAGAGACACTTGTTCGGGTTGAATACCCTTGTCTTCGTAACTCTCAGCTCGGTGACAAGATATGGTTAGACTTTACCTTTCTTCCTCTCTCACACCTCAAACGAGTACTTGAACTGACGCTGGTCGTCTTCGATTCTTTCTTCTCTATTCCTCACTCACTCTCCCTCAGCTCTTCGCAACTCACCTCTTCGACTTTCATTTCGACTCTTTCACTTTCGATCAACATGCTCGCATCTACCATCCTTCCTCTCGCTCTCGTCGGAGCAGTCGCTTCGACCGTCTCAGCTTCTCCCATTCAAATCGCCGGTCAAGCTCCCTCCGTCACCGGGCCCGATGGGAAATTGTCTCCTGAGCTCCTCCAACGAGGATTCGAACAAGGTATCGAACGCAGTGTCGCTCAACTCTCGGCTCGAGCTTCCAAGAACGAAGATTGCAACTCGAAGACTCGTCGTTCCCGCAAGGAGAAGCGCTCTGTCGCTTCGGTCTCTCTCAGAAATGACGGTGACATTGGGGTGAGCCTTTATCCCCCTCTCTTTCTTCACTCCACTGCTCCTTGAACTCTTTCGGTGGCTTTGCTGACTTCTCGTTTCCCGTGAATAGTACTTCGCACCTGCCCTCGTCGGTACTCCTCAACAACCAGTTTCGCTCTTGTTAGATACTGGCTCGGCAGACATTCTCGTTCCGAGGGCAACTTCTGACTATCCCGCATCTCAAGGAAGTGAGTGCCCCGACTTTCAAAAGGAAGAGCAATCCTTCGTGCGCTGAACTGACGCGCCTCGCCTGCATTCAATTTGACAGCGTTCGATTCCTCCAAGTCTCGTACGTTCCGCCAGGGCGATGGCTCCGAAACTGTCTTTACTTGTCTGTTCCTTTCCCTCTCGTAACTTTACTCCGGAGATCGTACTGACAGTTTCTTCTCACACAGTCGCTCAAGGCGCTACTCCCGGAGCTGTAGTACAAGACAAGATTCAAGTCGGCCCCTTCATCAAAATTGCTCAACCTTTCGCGCTTTTCGATCCTAAATTCCTTGGTACTCCGGCCGGAGTTCTTGGTCTCGCATTCAGCTCGATTTCCAAGGTGAGTTCAGATAGACTTACTTCGTTTTCCCTTTTGATCGGCGGCGTGCTTTCGTCGACCCTGATAGATCGGCTCGCCTACTTTCTGGGAACGTCTTGTTGGCGATAAGAACCTCGATTCGAACCGTTTCGGACTATTCCATTCTCGAGGAGGTGCTTCAGGCTCGGAACTTACTCTTGGAGGTATCGACCCGAGTCGCTACACTGGAGAACTCACTGCGATTCCCGTCAAGTCTGCGACTCACGTTCGTTCTGTTCCCTCTCTACCCACATTTTCCTCTTGCAGAACGAAATCACTCTTTCCCTTTCTCACCCTTGACTGACGTTGTATCTTCTCGCATGATCACAATAGTGGACGATCCAGATGAATGAAGCTACTGTCGCCGGAGAAACTGTACTTGATGGTCCGGTCTTCGCTGCTGTCGATTCCGGTTCGACCTACGCCATCATTCCCAAAGCTATCACCGATGCGTGTAAGTTCCTCTAGAGCTTTGCTAGCTCCCGATCGAAGGACGATAAACTGATCTGTGCCTTTGAGCTTTCACCGCTAGACTTTGCTCGAGTCAACGGTGCCGACGCTCCGGCTAACTACACTCGTACTGCTGTCATCAACGGACAAACCTTCGTCGGTCAGCACTACCTTTACCCATGCGATGCCGAGCTTCCCGCTCTCGGCTTCACCTTCGATGGATCAGATCGCGTGTTCGAACTCTCTCCCGAAGACGCCGCGCTTCCCGACGTCAAATATGAGGGTCTCTGTGTCTCCTCTCTCGTTGGCGCCGATGTCACCTACTACGGTCAAAAGGCAGCTCTTATCGGAGGTGAGTCTCACTAGCCTTTTCTTCTTTCTTCCCTTTTTTCTAGCTCGGTCGCCAGCAAGCTGACCTTGCCGGTTCTCACCCATTGTAGTTCCCTTCCTCAAATCTTTCTACTCGGTCTTCAACTCGGACGACTTCACCCTCTCATTCGCTACCGCCAAGCACTAAAAGAACCTATTCTGCAACCTCATTTCGTTCCTCCTCATACTTCTCATCACGGATTTTGACTCTTCTCGCTTTTCATCGCAACTCGCATCTCACTAGCATTCAGTCTCTCGCATCCTCTAGCTTTCTTGCAAGTTTTCTCTACTTGATTTTTGAACTTTTCCGCTCTTCATCGTTTTCTATCTGTTTCCCTTCTTCTCTTTCGCAATCGTATCTGAGCTCCCTTCTGCCCATCTCTGTACGACCTCTGTGGGGAGGCGAGCTGAGGAGAGAAAAAGTTCATTTGCAAAGCTGGAAACAAAACAAAAAAACAAAAAGGGAACAAGGGGAGAGAGCTTGACACCGGACTCTTTCAATTTTTGCCACGTCTCGACGAGATCGATAGTTTGCACCTGTTGAGAAGCAAGCGATTCGTCAGTCCAAGTTCGATCAGGAGCGAGACTCGGGAGGAGATTGCCAAGCAGGAAGACACACTCACCTTCGGTCAACTACTCGAAAACGCTCTTCAGCATACCGCCGAAAGCGAAGCGCATTCTAGACGTACAGAAGTATAAGCTCAACAATGTCAACAGAGGTGAGGGAGAAAGAAACGAAACTCACCCAGCATCCATCGTTCCGTCGTAAAGCTCTTTCACCGCTTCGTTCCCTTCCTTTTTGAGGGCCAACTTTCCTCGCTCCTTGGCTTCTTTCCATGATGACTCCTTTTCGAGACCGAATGTTTCCCTCAGATGTTCTACACCGTACTCGTCGTTCGATTTGCGGGGTTGAACCTTGAGGTCTTGCCTAGTTGTACCGACTGCTATCGGAGCGTTGACCAATACAGCTTCGAGTACGAAACAGAGAAGGTCGATGGAGGGAGAGTCTCCGTCGATAGCCTTGAGAACGAGTTTCCTCATAGCTTTACGAATTCGAAGTCCCCTCGCTTCGTCTCCCCATCCGTCGCAACCCATACGAGCGTAGCCTTGACTCGTGTGATAGAACCAGAACTCTTCGGGGTTTGCTTCTAGGTTGGTCCTGATGAATGATTGAAGTCGTCTCTGAGAAACTGAACGAGGTTTCGCAGTCTTGGAAGCTGATGAAGATGATGAGGGGGAGGCAGGTCGAGCGATAGGAGTCGGGATAGGGTGAATATCTCTGATCGATTTGCCACAGTCTTTCTTGTGCTTCGGCCAATGCTCTTTTTGACAAGTTCTGCGATTCGATAAAAGGGAAAAGAAAATTGAGCGTCCGAAGCTCAGAAGATCAGGAGAATAGGTGATGACGAGTTCGACTCACTCTGAGCAGTAGACTTGAATACGGTCGACATTCTTTTTGCACTTCAAGCACATAAGGAGTTGATTCGTTTCTGCGTTTCGAGCTGGAGACAGAATTCCCATTTTCATCAGTCATGAGGAAAAGCAGAAATATCTGGAGAGATTAAGGAGAGACTCACCGACTTTGTTACAGGTTGTACACCTTTCTTCGACAAAGAACCTGCCAGGAGATCCGAACGTAGAGGGTAATTCACTGTTTCTAGTCACGTCGCTTGGAGTGCTGGCAATAGGTTGCGACGATGCGGGAGCTGATTGTCCGATCTACGACGAGTCGAAACGTGAGCTTCCGGTACTCAGGTTCGAAGAGGGAGAGAGGACTCAAAGCTTACGATTCGTTGAAGTGTCAAATCGACGAAAGCGAGCAAAAGTGAATGCCTCCTCATCAGATATTCCTCCTGGAAAGCTCTATCTGAAGAGCTTGCTGGCACTTGCTGATCGTCGACGATGCCAAACTTGCGGAAGAATTTCTCGTTTGGAATCGGATGTTCCCAAAGAACGAGGTCGTTGATTCCTAAATGATCTCGAAGTCGATTGAAGAGACTGACGAGTCCTTGACCTCCCTCGGCTAGAAGATCCTCGAGAACAACTTCGGGTAGAAGTTTACGATTCTTACCGAATGTGTGGTACATACGATCGACATCGGCGAGGACCGAGAGGAGGAGTTGTTGCTGTTTCTTCTTGTTCAATGAGAGCCATGGATTGATGTACTGCTTGACGAAAGAAGACTTGTGAAGGGTGTAGGTGAGACTTTCAGTGGCGTAGGCGATAGCGGGACGACCTCGAGCACGAACGTCGACAGCTTCTGGCGAAAGATAGTCAGAGTGCTGAGAAGGGAAACGGGGATTGACCAGACACGGGCTTCGAGGTTGATAGAACCAGTCCATGATTCTCTCATGCTCATCGTTCCAGCCTTTCCTTCCACCGACTGCCACTCCGTCGCTGTAAGGTTTCATCACTGCTGCATCTCCGCACTCCAATTCCTCTAGACTGATCGAATCGATGCTGACAGTTCTAGCGAGAGGGTAGAAGGGAGGTCTGCGTCCGAGTGAAGAGCGAAGATGGCGAGGGAGAACGGGTGATGCAGTGCCGTGTGGAAGAAGAGGGAGAAGAGGAGGTGGACGAGCCATCGATTGGAACGTGTAGACCGTGAAGTAGACAGCGAGCGAGTAGAATCGACAGATCAGTAGTCTATTGTAGTTCTAGGGCAATTCCAAAGAGCCCACTGGCGAGGTAGAGGTGAGAGAGAGGTCTTAAACGATTCAATTGATGAAGTTGCAAATTGGAGGAAGGAGCGCAAAAATCGGCGATCTGGGCAGCGAGCAATAATTTGTGAGAACTTTCTAGCTACTTCGACGTATCTAACAAGCTGTCGGAGCGTAAGAAGGTGAATGAAGAAGGAGAAAGAAGACTTTACTCAATCTGCCTCGCACAACGCGACACCTCCTCTTTTGTGCCTTTCAGCAGAGCTCGTGAGTCTACCGCATACGCACTACCCGCAAAAGGACCAGAGGCAGGAGGATCCCGGGAAATCTAACGCTCAAGTTTTCAGTTTCACGAAATTAGACCTTTTCTTTTCGAGTCTCGCAAGCAGACTTGACCAGTCTCTCTCTCTCTTTGTCTGCATCTGATGTGCTGAGAAGGAATTACTAGTGCGAAAGAAAGGACAAGTTTGTAAATTGAGAGCGAAACAAGCACCGAAGGTGATACCGGGGTTGCAAGAGGTGACTGAAGAGGTACAGCTAGGAGGAAGCAGCCGCAGCGATGTCGAGCAAGGGAATCCTGGATCAGGCTTCCTTCGCCCCATTTCCGACGAGAGATGATTTGAGAGAGATTTGATCTTGTTCGGTGACTTCGTCGAGAGGGAAACATTCCCTGTGAGTGCAAAAGTGCGATGTCAGCGCTCTCTTCCCCCGTCAGATTGAGTCGTATAGAGAGGATTAGAGCTTACATTGGTCCCAGCAGGGTGTCCAGCATGAGCCTCATGAATTCTCTTGGGGCTTTGGACTCGTCCAGACAGAACATTCTTTCGAGAAGCTCTTCACGTTGATCGTCTCTGTAAGAAGAAAGTGACGCGAATCGAATTAGCAACGTAGAGCGCTGGGAAGAAGCAGTCGCCCGTCTTCTCGATTGTGAGAAAATTGGAAGTTTGCTCACCCTGGTTGGAGTTGAAGAAGGTAAAATTCCTTGACAACCGAGTGCTCAGGCTTAACTAACTCCATTCTGCCTCTCAACAGAGTCTCTTTCCATTCATCCTCGTTCTCCAATTCGAGAGTTTTCCTGAATTGATCCTCTCGATCTCTCGCTTTCGCATCGTCGTCGTCACCCGCTCCGATCTTCTTCTTCTTCTTCTTTCCTTCTTCAGTGAGAGAGCGAAGTCTAGCACCCATGTTGAACATGACGAAAGCGAGAAGTGAAACTGAAATTGGATCGGCGGTTTCGAGAGCTTTGAAAGCGAGAGCTCGCATAGCTTGACGAACTCGAACGGTTTGCTCCTTGTCGAGGGGAGACAGGAAGCCGATACCGTTTCTACCTTCATTGAAGGTCCAGAACTCGTCGAGATAGGTCTCCCACTCGAGTGATCTTCGGATGAAACGTCGGAGAGGAGGGAGATGAGATGTCGCTGAAGGATGGGAACGGGATGCTTGGGAAGCAATGATCGGGGGCCTAGAGAAGGTGCTGACACGAGAGCCACAGTGTTGTTTGTGCTGTTTCCACTCGGATCTCTGACATTTCCTGCGAATCCGCCGGAAAAACGAAACTTGGCTCAAAACAATTCGCTCGAGGCTTCAAGACGAAGATTGAGAACTCACTGCGAGCAGTAGGGGACAATGCGATCGACCTTTTTACACTTCTCGCAGTACAGGAGTTGCTTCAGTCCAGCTTGAAGAGCTGAGAAGAGGAAGTAAAAGATGAGTAAGTTAAATTCAAGAGCAAAAGAGACAAGTCCAGCTCACCTGTCCTTCGACAACAGCTACAACGCTCTTCGGTGAGGTATTCAAAGTTCTTCGTTAGAGTTTCACGGTCGATCGAATCAGGTTTGTCGGCGAGATCAGGATCATTCTTTCGCGTGAGTTCGCTCTTGTAGTTTGCGTTTCCAACTCTTGCACTGCGATCAGGTTTGCCGATCTGAGTCGAAAACATCGGAAAGATGTCATTAGCTCAGATTTCGGCAAAGACAAAGGGAAGTAGAAAGGAAAGCTCACAATTTGACGAACGACAGTTTCGACAACTTCGAACAGGAGCGAATGTCTCCTCATCAAGTACTCTTGGTGAAAAGCTCTATCAGCTTCTGGCAGAGGTACTTCAACATCCTCGGTAGGGATCCCAAACTTTCTGAAGAACTTTTCGTTGTAAACCGGGTATTCACCTAGTTTGTTTCCGTCTTCAGGAAGGTGAGACTCGAGGTATCCGAACAATTTGACCAACCCTTTCCCGCCGTCCAAGAGTAAATCTTTGACGATGATTTCAGGAAGGAGTTTTCGACTACGAGCGAAAGATTCTGAACCAGGAGGGTCGGTTCTGTCGATAGTAGCTAAAGCTTCTAGAAGGATCTGTTCTTGCTGTGAAGAGGTGAGTGCTAGCCACGGAGTAACGACAACTGTTGCGAACCTAGGTGAGTTTAGTAGGTCGTAGACTCGATCTGCACTCGAAGCCAAGTCAGCGATTCCCCTTTGACGAACTGCATAGTTCTGTTCAGCGAGTTCGTGATAGTGTTCGAGAGGCCAATTGCGATCGACTAGACATCTCCCTCGAGGATCATAAAGCCATTCAATCAGAGCTTCGTGTTCTGCGTTCCATCTCCTCAATCCTTCCAAAGTTCCGTCGTCGAAATTTCTGAGGTAGACGTTATCACCAAGATCCAAGCTACGAATCGGCATACTGTACATCGCTTCAGGGTGATTGAGAGGGTAAAAGGTTGGAGCGAGTCCGGGAACTAGTTCGAGAGGTCTGCCTAGCGAAGATGAGGAACTAGAGGAGGAAGAAGAGGGTCGAGGGTTCGAATTCGGTTGTGGTGATCTTCGCGGGGCTTTCTTAGACATTGAAGACTATCAGGGAAGGTTAAGAGGCTTTGCAATAGCTTGCGAGGGAGCTCTGAGCTGCTGTGAGGTTGCAGAGATGAAGATGTTGAACCTCGTCAGCGATTGAAGTAGAAGCTAAGGAGCGGTATAGACTGGGTCGAGAGGCTTACCAGACAGTCTACGAGATGTATGCGATTGTGTCCAGTCTAGTCGAGTGTCGTGAGTGCGTGATCAAGGGGAAAGAGTGGAATTGTTTGATCGAGACCACGCGTCGAACTTGTTCAACTTGAGATACATCATTCTTATTGGCTCCAAATCAGCAGGAAGGCTCTCAGATATACTTTGTCAGTACGAGAGAACGCTCAGAAAAATCTACGAAAAAGATCGGTAGCTAAGCAAGGATCATGACTCTCGGTTCAGACTCGAGCGCGAGCGAGCAGACCGCAAGGCATCCTCTTTCTCAATCGAGCTCAATTGCTTTCCGATTGAACGAGGCTGGCAGCGTGGCTGAAAGAAAACAAAGCAGATCTAGAATAAAGCGAAAAAAATAACTAAAAGACTTATTTTGCAAAGTAGGCACAGATGGTTTGAAAGGTAGGAAGAAGACTCTGTACAGTAGCAACAGCAGGAAGAGACAGGTGAGAGGAAAGGCATTTGTGAGCTGGAAATTCGAGCGACCGAAACTACATCAACTTCGTTCACAATTTCTCCTTAAAGAGCAGAGTCGTCGTCCGAAGATTCTTCAAGGGGGACGCGCTCGCTGTCACAAGAGAAGGATAGGATCAGCATTCTTTGTAAAATCGGGAAAGGGTTTCAGAGCGTACATCGGTCCTAACAACATTTCAAACATGAACTTGTTCAACTCGACCATCGCCAATGGCGGTTTCTCTCCTCCAGGAGAAGAAGGAGAACTGTAATGGTCGACAATACGATCACGTTGGTGACGACTGCACATTTGAGCAAGCGAGTCAGTGGAAGTGCTGCATGATCCAACACGGAGAGCGGGAAAAGGTTGAGAAAGAAAGAACTAACGCTTGCTCGAGCATAACATAGTAGAATTCCTTGACTCCTGCATTCTCCTTCTTCCCAATCTCGATTCTACCTCTCTTGAGTATGCTCATCCAATCTTTACTTTCAATAGCGAACGTTCTTCTGAATTCATCTTCTTGCTCTAGATTTGAAACTTTTTCGTCCGTCTCGATCGCGCCCAACTTCTTCCTCTTTCCTTCTTTGATACAGCTCAACTTTTCAGCTTGTACGTTGAAGATGGCGAAAGCGAGAAGTGCAACTGAAGCTTGATCGGCGGTTTCGAGAGCTTTGAAAGAGAGAGCGCGCAGAGCTTGACGAACTCTAACAGTCTTCTTCTTGTCCTCGGGATCGAGGTACCCTACCGCGTATCCTCCACTGAAAACCCAGATCTCGTCGGCAAAGTTTGAACTTTCGAGCGATCTTCGAACCGAACGACGGAGGGGAGGGAGATGTGCCAAAGGTCGAACAGAGTGTAAAGATTGAGATTGGGGAGCGACAATCTCGACATCTTCGGTGGTACTGACTCGAAGACCACAGTTGCGTTTATGCTCTTTCCAGTCTTCTTTCTGACAGTCTCTGCAAAGAATGGTCGAAGAATTACAGTTAGCGTTGAGAGCGAGAAATTTGCGAAGGACTAGATTTCGAGACTCACTGCGAGCAGTAAGGTTCGATACGATCGATTCTCTTGCATTTCTCACAGTAGAGGAGCTGCTTGAGTCCAGCTTCGACGGCTGCGAGACGAAGCAAAGAGTGTCAGCCAGTTCGGAAAACTACGAAAGAGGGGGAAAGAGAGTAGAAGTCCACTGACCAGTACGATCACAAGTGACGCATCTCTCGTCCACGAGCCATTTGAAGCCCTTCGCAAGCTTTTCGTGGTCCATCGAGCGAGGTTGGTCGGCAAGTTCAGGATCATTCCCTCTTGTGAGTTCACTCTTGTAATTTGCGATACCAGCACGTCTCTTTGGTTGAGGAGAACCGATCTATAGTACAAACAAGGTAGGTAAATCAGTGGGTAGGCTTCAATTGAGGGAGGGGACACGGGAAAACTTGAAAGACTCACGATCTCTCGAAGGATAGCTCGAACCGAACTGAAGAGAAGCGAATGTCTCCTCATCAAATACTCTTGATGGAACGCCCTGTCAGCTTTCGAGAGTGGCAACTCGTCACCTACTACAGGGATTCCAAACTTTTTGGAAAACTTTTCGTTGTAGAGAGGAGATTCGGGCAAATCTTTGCCTCTGCCTCGAGGAGGAAGGTTAGCTGCGAGGTGATTGAGCAAGTTGACGAAACCTCTACCACCATCCGAGAGCAAGTCTTCGACTACGAGTTCCGGTACAAGTTTACGACCCCTCGAGAAGAACTCGGTTCCACTCTCGTCCGTGTCGAGGTAGAGGAAGACTCTGAAAAGAAGTTTCTCTTGTTCCAACTTTGAGAGTTTCAACCAAGGCTCGACGTAGCGAGTCGAGAATCGATCCGATTCCAAGAGTGAGGAGAGTTCGTCGGCATTCGAGGCGAGAGCAGGTTTACCATCTCTACGAACTCGGAAAGCGATTTCAGTCAGGAATCGAGCGTGTTCATTCGGGAAGTTGGGATCGACCAATCGACGTGAACGAGGATCGTAGAGCCATTCGATCAGAGCTTCGTGTTCTGAGTTCCATTCTCTCAAACCTTCTAGAGTCGTGAGATCGAACTTTTCTGAAGAGACTTGATCGCCTAGATCGATTTCGTCCACCGTCATGGTTTCGATGAGTTCTGGTTTCTTGAGTGGGTAGAACGTGGGAGGTCGATCTCTGATATAGGGAATCGGAGGGTGAGGAACTAGTTGCTTTGACGTCGAAGGAGGTTCGGAAGGAGATTCTTTCTTCGGAGCCGACTTGACACGAACACATCGAGCTTTACGAGGCATTTCGGAATCTGATGAGAACTCTGTGTAGCTCGAGAGTGTAGCGTGAGATGCTGTGAGAGGGATCAAGAAGTTGTTACGCGTCAGGGATTCAGAGTCCGACGTGGACGGTGTACAGACTAGGTTTAGAGGCTTACAGATAGTCTACTAGCTGCTTGTAGTAGAGTCCAGTCGTAGCTGAGTGTCGCGAGTGCGTGATCAGGGAGAAAGAGGAGAGTTTTCTCAATTTTGCGCGTAATCGTCCTCAAGCTTCCTTGTTCTGCATCTCTTTGACTGGGATAGAGCATCTTAGGATGTTATACGCGTCGTGTCTACCCTTTCCTGCGAGCTTTTCCAGAGTTGAAACGAATTTGATTCTGAGGCATCGCAAGTTTTGAACACTTGTGTCAAGTTCTTGAATTCTCTTCCCGTTGAGCTTGCGTTTGCGGTGGACATTCTGGGGGCCCCTCGCTCTCGGTCAGGAGGAGATAGCGCTGAAAATCAAAGTCAGAAAAGAGAAAGTGAAAGAAGGGGAAAAATTTCGATGTCGCTTTTTCGCAAAGGAGAAATTTCAAACCTGAATTATAGCTACAGAATCGAAAGGATATGGGAAAGGAAACAAATTATATACACTACTATTATCTCTTCGAGATCATCCCGAAGCCTTGTCTCCATCTCAAGGTTTTTACTCCGTGAAACTACTTTCGTTCTTCTGTACGGCCAACTTGACCGCTTCCTCGATCTCAGTTTCTCCTTGAATCAAATCCAACGATAAACCTTTCGCGGCATCTCTAGGTTGTTTGAAAAGTTCTACCAAAACACTCGCAACATCTTCTCTCTGAGAGACCGAACCAGAACAAGAAAAATAGGTCAATTTCTTTCTTCCTCTACTCACTCAAGCGGAAAGAAAAGAAAGGAAAAGCCGCGGAACGTACAGTTACACCACCCATATGAGTTACACCTAGAGAAATTTTACCAGTTGGAGTAGAATCTTTCAAATGACCTGGTCTCAATTCGATCCAAGGGAATGAAGTACGACTGTAAAGGTTTCTAGTAGCTGCTAGTTTCGCACTGAAAGAAGAAGAAAAAAAAAGCTCCTCGTCAGTCTTTGGTCTTTGCTGTGTCGCGAGAGAGAAAGCGAGATCAGAGAGAGCGAGAAACTCGTACTCGTAATAAGCACCGATAGCATCGTGAGCTTTCTTCGAATCTTCTAAATCTGATTCATTCTGCGAGAAAATTCGAATTCGAGGGATCAGTTTAATTCGGGAAGGAAAAGAGAGCGGGGGTGGTGAAGAGCTCACATAATGTTTAGGAGGTGGTTTGTTCAAATCTCTAGTATCCAAAGCACCAACTAAGATCAATTTAGGTTTTCTTTCCCCCTCTGCTGATTCTTCGATTCTTTCAATCGCATCGAAAACTTTGATAGCACCTTGTTGATCAACTTTTACAGTTCTATCTTTACCACCTTTACCTCCCGCACCTGCAGCGAACAAAACTCCTTGACAACCTTTGAAAGTTTGAGCTAATTCGTCGACGGATGCTTCTTCGAGAGATAGTAAGACGGGAGTTGCACCAGTTTGAGAGATTTCTGAGAAATGGGATTCGGAACGGACTAGGGAGGTTATCGAGAAGTATGGAGAAGCTTTACGAGCGAAATGGAGTGCTACCTGAACTGAGACGAACGCTGATTGCGTCAGAAGATTAAAAGAGGGGAAGGGCTTTTCAGAGAGAGGGAGAGAAGAATTGACGGAACCTTTCCATGACCTCCTACAACTACTATACGCGGTAAAGATGCCATGTCCAGAAACTCGAGTGGAGAGTAGTAGAAAGAGTTGAGGGAGACCGGCGAGCTCTTTGATCTTTGTCTCAACTTTCCACATCGACTTGTTCATTTCAACCCGGGAAGAGGACCAATGTTACAGACTTTGAGAACTCAAGCTAGAAGACAATGTACCTGTCTAGCTCGTTCTTCAGTACAATTACCACGGAATAAACCATTCTTCTCATCAACATCTCTCAACTTTTCCTCCTCTTCCTCTTCAGCTTCTTCTGATCTACCTTGGTTCGTAGACCCTTCAACAGTACCTTCGAACGATTACCCTTCAACCTCTTCTACGTCTACTCTCTCGACGGCTCCAATCCCAACTCCACCACCTCTACATCTCTCCCCTTCTCTCTATCGATTACACAACCACTTGTCGACTTCCCCGTTCTTCGAGAGAGAAGGAGATGGTTTGAGTTACATTCATGCGAGGGAAGCAGATCCATTAGGTAGTTGGTGTGATTGGGTAATCATTTGTACTTTGAAACCAGGTAGGGAGAGAAGTTTGAGAGGTGCTATAGAATCTATCAGAACTTATGTAAGTAACGACACTATCTAATAGAGAAGAGAGAGAGAGAGAGCTAATAGTGTAATTGTTGTGTGTTGACAGCTCGCTTCAAATCCAATCGAATTCGAAACCGATTCCAATAATTCTACAGAACAAGACAGTACAACATCATCCACTAGTAGTAGTACCCTCCTTTCACCCTTCTCACCTCCTATGACTCATCCATCAATTCATGGGTTACCTCCAACCACCGCTTCGAAACATCAACGTTCTAGATCAACTAGAGGTAATAGTAAATCGCCAGCTCCAACTCGTCAAGATCAAACTTCTGGATGGGCATTGTTAGATGCAGGTACTTTAGTAATTCACGTAATGACTAGAGAAGCGAGGAAAGAGTTTGGAACAGAGATTGAGAGGGTTTGGAACGGGGTTGCGAAAGAAGAAGGGATCGTTACCAAGAAGGAGGAACTTGAACTACGAGAGAGGGAGGAAGAGTTGAAGGAGAATATGAGAAAGGTTCAGGAAGAGCTTGAGAGAGAGAGAGACGAGAATGAGGTCAAGGGTTGAAGATGCGAAATAATTTTTCTCTCTTTTAGGGATTTTCAAATAAAATTCCCTCAAAGTCTCGCTCTCGAGGAGGCAGTAGTTACACACTTTCCCCGAGAGAGCCACTACTTGACTGTATAAAACGTTCTTACGTCGACGTTGCAATATTGAGTCGCGTTGATCCTTCTCTGAATATGATTTTTTTCTCTCTTCTTGTCTACGAGCGAGTAAAGATTTACCGTCGGGATGCCAAGTCTATTCTACTCCTACTTTGCGAAAGAGAGGACAAAAAAGAAAGAGAGCTGCTTGATCAACGATGAAACGGCCGCGGAACGTCTTTTGAACTTCTACCACTTCACTCGATATCTCGAAACAGTGAGTACCTCCACGAGCTCCTTCCGGAATCAACGCTGATAGCTTATAGTTGTATCGCTTGTATAGTGCCTTTGACAATCCCTAGTCCTTTGACTCCATTGTATTCCTATTTCCCTCTCCTCCTCATCTCGGATCCCGATTCCACTTCCACCTCTTACACAACTCCAGCACCTTCCCTCCCAACTCTCTGGGCATTAGGTCCTCCACCTTCATCTTCCTCAGGAGTAGTAGAATCATTAGATCCTTTATGTAGGAAATCTCAAGCTTTCCTCCGGTTCAAACAGATCAAATTCTCAACTAAATGGGTTCAAGATGGATCAGGAGCACCAGGAGGTAGTTTACCTAGTTTACATTTACAGAATGGTGATTTGATAGATAGTAAAAGAGTTGATCAATGGATTCAAGTTACTAACAAGAAACAATCATCGACATCGACTTCATCATCCGAAGAGAAGAGTCGAGAAACAACAACAACAACAACAACAACAGCAGAAGAAGACGCAGGGATAGTAGTAGTTGATCCAATCGTCCAAGCTTACACATCTCTAGTTGAAACTAGTTTGTTACCTGCAGTAATTTCAGCAATTTATTTGATCCCTTCGAAACTTTCCGTCACTCCTCAAAGAACACTACCCTTCTTATCAGATCTAGTAGATAAAATTTTCTTCAACGTTTCGAGAAGGGAAGAAAGGATAAACCAGGTTAAACAAATGAGAGGGGGTGGGAAAGCAGGGAAGAGTTCAGTTTTGGATTTGGAAGAGACTGAGAGGGAAGCGGTTGAATGTCTGGAAGCTCTGGAAGAAAAGTACAAGGAACAAGGAGGAGATAAATGGTTCTTAGGTAACAAGTTGAGTTTCCTCTCCTCCTCTCGATAGAAAATTTCGATCGATTGACGGGAGTACTATCGCTTTTCTCAAGTTCACCGACTCAACTCGACGCATTGATTTATTCACTCTTGTCAATCATTTCAATCTTGCCTGAACAAAGTCAGGGTGGCTTATTGTTGAGGACAACTTTGGATAAACAGTGTCCAGGTTTGACAAAATGGTATAAATCTCTCGAACCATAAGGGAAAGATGACGAAAGAAAGTAATGAAATCTTTTTCGAACAACGACACAAACAAGAAAGGAAGAAATAGCTCGAAAACACAACAGAGAGAAATAGAGAAAGGGAGAGAGAAGAGAGAGAGAGAGAGAGAGATTCATTTAAGAAGACGCAGGAGTATTACCGGTACTGTCTACGTCGTTTGCGCCTTGAATTTTACCATCCGCAGTTCTACGATTCCTCACCATCTCGTTCAACAAGATTTCTAAACCTTCTTCAATCCGACTCAACCTCTCTTCCAACTGTTTCGTACAACCACCAGCCCCACTCCACTCTGTATTACTATTGATCGAGGTGTTTGTACATTCAGTTTTTGAAGGTTTCATCTCCCTACTGCCACTACCACTAACGACTAGATTGTTCAAATCCCAACCACCACCACCATTTTTACTTTTCCCCTTTCCCTTCTCCTTTTCCTTTTCCTTGTCCTTCTCTTTCTCCTTCTCCTCCTTTTCTTCATTCTCCAATTCTCTACGTCGTTTACTCTCAATTTCTTCCAACCTCTCCCCTTCAGTCTTGTAAACCGATTCTTTCACTTTGAATTGCCAAATCCATTTCTTTACTGAAATTCCTCCTTCTTCCCAACCTTCTGACCAATCTGACCAATCTGGTGTCCAATCTTCTACTTGATCTGTTAGTTTGTTGAAAGTTTGAGTCAAGAGAGTACTACCAGTGTTTGCTGCCAGGTACAAGAAAGAAGAAGGGGAAGATGATGAAGGTTTCGATTTCTTGTTCTTGTTCTTGTTCTTGTTTTTCTTATTTTTTGAGGAGGTAGAGGTAGAGGAGATAGAATTATTGTTGGAGATTAATCTAAGTCTCAAAGCTAGGAACAATAAGACTGGCAAGTTTAGGAACCTTGCCAAGAATGCATGAGATTTATGTAACATCCTAAAAAAACGCAGTCGGCTCAAAATACACCAATCAGTTTTCTTCTTGCAAGGCTCTCGACTGACTGATTAGACAGAGAGAGAGAAAGATCTCAGTCCCAAGGGGAGGGGGGGAGGGCTTACCTAGGTGAAACTAGAAACCTCAAAGGAAACAAAATTGAAAATGCGACAATGTTGGTAGGAGTAGTGTAACTACTCAAAGGATCCGATTTAACTCTTTCAATAGTTCTCAATGCGAATTGGTTGGCGATTTCAGTTTGAGCGTCAGTTTGAACCGATGCGAAAGTGTTTGATAACAACGAGATCAAGATTGTTAATACTGGTGAGGTAAATCGATTCCGATCAATCAGAGATTTGCGCGCGAGGTCAGTTGGAGAAAAAAAGAACAAAGTAGGAAACAAGGTGAGAGAGATAAGAGTAGGTGTGATATGCTTACAAAGAGTTTGAGATAAAACTGCGAAAGCGACCATCAAAATTGGACCGAACACTGGATGAAACTGTTGTGCCGAATCGAATCCCAAAAAAGCACCACTCAACCAAATCCTCAACATTAACCAACTGATCTGTCTCACTGACCAACTCCCTCTCGCCAAGATGTGAAAAGTTACCAAGAAACCTGAAGCCGTCAACGCTGCCAATACCATGAACCATGCGAACTGTCTCGCCATTCTACCTAACGCCATTACTACTACGTGGTCAGGGATCAAACTAACCATTAATCTGGGAGCTAGAACGCAACCTGCTAAACTCAAAACGTCGAAAGCTAATTGACTGTGATCTCCTCCTCCTCCTACTACTAGTAAAGCGTGGGTTCTGATTCCTAGGTAAACGAAAAAGATTAAACAGTATAAAGAATCCAACACGTTGAAAGCTCCGTAAAAATAAACTGAAGAACCGTTCTCGTACAGAGATGCGAATTCGTCCAACGTGAACCCTACTGACCAAATGATGAACAAGATTTCAGGTAGATTCAGATGTTCCAGATTGTAAGCTATGACACAAGGCGAATACAGTTCAGTTCTGAGAGGAAGGAGAGTCTCGCCTAGAGAGAGAGAGAGGGGGAGACTCACTAGCTTGTAAAATCAAGAACAAAACAAACACACTCGCGAACGCAAACAGTTCCAAAGTTTTACGTATATAAGGTACTCTCAAACGGTAATGATCTAAGAAAGGTCTCGACCTCCAATCGTAAATCTCTACTACCGGTTTAGATTTATAGTTATCAGTTATCAATGCACTATCAACGTAAGCTCGTCAGTTTAGAACCCTCAAACTGAGAAAAGACGGGAGAGATAGAGTTAGAGAAAGGACTCTTACTGATTAGATTCCAAAGAATACATTACATCTCCTTCATAAATCGCTTTCACGACATGTTGTACCAAAGGAGATCTAACCAACCTTCTACATTTAGTCGCGATCGCCAATTCTAAAGCGTTCGTACTATCTTCTTTACCCTTTTCGAAAAAATTCTCCAACATTTCTAGAGTCATTTCGGTAGGAGTTGAAAACATTTCTAAAGTACAACCTGACCATGGGTTGAATGGTGCAGTTAAAACGTACAAGTGATCGGCAGAGGTTGATGAACCGAACAGACTACTGTAAGAAGATAAAGTTTTGATTGCTAAGATTTCACATAAATCTGCTCGAGCTATATTCACTCCCCTGAGGAATGTGAGTGACGGGTCAGTTCGAGAGTTGATCGTGTAAAAGAGAGATAGAGAAAAAAAGGTTGTGAAGGGCGTACGCGTAAGCTAAATCATGATCAGCTAAATCCAAGAAATGAATTCTCGCAACCAATAAACAATAAACTAAACAAGCTGGAGGTCGTTTCTTCTTGCCATCCGTCGTTGTCGTCGTTAACTTTGCTGCTATAGGTTTCACATACTTCCAATCGAGGTCGGCGTTGGTCAAAGCTTCATAAGTGAAAGCGGTATCTAAATTTGATTCGACTTCGAATTTACACCTTTGTACCAATGGGAAAACTTTCTCGTGTTGAAAAGTAGTACTAGTGATCGGTTTAGTAAAACGTAAATCGAAACTAGAACCATTATTACTACCTTGACTGGTGCTAGCCGAAGCTTCTACGTCTTCGTGGCCATGGTCGTTGATCCGAGAAGGAGCATGAGAAGAGTTTTCTCGGTTCGGATCTCCCAATCTAGAGTATCCAGCAGTTTTACCTGCTACCATTAGACTAGACGAAGTAGGTTGTAAGTTAATTCAGTAAACGGTCGAGAGTTGAATCAAAACTCGGAAGGGAGGGGAGGAAACTAACCCAAAGCTATGGAGGAGGACCGTAAGATAAAGTTTGAGCTGTTCTAGATGCGTATAGGTTGATCAATTTAGAATGGCGAGAGAGGTAAGAGACCAACGATTCATCATTAACGCATCTTCCAAGTCTTTCTTCCACCACCAAAACACGATCGATTCTAAACACGACTCGCCAAGGGTTAAAGGGGTTTGAATGGATACAGTACGGAGAGATATTCACGCGACTACTGCGACGTGTAGTTCACTCTTAACTCGTTACTCGAAACTCGCTGCTCTCGCCTCGACTTCCTACTCTTCAAACGGTAAACTCAAAGACGATTTCTCTAGACAGAAACAAGATCTAGAACAAGAATTGGATGCCGTACTTGACACTGTCAGTCTCTCTTCTCTCTCTCTCTCTGTTTGATATGTGGGGTTTCGTACTCATCTCTTCCTTGTTACGACTCTAGTTTGCAGCACAAATAGAAAGATTATCAAACTTTCATGCTACGGCTCATCCACCACCTTCTACCTCTGCGACTCACGCTTTAGAGAGACATAGGAGCGTTCTCGCAGATTATCAGAGGGAACGCTTCAGAACTCAGGTCAGCTCTCACTTCTACCTTTTCCACATACACAGAGATTAACAATTGCCCTGCGTGAGTGTAGAGGAGTTTGCAAGAGGCGGAAGATAGAGCGAATTTATTGAGTTCAGTTCGAGATGAAATCAGGTTTGGAAACCACTCTTTCTTCCCCATTCCTTCTTCTTCTTCTTCTTCTTCTTCTTCGAGGAGTTTTTGACACTGTTTCTTTCGTCCGAGATTACATAGTACATTCAAAACTCAAACTGGATCTTCCGTAACGGATTCACTTTTGGCAGAACGAGGTAAAATCGACAACAGTCACCGAATGGCAGATGCAACTCTAGAGTCAGTCTTTCTCCCTCCCTCCTTCGCTTGTACATCTCAGAGACTGATACTCACTCGTCGCTTTACAGACAAGCTTATGCAACCAGAGCTGAATTCGCAGCCCAAAGGTCTGGACTTTCACAAATCCAAGCGAGAATGAATGGAGTAGCAGCTCAAGTACCAGGTTTGAACTCTGTCATTGGTATGATCAATTCTAGAAGGAGAAGGGATTCAGTCATTATGGGAACTGTGATTGGAATTTGTACTCTAGCTTTACTATTTTTCGTTTTCGGTTAAAACCACTCGGTTTTTTTTTTTTGATCTCGATACCCTCTCTTTCTCTCGCTCTCTCTTTCTCTTTCTTCGTTAATTGTTGTAATCATTCTTTTTCCACTTCCCAATCTCAAAAGTTTACAAAGACGACTGATACAAAGAACATATATAAAAGAGAGAAGAGATTTTATTCCTTTTTAGCTGCTACAGCTACCCTCCTTCGTTTCCTAGGTTGTTCTTCTTCTGCTTCTTCTACCACTGGTGCCGTACTACTACTGTTAGCCAAGAAACTTTCATCCGCTTCTTCATCCAACGGATCAATTTCCTCATCTGGTTCTTCTACTATTTGTTTAACATCGAAATCTGCATCGTTTTCTTCATCTTCATCATCTTCATCTCCGTCTCCTCCCTATCATTGCGTTCAGACACGCGTCAGTCAGAAAGACAGAGAGTGAGGGGGGGTTCAGAGAGAGACGACTACTGACAGAGATCAAGAAACTTAAACCTGGACCATCTTCCTCATCTTCATCACTATCACTATCATCATCATCGCTGTCTTCCTCTACCTCTACTGAGGTAGGTTTAACGGGAGGTGGTACGGGAGATGCAGTAGAAGATGATGAAGCCGTAGTACTTGTTGTTGTTGAAGCGCCTACTGCTGTTGCAGGTGTTTGTTCTTGTTGTTGTTGTTCAGACATGATTCTCTTTCTTCTTTTGGGATAGATTAGTCGAAGATGGTGTAAAGGGAAGGAAAGATGGAGAAATTAGCTGGTCGCGTCTCCCAACTTTCGATTACTTAAGAAATCAGCTGGTAAAAGCAACTATCAGAGCGTTTTGTTGGTTGGTATGAAATAGGAGCACGCGAAAAAGAAAAACTAACTGTCCCGAGCGAAAAAAAAAAGGAAATAAAAATTACGACGAGTTTCGTCGTCTTCGGTCTCTGCTCACGGGGGAAAACTGGATCAACCGCCGAGACCCACGTACCCTGCGTCTTCATATCAAGGAGACTTTCGAGATGGAAGCAGTTCGAAAGGCGATTACATTTCGACCAAACAGAATGAGAAGAAGAAGAAGAAAAAGACTGTAACGATCTTTTACCTCCCACCTCCTTAATATCCTCCTTGATAACCACCTCCCGCTCCATACCCATACGGTAAATACCCAGTTCCGTAGTTTCCGTAGTTACCGGAATATTGATTAGGAGTTGGTGGTTGTTGTTGTTGTTGTTGAGCTAAAAATCGAGGATTGACATGTCCTGAAGAAGCTCCTCCTCCTCCTCCTGGTGCCAATCCAGGTACTGGAGGTACGAAAGCTGCTTGAGGTTGATGAGGAGAGTAAGTCCCACCTGAACCGGCAGCTGCTGCTGCTGCAGAAGAAGAAGTAGATGATTGGGGCATCGGGTAATAAGCTTGTTGAGGAGCGTGCATCGGTGGTGGCGCTCTGTAGTAGGCGTTTGGTTGTTGTAAGGGGTAAGATGGGTAAGCAGATGAAGGCATTTGTGGGTTGTAACCTTGAACAGAAGAAGAAGCAGGAGGAGGAGGAGGTGGTTGTTGACGAGGGGTAGGTCGAGATTGGTTAGGTGGAGATTTGTTGTTGTAACCAGTTCTAGGTCCTGTCGAGCCGCTACTAGATGTAGAAGATCCTCCAAAGGTTGTCGGCTCTCCGAATCGAATAGGAGGAGCGAATGCAGGTGCTTGACTGGCATCTATCGACATTCTTTCTTCTGAACCTCCGATCGAACCTTCAGGTAAATCGAATTGAGGTCTCGATGGTAGACTAGTCGTTGAACCTCCTCCTCCTCGGGAAGCTTGAGGTGAAGCACGTGCTGGTAGAGGTGCGACATGCCTTTCTCCTCCCCTACCTCGACCTCCTCTCGTTCCTCCTCGACCTCTTCCTCCACCACGATCTTGTCCACCTCCTCTACCCCTACCTCTCCCTCTCGAGTCGTTCGAACCTCCTCTCCCTCTGCCTCTACCTCTTGCACCCTGCTGTTGCTGATCCCTCGAACCGAAAGAGTTAGGAAAGTCGTCTCGTTTGAACTTCTTTTTACTCTCATCTTGACTGTCTCCATCAGTATCACTACTGTCATCTCCCTCTCCATCACTGAATTCGAATTCGACTTGTTCACCTTCTTCCAATTCTTTACCGGTATCCCTTTCAAACATTTTACGACCGATTCGACCTGGAGGAGGTTTCTCTCCCATTTCCGCTCGAGGTCCAGATGTCGAAACTGGTGGTCCGTACATGTCGAAGATAGAAGAAGAAGAAGTAGCGGTAGCGTTTGCAGACGAAGTAGAAGCGATAGGTTCTTCAGTATCGGCGTAGGAAACTGCAGGTCTCGCCGGGAGAGATGCGTGACCAGCTGGAGGAGCTCTAGAGGACGAGGTAGGGGAACGAGGAACGTTCGAAGGTGCTCGAGATTGTTGTCGACCTGAAGTGGAAGGTCCTGGAGTAGCTGATTCTTTCCTAGCTTTGCGTCTTTTTTGTTTTGTTTTGGTAATCAAGCGAGTTAGCTAACCGAGAATCTCTTGAGAAGCAGAGGAGAGGAAATACTAACTCTTGCTTCAACCTCTTCTTGTATTCGGCTTCTTCCTCGTCATCTGAGAATTCAATCTCTCCGGCTCCGACTTCTTCGTCCCAAACGTTACTCGCGTCACTTCCTTTCAAACTTCTCAGGTCTCGGGTGAAAACGAATTGGGCGTGCGAAGGAGCGTAGAATACTGGTTTTTGAAGGGTAAAGACGGTAGGATCGGGAGGAGCATTGGAAGGGAATCTTAGAGAGTAGAAAGGTTGTTGAACTGATCCGAAAGTTTCGAAAATCTATGTTCAAGGCGAAAATTCGTCAGTGATAGTCGAGACGTAGACGTCCGAGTCGACTCGAAAACACGTACACTACCGATGACAGTTTTGTCTTCCCAGCAAACGACGGTACCTTCGTCGAGTACCCTCCAATCTCCCGAAGTATCAGCTTTGATCACGACTACCGTCTCGATAACACTCTCGACTTTTCCGAACTTTGCAATCTCTGCCGCCTCATCAATCTTCATGACTTCAGGGAGGGTAGGTTCAGGTTCCGCCAATTCGTGTTCGGTTTTCGGCGCTTGACGAGATCCACCGATTCCTGAATCTGAATCTCCATCTTCATCTCCAGAATCGACTGTCGTTGCTGCTGGTTTACGTCGATTGCGACGCTTTGATGTGTCGGCTTGAGGACCACGAGAGGTAGAGTCCGAATCGAGCGAGGAAGAATCGTCGGAATCTGAATCTGATGAACTTGAATCATCTCCGTCGGAGCTATAAGCCGTAGTCCGAGATAGTCAGCGTCGTACGAAGGTATCGGAGTAGGTAAGCAATACCGAGACTCACTCTTGATCCATTTTGTCTTCAGTTTGTTCGATATTCTCTTGATTTCGCAAAATTCCCTTCTCTTGCATCTCTTTCTCAACTTGGCTCAGTTCTCCGCTTCCTTCTCCTGTGCTACCGTTTCCTTCTTGTTGATACTTCTCTCTCAACTCTTTGACTACTTGATCAATTTCTCCTCCTCCTGAACCTGAACTTGTCGCAGTTGTGGTTTTCAATTTCGAAAGTTCATCTCGATCTGCTCCGAGAGAGAGAATGTGTTCTATATCTGCAGGTAAAGCTTTCAGAGAGGTTGAATTGGGAGATAGAGGTTGTTGTTCAGGAGCTGAGGTCACTGAAGAAGAAGTTGGTAGAGAAGGGATTTTGAAACTGTCTCCTCCATCTTCTGTTGAAGTTTGGGCTGAATCTTTGACTGCTGTCATCTGTTCTTCCTTCTGAGTGTCTTCCTGTACTGCTGTGCTGTCATCTTGTTGCATAGAATCTTCTGAGAGAGGCTGTCCAGTTTCGAGGTTTGAATCACTGGTGGTTGTGGGAGTTGTCTGCTCCGCTTGAGGAGGCACATCTTCTGCTGTCTGTTTCGAACTCGAGTTACCCATCTTGGAGAGGGTGAACTGAGAGTGAAGAGGAAGAAACGAACATTTTTCGACAATTCTTTGAACTTTCAACTCTCCGCTTCTCAGCGCTCTTGAGCTATCTAGCATCCTACTAACAGCATGTCGCGACCTTCAAGTACCCTCCTAATGGCCCTCCGATCCTTCCTTCGAGTTCCCTCACCTTCATCTCGTTCTTTCTCTACAACTCGAATTCACCTCGCCTCTTCAGTTCCGGTAGCGCTCATCGCCAAGATCCGATCTCAAAGACCAGGAACACCACTCTCCTTGGCTCGATCCGCTCTCCAAGCATCGAACAACGACCTCGACGCAGCACTTTCGTGGATCGCTCAACAAGCGAAAGAATCTGGAGCAAAGAAGCAGGAGAAGTTGGCAGCGAGGACAGCAGATCAAGGGTTGGTAGCAGTAGCGGTATTGGCAGACGGGACTGGTGGAACCGGATTGAGAGCGAGTTTGGTAGAAATGAGGTGCGAAACTGATTTCGTAGCCAGGACGGACGAGTTCAGGGAATTGGTCGAAGGTGTAGCTAGGAGTCTGGCATTCTTCGCAGAACCTTCAACGACGTCGTCTCTCCAATCCCTAGACGTTAAATCGGATTCGACTCTCGACATGCCGGTAGTTCCTTCTCCTCACCAAGTCACCCAAATTAAAGCTTCCTCTTCCTCCTCTTCCTCTTCCCCCTCAGCACCCGAAACCGTTCGATCTTCGTTGGCTTCGATCGTTTCGCGTCTCGGAGAAAACATCAAACTCCACCGAGCGAGCTCGATCGCACTCGAACCTTTCCTCCCTTCCTCCCCGTCTCCGACCTACCTCGCTTCTTCCTACCTCCACGCTTCCAAGACCCCTGCAGACGTAGCATCTCAAGATGGAGTACAATCGGGCACTCTCGGAGGGTTGTTGATCGCGAAACTTTCGAAAGGAGGAAACGTTGAGAAACCTGAAGTTAAATCCCTCCTCCGAGCTCTCGCACGTCAAGTAGTCGCTATCCCTACCTCTTCTGTTACTTCTTCTCCCAACTCTCCTCCTCTGCAAGAAGGAGAACCTTCGACTGCACTTTACGAACAACAGTTGATCACAATGGCTCCTTCTCCTAAATTCGAATTCGAACACGGAAGCAGCGTTCAAGATATTCTCAAGAAATGGAGTCAAGTTAGAGGAGTAGAGGGAGATGGATTACAGGTTGTCGAGTTGGCTAGATGGGAATTAGGGGCCGCAGAGGAATCGAAGGAGTAAGAGAGATAGAATGTACAGGAGGAGGAATTCGACTCAAGGGAGACGTAGAAGAGCAAGTTATGTACTAGAGCTCAACTCCTATATCTAGAATTACGGGAAATCAAAGCAGTAAACGCACCATTCTTTCCGAAGAAATTTCTGTCGTACGAGTCGAATCGTTCACTGTCTACCTAGCAGAGAATCTGTCAAGAGCTCTCCTCAACGACCTCTACCTCTGTTGATTCTCTCAATGTCGTCGCTGTCGTTTCGCTTTGATCCCCCGAGAATTGGCGCACGGACTTTTCAAACTTGGTCCCCCACCCGATTCTCTTTTTCCTCCCTTCTCTCTCAATTTCTTGCCTCCCGACTCATCAATCATCGCCATGCCTACACACACTGTCGAAATATCAGTCTCCGCCATCCTCTTCGACTCAGATGGAACTCTGGTCAATTCGACCCCTTCGATTTCCTCAGTCCTCCAATCTTGGTGTCAGCTCCAAGGCGTTGATCCGCGTGTGCTAGTCAGCGATACTACGATTCACGGAGTTCGCACTAAAGAGATCTTGAGGAAGTATCAGAGGTTACCGAAGTTAGGAAGTGAGTTGAGCGAAGAAGAGTTGGATTTGGAAGCCGTCAAGTCTGAAGAACTAGTTATTGAAGCTGCGGCTAAAGCAAAGGAAAGAGGAGATACGAATGGTATTACACCGTTACCTGGAGTGATCAGCCTGCTCGAGAAGCTGAGAAGCATGAATTTCGAAAAATGGGGAATCGTGACTTCTGGTGAGCTGCTCCCACTAGGTATTCCTCAGTCCTTGGCACTTCTGACCTGTGTCCTTTCTGACAATAGCGACCTCGAAGTATGCCGATTCAGCTTTGTCGCTCGCAGGAATCGAAAACGCACCTTTCATCGTTTCTGGCGACGACACAGCTCAAGGAAAACCCTCACCAGAACCTTACCTTGCTGGATTGAAAGGTATACCATTCCCTCATTAGAGCCGTGTCTTGATATTGCAGCGAGCTGACCCAAACTATTTGAACTTCCTTGCGCTAACAGAACTAGAGAACCGAAAGATGATTCCCTCAAGCCAGCTCGATCCCTCTTCCGTCCTCGTCATCGAAGACTCGCCTGCTGGTATCACAAGCGCACTCGAAGCTGGATGTCAAGTCGTCGCAGTCTGTACTGGAGCTGTCAAGGAGACTCAAATCGTTGAATTTGCGACTCGAAGCATGGGTTCGATCTTCGTTATACGGGACCTAACTTCGTGAGTCTCTCCTGGAGATTCCTGGAGGTACACATGTGTCGATTATTGACTCGTCCATCTCCTTCCAGGGTCGAAATAGTCGGATTCAAAGGAGACAAACTCAAAATGAAAATCGAAGTTTTGAACCTTTCACCTCAAGAAGACTCGTCAGTTAGGAACTGAGGGAGAATATCAAACAGCTTGACTATAATGTGCGTAGTACTATAGCTGTTGGAATAGACAGTCGCTTGCAGATATCGAGCTGTATCCGTTATGTTCTTTCGCAACATTCATGATCCTGGTTTCAACATCTTTGCACAGTATTGTCAAGAGTGATCCCTCGTTCGAATCGACAAAAGTTTCGTCGTCGCCAGATGTAGCAACTCGTTACTAAGAACGAGACCGAAGCTGACCGCCATCGTCGATTGACTTATTTCGCTTTTGACGTATTTGAAGCGAATTTTCTTTGTATTTGGACAGAATGGTTCGACTTGCCTTGTTTTTGATACGATCTCCTGAATACAGGAGAGCTTCCGAGCAAGTCGTGAGAAAATAGGACGACGCCAAGAAGCTGCGAAAATAGCTACACTCTGAAATCCTCCACTTTTATCTCTTACCACGCACCTACCTCTCAATCCCAGCAAACACAACAAGACAGTAGCTGTAGATCGAGCACTTCCCTTCTCGACCTCTCTCGTCCCTACCCTTCCCTTTCCTCTCCCTCTCAACCCCGGATTCGGTCGAACGACTTCTCTCTAACCCCTTTGAAATCGGCGAATCCGATCAAGTTTGGCCAGTATGAGTCCGCCTCAAACGCCCTCACCACCTGATACAGAAGATCAACATGCGATCGCACAGTCTAACCGTCGGAGACCTGCGAGTCGACTCAGTCAATCAATTTCAAACATGTTTTATTCCAACGACTCTTCTTCCTCTACGTTTGAAAGTCACGGAGGTGCTGGAAGTGGTTCAAAGAGGGATAGTTTCCATAGTCAGAGAGAGAGTTTAGACCCTGCTTCTTATGGTGAGTTCTCTTTCACCCCTTCGAAGAGAAGTTTCTCCTTCAACTGACTCTAAACAAACAATCCTGTTTTGTCAATTTCTGACAGCTGTTCTCACAGGTGCAGTAGGAGGTGAGTTGTGCCATCTAGAGTAGCTCAATGACGATCGTGTTGAGGCTGACTCTTGATGCTTATCCGTAGGCAATTTCGGACCTTTCCCAAGGTCTTCGACTTTCTCAACTTCTCGACCTGCAGCGTTCTCTCACCGAGATAGTATGGCTTCTTCTTCGATCGGAATTGACCCCGTCCCTCTACCTTATCAGAATGGAGGAGCCGATTCACCCCAGTTCAGCGACGAGAATTTCCCAACTTACAGAAGTAGAGACAGTCGATCAGGAATCGGAGGAATCCCTCAAAGTAATTCTCGGCATAGTGTTTCACCGTTGGAAGGTATTGCTGCAGGTGGAGGAGGAGCTGGAACTGGAGCTAGTACTTCGTTGCTGTGGGAGAAGGAACCGGATGATTTCTTGCACGATCCAGATCCAGCGCTGGACAAGGCGATGGATAAACAGATGAGGAAATGGAGTATTATGGCGCTGGTCAACACGGTCGCGCTTTGTGTCATCATTATCGTTCTCGTCGGTCTTTTCGCTGGGTGAGTTTTACATTTCTACTTTTTTTTCTGTACTCCTCTCTGATCTTTGTTGCTCACACTTTCCTCCTGCTCAGATGGCCAATTTACCGCTACGTGATCAAGGTGAGCTCATGCTATGTGCCTCTGTATCTTTTTGAGTGGTACTGAATTTAATTTTCGTTTCAAACAGGGTGGTTTCCCGATGTCGGATTCAACTATGCTTACAAACTCTTCCGGTCAAGTTCCTTCGATTCCCGGACTTCCTGGTCTCATCGATTCCGACACTCCTTCCTCTGCCTACACTCGAACTGGGTTCGATGGTCAAGAGTACAAGCTCGTGTTCTCCGATGAGGTGAGAAAAAAACGCTTTTCTCGATTTCGTTCTTCCGAACCTGAATACTGATTCGCCCTTGCTTAATAGTTCAACACACCTGGACGTACTTTCTGGCCCGGAGACGATCCTTTCTGGGAAGCTGTCGACCTTCACTACTGGGCTACTGTCGATTTGGAATGGTACGATCCTGATGCAGTCACGACCAAAGACGGAAACCTTGAAATCACTCTCACTCAAGAACCTACTCACGACCTCAACTTCCGATCTGGAATGCTTCAATCGTGAGTTATTTCGCTTGCTCACAGCGCGTGACAAATTCGCTGACTCAATGCTTTCTCATTCAGTTGGAACAAATTCTGCTTCACTGGAGGTTACATCGAAGTCAACTTGAGTTTACCCGGTACTCCTACTGCTCAAGGCTACTGGCCTGGTGTATGGACTATGGGTAATTTGGGACGACCTGGTTACGGAGCTTCAGTCGGTGAGTTTTCTATCCCCTTTTCAAACTCTCGAGCCGACTCGGAAGTTGATCCTTCTTGTACTACTCTTTCCTTAGATGGAATGTGGCCTTATAGTTACAACCACTGTGATGCTGGAACTCTTCGTGAGTCCCGACCTATTGGCTGTCTCTGCCTTATTATTCGACTAATGTAACTTCTTTCTCCGTAGCTAATCAAACTTATCCCAATGGTACGACTCCTGCTGCCGCCAAGTCTTCTGGAAGTAAAGATTACGGAGGAGAGCTCTCATGGGTGAGTCTCATCTATCGAATACCTTCGTCATCAAGAAAGAAAACTGACCTTTTTCTCTCATTTCCTTCTCAACAGCTTGTCGGACAACGTGCTTCGGCTTGTACATGCTCCAGTGACGCTGACGAACATCCTGGACCTAACGTCAAGACTGGTCGAGGTGCACCTGAAAGTGAGTCTTCATTCCGCTTCCTAAACCTCGGTCGAGCGAGCTAACCTTGTCTTTTCGCTCTCTCGTAGTCGATATTCTCGAAGGTCAGATCGCTCCTAACGGCAAGCAAGGTTCCGCTTCTCAATCTATGCAAGTCGCTCCTTTCGATGCTGGCTACAACTGGAAGAATTCGACTCCTGATACTTATGTTTGGGATGAATCGATCACCACTCAAAGTAAGTTTTCTATCTTCAGCTCGCGTCTTCTCTTGCACCTCTTGCTCACCTCCTTTCCCTCGTGTAGATCAATGGCATGGATCAGTAAATCAAGAATCGATGTCGCTCAACACCCTCACCGATGATATTTCCTACGAAGGTGCTCACTACACGAACTATGGATTCGAGTATACTCCAGGAGGAGATGGTCAAATCACTTGGGCTATCAACCAGGAGCCTACTTGGAGGATTTTGTCTAGTGCGATGGGTCCCGACCCGACTGTCGATATTGGTCAACGAGATATCTCGAATGAACCAATGGCTATCATCATGGTGTGTTTCTAGACTCTCCTACCTATCTTACTCGAAGATCGAAATTAACCTTGAGCCTTCTCCGTACAGAACTTGGCTATTTCTACCAAATTCCAACTTCCTCAATGGGGTAAAGTTCAATTCCCTGGAACTCTTCGTGTCGAGTACGTTCAATTTGCTTCCCCGCCCGCGACTCTTCGCTTGTTCGAGACTGACCCTTCATCTCTCTCACAGTTACGTTCGAGTTTATCAAGAAAAAGACAAGTACAACGTCGGTTGCGATCCCAAGAAATATCCTACCAAGGACTACATCGACAATCACATGGATCTCTACACCAAGTGAGTACATTCCTCTCGCTTACCGGGTCGAATGCGTCGAATTGACTCGTATCGTGTTCATTTCTTGTAGCAACAATTTGACGACTTTCAAAGATTCGAAGTACGCAAAGCCTAAAAACCGACTCGTGGACAACTGTTAGATCTCTCTCCCCGAGATATCACATTCCTTCTTCACGTCACATTTCTCTACCTCTCATCGTTACGACCTAATTCTTTCTCCCTGTCTCTTTCCCTCCTTTCTTACCTACAATTACGGACACTTCTTTCATTCGGTGCCAAGTTTACATAGCATGCTGTTCATCACTCCTCACTATCTACATATGTGTCACTTTTACTAGCATTCGATGCGATATAGCCTCTCTCTCTCTTCTTTGTAAAGTTTCTACTTTTTTTTTCTTTGATCTTCTTTCATATTTTGTACATGTTTAGCATTGAGTACCTACTCTACTTTCTTTGATTTGCAACGTTCGCATCTTTTGATAGAACTTGAAACGCGTTGAGTCCTTTATGACTCGAGAGATTTGCGAAGTGCGAACTTCTCGTCCAGACCTTCTCCCTCTTGTCGGCAGAACCACCCAATCGCTAGGTCCCGGAACAGCGATTACAACGTATAGACCTCTTTGCAGTAAGCCGTTTCCCTCCGCTCGTTCTCGTTGAGTCATCACCTGACTTCATCATTCTCTCTCAAATAGCTCGTCATGTTGTTCGGACAAATCCCCTTCCTACCTCTGGTAGACTCTCAATCGATCTCTGAGCAGCTCACTTCCTCTCTAGCGCGAGTCGTACCCCTCCTCGTTCCTTCCTCGCTCGCTTCCAATGTCCTCCCTTCTCTGCCTTCAACAGCAGAGTATTACATCCTCGATGACAGCAAGATCAGCCTCGAAGAAGCTATTCAATACTTAGACAAAGGAGCCACTCGACTCGTCTCGAAGAATCCGACATTCTTGGCCCAAATTCCCGCAGAACGATTCATCCTTCACCTCGACGGTTCCTCCCCTTCTAGCGACTCTTCCATCTTATCCAACGCGGATCTACTCTCGAGCATTTCCGCTGTCCTCCTTGAGACTACCGATTTCACCGAATCAAACCTTCAACCTTATCGAAACGCTCTCAAACTCTCTTCGAAATCCCTCCGTCCCCTCGACTTGTTCATTCTCTGCGCCTCTCGGGATCCTCAACAGATTCTAGCTCAACCTGCAGCACTAAAAGTCCTCACGAAAACCCTCTCGGCTACTTCTACTCTTCCCACTTCTCTTCTCTCGACCACTCTCGGAAACCTCACTTCCCCTCACCCAGACGACGGTAAACTCAGTATCGCTACTTTGTACACTACTGCCCTCCGAACAGATCGACCAGACGGACTATTCGTCACTCTCCCTGTCTCGCTCACTTCAGTCACGACTCCTCTCGGCATCGTCTACTCATCTGAGGAATCGATCGGTCACTCTATCCTCACTGGAAACGCAACATACTACTCTCGATCGAGAAACGGGCTATGGGAGAAAGGGTTGACTTCGGGAGCGATGCAGAGAGTTGAAAGGATTCGTTTCGATTGCGACAGTGATGCTCTCGAGTTTGGAGTGGTTGAATCGGGACCGAACGGAGAAAAAGAAGGGTTCTGTCACGTACCTCAACAAACGTCTTGTTTCGGTGGAGTGAACGGATTGGCAGAATTGGAATCGACTCTCAAGAAGCGAATGGAGGAAGCACCTGCAGGATCTTACACTAAAAGGTTATTCTCTGAACCGAAGTTGTTGAGGGCAAAGATTATGGAGGAAGCTGGAGAAGTTTGTGACGCCGAAACGAAAGAGGACTTGGCGGGAGAAGTTGCAGATTTACTATATTTCACCCTGACGAGGGCAGTCAGTATGGGAGTCAGTTTGAAAGACGTTCAGGAGGTACTCAACCGGAGGAGCTTGAAGGTGACGAGGAGGAAAGGAGATGCGAAACCTGAATGGGTCGAGAAACTTGGGTTGAACCAGGATCAAGCTGTCGGAGTTCAAGGTGAAAAGTGATAGATGAGGTGAGTTTCTCTCTCCCCTCTCCTGGTCCTTCTCTTGTCTTGATAAACTCTATCTCATTCTGAATCCTTGCGCAGCCGTCAATAGAATTCATAGTTGTTGCAATATGCTCAACAAACAATCGTGAAAACAGCGCACAATTCTGTCGTGTAGCTCGAGAATCACGAATCGTGCGCCGGCGAGGAACTTCGCGGTCGAGGTACCTGGGAGCGGATTGAGCTCAGCTTGCTCGCCTGTAGGCGACGACAGGAGGTTCTTAAGGAAAACAGTCCTCGCAGAAAACCGGCCTTCCTCTCGCGATCCCCTTCTTTTCGGTCTTCTGCCTCTCTGAGGTGTCGAATCTAGTGGACATCTACTGTTCATATCTACACGCTGTCCGGTCCTAAGCTCATGTCGACAGCGTCTTCGTGGTTGACGGTCTTCGACGAACGAGATGACTTCTCACTGTTGCTTGCGACTGTCCGTCTCTCTATCCCCTTCATTCTTTCATGGAGGCCTGCCTCACTACGACCGGAACAGTTGAGCGATATAGCTTGCCGACAGTGAAGTATTCTCTTACAGACGACCAGAGGTCGAGCTCAGTGTTCGCAAGGAACAAATTTCTGACATGTGCTAGTTGCTTTTCCTCGACCAATTTGGGTTCCGTCATTCTCTCACTGCAGCAAAACTAGTCTCTTTCTCCAGGTCGTATCGGGCTCAGACGGTTACAGGTAGTAGCAGAAGCGGGAGATGCTCGAGTGCGAAAGCTTCTTCTGCCTTTTCCATTCTTTGACCAAGTGAGGCTTCGTGCCTTCGTTTCGTCTCTTCCCCTCGCGCGCTAGGCCATAAACTGCTCTCTTGGCGCGTCGAAAGTAAGCAGCTATGTCGAATTTGAAGACTGTCCTTGCGAAGAAATCTCCTGCTACTCTCTCTCTCTTTCCCACGGTTCACTCAACTTCAAGCATACATCTGAAGCAAAGCGATTCGGAATGAGTGGCATCTCCTTCAAGATCACTGCACCTGGTAGACCTACCTCGACAGCCTCGAGCGCTCCACCTTCACGACCTCAATCTCGAACTACCTCTCGTCACAACTCTCATCAACGTGGAGGAGGGGTAGCAGGATCGGAAGATGACAGTGAGGACGAAGATGGAGATGCGTTCAGACGAGCTAGCGGGAGAGACAGTAAAAGAAGGAGAGTTGATGAAGAGGAGGTCATCGAATTCGGTAAAGATGGAGCTACTAGGTCAGTCTTCTCCTGCTTTGAACGGTCTCTACGATCTCTCGTCTATCTGTTGCGCTCCAGCTGATCCGATCTCGGTGTGAGGAAAACAGTAAACACGGCAAACCTCAACCTGCAGCTCCCCTCGTCATTCCAGCTCTACCGAACAAAGATTGGCGCAAAGCAGCAGAGGAATTGAGAGCAGGCAGGAACTCGGGCAAGAAACGCGAACTTTATTTACCGGAACGAGGAGGAGGAATGAGAATGCGAGATGGAGACGCTTCAGCTGGACCTTCAGCACCTCTACAGGCAGCAGACGTCGACGCGATCAACACTGAAGAGGTGGTAGGAGGATTAGAGAAACGTGAAAGGAGAATAAAGATGGAAGTCGACGAATCTGAAGCGAAGCCAGAACTCGGAGAAGCCGGTCCTCCTCTTCCCGCTTCAACGACAGCAGCTCAGTCGTCAGTAGCCGAAACAGAGGAACAAAGAGCAATGAGGGAGCTGTTGGGTGAGGCTGGAGGTCCTGCAAAGACGGAAGAAACAGAGCTAGATGCGATTTATTCTGCTGAAGATGCAAGAAACGGTCCGATCGAAGAAGCTGACGCTTTCAAGCGAGATGTCGACTCTCGCCCTGACGAGGTAAGTCAGAACTTTCCTCTCTATCTAGTCAGGAATCATTGCTCACCCTTTTAGCCTCGTTTCAACAGGCTTCTCTCGAAGATTACGCTCGAGTTCCCGTTGGAGCTTTCGGACTCGCGATGCTTCGAGGAATGGGATGGAAACCTGGTCAAGCTGCATCTCGAAGTGGTAGAGGTGCTATCGAAGCTCACGTGCCATCTTCTCGACCTTCACTACTCGGGATCGGAGCGAAACCTATGGCAGAAGCGATGGGAGATGACAAGAAAGGCACAAAGGGCAAGAATGGATCTTCTGCTCCTGCTGGAAAGAGTAGAAGGGAAGAAATGAAGTTTATGCCGTTGGTCAAACAGGCTCGAGAAGGTTCCGCTTCAGGTCGAAGTGTGAGTATTTTGTTCTCATTTTCTCCTCTTTTCTCTTTCGAGTTGCTGACGTTTCTCTCTCCTCTCTCAGACACCCCTACCTATCACAGATGGTTCGACTTCATCTTCTCGACGACCTTCCCGCTCTCCCCCTCCATCATCTTCTTCCCGCCATCGCGAACGAGACCGCTCACCTCGACGAGAAAGAGAACGAGAGGAAAGAAGAAGCTCAAAATACGACGACGACGACAGGAGGAGGAGATCACGTTACGACGACGAACGAAAGAGCTCACGATATGACGACGAGAGGAGAAGCAGTAGGTACGACGACGAGCGAAGGAGTAGTCGAAGAGATGAGGGAGAAAGGAGGAGGGACAGTGATCGAGACCGGAGATACCGAGATGAGAAGGAGACCTCTCGGGATGACCGACGTCGAGAGAAAAGATAGGGTCGATGTCTGATATGCACACTCCTTCGTTTCTTTCGAGCACAGATACTAGAGGATTTTGCTGTTTGCCCCTCGACTTGATACGTTGATTCCTGTTTTTCTCTCTCCGTTGCAAGCCTCAAGATGTCAGCCTCTACTCAGAAGAACAAGCAGAAGCTTCGGAAGTGCCCACACAAGGAGTGTCCTCTCGACGGAAAGCCAATACGGGTGAGACTCGCATCGTTTCTCCGGTAGGAAACATTTCTCACGAAAGTGATACATTCCATTGCGGGTGCTGCTATAGGATCTCGCGAGACACATCAACGAGCGACATAAAAGTAAAGCTCGGATTCAAGCTCCTTGCTTTTTCTGCGACGAGCAGACGGATTCTGCTGTACGTTGCGAGCTTCTCCAGTTCTTGACGCGAAGTGATCGCTAATGCTAATATCATACAACGTAGAGTCGCTCAGGGCATATCACAACCTATCACATGCCTGATGTCAACAAAACTCAATCCTCGAAATGCTTCATAACGTGGATAGGGCAGAAGCGGACATTGTGAGCGATCAACGGCGTATCAGGCTTTTCTCTCCGAGTACTGATCTACTTGTACGACTAGAGAGAGCCACGAAAAAGTGTGTGTGCCGGAAAGTAGAAATTTCTCTCGCGACTGGGTTTTCAGCAACGCTCTCGGCATCTTTGTCCGCTCCGTACGCCTTGTTCCACCTATTATTTTTGCTCATTACGCGTAAAGTACAAGCTGATCTAATGGTCGAGAGCTGTACAGGCGATTGAACCTAGAAAATATTTCGGCTACTACGAACGAGCGGAAAGCGCTTCGCCAAGCTGGGCTCAAACTCTCCAACGGCTTCAGCCTCGACACTACCAAAGCCGACTCGAGCTCTTACAGGCAGAATTCGAAGAGCGTAATGGTGGACGAAAGGCAAGAGCAGAACCAGAACAACCAATCTTTCCTTCGAACACAGCTCGAGCTTCTTCTCCTCCCGGGCCAGCAACGGCTGCTCTCAACGCCATATTCACTCCGGCTCCCTCGACTCCAGTTTCGTACCCGACCGCTCACGCCGGCCAGAACGAGGCGCTGCAGCAGGTCAACGCCAGCTTTCAAAACTCGAACTATGGATTTGAGTCTCCTCAAACGAATCAAAGCCGTCGAGTCTACTACTCTCCTGAACCCTTTACTTACACGTACTCTCTCGGTAGACCCGACCTCACTCTTCGTAAAGCCGCTTTGTACCGAATTCCCATCTAAGTCATTTCCCTCTTCTGCTACTGGCCTTCCTCTCCTTTCAACTCTCTTGAATCTTGAAATTTATACTATGATCCATTCAGACCGGTACAACTGGAGCGAGAGAGTTTCAGGCTCGAGTAGGCGGGACCTGTGATCACAAATGAGAACTAAAAATGTTTCGAGTGACTGCGAATCGGCTGGTCGAGTCCCTATCAGAACCCACTGAGACTTCAGAGAAGCTCTCGGCCAAAAACGTGCGCCCCCTGTTCGAAATGCTCGGCCCCTCGTTTCTCTCGAGCACAGACACTCGAGGATTTTCCTTTTCGACTCTCGAGCCAATGCAAGAGAGCGCTTGCTTATCCTCAGTACATACCTGCTCGCTCGTAAAGTAGCTCTCCTTCTTCCACTTTCCGCTCTCGAAATGCCTCGCAACCGGCGCAAGACTCAGGAGAGGGAGAAATGCGATCATCCAGATTGCGTTGACCTGTCCGCTCTCACGCTCGGCGTAAGCTCCCCTCTTTCAGACGTCAAACACTTCTTATTGACTATTGGTAGCCTGCCACAGTCTCTCAAAAGGCACAAGCGAGAGCAGCATGGGGGGCACGATCGGCCGGCGAGACCTTGCTGCTTTTGCAATCTGCTCGTCAACGACTCTGTGAGTTCTCAAACCCATCATCCCGCACGCATCAGCCGACAATACTCTGTCTGGTAATATAGAGCTGTTCGAGTCACATGTCTGCGCTACATTGCCCCACTGTTGTTTACAGAAGCCGGAGCAAAGAACAGTGCACAGATTGTCGGATCGCATGGATGGGGAGCAAGACAGCAATGTCAGTGGCCTCGATAGCTATGATTCTGTCTGACAGAGCTGATACTATCAGTTTGAGCAGCGAGAACCACAAGGAAGCATGTTTGAGCAAAACGATTTCTGACTTCATGTTCAGTCAAGTTCTGGGAGTTTGGCTGAGACCTGTAAGAGCTTCTTCGTAGACAGTTGCCCAAGATCCAGACGTACTGACACGTTCATTCTCTTTGCTGAACAGACCGCCGATGTTCAACAAACTTACAATTATTACAGTAAGGCAGTGCAAGCTAGTTCTAGCTGGGCTTCGCAGCTCACACGTCGGTCCCTTCCGGATGGGTTGTCTCGACTCAAAGAATTCGAGAAAGAGATTGAATCGTACTTGGAAGCCCTCCAGCACGAGAATGACGCCAGTTTCGCAGGATACGACCATTTCAATCCTAGTTTCCACGATCCCTCGTTCCATCAACCCAACACCTGGCCATCGGGAGAAGCAGATACTGGTTTATCTACCGCGCCCTGGATCGTACCAACACCACTCCCGACACTTCCCTTCGACAGCGGCAGTCACAACCCTTCCTTTCCTCTTGATCCCGCCTTTGCTGCCTCCGAGCACGATCAGTGGTACAACCCATACGCTGTACCTTATGTCCAGCCTGTACAAGGCTGGCACTCCCTCAGTAGACCTAATCTCTCCCCTCGCAAAGCTGCTTTGTACAGAATCCCGATTTAGTTTTTATTTCCCTCTTTTTTGTTCTTCTCCATTCCTGCCTTGTATATTATACTGTATTGCAGTGCGATTCTATTCCAGAAACGTTGAGCTTTCGAAGACGTGAGGCGTTCAGAGCGAGATGAGAGTCAGGCAAGAGAGGAGACAGAGATGAATCGAGTTGCTAGTCGGTCGACATGTCGCGAGTCCGCACCAGATTGGGCTGAGCGCGTGGTTGTAGCTGATTGAGAGTGTTGCAGGCTCGATTTGGTGAGACGTGTGAAGCGTAAGAAGTCAACAAGTTTCGAGGAGACCTCTTTCTCGTCTTCAATTCGTACCAATTCACAGGTCCTCGTTAGAAGCCTACAAACACACAAACGGAGCTCTCAGACATCAACAAACAATCATTGTCTGACTGGACGAGTCGCCTTTCATCTCGAATTTGACCTCATCAAACTTCCGAACAACCTCATCTCACGCGAGTCTATAGACACTCTTGAAGCCTTCAGCACAATCCTGAGCACTTTGGAACAGTATCAGTGCAAAGTCGAGCTCTCAAGAGATGTCTTCGGTTCAACCTTGTCGTTTCTTTCAACAAGGTCGTTGTCAGTTCGGAGCAGAGTGTAGGAACTCTCACGGGAACGTACCAACGAAAGGAAATCCTGGAACAATTGCTGCTACCTTCAGGTGAGCTCAAACTTTCCCCTTCGCACAATTCGCTAGTCCTTCACTGAATCTCTCGAATGATCGTTTAATGTAGTCGAGAAGGTATAAAGCAGGATTTGACGACAGAACGTCCTTACTATGCTTTGTCTTCTTATGGACCGGGAAAGAACGAGCCGAGTCTGATTAAAGGTCAAGATTTGAGTCCGGAAGAATTGAGGCTGCAGTTTTACAAGGCTAGGGCAGCTAACAACCCGTCACTATACGTACGTCTGTTCTTTCTCACTCAGTCGCTAGAATGTATTGAGTACTGACCTGCTGAGAGTGTCGTACTTCGAGTCCAGCCCGAACAAGAGCTAGTCCAGAAAGCTGAAGCGAGCATCCAAAACGTTCTCTCAAACATCGACCAAGCTTTCCAATTCGCTCTCTCCCAATCGTCCTCTGCTCCTTCTTCTTCATCATCTACCTCCTCTGCTCCTTCTTCGACCCCGAACCCATTCGGAACACCTTCAACTCCCGCTCGACCCAGTGCATTCGGAGCTTTCGGCTCTTCGACCACGCCTACAACGACTCCGTCGGCTTTCGGAGGATCCACAAATACTTCAGCATTCGGTACTCCTGCGGCTTCGAGCAGTGGATTCGGAGCTTTCGGTCAAGCGAAACCGTCAGCTTTCGGTAGTGGAGGAACAGCGACAACGAGTGCATTCGGATCGGGAGGGACAGCTGGTTCAGCGTTCGGAAGTGGTGGAACGAGTGCGTTCAAACCTGCGACTGCCTTTGGTACTCCCGCATCAAATTCAACCTCAGGTGGAGGAGCGGGAGGAGGATTCGGTGCTTTCTCTTCAGGAGGAAGCTCGACGCCCTCTGCATTCGGAGGAGGAGGAACGGGATCAGCATTCGGAACAGGAGGAACGGCGCCAAAGCCAGCAACTGCATTCGGAACTCCAGCTTTCGGTTCTTCGACAACTCCTTCGACAGGTTTCGGAAGTTCAGCGTTTGGATCGTCTTCGACTCCTGCTTTCGGCTCTTCCGCATTCGGATCTTCGACGACTACTCCTGCTGCAGCCAGTGGATTCGGTCAATCAGCTTTCGGCACTCCTTCGGCTCCGGCGTCAGGATCAGCTTTCGGTGCTTTCGGGACTGCTCCTAAACCTGCTACGACAACCGCGTCAACAGGAGGAGGAGGTTCCGGATCTTTCGCTTCGGCAGGAGGAGGAGGAAGTAGTAGTACAGCTACTCCAGCATTCGGTCAAAGTGCATTTGGATCGGGAGGAACAGCTCCTAGCGCTTTCGGTAGCGGAGGAACGGCTAGTACAACCCCAGCAACTACAGGAGGAAGTGCATTCGGAAGTGGAGGAACGGCGCCCTCAGCCTTCGGATCAAATGGAGGAGCTCCTTCGGCGTTTGGATCGAGTGGAACCGCACCTTCAGCTTTCGGGTCTGGAGGAACCGCTACTGGGTCAGCTTTCGGCTCGAATGGAACGGCTCCGAGTGCTTTCGGATCTGGTGGTACTGCAACGAGCGGAGGAGGAGGAGGAGGAGCTTTCGGATCGACAAACCCTTCGTCAGGAGGAGCTTTCGGAGCTTTCGCCGCCAAACCTGCAGCTTCGCCCTTCGGTACAACTTCTCCGGCTACTCAACCGGCTGCTGCAACAACAGGAGCGTTTGGGAGTGGAGGATTTGGCGCTTTCGGTTCAGCTCTCGGATCGACTTCTACCTCGACTCCTGCTACTTCAACTCCCGCTTTCGGTCAATCTTCTTTCGGTAGTAGCAGTGGATTCGGACAAGCTACTCCGAAGATCTCTTCCTCGAACGTCGAAGACCCTTATGCGGAACTCGAAGAGAAACGAGAAATAGGTCCGGAAGAGATGGAGCTGTGGCAGAGCGAGAGGTTCACGTGGGGAATGATTCCTATCGTTCCTCCGCCGATGCAAGTTAGATAGATTCTCTCCCGTGAGTCGGTTTTCCTCGTTCCCTCAACTCTCCTCAAGGCTGACCTCTTCTCATCAGTAGACCGATTTGATTAATTAGTTCCCTTCTTTCGCCATTTTCGTACTATAAATGTTGTCATACTACTTGCTCTCATCCTACTCGATTTCTACTTTGCCGAGAAAGAGAAGAAGCTGCTTCAGCGCGCTGAAGAAAGCGAAAAAAGTTACATTCGCGATTTGCTAATCTCATCTCGAGTCATACCGAACACCAGAGAAGACACTAATCGTCACTTGCAAACAACTCGAATAAGAATACAGCTTGGCACAGCAAACAGAGGAAAACTGAACAAATGAGAAAAAAGAGAAAAATCATCGAAGTGTCTATAATCCTGGAACTCAATCTAACTCGTTAAGCACCTTGTCCCTGAGCCCTCTAATCCTCTCTTCCAGCTGATCGAGAATTCTGTCAATCTCTTGCACTTCACCTTTCCATCCCTCCTCGGGTTCTATTTTGCTCGAATCTGAAGGTTCTGTCGGTTCTTGCTTGAGTTGTTGTTTGAAGTAATCTTGTAGTACATCTCGTACGGCACTCGCGACTTCGTCAGGCGTTCGAGTGTCCGATATTGATCCGGGAGCTGAAGATCTCGATCTGCCTCTTTCGCTCGGGTGCAAACTAACTTCCTTCCCTCTCCCAGATGATAAAGTCCAGAGATTGCTGATGACGAGTACGAAGAGTACGAGTCCGACGAGGAGAGTCTTGGGACTTTGCTCTGAGACGATGTCGAGAATCGGTTCTAGCGATTCGAGGATAGGTGTTGCCCAAGTTCGACTGCCAGAGTCTTTCGAAGTCGAGCCTGCTGACAGGTCCGAATGGTCTCCATCTCTGCTGCTAGTCGAATTGCCGAGCGCTGGTGATCCCGAAACTTGACCATTTTCGTCTTCCTCTTCAGCTTCGTCTGCTTGACCTTCTTCGATAAATTCGTTTCGATGAGTCGTGATGTAAGCTCGCATCGCCATTTCGAGATCTTTGTGATACGTCTTTTGACCGTCGATACAGGACTTCTCGATGATGCCTGCGGAAAGAGTTGAGTCAGCTCAGTTACGAAAAGATAGCAGTATATTGAGCGGAATTACCTTTGATGAAACTGCTCTTGCTCCATTCTACTCCTGTTGTAACCACCACTCGACAACTGTTCCCTTTCGCCCAAGTCATACTCGTTCTCGTCTTGACTGCAAACGCACTTCCACTCGGTACATCAGGAGTCCTCGTCGTCGTGATTACGCAAACGAAATCGTCAAAGTCGACGTGAGCTGACTCGTCGGTGATCAAGCACTTTGTTTGCTTTGGTCCGATCGATCCGTTGAGAGGTTTGATGTAAGAGAAAGAACGAGCGAGTAGGTTTGAACCGGTCGATTGAGGTGCCCAATCTCCGATTTGTAAATCTATTTGACGGAAGCGAACATGTTTAGCGAAACGGCAATCTTGCGAAAATGAGAGAGAGGGAGGGATCAGCCTACCAAGTAACTTCTGATTCTCTGTCCAGAAATCCTTCATGAACCCACTCGTAAACATCAAATTGTAAATCTTCTCAGGAGCTGAAGGGAATATCGTATCCATGCAAACTTCCTTGAGGTTCTTGAGTGTCGGACAAGTATCTTGAGTGACTGCATGTACCTGACGTTTCTCTCCTCCATTCGGTGAACCAGGTCTCGCAGAATTGTTCCCACTCCCTCCAGTTCCTCCTCCTTTCCCTCCATTCGAACCGGAAGGTTCCGATACTTCCATGATCACTTTTGAACCACCTGCGTTACTAGATTCTCCTGTTCCACCTCGAGGTCTCCTGAACCCTTTCAATCGTTTTCGCATTCCTCGACCTTCTCTCCCCGGTGTACCGCTATCTTTCTCGACTCCACTAGCAATTCCCGCATCGTCGCCGTTTGCGGAAGCAGGAGGTCCTCCTCCTCCTTCGTCGTCGGAACCAGTTGGCGAATGGTCAGGCAGTCCAGCTGAAGTTGGAATGACAGGGTGAACCATTTTCCAGATGTTTCCGATCAAGTCGTAAGTCGTGTCTCGAGAGAGGAAGGAGGCAAAGGTGTGCTGTTGAAGTTCATCGTCGATCAGGTCGGATTCGAAGGAGGTAGCGATCGGAGAGATTGGAGGAGGAGTGAGGACAATGAGAGGATACGTTGAGAGGGAAACGAATTGTTCGAATGAAAGCATGAAAGGTGAAAGGCAGAAGGAAGAGAGTGAGATCAGAGATCGAACGAGGGGGGCGACGCGACCAAAACGAGGAGGTGAATGAGGAGGGGAAGCGGTAGGTGCGGGAGGGGGGGAAAACGTGGAAAGTGAAAGACGAAGGAGTCAGCTCGTTCGCAACCCGGCCCTCCAACAATTTCGATATCTCGGTACCTAACCGGGACTAAATCGGTACTTGAGCAGAAGAATGGCACTTACCCTAGCATGCATCGTCGAGATTTGAATCGCATTCGGGATAACGTAGGCAGTCATTCGTTTCTCGATCGAGCAGACTTCGGCAAAAGGAATCGTGAGCTATAGAGCGGAGACACCATCAGCTCTGTCTCTAAGTGGGTCCGGAGTCGTCAATACAAACTCACTGAAGTTACCCAACCGAAAATGTTTGCGTAGAACGAGAGATGATGCTCCGAAATGTATAATCTCCCTTGAATGAGGATTTCTCGTTGAAGAGCGCAGCCGTAGTCTAGTGAGGAATTGTAGCGACTTTCAGTACATAGTTGTGCTCGAGGAGACATTCGAGAAATTTGAACTTACCTTCGATAAGATAATCTTCCTCCGAGATATTCTTGAACAACGCATGGAAATCTGCATTCCTCTTACTGCTAGCTACTGCGTAACCTGTACCCAATTGACTAACGACATCATCGAAATCTCCTAAATGATCCATCGAGAGAAATCCATGATCATCCAAATTCATCATACTCTCGCTGCCTCCGAGGAAAGGCGACGAGTAAATCTCGGATTCTCTTCGAGAGTCTGGTGGAGAGATTGGAACGTTACTGTCGATCGATTCTCTAGATCGTACGGGAGTAACTCCGTTGTGAAGTGACGAGGCTGCTGATCGTTTCCCTCCTGCACCCATGTAGGAATGAGAATCTCCCGAGTTGGCGGTCGTGCTGAGAGCTGGTGATCCAGGTGCTGCCGAGTCGACGACATTCGTAGAATTGGAAGTTGCCGAAGTAGGAGAGGAAGAATGAGGGGGAGCGTGACTACCGACTCTTGCGAGACCTAGGGGATGTCGGAGTTGAGAACTTGGACTCGCAAGCGCGACACCGCTGAGAGCTATCGCTCCTGCGATTCCGTTTGAAGATCCGGAAGATTTCGTGCCTTTTCTTGATCTTGTCGGGGAAGCTGCTGGAGGGTGAAGGGAGCTAGAGTCGGGACGAGATTGAGTCTGAGAATTGAAGGAAGGAGCTCGGGAAGTTGGTCGACTAACTGAACGAGACTGCGGTCGAGAATGGGAAGGAGGGGAGGTAGGAAGTGAATTCGAGTGAGGACGAGATTGGAGGTAGTCGGAAGCTGAAGTGGAAGTGACGTCGTTTGGCGAATTGATCTTTGCGAGTGCGTCGAGACCAGATTGGGTGGGTAGGATCGTCGAAACCGAGGAATTGCCGGAACGAGGTGCGGGAGAACGGGAACGGGAGGAACGGATCGCTTCGGAAGTGGTATACGCTCGAGGTCGAGACATTGCTGTTGATCCGTGAAGGGCCGAGACGACAGAAGGATTTGCGAGGGGAGTGCTGAGGTTGCTTTCGGAGAGTGAAGCTGAAGTTGCGATAACAGTTCCGCTTTGAGTTCTCAACTCGACAGGTCTTCCAGGCATAGGCGTTGCTAGAGGGTCTTCTTCACCGGTACCGTTCTCTGCGATGAGTTCTGGAGCTTGAACGACGAGAGTGAGACCATCTTGCGGAGTCAAATGGTCGAGCGAGAGACTGCCTTGACCGACTCTAGCTCCTCCTCCTCCTCCTCCTCCTCCTCCTCCCGAAGTTGCTGACATTTGACTTCCGTAATCTGACTGTGCCTGCGCATCTGAGCCGACTACCGAACCGTATGAGGAAGAGCGACTCATAGAGGGCGCGTAGTGAATCGGTCGCGTAGGAGAGAGAGTTCGGTTTGAATGAACTGATTGCTTCGAAGGGGTGTTGTTGGCTGAAGTAGAAGTTCTCCTAGAAGCTGTAGGACTCGGTGGATCGTCTTGATGAGGATTCGGAGGATCTTGATCAGGTGGAATTGAAGTCGAGGCGGTGCGTCGTTTCAAACGAGACAGCATCTTGTCTTGCCTGGCCTGACTTGAAGTCGCTTCTGCTCGATGCTGCTGAGTATCTCGTGGTGAAAGTAGATAAGATGGAGAGAGACAAGAAGGGGGAAGGACTGACAAGTTGTCATCGGCAATTTGGTAGCGAGCTGCTTCTTTCTCCACAACCTCTCTCAATGTGAGTCATAGCTGCCATACTATACTCAAAGAGCTCTACTGATACAACTCAGAGCGTGTATAGGGCACAAGCAGTCAGTTCTCGCTCGATTAACTTTTCTTTTTGTTCAACAAGATCTAATCCCGACTCTTCTCCTTCTGACAGCCTCCAGTCGGTATTGAAGCAGTCGTAGCTGAGTCGACTGCGAAAGCTGAAACCTTTGTCTCCGTAAGCCCTCCTAGGCCTCTCCTGCTTGACTTGTTTCTCTCAACCTCCCTTTTTTGACCCGCTCTCCTCTCACTAGCGATACTATACTGCCCAAGACGTACCACCGACAGAAAGACCGACTCAGATTCATCCTCTTTATGCACCGACGGCTCGGATAACCTGGAACGGGAATCCAATCTCGTATGGAGATTTGCCAGCTTTCGTTCAACAAATGCCTCAATCCAAGCACGAAGTGCAAGCTTTCGATTGTCATCCGATATCAGGTGAGACTTCTATCATCGGTGATCGAGGGAGCGTCGAAGCTGATTCCGATTTTATTCTTGACGACGACTAGGCTCAGCAGCTGGAGGACCAGCTTCCCTCGTTGTCACCGTCACTGGCCAGGTAAAGACAAACTCTCAGTGATCTCGTTCATTCGAAGAGAAGCTGACCTCGGTTCACGCGCTTTTTAGGTCACTCACGGCCCAAACCCAACTCCTTCCGCCGGCAGTATCAACTCGAGGAACTTTGACAACCTTCCCCGAGTCTTCTCCCAATCGTTCATTCTCGTATTTACAGAAAGTGGAGACCCCAGTGTCGGAGTTGGCGGATATCAGATTGCAGCAGACTCTTTCAGGTTTTGTTGAAGAAAATTCCTCCTTCCAAAGTGAGCTGCCTTTTCTCTTCTCTCGCGCTTAGCAGCCTGAACGTTTAAGCTGATCCTGCGATCTTTTGCCATAGTATACCCTCTCGCATGGAGCTCGCTTCCGATATAATACCCTTCTCGCACAACTCTGTGCGCGAAGAACCTGCAACCAGTTTTTCACTTGATCAGATATGAATGTGCAAGGGGAGAGTCATCGCGCAGAGCTATACGCGCGCTGCTCCGATTCGATACCTGCAGCAACGCCCCGTGCTTAGCTGTCTAGCCGAAGAAGGTTTCGTGCGAAATTACCGGGACTCGAATCTCAATCAGTCAACAAAGTGCCCCTCCTCGCGCCTTACTCGTTGTTCGAGAATCTCCCTCGCCGTCTCTGCATTGTTGAGACAAGACTAAGCTGCTACAAGATTTATCTCTTTTTGTTACAACAATTCTGTTCATTCTTGGCCATGCTACGTTCTACCCTTTTCAACCTTCCGATTCCGACCTCACTCCCCTCGACCCAACTTCAAAGATAGCGAGTACTGCTCTTCGGAAAGTTGCGACGTTGTAATCGATGAGAGCGGAGTGTTGATCTTGAGCGTGCGGCCGAAGAAGAGCGACGAGTGATAGATTACTGTTGCGAAAGATGAGTCAGCACGAGCAACTAGAGCCCTGAACAAGTGCGATACGTACTCGTTAATAGTCCATTGAGCGATAGTTGCTCCAGTACCGAGTTTAACTTTACTGTGAGGTAAAGGTTTCTTTCCTTTCCGTTTCTTCGTCTCCGTCAGACTCGAAGCGGTCGAAGATGGAGGCACACTCAATGTCTGTGAGGCGTTTGTCGATGCTGTCGAGTCTTTTCGAGCTGGAGAGTCGGGAGCTGAGCGTGGTGCGGAGCTTGTTGAGCTTGTGGTTGAGGGATCTTGAGCGTGAGAAGGATCGAGGAAAGGTCTGCCCCGAATTACCAGCGAGAGCAGAGTCAGTCAATCATCGTCAGTAAATCAACACGAGCAGGAGATGCGGTGAAATGACATTTGACTCACTCGTAAAGAGCGGTAAAATCTCCTACGAGATCTAGATACTCTGCGCAGAGAACGTATGTTTGGTTGTCGAGAGGAGCAGAATCTGTAGCAATGTAGATCTTGGAAGCGGTATCGAATATGAAAGCTTTGTCCATCGAGCATTGCTGAGGGAGAGGAAGCAAGGATCGGTCTCGGTCAACTCCTCGAAGGAGAGCAAAGAATTACAAGCTCACTTGACAGAGTAGATCAAGCAGTCGTTCAAGAACGGCCTGCTCTGGTATTAGCTTTTGAATCACCCGCGAGAGAGATTCGTAAATCGAGTTGTCGAAAACTGAGGTGAGGTAGTAGAAAACGTTCATGTTGCTTTCGAGTTCAGGTGAAATGTCAAACAACTCTTCCGTCAGTCGATCTCGTAGGTTCTGCAACACATCTGTTGGCATGGCGAAATTCAAGCATCAGCCTTACTACCGCAATGAAGTACACAGAGATTCGAGGAGAAACGTACCCAGTCGAAAATCTTCCGACATTCCATCAACCTTGTGCAAAAAGATTTCAAACTGGATACCTGGGTTTGCCACGTAAGCTTTGTGCATGGTGACGCTGAGCTTGCGAATTGTATCTCCCATCGAGGATTGAGCATCGATAACGAAAATGACTGCGTCGGTATCTTCGAATGAGAGGTTCAGTTGTTCTGGATCAAGTTGACCTCCCGGGAGATCCCACATTCGCATCGATAAGAAGGCACTGTATAACGTAAGCAAGTCAGCGAGCAGTTAGTCGGAGAGGTCAGTAAGAATTGTGACTTACTTGAGGTCTTCGGGTGAAGATTTCTTAGTTTTCTCAATGAATAAAGTATCACTCGGTGCCATTCCTTCGAAAACGACTTTGCGAATACTCGACTTTCCACCACTATAAGATCAAGCACGAGAATGATAGAGTCAGTTTGATTGAACCGAACTCGAGTGAGTGGAGCGCGACCTTTCGACACTATAAACGGAGTCCAAATTCGCTGCGATAGCCTTCCTCCAAGTTGCTAGAGATTATAGAGACTACTCGGAGGCTAGCTGATGCGGCTTTGAGAGAGGGGCTTACCTCCTTGGACCCATCAACAAGACTCTCGGTTTCCTCCTTCCACTTCGATCTACGTCTTCACCGGAGCCTGTTCGCACTGCTTGAGGTTGTACCATTGCACTTGTAGACTGGTACTGAGCTTGAGAAGATGTTGTTGCATTCGAGACGGATCGAGACTGTTGTAAAGATGAAGGGAGATAAGCACACGACAAGCGGCTAGCTTGACCAGAGACGGAGACTTACCTGCATCCCAAATCTGAGGCTGATACCTACGAGTGGTATCGAAGGAAGAGAAGCGTCGAAACAGCAAGGAAAGGAAGACTAGAAATTACATCGCTCAACTTTCGAATTTGTGCCGCATCATAGGCAAGATGATCGTTTTCTTTCTCCGACATGACTCACGACTGTCTGAACGTATAGTACAGCAAGCCCAATTGCGAGAATATAGGGAGCCGGAAGATTTCATTCGCGAGTCATTTCCGCAAAAAAGCTGAGCATGCAGTATGGTCTCCGCAACTCTCAAAGGTGCAAGAACCCGTCAAGAAAGATGCAGCAGACGAGTCAATACAACACAAAATAGTCGAGATTAGTCCTACAACACCGAGAGAATGATTCCGACATCAAAGAGTTAGACTAATGATTCCTCGAATTCTGCGGATCTCCTCCTACGTTCTCCCAACAGCTCCCTCGCCTTCTCCTCGGTCTCGGGGCTTCTTCCCTCAGTGAAGTAATCCGTGTCGTACTCGTTGAAGGTTGAAATTGAATTCAGCGAAGAACAATGTTCGATCGTTGGAGCAACGACTCGATTTTCCCTGTTCCGTTTCCTTGCTTCCGACATGCTCAACTTCCTTTCGTATTCCCTCGGAGTCAAAGTTCCTCTACCGAAGGCGTCAAAGCTAGATTTCGAGTCCATCGACGAAGTTGATCGAGCTTGACGCATTTCAGGTGGAGTGAGAAATGGATTTGAAGGAGGACTTGGTCGATAGGTGAAAGAGGACGAAGTGCTCGCGGAGGAAGTTCGACTCATATCGACTGGGGAGGAAACGAATCGCCGAGAGGTCGATAGAGGAGTAACGTCGAACAATGGAGGAAGAGAGGGAGGGAGTTCACTTGTGTTGGTATAATTCGTCGTTTGTCGAGACATCATCGCTGCAGCGAGATCGTCGAGTATTTCCATCTCGTCCTCGTCTTGAGCGTGTTGAGCGACAGAAGCGTCGAAGAGTCGGGATCGAGCTGATTGAGCGAAGGTACCTTGTTGATTCGTTGTCATGAAATTTGCTGACGAAGTGAGTGAAGTCATTGACGACTGACGGGAGAGCAGACAAGGGGTTGGGTTGCTTTGAGAAGGGTCGAGGAAACGATCTCCGTAAGACGGAGAGAGGGGAGTAAATTGATCAGAAACTTCGAGAGGGTCGACCGCTTGGCGAGGAATTCGGATCGAAGGTGGCCGTTCAGTGAAGTGGTCGTGTTCCTTGTTCTCTTTCTTCGCTGGTGAAGCGACGAGAGTGTCAGCCGATCCTCCTCGCGCGAGAAGCTTTGATCCGATCAGATCTGCTGCTGATCCCATGACCCAGTCGAGTGAGTCTCTCCAGCTACTCTGAGTCGGAGGCGTGTTAGAATTGTCGTTTCTGTTACTTCCTCCGAGATTGAGAGCTGACATAGTGTCGGAGAGTTCCTTCTTTTCCGCTTCGATATCTCCCACTTCGTCGACCGGATACATCGATTCAGAGGCATAGGAAGAGTAAGAGTGGGAAGGAACCGGTTGAGGTCGAGAACGAGGTCGATTCGTCGGAGCAGGTGGAGCGAGAAGGGTGAAGTCGGGTTCAGATCGAGGTCGGATCGTTGCCGGTGGAGGATGGGCTGGAGCTGCATACTCGTGACTACCGTATTCGAGAATGTGAGTTTGATAAGCGATTCCTCCATCGTCAGCATCTCCCAGTGACTCCCTCGAAACAATCTCGTTTTCTCCTTCTCCTCCTTCTCGGCGGTAGTTTGCCCATTCACTCGTTCTCCTATCTTGAGACAATGTTCTCGCTACTCCATACCCACCCTCGACGCCCATAGCTCCAGTGTAATCTCTTTGCCAATATTCAACTTCGTCTCCATGACCTGCCGAGGAAGATCTTCCCCCTCCCCCTCCGATTCCATGCCCTGTTGATCCAACCATTCTCCCTCCAATCTGTTCTCCATAGTATTTTTCCGTCCATCCAGGTCCTGGAGTAGCCCATTCGCTCATTCCGCTGAAACCATTCCCTCCCGGCGAGCCAAACTCTGACCCGAGAATGTCTCCCAATCTTCGTTTCTTCCTACGCCGTTGACATCGCCGGATGAAGAAGAAGAGGAAAGCGATGATTAAGGCGAGGATTCCAACACAGACGAGAACAGTAATCGTGATGTTGACCGTTGAACTTCCGAGAGTAGCAAAGAAATTCGTAGGCGAGGAGGAAGCTGATGCAGGCGCTGCGGATGTCGAGCTAGACTGCACTGAGGGGGTAGGGGAGGTCGAGGGAGAGATCGAGGATTGACTGGCGGAAACGAGAGCTGTCGTGAGGAGGAGAGAACTCGAAGTTGCTAAGGTCGATCGAGTTTCGGTGACTGTCGTAGGCTCGGAGGTTCTGAGGAGGGATTGGAAAGCGAAGGAGGATGAAGGAAGAGTTGCAGAAGGTGGAGAAGGAACGCGTCGAAGAGTTTGAGATTGGGAGGAAGGGCTAGTTGGTGGATTGAGAGTTGCCGTCTGTTGCATGAATGACGGATCGAACACGAGGGCGCTGATAGCTGGAACGCTTCCCGTAATCGGTAGGGACAAACTGGTGGCATTGCGACTCGTTTCAGCGATCCGGCTCGAAACAGTTTCAACAAGAAGACGGAGTAACTCACCTAGCTAGCGGAAGTCCATTTGGTAATTGTTGAAGAGCGGGTGCGTTGGCAGGAGATATCGGAATCGGATTTTGAGCGTCAGGTTGAAAGATACCGCCGGCATTTGACCAGAAAGGAGAGTTGCTCGAATCTCCTACGACTGCTTTCGCTTTTGGAGAGGCATTGGCCGGTGCCGCTGATGAAGGTGGCCGTCTAGCAGTAGGAGTACTTGAGCCTGTGTCGGTCGATTTGGGCCGAGAACGAGGAGCTTCTGGTCCAGCTGGATTTTCCTTTGAGACTGGAATTGACGAAGAATCGATGTCGCTGGCAAGAGCTCGAGCTCGAAGTCGAAGTCGAGCTTGAATGTTGTTCGCGTCCGTAGACGAAGAGGCCGCGTCGATGTGAGCAAGAGAAGGTTTGGAAGCATGAGGAAAAGGTGAAGCGACAGGAGTCGAGAAATTTGGGATGACTATTGGAAGGATTGGACTTGCCGAGAAGCGAAGTTCTTCTACTACTTAACGATGAGGATCGCAGTCAGCTACAGCTACTACGAGGATCGAGAACAAAAATGAACTTACCTGGAGTCCAAGGTCCATCGTGAGTCCGTCTCATTCGCGCACGTTTGCGTGGATACCCGATGTCAGTTGCTTGCATCTTGATAGATCAGGGAGTGTTGTAGTGTAGATCGCTCGTCGATTTGAGCGAGTGTCGAACTTCGGGTTTGAAAGGTGGGAAATGCGAAAGAGGAGGAAAGAGGGAAAGGCCTTGGAAGGCGAGAGAGCCTTCGGGTAACGCCCTGCCAGCCTATGACATATTCTTGTTACTGCCTTCTACTCTTTCAGGCCTGTCAGTCGAGAGATTAACGAGGGCGAGTCGAGATTCCGATCTGAACGAGAGAGGCTTGCGTCGAAGGTGCTGCTTCTTTCCTTGCTGTTTCGGGGTATAGTTGCATATTGATCTTCCTTTCGTCTTTGCTCAGGGGAGAATATGGGTTGAAGCTGAGAATGGCGAAGAAAGAGGTGCAAGTTTGATGAGAAATCTCGGTTCGGCTCTTTTGCTTCACCAAAGGATGCCGACATGCCTCGATTCCTCTCAACCTGCTCAAAGATAGTCTATAGATCGTTCAGGAGGTTCGAGAAGTCGTTCGACAGAATCAACAGAATCGTGGGGCCTCTCTTCGTCTGCGTAGCTATCTTGGCCATCTCGGGGTGCGCATTCGCCTTCTTTGACGTAGTATTCCCTGAAGTGTTCTTCAGAGAAGATACCAGCTGGCTTTACACCTTCTCGGGAGCGATTTGGTGCGGTTATCTCGTCTTAATGTTTTCTTTCCACGTTCGTACCTCTCGATTTCTCCCTCTTGGATCTCTCGAAGTGCTCGAAGGCTGATGAATCCCAACATGACACAGTACTATAACGCAATCATGATCCCTCCTGGAAGCCCTTCAGGTCCACCTCCAACTCCGTTTCGCTCGTGGACTTCGATTTTCCCTTCTTCGATCTGCGCTCCTCCCATTCTTTCAGGCTCAAGCCAACGATCTACCCCAGCTCTATCTCGGCATGAGCGCGCAGTAAGGGAAATCCAGGTGGCGCAGGAGAAACAGAGGTTGGACTCGATGGACGGAGCTCAGAATACCGCGATCACCGGTGGAAACAGCGCCTCAACTCGGATCGATCGATACGCTCGCGAATGCAAGAAGTGTCCACCGACTCTGACTGGTCACCAGCCTCCGAAACCAGAAAGAACGCATCATTGTAGCGTTTGCAAGACTTGCGTTCTCAAATTCGATCACCAGTGAGTAGCAGTCTCACTTGCCTTTCGCCCTTCTCTCACTCGTACTCCCCGAGCTGACCCGAGTGACATTGACTGTAGCTGCCCGTGGATCAAAGGTTGCGTCGGTCTACACAACGAACGTTATTTCTTCCTCTTCTTGTGGTACTTTTCGATCGCTTGCTTCTTCGCAGCGTACTGGGGGTTCTCTCCGACCTGGAAGGCTGTCGCTTTCTTACAGTACCCCGAATGGAATCATCGAACTCCGCGTGCTGGAATGCTCGCGATGGAGCTGCTCTCGGCAGTTTTGGGGTTCGCAGTCTTTATCATGGCATGCGCGCAGCTGAAGCTCGTAGCTGCTAATGAGACGAGTGTCGAATCGAGTGACAATGGTAAGCTTTTTCCCAATAGTTGCATCTTCCAAATTTCGCAACATGTTCTAATCCACTCGAGCTTCGCCTTCGCAGAATGGTATCGCAAAGTTGCCAAGTCGCAGAACAAAGAGTTCAAAAATCCTTACAATCTCGGATGGAAAGATAATCTCAGAGACTTTTTCAATGTTGGTAAAGGGCCAAATCGGTAGTGAGTTCTGTTTTGACCTTGAACTTTTTGCGTAACAAACTGCTCACAACTCGCTCGGCAGTCACTGGATCACGATTTTCTTACCTGTCTGTATACCTCCTGTCAGTGATGGATGGAATTGGCGGAAACGAGAAAACTGGAAAGAAACGAGCATGTCGTTCGAAGAAGAGTTGACCGACGAGGAGGAGATGAGTTCTGACGAGGAGCACGAAGATGAACGGTAGCTCACTGTATATCATTCTTTCACGATATCCCCTTTTTCTCTCTTGGATACCCAGAATCTCCTTGCCTATTTCGCAAATTGCAATATTCTTGATTTCGTTCGTTCATCCTATGCACTACGGACTCCGCTTCGATCTCGCCATTCTTCATACTCATGAATGACTTCGGGAGTGATTCGTCTTCGAACTGTTTGCGCAGCTTCAACAAAGTGCTTGCGTTGAATCTAAGAACGAAAGAATTAGAACTCGCTCGTCCACAGAGTCGAAAGAAAGAGTGCTCACGTCGGGTGCGTTCATGTCTTCGTTCATAGCACTGAGTGCTGCGTCTTGACATACTGAAGCGATTTCTGCTCCGGAACAGCCTTCGGTCTGCGGAGCAAAAGTGGGAACGAGCCATTGTCAACACATCGTGCAGGATGACAAGAGGGTTCTTGGGAATACGACTTACGATCCTCGAGAGCTCTTCGACATCGACGTCGGCGTTCACTGCCATCTTAGAGAAATTGATCGAGAAGATTTGCTTGCGAGCTTCGAAATCTGGAGGCGAAACGTAAAGAATTCGATCGAGTCGGCCTGGACGCATCAGAGCGGGATCCTGCGGCAGTGATCATGTCAGTGAGCTGGATAGGACCTAGACTACTGAGAAGAAATGAAGACTTGCGATAACGTCTGGTCGATTTGTAGCAGCGAGAACGACGACTCCATTCAATTCTTCGATTCCATCCATCTCTGTCAACAAACTCATCAGGACTCGATCTCCTGTCGGGCCACTCGACTCTTCTGATCCTCGAGCAGGGGCGATAGCATCAACTTCGTCGAGGAAGACAATCGAGGGCGCTGCTGCTCGCGCTTTCCGGAAAACTTCGCGGATAGCTTTCTCAGATTCACCGACATATTTGTTAAAGACCTGGAGAAAGTGTGCGATAGAGGGTCAGTTCGTCTTGCTTCATGCATTGAGAAGCTGAAAGAGGAAGAAGCTCACCTCGGGTCCTTTGACGGCGATGAAGTTGAGACCACCTTCAGTAGCAAGAGCTTTCGCTATCAGCGTCTTACTGCAACCTGGTGGCCCGTAGAGAAGTACGCCGCGAGGAGGTGAAACGCCAAGTCGTTTGAATGTATCGGGATGAAGTAGAGGCCATTCGACACTCTCTTTCAGCTTCGCTTTGACGTGCTCTTGCCCTCCGATGTCCCTGAAGTAGACCTTTGGTGTCTCGAGGAAGACTTCTCGCATAGCGGAAGGTCGGGTTGAGAGAAGTGCTGATTCGGCATCCGAGGGTAACAGTTTCATTGAAGAAAGAGCAGAAGATGAGGTCGAGGAACCAGATTGTGAGGAAGTGAGGAGAGAATAGGAGCGTTTAATAGCCAGTAGGCCGGCAGTGTGAACGAGAGATTGAAGATCAGCTCCGACGAAACCGTGAGTTCGAGCTGCGATCGATTGCAGAGTCGAGTCGTCGAGAGCGTGAGGAGTCTGTCGGAGGAGAACCTTGAGAATCGATAGCCGAGATGCGACATCGGGAACGCCTACGCGCGATGGTCCTTTCGGATTAGCGAATAGCGCTCGAGGAAGAATAGAAGAGTTTAGTTACGCACCAATTTCAATCTCTTTATCGAACCTGCCAGGTCTCCGTAATGCTGGATCGATAGCATTCGGCCGATTCGTTGCGGCGATGACGACCACCCTCGGTTTCTCTTCTGGTTTTTCGTCCTCTTTTTCGTCTTCTTCATCTTCCTCGCTGTCCTCCTTCTTGACCTCTCCTTTTTCCTCTAGTCCGTCCATCAGGGTGAGAAGCATTGCCACAACTCGTCTTTCTACCTCACCGCCTTCTTCCCGATTTGGGGCGAGGGCATCAACCTCGTCGATAACGATGATTGCTGGACTGTTTCGTTTCGCTTCTGCGAAGACTTCCCTCAGTCTCGCTTCGGTTTCTCCATGATAAGCTGAAGAGAGCGATGGTCCATTGATCGTGAAGAGGTTGGAACGAGTTGATCGAGCTATCGAGAACGCCAACAAGGTTTTACCTGTCCCTGGAGGACCGTAAAGGAGAATTCCTCGAGGCGGACGCAAACCTGTTTATCATCGTGAATCAGCATTACATCATAAGCTAGCTCGAGCGAAGGGGTCGATCATGACGTACCGAAGTGACTGTAAAGCTCAGGGCGAGTTAGAGGCCATTCGACCATCTCACGAATCTGCTCAATTTGATCCTCCATTCCTCCAACCATTTCGTATCCTGGTAATTCTCCTCCTTGACCTCCGTTAGTTGTACCAACCTTGTTCGCCGATGATGAGGGTGATCGTTTCTTTGCTCGGGCAGCTGTTGAACCTGGAGGCTTGAAATTGACATGCGTTGAACGAGAAATTTGGAATATTTGTTCTCCAGTTGGATTCGAAGCCGGTGGTGTCGAATTTGCTCCTTTCGCTGACGATACAACGAGTCGACGCACAAGGCCGTTGTAGGTCAATTCGATAAAATGGTGAATAGCGACGAAACGAAGGTCGACTGTGAAAAATAATGGTCAGTCTCCGACTTTCCACTCATTTAGCGACCGATACAGAAGACGCACTGAGTACTTCCTTCACGTATGCTTCGAAGAAGGAATCTTGACCTGGTTTCCCCTTTGCATCGTAGATCAAAGTGATTTTATCCGCTTCAACGACTTCAACGCCTGAGGTCGCTACAGTCGAAACATTCGCGATTTCTCCGGGCGCGATCCCTGCATTTGCTAAGATGAGCGGAGATACAGCGACGGCTACAGTAGAATGACTAGGTCAGCTTTAAGAGAGGAGAAGTCGAAAAGGGAGAATGAATGAACTTGCCGTTTCCTGAAAGCGTAAAGTTAGGCCAAGCGACTCCGACTGCGAAGGTAGATCTCACAGAGCTCTTGTAGGCATATCTGAGCGTCAGCTATAAACTTGAAGCAGATAGAGAGGAAGGTAGGACTGACATCTTGGAGATCCATTTTTTGCATCCCTTGCTCGATGGACTCTGTTCCACCAGCGGAGGGCTGTTTCCTGAGTACAAGAGCATCTCCTGCACAGATCTTGACCGCTTTTAGAATTTCTGGAGCGATATGGATTCGTTTGAGATGTCGAGAATGAACAGGGTTTGAGGAGGCAGAAGGAAGTAATTGAGCCGTGAAAGGTCTTCTTGCTAGTTTTTGCAAAGCTGTTTCTGGAGCTGCACCGGGAGTTGAAGGTGCAGCCATGTTGAATGAAGCGAAAAAGAGAAAGTGGACTTTCTCTCGAGCGCAATTTCACGCCTCTGAGACTCTCATTTCTATACCTCAACACGGCGGCTCAGAGAAGGCTAATAGAGAAGTTCAACTTCATCTCGATTGATTATATCTATGTGCAAAATAAAGACAGAGAGGAGAAAAGACGAGGAGGGTTATTCTAATTTTCGAAAGGGGTGCTGTAAGGAGTAGGAGAAAGAACGAGATGCTATAAGTACATGTGAGGACTAAGGACGAAGAGGTTTTAAGCTTGAGTCGTCGTAGGTACAAAGTTTCCGATGGGCTTGTTCTCGAGGTTGAGTCGTCCGCAAAGAACGTCGACGAGTCGCTGCATAGGTTGCCACCATTGTTCCTTTCCTCGTCGGTTCTTGAAGTCTGCAGCAGCCATCATCTCGGGAAGCGAAACGAAACGAATACCGGCACCTTGGATTGCGATCGTAGCTGCACCGGCGTCTCCTCCTGAAGTGTGTTGTTTCTCGAGCCAGTCGATACACTTGACGGTGAGGCGAACGGCACGAGTTCGGTCACGAGGGGAAGGTACACCTCCTTGTAGGGTGTGACCAAGAGCGACGAGTCGAGAGTCGAAGAGCTCCTTGCCCTCTTCGGCGAGAATGTTGGTGACGACTTCGGTCGTGTAGGTCTTTGAAGCCTTCTCCGATCTGTTACGATTGTCCAGAGTAAGTCTGTGACACCTGAGCAGGAGACCTGAAATTTATTTCTGGCTTACCGAATGACGAGACGACCTTCCGATTTTCCAGCAACATCTTGACGGTAACGCTTCTTGAGGAACTCGACGTCTGAAGCGAGTTGCTTAAGGGTGATACCATTCTCTGGAGTGTAGACGAGGTTCGCACCGGTCTATCGAAAGACAAACAGTTAGTCACCTTGTTGAAATTGGTCGAAAGAGCGAAGGAAACTCACAGCGAGAGCTCCGAGCATGGCGATGTATCCACAGCCGGCTCCTTGGGTCTCTACAACGAAGACACGGTTCCTCGATGCGGAAGCACTTTGCTTGATAGCATCGCAAGCCTCGACGAGGACGTTGATCGAAGTGTCGGAACCGATGGACCACTCAGTGATGGGAACGTTGTTCGAGATGGTAGCGGGAAGGTGAACGAGAGGGATCTTGAGTGCCTTGTAGCTGTCACGAGCCTTCTCGAGTTGGTTGACTGCGACCATGGCTTCGAAACCTCCGATGATGAGAAGGGAATCGATTTTGTATTCGGCGAGTTTGGCAGCGACTCCCTCCAAATCGGAATCGGGGAGGGTTCGGTTCGTACCGAGCTCTGAACCACCTCGAGTAGTCCATTGGTCGACTCGAAGCCAAGAAAGTTCTGCTACGTTTCCTTCGAGGAGACCGACGAAACCGTTGTAGATGGCTACGGGAGTGTGACCGTGGCAGAGGGCGTAGCGAACGGCAGTACGAGTGGCAGCGTTCATTCCACCAGCGGGAGCTCCGGTGCTGATTTGAAGAAGTAGGAAAAGCTCGTCAGAAAGACTCGTTGGTTGTCGTGTGAGGATCTGAAGACTCACTGGATGATACCGATCCTCATTCGCTGAGCTTCAGGAACTCGGTACTCGGTGTTGAGACGAGTGGTGGCACGGAAAGCGTGAAGGCAGTCCTCGAATTCAGGGTCACGGAGACTGAGAGCTCGGTTGAAATCCATGGCTTCGATAGCCTTGGCAACTTCTTGAGTCTATATCAAGCGAGCTCGAGTCAATAGATTGTTCAATCAATAATACGGAAGGAAGAAATCTCACCTTGGCGACGGCTTCCATCAGAGGTTGACGAGTAATCTTGTTCTCAGCGATACCGATGACGGGGGAGGGAGTTTCAGGAGTCGAAGTGAGGACAGCTTCAACAGCTTCAGCTCCTTGAAGAGTAGCGAGAATTCGATCATAAGCGGCGGGGTTTCCTCCACGTTGGGTGTGACCGAGAGTAGTAACACGAGTGTCGAGTCCGAGACGGTTGGTGAGGACTTCCTTGACATCGTTGGGAGTGATAGCGTTGAGCTTGCAATCGTGAGCACCTTCAGCTACGATGACGATCGTCTTTCGCTTTCCTTCTTCGCGGTGCTACCAATCGGAAGGAACATTATTAAGGAGATCAGTCATGAAAATTGACGGAAGAAAAGGATTTCGCGAAGAAAAATAAACTTACGCGAGAAAGAACACTGCACATCGACGATTGCCAATCTTCAGCGGTAGGAGGACGTTCGGGAATGAACATGTAATCGGCACCAGTGGCGATAGCAGCCATCAGGGCGAGCCATCCACAGTGACGACCCATGACTTCAATAACGAAAGCACGCGAGTGAGATGAAGCGGTCGAGGAAATGCTGTCGACAGCTTCGCAAATTCGGTGAAGAGCAGTAGTGGCACCTGAACCATTAAAAGTTTAGCTCAAAGCCTAGTAAAGCGATTTAATGAGTCGAACCTCACCGATAGTCATATCAGTTCCAGCCATATCGTTATCGATTGAACCAACGAGACCGACAATGTTGAGGTGCTTGAAGTTGTCGAATTGCTCTTGGGTGATGTCGCCTGCAGATTGGGAATGAGTCAGTTTCTTCTCTTTCGACAAAAGCTTCAAAAAAAAGTTTCACCTCGTTCGAGGAGAGCAGCGATGTGTTCAGGCCATTCGGCTCTGAGCCTATCAGCTCCAGTGAGGGATCCGTCTCCTCCGCAGACAACGAGAGCATCGATACCGTGACGAATCAAGTTGAGAGCAGCCTTGCGACGACCTTCGATTTCGCGGAACTCGGCACAACGAGCAGTTCCAATTAAGGTTCCTCCGATAGAAGCGTATCCTCGTACATCATCCCATCCAACCTGCAAGAGCGAAACGGGATTTAGGGCGCATAGTGACGGAAAACGGAAGAATTGGCTCGATAGGAAAACTTACGCGAATAATGTACCTCCCTTTGAGCGTTTGTTCACCTTCACCCTCCTTCAGTAACTCTCCCTCTCCGTAGGTAGCGACGAATCCACCTTGTCTTCGATCTGGTAGAGGGTTCTCAGTCGTGAGAGGAGCTCCAGAGTGAGGTTCAGCGACTTTTGCAGCTGCGTCTTCGTCGTTTCCTCTGACCAAACCTTCCCATCCTTCACGGATGACATAAGCTTCACATCCACTGCGAGATTACAACCAGAACGACAACATCAGTTCAAGATCAAACTCGTTCTGCATAGCCTTTGCTCTCCTCCTCCTGTGAGTTTCGCCAATCCTCGGTTTCCTCCTGAAAGGCTTGCTCTGATTCGACCAGATCAGCTTCTTTGACTATCCTGTCCGTTGTCTACACCCATAGAGACCGGCCGAGAAGCTCACATCGAGAGTTGATCTCGAGCGAGAAAGAAAGAGACAGAAAGTTGGAGGAAAGACTGTGGTTTGGTGACAAGCGACGAGAGGGAAGTACTTACCGAGCGATAGCCATCTTGATTACTGCCCTCACTGCAGCATTCATACCTGCGCTGTCTCCACCACTGGTCATGCATGCCAAGCGAGTTCGTTTGGGTCCTGATCCTCCTGGAGTGAGAGCGGGTGCAGGAGTCGAGGTACCCGAATTGGGCGCAGTTCCAGCTGGAAGTACTTTTTCGAGCTTCCTGGCTACTGAGTCGAGAGTTTGAGAGGTAGCCATGTCGTTGAAGAAAGGAGAGAACTTGTCATTTCGCGGATGACGCTGGATGACTTTTTTTTCTCTCGCAATTCTTCTTTTTAGCGGAGAGTACTCTTACGCCACAGAGCTCCGGCTGAGTGTACTTGCGCTCTGTCGCGTCACGAGCGAAAAAATTGAGAGAGGTAGTGAGTCGAATTTTCTCGTTCGCGAAGCTTTCTTCCGACCATAATGGGTCACAGCAGATGGAAGGATCCTTGGGAGCTATCAGGTTCGACCGAACATGAAGTTTCAAATATTCGACTGCGTTCTCAGAGTCGAAGATGCTGTAGTTACTGCTGTTCAGAGGGGAAAACATAGATTGCTCTCCTTTAAAATGCTGCTGTTCTCGACAGATCTTCAACGGATAAGGCTGAGAATGTGTCGAGACGGCGTACGAGCGATTGAACTACGGCACTGCATTTCCAGTACACTCAGGAAAGATCAGATCAGCGGTGCGAAGGAGCAAGAAGGAGAAAAGCGAAGACGAGATCTGGCGGAAAGCGATCCAGCTTGAAGCTTTGGGATCCCTCTTTTCGTGAGGACGCAGTGACAGCCGACATTGATCAAAGCAAGCAGTCAAAAGCAGGAGCGAGGGTCGTCAAGTCGAGAATACGAGCTGAGAAATCGTGAGGTCTTCTTGAGCGAGGTTGAAGGCGATAGCGAGAACTATGACGGGGCAAATTGAGCCAACAGGGAGCACCAGAGCACCTTCACCATTGAATAGACGGAGCGTCCTGAAAGGCACGAGTTGAAGGAGACTGACAGTAATTTAGCAGGAGAGAGAGAGAGAGAGGGGTCCTCACACGCACGTTAGCTCTCACCAATCTCCGCTTCTACTTCCAACCTTCTCTCTTCCCCCCCTTCCCCCTCTTCCAACTCTATATGTCAACTCCAGCACGCGGTTCTGCTCGTCCGAGGCGAGGACGTGGCGGCATCACTTCTGCCGTCTCTCATTCTTCTCCCGCTACTCGTGACAACGAAGGTGAGTCTCCGGTTCTGGTTCATTCGGTCAAGTGATACATAACTAATCATCTCATGTGACTCTCGGTATTCTAGTCGAAGAAACGGACGAGGTTCGCTCGCTGCGTTCAAAGTACTCTTCTCAACTTTCGACTGCCAAAGAACTCTTCCCCGACTGGACAGATGAAGATATCCTATTCGCACTTCAAGAAGCTAACGGTGATGTAGAAGTTGCTATCGTCAGGATGTCTGAGGGTGCGCTCTTCTCGTTAGACTTCCAAACTTCGAGGTAATTCGATCGAAACTAAAGTCCGAAACTTTGAACTGCAGGTCTCGCTCACCAATGGGGCTCTGTCAAGACCAAGAAGGAGAAGAAGGCTACCACTCCCGCTTCTTCCCTTCCTCCTCCCGTTCCTATTGTCAATCGAGGTGGATTCGCTCCTAGGGGTCGAGGTGGATTCGGTAAGTACTCATACTATTCTCGGTCGGTTTGTATTCAGATCCTGACGAGACGGACGATCTTGGTGAACAGAGGGAGCTCGAGGTGGACGAGGTGGTCGAGGGGGACGAGGCGGAAGGGGAGGTTCGACTGGTATCAACGGAGCTCCTCGCGCTCCTCACCTTAACGGCGACGCTTCAAAGTCTGCCACCACTCCTGCCGATACCAACAGCACTACCCCCGCCTCTTTCGTTCCCGCTTCCACCCCGACTGGAGTTTGGGGCAAACCAGTTGCAGATTCTACTTCCGCTCAACAACCTGAGGAGTCTTCTTCTTCTTTGACTCCCGCTGCCTGGGCCGACTCGGCTTCTCAAGGTGGAGCTCCTACCGAAATTTCGACTACTGCGACTGCCGGAGGAGAAGAATCGAACAAGAACGAGACAGAACCCAAGGAAGGAGAACCTGAACTAGCTCGCCCTGCTCCCGTCAAGGCTGCCAGTCGCACTATCGCTCCTGGATCAAAGATGTCTTGGGCTCAAATCGCCAGGTGAGCTTCCACAAATCCGACTGATATCTTCGATTCGGAATTGACAGTTTCGTGTTGTGCTTTTTTTCTCTTTCTTAGGCCCGTCTCGCCTCCTAAGCCTGCTCCTCCTCCTCCTGCACCTGTTGCGGCTCCTGAACCCGTATCGGCTCCTACCGAATCAGTTCCCGCCCCTGTTGAGACCCTCCCCGAAGTCGAACCAGTTTCCGCTCCCGAACCTTCGATCTCTCTCGACGCCGCGGCTCCTCCTCCTACTCAAGACGAACCTGTAGCCCCTTCTACTACTACTGCCGCAACCTACGACCCTTGGGGATCGACTCCTGCTGCCGCTCAACCCTCGCCTGCTCCTCTCGCTGTCGGAGAAGGATGGGCCGACTCTATCGTCGCTTCTCAATCCTCGACCGAGCAAGACCCTTCGTTCAAGCGAGAGGTTGAAGCTCACCTTCCTCCCAACGACATCTCGACTGCCGGTCCTCTCGAAGTTACTCCCGCTCAAGAGCAAACCTCGACTGAATCGCAATCCGCTCCCGTCGCTGCCCCTCAAGCTGCTGCTCAACAACCCGCTCAAGACAAGTTCCTCGGAGCTGGACCCCCCGGTCTCCCTCAACCCGCCAAGCGAGCTCAACAAGAAGCTGTTGTCCTTCCCGGATCTGGATCCGCTCAAGTTGACCGAGTTGGCGTCCAATTCGGTTCTCTCGACCTCTTCGATGGAAACAAACCCTCGTTCGGTCAACAAGAGCAAGGTCAAGCTTCTTCAGAGGTTCCTCAACAGCAACAACAGCAACCCGCTCAAGAGCAAACTCAATCGGTTCCTCAGCAACAAACCGCTCAAGAGACTCCTGCTTCGCAACAACCTCAACAAGCTTACTCTCAACCCCAACAAGCTGTTCCTCACCAACAACAAGTTCAAGAGCATCAACAACAGCACGTTCCTCAGCAGCAACAGCAGCAAATGCACTACCAACAAGCTCAGTACTCGCAAGGACAAGATCACTCTGGATTCGCTCAACCTCCTCCCAACGCTTTCCAACAATCTTCCGCCTTCTCTCGTTACGGAGCTCCCTCGCCTTACGGAGGTCATCAGCAACAACAGTACCAAGGACAACCCCAACAAACTGACGATTCTCAACAGCAGCAACAACAAGCAGCTCCTTCCCCTTACCAAACTTTCAAGCAACCCGAGACCGTCTCCTCTCCCTACTTCCAACACCAACAACCCGTTGCTTCCCACTCTCCTGCTCCCGTCGCTCAACAACAACAACAAGTTCCCGCTGCTCAATCTCCCTACGCCGCGTTCAACTCGATTCCTCAACAGCAACAACAATCGCAAGCTCCTTTCGGTTCGTCTGCTACCGACTACTCGAGCCTCTACGGTCAAGACAGCATGAGGAACATGGTAAGCTAGCTTTTCGTCTTCGACTGCTGTCACCCAAGTCGTTCATCGAGCTGACCTATCTCGGTCTTCTCTTTTCCACAGGGCTTCTACGATGCGTACGGACAACTCGCTCCCGGATCTGGCTACCAAGCTCCTTCCCCTCTCCCTACCCGACCCGAGGATTCTTCCGCTACCGGCGCTTCTCACACTCCTACTCCTCAAGCTCAAGCTGCCCAACAACCTCAACAACAAGGTCTTCCCGGTGCAGCTCAACACATGAACCCTTACGCCGGTTACCCTTACGGAATGCCCTACGGTTACTACGGGTGAGTTTTGATGAAGTTCTCTCTCCTACTCTCCCCTCCTGTCTCAGAAACTGAAAAAAAGACTTTCGCGTTTTGTTTTTTTCAGTTACAACCAACCTTTCCAACAAGTTCCTCCTAACTACTCGGCCCTTCAACAATCCTACTACGGATACGGTGCTCAACAACAGCAACAACGTTTCCCTACCGCTGGAGCACCTCAACAAGGAGCCGCTCCTGGAGCTTCTGCCGGTCACGCTCAATCCGCTGCCCGAGCCGGCTACCCTCAATTGAACTACAGCCAACAAGGTCAATCTTACGGTCAACAGCAATCTGTCGGAGCCGGACAACAAGGTGGACAACCTGGTCCTTACGGAACTAGTTCGAAAGATTTGGGAGAGATCTCTCGTTCCTTCTTCTGAGCTTAGCGAGAAGTAGTTAGCTCTCCTTGAGCTCCTAATCAGTCTCCTCCACACCGTCTCTCATCTATCTCTCATCTCCATTATTTGCCGCGAGTCCCTCTTCACTCTTAAAAAACTTTTCTCGGCATTTCCCTCCCTTCATTTGTCATCTCCTTTCAGTCGAGAATACCATCATTCTACCTCTACATCACTCGTCGCAATTCTCTTCTCCCCCCCTCATTTCGCCATCATCTTTTTTCTCTTCATTACTTTCTGTCTCTTCCAAATGTAGTTTCATCAAAAACGCAAGAATATTTCGAAAAATCCGTTCGAGGTTTATATATATCTATACTCGCTGTTTCTGCGTCTATTTCTTTAGAGAGAGGGAGAGCTTTGGATGAATCCTTCGCTTGAACGTGCGAATCAGCTGAAGACAGGAGACATTTCTCGGCAAAAGGAAAGGGACGGTTCTCGCTCCTCCCTCTCCGACAACTTCAACCAATGCTACTGATACCACCGATACTCGTCTCTTCTGTACTACTAGCTGCACCTATCCACGCGCTACAGATCCCTTTCCTCGCCACAGCCCCCACCTCTCCTTCCTCCCTTTCGTCGAGATCATCAGCTTTCCCTTCGGAACACTCACCTCCGAGTGAAGGTGGACACACTTTCACCTTACGACACGCCTTCCACGCATCGACGACTCATCGACATCTCCCTCCCTCTCAACTAGATTACACCCCTCAAGATCTCGCTTCCATCTCGGCTCTCTCCCCTTACTCGAATACGCAAACGGTGAAACGTACGAAACGCTTACGGATTCAGAAACCTTCCTCTCAAGATGCGTTCCATGCAGCGAGACGGACGTCGTTCACGAAATCGCTTCGAACGATGAGATCACCTCTCTCGAGTTTGAGTCTACCTACTTTGAAAGAATTGGAGGACGAGAGGTTGGCAGAGAGTTTGGAATGGGAAGATACAGAGATCGAAGTTCCCGACACAGAAGATGTAGAAACTTTGGCGGCGTTTGGGAGGATGACTAGTAATGCTTATACGACTCCCGATTCGAGTGGTTGGTACGATATCGGAGGAGGATGGAACAGAGTGAGCTGCCCCTTCTCACAATATCTCGCTTCGATTTCTCGACTGAACGTAATCGATTGATATAGAGCGATTCTTTCGGTTGGAAAGAACATGGAATCAGAGGTCACGTCTTCGCAGACGAGAAGAACAAGACTATAGTAGTAGCGATCAAAGGTACGAGTGCGTTCATAGTTGGAGGTGGAACTGAAACAAGCAAGAACGACAAGATCAATGTAAGTTTCTCTCTCGTCTCTCCTTCCCACTTCGCAACAATTCTCTAAACTAACGATGTTTTTGAACTTCACAGGACAACCTTCTCTTCTCTTGCTGTTGCGCTCGAGTTGATTGGTCTTGGTCAACTGTGTGCGACTGCTATGATAGTCCGGGAACGTGCAAACAGGATTGTCTTGAGCACGCAGTCATGACAAAATCTGCTTACTATCCTGTAGCGATCGTGAGTTCTACTTTTCACAACGAGCTCTCGTGCAAAGACCAATCCCGTATACTGACGCTGACAATGAATCGTATAGGATCTCTACAACAATATCTCTGCGATTTATCCCAATTCTCAAATCTGGCTTTCAGGCCACTCTCTCGGAGGAGGTCTCGCAGCTATGCTCTCTCGAACTTATGGAGTTCCGACTATATCGTTCGAATCGCCCGGAGATCTCCTTCCTTCTCGACGTCTCCACCTACCATTACCTCCTCCTCCTCCTCCTACAAACTCTTCCTCCAATTCTTCCCATCCGAAACAACCTACCCGTTCTCTCCAAGACGAACTCACCACTCATATTTTTCACACTGCCGATCCTATTCCAATGGGGGTCTGTACCGGTACGATCTCGACTTGCGCTATTGGTGGATTCGCACTCGAAAGTAGATGTCACACGGGTAAAACAATTCTGTACGATACAGTTGGAAGGTTGGGATGGAGTGTAGATATTAGAACTCATCCGATCCATATCATTATCGACTACCTGTTGAAGGACGATTGGGGAGTCAAGAGGAGAAATCTGGTTCAGGAGGCAGAGCGGAAAAGAAATTGGCTGCTAGGTTGGTGGCCTGGAAAGGGAAACAAAGACAAGGAAGAAGGTGGAGATGAGAACGGGGACGAAGAGGACGAGTCAGATGGTCAGAGGAAAGGAAAGGGAGTGCCGGAAGCGAGATTCGAGGAAGACGATTGCGAAGATTGTTTCCGGTGGAACTTTATCGACGGTTACTAGACTTCACGTTCTCGCATAGCTTGTATATCTGTATTCTCTCTTCTCTCCCCCTCATGTCGTTCCTCCTGCCTTTTTCAACTTGTTGCTTTCGTCTCGTCTCTGTCGTTTGTAAAGAATCTATAGCTTACCTTTGATTTTCGAAGTCGAAACTCTTTCAGCTGCAGCTCGAATCACCCTTACTAAGAAAAGAACGAAGCTAGTCAAGTTTAGCTTGTCATCTTAGACTTGGCCACTACTGAGACCGAAGCGAAATCACCGAACGATTTGATTGAAGAGGAGCATTCCCGATTTCCGACCTTTCTTTCTTCCCACACTTCCAGCCATGCCTTCGTTGTTTCGCAAACTGCTGACTCCGAAGCATTCGTCTGCCAACCTGCAACGGTCGAGCAAGTGAGTCTAACCACTAATCAACTTTCTCCACTTCACTCGACTCCGCGTGCTAATCTCTCCAGGTTTCTCCGCCAGGTCTCAACCTCGAAGCGGGACTATCAAGAGGTGGACATCTCGCAACAAGCACGGTACTTCGTGCTCTTTGCCTCCCGAACTAGTCCTCGCAATCCTCGAATCAGCATGGGAAGAAGATCTCGGATTCGCTGCAACTGCTTCACTTTTGTGCAAGTCGGTACTCGAAAGGACTCGTCGATTCCTCTACACCTGTCCGACTCTACGCTCAGTTGGTCAGATCAATCTGTTCCTCCGAACGATTAAGAAGAATCCAGGCTTGGCGAAAAGGGTTAAAAGTGCAGTTTTGAATGGAGAGAACGCTGGAAGTAACAAGCAAGGAATGGGTCAAAGGATGAGGGGTGCCGTTACGACGAGATTACCTCAGCTCCTCGAGTTGTGTACCAATCTGCAGGAGTTGACGCTGAAGGACGCAATCGTGTTTTCGCTCACGGATTTTTCGAATTCGGATTGTAAGCTTTTTCTCCGCAGATGTCTGGACATCGTCACTCATCTCCTTGCATTTCGCAGCTCTGTTACACCTTACTCTCGACGGTACTCTCCTCTCGGATCGAACGACAACGCAGAGGTATCAGAAATTCTATACTCCTCTCAAGAATCTCTCGACTCTCACTCTCCGCGGCGCCGAATTCGATTTGTCGACTGCCGATCACTTCTTATGTCCTCGTACTCTCCCGGTCGTCTCTGCTCTCGAACTCGAAGGATGTCGTCTCGTCGATCAACCTTCGACGCTTACCGATCTAGGAGTTTACGAACCTCGTCGATTAGCAGCAAGCCTCGAATTGCTCGTGCTCAAGGTCGCCAAGAATACTTTCCCTACACCCGAAGACCTCTCGACCATCTCCGAGATCCTTCCAAAGTGCACAAATCTTTTAGCTCTAGAAATCGAAGCAGCTTACGTTTCTGCTCAAGTTCTCGAGACTCTCCCTCTGTCTGTCTCCCACTTCTCCGTCCTCGTCCCACCTCAGCCCTTCCCGGATCTCTTCCAGCCGAACCTCTCTGCGGCACAAGCACTCTCGACTTCGTTCCTCAATCTCGCAACTTTCGCAACCTCTCCAACTTCGACTCCATTCGGTTCCTCCTCTCCTCTCGCACGATCTCCTCTCACGGCATCGTCATCGTTCACACCTACGCCACTCGCTCTTTCCCCCTTCGGTTCCCCTCATCCTTCACCTCCTTTCGCTCAAACTCCTCAAGCTCAGAGAAGACACCCTCTCTGCGAAGTTGTCTACCTTCGACTACCTCGCTGCTGGGAGCTCGACGCGCCTTACGGATGGAAGGAATCAGAATTTGCGTGGGCTGTTACGAGGATTGTCAAGGAGTGCAAGAGGAGGCAAGTCAGGGTTGAGTATTTCGCGAGGGAGGAAAGAACGAAGGGAAGAAACGTCAGGGGGAAAGAGTTGAGAGAGGTTCTCGAGGTCGTTCGACAGACCAAGTCGATGAGTAAGCATCAGGAAGAGGATGGGTACACCTGGTAGACTGGGATGGCGAGATGGGAAAATCACCACCTGTTCTCTTTATTCCGTAATTTGCCAGAGTGATTCGGGTTTTTAGTTCACTCGTTCTTTCTCTTGTCTACGTGTTGTGTCTCTTGCTGTCTTCCTGTCTGTATATGTGTCCCTTTTGTTGGAATCTCGAGGTTTCGCTGTGTTTGCGCGATATTCTCGGTGAATTTTTGCAAGAATTTCTTACAAGCTGCTGCTACATTCCAAGAGTAGCAGAATGATAGACTGAGCAGCCGCAAGCTCTAGAAGGTCGGAACGATGGAGCAGCGAAAATTCGAAATTGTCGCGAAAGTAATTCGGAACCTTTCTCACGCGTTTTGCTCCACCACATCAGCTCGCCGACCCATCTGCACATTACGACCGATATCAGCAACTCTCATTCGATAATCCGAGACGCGTCAACCTCAACACCATGCCCCGTCGAGCGATCGCAGCAGATGAATCAGATCAAGAGGAAGATCAACCTAGAAGACAACGAGCAGGTTCGGGAGGAGGAGGTCAACAAGATCTAGCTAATCTGGAACTCTCTGATCCCCTCAAGACTTGCAGGCACTTGTTCTTGCAGAGTTTGATCGCGAGAAGAGTCGTCAGGAAGGAGTTAGCTGAACAGCTCTACAAGGATTGCATAAAGCTTTGCAAAGGTTCGTCACGACTTCCTCTCTCTTTCTAACCAGTATCAGGCGTGTCTGTTCAAACAGCTCGCGACGAGTTCGAAACCAAGCTAACTCCTCTTCCGTTTTTTGGGTACAGTCGAAGATGCACCAGAGATGCAGGACTTCATGGATTCCATTGAGGGTGGTCTCAACATGATTGGCTTCGAGGTCAGACAAGCGAGAGATCAGGAAACTGGAAAGATCGTTTACATTTTCGTGAGTCCCCGAGTTTTCGATTCTGATTCTCCTAGTCGGAGTCCGCGAGACTTATCCTCGGAAACCCTTCTGTCCACAGGCAAACACGGTCCAAGACACAGCAGCAAAGTTGGCTACTGAGTACAAAGCAGAAGAGATCGCATTCTTCAAAGCTATCGCAAGTTTCTCGTCTTCTGAATCTTTCAGCCCGAGACCACGGCTGACAAGTTTTACAATTCCTCTTGCAACAGGTAGCGAAAATTATGCTCGCAAGAGAACTGAGCTACTGCGTCAGTCAAGCTGAAGCTGTCAAAGAAGCGAAGCCTCCCATCACTCGAGTTTTCGCTATCCAACTCGTCAAGTCCTTCCTCGCCAAAGGTCAGTCGAACATTCTGTGCACGCAGTTTCTTTCCATTATACGACTCAGCTACTGATCGTGCTCTATTCGACGCTTTCATAGATTGGCTCTCCCTTCATCCTTCTTCTGGTCGACTAGTTCTCTCTCCTCGCTCTTTGACCGAACTCGCTCCCTACCTTCGAGAAACCTTCGCAGACGAAGACGATGAAGATGTCGAACCTCGGGATAGGGTCGTCGTCTACTGTAACTACTGCACCAAGATCGTTACTTCTGTAAGCTCTCCTTCCTCGTAACCATTCCTCGAGCTCGTACGCTTACCGGTACCTCCCCTCTTTTCTTAGGGATACGCTTGCCCAAATCGACACTGTGGAGTTCGACTACACACTTTCTGTGCTGCAGCTACGATCGGAAACTCGAATCAATGTCCTGACCGATTGACCAACAATGAGAATCCTTGCCCCCAGTGAGCAACTCTGTTTCTTCCTCCCAAACCATTCATCTATCCTCTTTTTGCTGTCAAGATCACTACTGACCGTGAAGTGCCTGTAACAGACTTTGGAAACGAGACGCTAAAACGCAAAAACCTATCGGTCATCCAGTTGGAGTAGCGGCTCTGAGACTCGGCGACGAAGATGGTGCTCATCCTACCTCTCAAATGTCTGAAGATGAAGAACAAGGTACCCCAGCAGCTTCGAAGAAGAAGAAGAAGACTGTGGCGGCGAAAGGGAAAGGAAAAGGAGGAAAAGCTTCTGCGAAGGGTAAAGGAAAGGGAAAGAAGAAGCAGGACAGTGATGACGAAGATGAATTGATGGATGATGGCGACGAGGATGATGATGAAGATGAAGACGAGGATGATGGTGAGTGCGAAAGCTCGAAATCTTTCGTGATTTAATGGAGGAAACTAACGCTCGCTTTCTTTTCGGCGTTGTTCAGGTTCAGCAGCAGCACCTTCTTCAGCCAGGAGATCGTCTCGACGTAGCTCAGCGACGACGAGTAAACGCAGAACGATACAACCTCCTACTTCGGAAGATGAAGGAGATGACGATGAGGAGTAATCGTTCGGGACTGGGGGGAAGTATTCATGTTGTACTGCTGCTCTCTGAAAATATCTTCCTATCAGGACGTATCGCTTGTTGCTTTCAGAGCGAACCTTGAGCGAGAAGGAGCTTTGGCTCCGAGTCACTGAGCTCGCGAGAATTCCCTTTTTTTGGCTGAGCATGCGGAAGGGTCGAAGTCGTTTTCCTCCCATTGCGCCGGTTCTTTCCAATCTTTTCGAAGTATAAGGAGAATAGAATGAGCTCTAATAGTTTGAGGACGATTCGAAATTTCGTCGCTCAACTTTTCTCACTCATCCAACAGACGGCCAGTCTACTCAAGTAGTCTCCTACTCTACGCCTTACTCACTTTCAAGTGTTCCTTGAGTGACCAACACAGAACTCGGACAGTCCCCTCTGCTAGACCTCACAACAGAAGATCATGACGATTACATCTGTGAACTCTCTACAACATTTCTATCAGCTCACGGAAGATGACAACAAGGTTTCATTGGTAGATTTCTTCGCTACGTGGTGGTGAGTCTCACTTGCTAGTCTGTTGTGTACGACGGAAGCGAGAAGTCGCACTCCCCACTAAACTTACCTCCCATTTTACACAGCGGACCCTGCAAAGCGATTGCGCCTGTCGTTGAAAAGCTAGCGACTGAGTATTCTGGTCGAATTCAGGTGAGCCAAACCAGCTTCTTTCGTTTGTGAGGTCTCTCGAAGCTGACTTCTCGCTCACGAAGGAGAGCAGTTCCTCAAAGTCGATGTAGACCGAGTACAAGACTTGGCACAAGAGTTCAGAGTACAAGCTATGCCCACCTTCCTGGTCATGAAAGGATCTCAGAAGATTGACGAGATGAAAGGAGCGAATCCTGCAGCTTTGATGGCTCTCGTCAAGAAGCACGCTCCTTCTTCAGGCAGTGGAGGAGCTTCTGGAAGTGGCTCGTCGTCGACTCCTATCGAGAAAGGTCTCGAAGGTTTCGTAAGTTTCACGTCCACCAATTTTCTTTTCTCCGAGCTGATTCTTCCGAATCTCGCGGCTACCAGGCATCTCTCAACTCGAGTATAGATCTATCACAGATTCAATGTCTCAATGAAGCTTCTGGACATACTATCAAGGATCTCCTCAAAGGTGGAGGTGACAAGTGGTTGGAATCTGATGCCGACGAGCAACTTTTACTTCAAATTCCTGTGAGTTACCTCGAGACTCGACTGCTTCAGGCAATAAACTACGGACTGACAGTAGACTCAAATTAGATCAATCAATCGATCAAGTTACGAGCACTCCGTTTCACTACTCTCGCGAACACAAAATCTGCACCTAAATCCATCAGACTCTTCGTCAACAAATCTTCGGTAGGCTTTGATGAAGCCGAGTCCCAAGAACCTGCACAGGAGTTCGAGTTGACTGAAGCTCAAGCAACTGGGAAGGAAGCCGTTCAACTGAGATTCGTGAGATTCCAAAACGTCTCACACCTCTCGGTCAGTCCTCTTCTTTCTTTCCTGCAGTCTTCTGAGACCCGCAGAGACTGACAACTTTCTCGATGATAACAGATCTTTGTGGCTTCAAACCAAGGGGAAGAGGATGTTACTCGTATCGACAAACTGGATTTGATCGGCGTTCCAATCGAGGGAACTGCAGACCTCTCGGGCCTTCAGAAGAACGACGATGAGTAGACTCAGTACTTTGATGTATTACAACAACATTTTCAACTTCTAGAGTCATTCCGGCTCAATTTGCGACGAGTAACAGGATACAGGTAGAGATCGTTAGCAGCCCGATTGCAATCATCAAAGCGTCTCCAACTCTTCCCGCATACGCAAAGCCTTTCTTCTGGAAGTAGCTTTTGGTGACTCCGAAGTACGAGCTTGTGCCAATCGAAACAGTTCCCAAAGAAGCTACGAAAAAGAGAATTCCGAGCTGCGAAAGTTTCGTTCGAATGATCAGTTCCGCTCCGCCCTCATTTCGGTGGTTCGAGAGAGTGCTTACCGGAGTCTCTGCGTTGAGTTGAAAGCGTGGAACGTTTGCAGTTTGTCCGAGTTGGAATCGAAGAAGCAATGCGGCAAAAATCGCGATCAAATACAGCGTTAATTTAATCCAACTCAGAAAGTTTCGTTCCCGAGCTGAAACATTGCGCAATGGTAGATCAGTCAGCTCATACGTCGCAGGACTACGGGAGGGGCTGGAAAGAGGTACCGAGGAAATCACGAGCTGTTTCGGCCCATACAAGTCAGTGAGTAAGCTTTCGGGGAGTATGAAGCAGCAGTGAGTGGAACATACCTGTAGATCCTTCGTTGGGGATGATTAGCGGCTTGTACCATTTCCCTTCTGGCCAACCAGCCGGAGATGCATTTCCTTCATCTGATTGTATCGAAAGAGAGCGAGAGGCCTGCACTGGAGCTGTATGAGCTGCTCGAGGGGCACTCAATAGATTCGTAGAAGCCTCCTGGATCGGTTTCATCGATGTCGACTAGGGTTATCTGAGAAGTTGAAGGGAAACCTTGGAGTTGAGTACGTTGAGTGAAAGTCGCTGCCAGTGGACCAGGTCGCAGGCGAGCCCTCTCCAATTCCAACAGTTTGATGCGATACAAATATTTGACATTCTATACAGATAAAAGGGTATCTGAACTACGAACTGAACAAATTCGCCGCGACCGACTTGGCTTTTTCCAAAGTTGTTTCCCCTCCTGCTGCTTCTTTCCAAATTTCCAGCGCCTCCTCATTTCCAACCTTCTCTGCTCGTACGATCGCCATTCCTACATCTCCCGAAGCGATCTCGAGTTCCGATAAATGAGCACCTGCCGATCTCAAAGCTTTGACAATCTCCAATCCTACCGATCCTCCCATCTTGGCTGCGAGGTAGAGTGCCGAATGACCTTGAGCATCTCTACAGTGAACGGAAGCGCCATGGGAGAGTAGAAGTTTGACGTTCTGAGGTCGAGAGGCGAGAATTGCGAGATGAAGAGGAACGTCGAGAGTTGCTGAAGTAGGTTCATTGAGTAATGCGGGTAGTCGGGAAGAGTTCGATTCGACGAGAGATTCAAGTAACTTGTCTGATCGTGTTGCGGCTTGTCCTAGCAGATAAGGGAGGATAGCGGATTCGATAGCTTCTTCATCGGCGAGAGTAGCAGGCCATTCGACGTTGAGTTCTTCGGGGACTTCGACGGGTTCGGGAGCAGTCGCATCGGGAAGGAAAGCGGTTTTATGAGCTGGAGAAGCTGGTTGGCGTTGAGTCGAGGGATTGAGGGCGACCATTTGAGCGAAGAGTGTACGGAGTTTGCCTTGCGTGTCGAGAGGAGAAGAATAAGTCGGTACCGGAGAAACGGGAGTGAGTTCTCCTCGGAGTGGCTGGGTGATTAGTTTGCGAACTTGAGCAGGAGAGAGATCCGGTTTCGACAGAAGGTAAGCGAGTTTTGCTAAAGCGCACTGTTTACAACGCCAAGTGAAGGTGTCAGTTACGCGATCTTCCTCACTACAAGAGACAGAAACAGACTGAGAGAGAGAGCTGTGCTGACCTCGGTAGTCATGTCGACACCACTGACGATTCCAACAGCAGCTAAAGCTCGACCGGTTTCGTAAATTTCGCTAGCGACTCGTCCTTGAGAGCACTGAGTAACGTTGACGATGACGACTCCTCGATCAGCTGCATCTCTGAACGCCGACAGCAGTTCCTCCCGTCGGGGAGCGTTTCCAGCTCCATAAGTTTCGAGAACGACACCTCGAATGTCTGAACCAAGGAAAGCTCGTACAGCGCTACCGCTCAGACCCGGGAAGATTCGAAGAGTCGTCACTTGCGAGGAGAGAGCTTTGTGAGCGTGGAAAGGTCGCGGTCCTGGTCGAAGAACTTGATTCCAAGCCACTTCGATATCGATACCGACCTCGGCGAGAGGAGGAAGCTGAGCTCGCGCACGCTAGTGTCAGCGAGGTTCACAAAGCTCTAGTTTCGAGCGAGAGAGCTTACGTTTGGACTCGTGAAAGCATGAAACTCGTCCGCAGAGGTTTTCGAAGTTCGATTCCCTCGGTACAAAGTATTGTCAAAGTAAAGACATACTTCCGGAATTTGAAAGTGACCGGCGATGATCAGTGAAGCCTGAGGGAGGAGCCAAGTTGTCAGATGTAGAGTCTGAGAGGTGAAGCGAAATCGAAAGCTAGCTTACGAGAAGATTGTCGATTGCATCGGTAAACAATGTCGATAGAGGGATCTGCGCTCCAGTGATGATCACAGTCTTGCTATCTAGCACAAATCTGGTAAGTATTCAAACAATGAAGGTGGGAGAAGCTGACAAAACGAAATCTTACCCGAGATCTTCGAGAAGAAAGCTCAAAGCTGAAGCCGAGTACGACATCGTGTCGGTTCCGTGTAGCACAATGAACCCGTCGTAAGCATGATAGTTCCTTTCGATGTCTCCAGCGATTTGAAGCCAGTCTGCGGGCGAAATTTCTGAACTGTCGATGAGCGTTTCGTACTCCCAAACGGCGTATCGAATTCGTTTCCCGTGAGCTGATCTTGGAGTTACGAGCGATGACAGCAAGAGATCTCCAGTCGATGTATGAACCTCTATCGCTGAAGGGTCATCTTTCGAGGTCGTCAACGGGAAAATATCCGGAGTGTTGCTACCGCTTGTCGTTCGTTTGTTCGACCAAGAATCGAAGGCTCCAATCGAATGCGAGTTTGCGAAAACTGAATCGCCGGTAGGATCGTGGAACCTATTCCGTCCACACCGTGAAGAAAGTGGACAAAGCGGACTCGTGAGAATTCAGGTTTGAATGCGAAGAAATTGAAAACTAAGGACCGGCTCACCTTGATTGGGATCTCAAGCTAGTGAATCCGATTTGGAGCGATAACGAGAGCAATCCAAAACAGGATTTGGAACCAGTAGATTAGATTGAAGGAAACGGTACAAGTGAACGAAGGAATCGAGTAGAAGAGAAAAAAAAACAGGGTCAGGCTCTGAACCTTTTTGCGAAAGGAGAAAGTCCTGCGAAAAAGCGAGGGAGAATTCTCGGCGGGACCCACTTGCTCGCGAGGAAACCGGGATGAGGAGCGTAGCCCCCCTCCGCGCTCTTGAGCATACCGATCGTACCTCTGTGAAAGTGAAGAGAAAATCACATTAGATTGCGCCGAGGTTGAAATTCGTGGTTTTCGGGTTACGAAGGCGAGAACCCAAGGAACGAATTTGAAGGATAGATATGGAGGAAAATACGAAAATACGAGGTTAGTACGGCGTAACTTCCGAAAGTAAGGAACAAAAGGAATTGAGAATGTGTGAGAAAAAAGTCTGGAGAACTTACCCAGTATAAATAACGAGAACTCGCGCTTCGTCCGACAAAGTCATGATTTCTTGCCGACCGTGTGTTTGTACGAGCTTGCTTCGTTCGATGTGTTGGTCGCGTCGGAAGAAGAAGGACTTGAAAATAGAGCCCTCTTCGACGGTTCGAGCTAGCCTAGAAACTGGCTCGAGAAGGATGGTACGACTACACGACAACTGCTACGAGCTTAACCAGCGTGTGTAGCAGCAAGATGTGAGACTGCTTTCAAGTGGTGTGGAGAGTCAAACAACATTCGAATTCATTTCGGCAGACCTCTGTGATCAAAAGTTCGAAGTCTCCGAGATCTGTACCCCTGCCCGACCAGCTCACACTCTCGACACCACTCTCGAACGCTCTCTCACTGTACTGCTTGAGAAATTTGACTTTCAAGGTGTTCTACCCGTACCTTCCCAAGGACTCGATGGGAGGCTCTGTGAATTCGAAAAACTCGAGTATCCGGAATAGATACGATTTCTTACAAAAAGCAGCAAGTTGGGGTAAGGTCGGATCTCCGATGTGATGCACCTCGAGGGTAAGCGAAGAAAAAGAAGCATTACAAGTAGCAGGGAAAAAAAGTATAGAAATCGAAATAGGAAAGTACGGTCTAGTTTTTTCCCGTAACTTGTGGAGCGATCGCCTCTTACCCCCAGTCGATCGTAAAGTAGGCTTGGGAAGAAAACCTCCGATCGAAGATTGGGCCTTTTCTTTCTCGCGGCGTCCGACCTTCGACCCCAAATTTTTCCACTCTTTTTCAATCAGGCTCCCTCTCTCCACTCCTTCCTTCTCTCTTCTCTTCTTCTTATCTCCCACTCTCCTATTACTCTACTCTCTCCCCGTTTCCGTCCCAGTCTCCCCCGTCTACTCTGTGAGTCGCCGTTCGTCCTCCTTCGAGTAGAAACTCTATCAACCCACTTTCTTCCTCCCACCCTCGCTCTCACTCCTATCTCGTGCCATCGAGCTCCTCAATCCCCAATGACTGTCGTGAAGACTGACCTCTCATCTATGTTGCTTCTTCAGCTACCGTCAAAATGCGTTCGACTATCGCTATCGCTTCCCTTCTCTCGCTCTCGACCTTCGCTGTCGCCCAAAACTACGGTCGTTTCCCCTGTACCATCGTCAACGGTGACGGTACCTTCTCTCCCGGTGAGCCCTTTTACTATTACAGCTTGACATCGAGACGAAGAAGCGATTTCTGACATTCGACGACTTTCGCTTTCGCTTCTTCAGATCAATCTCAGTGCTTGCCCGACGCCCTGGTCGCTCCAGGATCCGGAGAAGGAGGAACTCAAGGTGACAACCCCAACCCTGTCGACCCCACCTGCTTCCAAAACGCTGCTACCGGTCAATACTTCTGCGGTACCCAAGGTGCTCCTTGCACGACCGACTCAAACTGTGACAACGGTGTCTGTCAAGACGGTACTTGCTCCGGAGGACCAGGAACTCCCTGTTCGGGAGACGACAACCTCTGTTCGGGATTCCTTTACTGTACCAGTGTAGATTTCTCCTCGACCGCTTCCGACACCTGTGGTGGAATCGGATCCTACTGCCAGGATCCCACTCAAGTCTTCGAGGGTCTCACTGACGCTCAAGTCAACGCTATCTCGAGTCAATTCTGCGCTTCCGGCTAGTAAGCTGGATTTTTTCTCTTTCGATTTTTCTCCTTGACAAGAATGCCAAACAATTATTTCTCGACAGCTGCAACTCCGGCACTGGAGGTTGTGACGTCCGAGCCACCACCGTTGGTGCTGACTGCACCACCGACCCTGAATTCGTAAGTAGTTTGTCTCTCTCTCTTTCGTTTCCCTCCCGACGAGAAAGCTGACAATTTCTTTTCGAACTCTGTCCTCTAGTTCTGCTCCCAAACCTCGGACGGTGTTGCCTTGACCTGTGACGCTACTACCCTCCAATGCCGAATCGCTGACACTCCCTCGCAACGTGCTCGCGCTCGTCGCAACATCAAGATCAACTCCTGTGCTCAAGGTCACCAATCTTGCTCTGTTGAGGGAACCTCTGGATTCGAATGCGTTGACACTACTGTGAGTCTTATCTTCTCATTTCTATATGCTCAAGGAGGCGAGCTGAGTCGAGACGTTTTTCTTTTTACTTAGTCTTCCCTCGAACAATGCGGAGGTTGCGCTGGACAAGGAGGAGTTGACTGCACTGCTATCGAGGGTGTTGCCGCTGTCGGTTGCGAACACTCGGTCTGCACCATCTGGTAAGTCTCAATCTTTCGTTGCCATCTTTCGAAAAAAACAAAACGCTAATCTTTCCCCCTTTTTCTCTAGGTCTTGCCTCGACGGATACGCCTACGACGCTGCTACCGAGTCTTGCGTTGCCAACTAAACTCTCTCCTTCTCGTTCTCTTCCTCTCGTTTTCCCTCGATTTTAATTAGACATAGTTTCCATTCACTCTCGTTCTCTCATTCTCACTCCCTTGCTCTCACTCTTTATTGTCACGACGGTCTCTAGATTCGGTCCTTTCGTTTGTATCTATAATTCAAGGTTTTCTGGATTTAATTGGAAAATTTGTAACGACAGGCTTAGTTTTTTTTGCCTTACTTCTTTCTGTCTATCGTTTTCGTTGTCGTTTGTCGAGAGCTCGTGGGAAAATACGCTCGGCCGGCCGGAAGTAGAAATTTTAACGAAAGCCGCGAATCGAAACAGTCGCTGAGAATCCTCGAATTTGTTCTTCTGCCCTAGTCGTTCACGCCTCTTTCTCTCATCTCACCCTTAGTCACTCCTTTCACACCAGGAAACCCCTCCGAGATGCTCTTCACAGGAGCTACCGCCCTCACCCTCGCCTCTCTTTTACTTCCATCTTTAGTCGACGCGACGACAATCCCTCTCTTCAAGCGAGACCTCGGCATCACTCAAGCAGATGGAAGTGTAAACCTATCAGCTATCAAACAAGAAACTAGTCGTCTCCGAGGGTGAGTTCTTCTCTGTTTTGTTTGTTGATTTATCTCTCTCATCTCTATTTCAACTTGGCACGCGATTCTCGCAGTAAATATCAACGTGTGAGTCTCGGATACGCCTGGTAGTGTCTTATAAAGCTGACAAACATGTTGACCGAACTAGAACTCCCATGCTTTGACGAGCAACGCTGCAGCTAGACGAACTCAAGGAGGAGTTCAACAAGTTTCGAAACGCGGAACTATCCCTCTCGTTATCCAAGACTATGCCAGTATGTACACTCTTCCATAGTCATCATGAGCTCGTAAAGCTGACACTGGTTCTCGCGTGATGCAGTCTGGACAGGAAGTGTGACTATTGGAACTCCCGTATGCTCCTTTTCTCAACTTCTCGCGATCTATCTCAGATCCCTTTGACCCTCTCTCGACGTTCCATAGGCTCAAAGATTCAACATCTACTTTGATACCGGTTCCTCCGATTTTACCGTCGCCGCGACTGCTTGCGGAACAAGTTGTGGATCTAAGAACCGCTACAACGTTGCCGCTTCTACAACTGCCAACAAGACTTCGACTACCGTTACTACGAACTTCGTAGATGGTACTTCCTCGAGCGGGTGAGTCTTATCCTTCACGCAATTGACCCCGACTCGAAAGCTCACTTAGACTTCTGTCGATAGAAACCTCGTTTACGATACCGTCACCGCCGGTGGACTCACTGCTTCGAGTCAAGCTGTCATCGCTGCTTCCTCCCTTTCATCTTCAGTCTCCAGCATTCAGTCTGATGGGTGAGTACTTTCTGCTCTTTTCCTGTAAGAGCCTAAAGTGACCAGTTTCACTTTTTCTCACGACAGATTGTACGCCTTTCATTTTTCTTTTGACGCTCAACATTCGGTTTACTGATTGTCTGCAAATTCGCAGAATGGGATTGGCTTACCCGGCTTTGTCGCAAGCTTATTCTTCTTCGCTCCAATTCACTCTGACTAACGAGGGACAAGGAAACGTCCCCTACTTCGGTCTCCGTCTTTCAAACACCCCTGGAGTATCCGCTGTGAGTCAGAAAAAATTTGATCTGTGACAATGACTAGCTCGAAACTGACTTTTATCTGTTTGATAGCTCACTTTCTCGGGTTACGCTCGTAACAAGATTAGCGGCGCTATCCGTTTCTTCAATGTTGCTAAAGACAGCGCATCTACTACCTTTAACACTTATTGGCAAATCGGCGGTTGTGAGTCTTCCCTTCGCTCGTACATGCGAAACCAGTCGTTAGCGAAACTGACTATCTTTTCGCTTCTTCATCCAGCGGTCCCCTTCGTCAACGGTGTCCAAGCAAATGCTCAGCGTGTCAACCATATTCTCGATTCTGGCACGACGCTCATTCTTGTGAGTTTTTTATCAACCTCCTAGGAAATGATCGAACTGCGAAAAGCTGACGACGAATCCTTCCAGGCTCCCACTTCGTACGCTGCCGAGTTCTACTCCCATGTTCCTGGATCCAAGCTCTACGACACTGGTGTTTGGTCTTACGTAGGTTGTCCCCTCTACATTTGTCTCCTTTTCAAAGTTCGCAACTGATTAGGGAAGTTCCATTCGTTATCTCCAGCCTTGCGATTCAACCCTCGCTGTCGAATACAGTTTCGCTCGTATCACTCTTCAGAAATACGCTGTCAACCCCGATGGTAAGCTGTCCATTCCTTCTCCGCCGCTTCCCGCTCTCGCTCACGCTCTGACGGCTTTGGAACCAGACTTCAACTTGGGTTACACTCCTGAGGATCCCAGTCAGTGTGTAGGAGCTCTGATGGGAGCGAATCTCGGAATGTGAGTCATTCCTGAGCTTTCTCTACGGAAACGGAGAAAAGCTCAACAGTTTTTCTTTTCTCTCTCAATCGCAGCGGCTCGAGTGTCATTCTAGGAGATACGTTCCGTGAGTAACATGTCCTCTCATCTGTGAGTCATCCGACATTGAGATGATGGAAACTAACGATTTTCGTCCATGGTTTTTCTTTTATCGCAGTTCTCGTGAGTTTTATTCCTATTGCTATAGCGAGGTCGACATGTACTGACTGTTCTGCGTACAGTCTTGGTATGTCGTGCACGATGTTCGCAACGCAAGAATCGGCCTCGCTGCACCTCGTTAAGAGTATCGTCGACACCTTCTTGATTCCGTCTACCCTTACTTTTCGACGCTTGCCTTCGCCTTTCGCTAGAGTCCCTCCAACCCTTCGTCGCTCCTTGCACCTCTATGTCCCGTATCGCTCGTCCTCACCCCCAGAAAGCGCCCTTGCGTCTCTGATCTTCGTTTTGTATAAAATTATTTCGATTTTTCTTTGGGTCTCGGATATCACTTGACTGTTATGCTAGCATCTCCTTTGACAGGTATCACACTTTAGAGAGCGCTTGTAAGCAGGGATGAAAATATCGCGATCGCGGCAAAGAATGAATTCATCGCTTTCTCTTTCTTCACCAAACTTTTCGACTCTCACACTCGCTCAGTTACAAGAGAGCTATACTGCACCTTCAAACGAACAGCCCACTGTAGACCTCCAAGTAGCGACAGTACACGAACCTTGTTTTTCCCCTTGTTCCCTTCCTCCACTCCACTCAACTTTCCTTCAACTCCACCTCGACTCTCCATCGAACGCGGCCATGTCAGAGACTACCAAGTCACCTCCAGCTCCTCGATCGAACCTTCCCTCTGCTGCAGCTGAAGCGTCTCACGCTGCGGTCAAGACTGCCATCTCTACCTCGAATGAAGACGTGACAGTCCTCTCAGATACCACCAACTTCAACGTGAAACACCCTCTGTATTCCCCTTGGACGTTGTGGTTCGATTCGGCGAGTAAACAGGACAAGGCGAAATCTTGGGAAGAAGCTCTCTCGAAAGTCATCTCGTTTCAGTCTGTAGAAGAGTTCTGGGGGTAAGCCATACCTTCTTTCACTACCCCCTTTATCCGTTTACGAGTAGCTGATCAAAGACGGGAGCGGCATCAGGTTGTACAACAACATCATCGCACCTTCACATCTTTCTCCCAATTCGAATTATTACCTGTTCAAACAAGGGATCAAACCTGCTTGGGAAGATGAAGCGAACGAGAAAGGTGGAAAGTGGTCAGTACAGTTGCCGAGAGGGAAATACGCTGGAGAAATCGACACCTATTGGTTATACACCGTGAGCTCCAAATCGATTCATTCGTCACCCTCCCTCTTCCCTCGCGTTCCGGTAGATCTCAGACGATCGAGCTACTTCGAACGAGCTCGTTACTTGTCGTCCTCGAGCTAATACTGAGCCTTGTCGAATAGATGTTGGCTGCGATCGGTGAAACTTTCGAAACTCCCTACTCTGACCCTTCTGCCTCGAACTCTACCTCTCCTGCACCGTTACCTCCTACATTCTCGAACGAGATCACTGGCGTAATCGTTTCAGCGAGGAAAGCTTTCTTCAGGATCAACATTTGGACACGAACTTCATCTCCAACCGATCAAGAACGAATCGAAAACATTGGTAGACATTTCAAATACGGCGTGTTGGGTTTCGATAAAGGTGGATTGAATTTGAGTGAGAAGGATAAAGTTTCGAGTGATGTAGAGTTTGTCAGTCACAAGGATAGTCAAGCTAAGGTCAGTCTCTCTCTCTCTCTCTCTTTCGCCCCTCTCTTCTTCGTTCGCCAACTGACAGTGATCGTTGTCGAATCCGTAGTACGGTACGAAAGTGAACAAATGGACTGTCTAGAAACACACACCGTTCTCCTGGAACAATCAAAACTTCTCCCGCAAAAATATTTTTTGTCAATTTTGTTCTTCGTTCTTACGTTAAGTTCTTTATTCGTACGGGTTTATGCTTTCAGTCGTTCTAGCTAGTACTTCGATTCGGGAATCAGTAGTACTGCAGCCTTTTCTCTGTACCTACTTTACTCTTCGTTCTCTCTCGCAAAACAATAGCAATTTCGAGTTCTTGGTTAACGATGGTTACAGGCAGGTCGATGTTGAGCTCGAGAGAGTACAGTGAAGGTGGTACAGCGAATTGGGAGACTAGAATAGAAGAACAGCTAGAATTGCGAAGAAAACAAAAGAGATCAAAAAACAAAGTAAAGTCTAGCATGACGCGAAGAGAGAGAGGGTTTTTTGAGAGAACGGTAGTAGTCTTCAAAGTTGAAGAGATTGTTCAGATCATCGTCAGGGTACGCAGGAGGCTGGTCTGGGGTTGCAGAGCGTACGGGAGGAGGGGGCAGGGTTGGCGAGGAATGAGTCTGGCCAGCGAAAGCGGAATCTTGAGCAGAGTTGCTTTGAGGGAGGGGGACGTGATCCTGAGCGACCTGCGGATGCTGGAATCGTGTAGGATTCTCAGTCCCGAACAGGTCAGAGGATAGGTCCTCAACGGAGTGGAAAGTGGTTGAAGTTGCAAGTTGAGGATCTGTTGCGTTAAGATAGGCGGACGTTGGCGGAAACTGTTGAGACTGATGCGTCGATCGATTGCTTGCAGGCTGTCGAAGGTCGGCTGCCGGCATTGTAGCTGCTAGACTCTGATGAGTGGTTGGAGCAGAGGAATCAGGCAGCGTCGAGCTCGAAGGTGAACGCCGAGTTTTGACCTTTTGCTCCTCCTCAATCTCTGCTTCTCTGTCTCTGGCCTTCTTGATGTAGCTCTCATAACTGCTGTGATGGACGCCCTGCGAAGTCAACAATTTTGAGATTTTACTAACTAGATTCGTGAAGAACGGAACTGCTTTTACCTTGCGAACATAAAGCTTCATGTCCGAGTCATATATCCACGCTCCACTCTTGTCGCCTGCCGGACAGTACATACTGTGATCGATCCTAGACGGGCGGGCTTAGAGTCAGTGAAAGCCGTAATTCCACCAATTTTGAGGTCGAGCTGGGCTCACCTCGAACGCGATTTCGGCGGCCAGTAAAATCGACAATGCTCACAAGCAGGTTTGTCGGTAGGATAGTGGTGAGTCTTGATATGTCCCGACCGAGTCTAGGCGCTCCCCTCGCGTGTGAGCAGGAATTTGAGCTCGATTGTGGAGTCGCGTACGATGAGATCTTACTCTGAGTCGGTACACTGATAGTTGCAGAAGAAGCAGTCCGCTCTATCTCTCGGCTTCTGCTCGTGAACAGTCTTGATGTGTCTTTTGAGATGCTGATAGAGAGGAGGATTGAGGAGGAGGAACATGCGTCAGATGGATTCTCATTCAGGAGAGGGAAGGGCTCACATCTTGACGATACCAGCAACTGCAGACATGACATTGTTCATCAGGTGGGTTCCCATCTCCATATGCTCTAGGCTCGGTGCAACTCCTCTTATCAGCTTCAGCAGAATTCGATAATGGCGCTCAGCGGCTGGCTGCCTCTCCCTCGTCGAGCCTGTCGAAACCATTGAGAGAACGAGGCGCAGGGGGAAACGTCAAACGACGACGACGAGAAGAGAAGGCTGAAAGGAGAATTCGAGTCGAATTACCTCTTGACGCGGAACCGGCTTTTGGGCTCGCTCCCAGTGCTGAGGCCCGCCGAAGCCGTCCTTTTGCTCGAACGTCCCGAGCTGAATGGTGATCTAAGCACACAGACAGCGGAAATAGGGAAGTTGGCTCCGAGAAAGAAACAAAATCAATTGGAACTCGATCAGGCGGACGTCGGAGGGCCCTGAATGGTATATAGCTAGCGTTCAGCACGCTTGAACATTCCCATCGAGCTCAATTGAGTAGCGGAGAGGACGGTGGAAGTCTATCGAGAGCGAGAAGAGATGAAAATTTGAAACCCTCTCTTCTCCCCCGATAGCTCATCACGACATGGTTTCGACACGCTCGCGCAAACAAACAGGTGATTCTGTACCAGTTGAACCTCCCAAGAAGCGCGTCAAGCTCTCCTCTTCTCCTCCTCCGCCCTCCAAAACGACGTCATCATCCAACTCCAAGAAGAAACTCACTCCTCCCGTCAAAGCAGCAGCAGTACCAAAGGTGAAGAGTGATCGCAAGAAGCTCTTCGAAGAGGAGCAAGAATCACCTGAAGCAACTAAATTGAGGAGTCGGAATATTGGCAAAAAGTTCTCGCCGGGAGATGGTCAATTGGACTATAGCTTGAGTACGTAGATTACCGCTCTGAGCACAGGAGAATACGAACTGACTCTCTTTGACGAGTAGGCGAACCTGAACCGTTTCGAGATCCAGTCTCGCTCGAATTCATTTTTCCCGATTTCCCTCGTTTCAAACCCAATTTGTCACCACAAGAGATTCTTCGACGAGGTGCTTTCGATGGAGGATACTTCCGACCAGTACAGTCTCAGAAGACCGGGAGGGAGTTGCACGAAGACTGGAGTGATTTACCGTTCGACGAGTGGTTGAAAGGTTTAGATACTTCGATGTATCTGACGAGACCTGAAGGAGAATTCAAAGACTCGGTCAACCACTGGAAAGCTTTCGTAGGACAACCATACAACGAATGGGAGAAGAATGGATGGATCAGAGAAGAACACGATGCGAGAGGGTGGTTTCAATGGTACTGCAGATTCTGGAGGGGGAGAAGATGCGAAGATGACGAGCGACAGGTCGGAAGGTGGGATAGAGTTGCAGGAGAAGCGAGCGGTAGATGGAGGAGGATTTTACTCGAGAAGTTCAGGAAACAAGGTATAGCTTTCGTTGAACCGAACGAAGAGGAAGTTTCACCGGGTATCCGCCAAACGCTCAATCATTGGGCGTTCGACCCAACGACCGAAGCTTTGAATCGATTCAGGGAAGAGAAGGGAGATCTCGTAGCTGACGAAGATGCGGATCAAGATTCGGAGTAGTGGAATAAACGAAACTGGAAGTCTGTGATCACACAATGCTTTGCACTGAAGCTGCCAAAAACTGCGAAGAATCATCAATTCGAGGAAGAGCGCGCTAGTTTCGAAAAAAAGAAGCCCCACTCTTGTCTTGCGAAATGGCAGAATCTTTGACGGAAACATGATGTATAGCGTAGATCGAGCTCGTGGAGCTCTGACTGCCGGAGAATGTGACTTTGAACTGAGCAAATCTCGTCGACAACAAGTTGCGAGGAGACTTTCCCTTTCACTCATTCGACGTCGATGGCGATCGACCCTCAGACGCGTACAGTCGATGCAGTGACTAGGTTATGCTTCTATCAAGGTACAAGTGGAGCTACAGTGAGTTGTTCTGCCGCCTCCCTGACACTTCATCAAACTGATATCTTTTCGTTACTCTAGTGGAGTCGATTCGTCCGGCAGCTGGCTGGCAACGATACCAATACTGAGAGAGAAGTCACAGGTGTGCAGCTATCGACCAGCCTTGTGTCGCGAGAGGCTGAAAAGCTGACTATCTTCTCGTTCAACGTTCAACAGATTCGCTACTCTCACTTCTAGCAGAATCCGAACTAGCTCCTCCTACTCTGATCACTTTCTTGGAAGAAGCTCTACAAGCTGCGACCCCCCTCGTGCGGCCCGCTTTCCTCGCTAGATGTTTAATCTCCTCCACCTCTTCCCCTCTTCCTCTTCCGACAGTCGAATCAGTCTTCTCAATAGTCAATCTCGTACATCGGCAGAACGTATCAGCAGATTCGTACCTCTCCGCTTCTCCGGATGAAACAGCTCAAGGTCTCCTCCACTTGATCGACAACATCCTTTCTCGACTCGTTTCTTCAACTCAGGTCCCGCAGACTGAGACGATTCGATGGACTCTCAACTTCCTAGACCAACAGTGCCGCTCCCTCTCCTCGAAAACGGTCAAAGATCGAGCCCTCCTCTCGACCTGCACGACAAAAATTGAACAGATTCTTGATTCAATCGCTGCCACTTCGGCAAGCCAACAGTCCAGTATCGTACGATCTCTGATAGGGCCTTTGAGTTCCATCCTGGCCAAACTGAACTCCAACGGGAACAAGAGGAGGCCTATACCGAAATTGTCGAGTTCAGCGGGAGGACCTGATTTGAGCTTCTTCGTTTCTGCCTTAGTAAGCACTTTTACATACCTCTGTAGTGACTCCGGAAGCTCATTGTCACCTCTGTATACGAGCAGTATATGGCATCTCCTCGAACTATCCGAGTAGATTTTTCTGAAAAGTTATCAGCGATCCTCAGCTATCGACAACAACAAGCAGAATTCCTGTCGGTGACGAAGGAGGAAGCAAGTACAGAAGCTTTCGCAAACTTACTGGAGGCTGCGCTCGAGGGATTCGATGGGCTGAATACGACGAACCCGGAACATTTACGCAAGAGTATTTTGGCAGTCAAGGTGAGCTCACGGAAGAAATCGCCTAGAATTCGGCTAGTGTTGACGCCGATCGACTATCACAGCTCCCCAAAATCATTGAATCGGCAATACAAGGAGACGAGCTGCTCAGAAGCGCGTTATTGCATGCAGTTCGAAGGATTCGAACGAAGGAATCGGAAAATGGCATGGAGCTCGATTCGGATTCAGACAAGTAAGCACTACCTTCTTGTTTGTGTGAAGATGTATATGAGCTGAAGGTGCATCTTCTTGTGTCGTGTGCGATAGTCGGAACGGTGCTACGCAAGAGCTGGTCGCTGGTTTGTGTCGTCAAGGATTAATCACTCAAGATGTCGCTCTCTCAGTGAATCGACAAATCGCTACTTCTCAGCTCAACGCATCATCGGTTTGTTTTTCTGATTCCGATTGTTAGGATTTTTCAACTAACCTTTCTACTTCTAGGTCTCCTCGTTCGACTTGCAGTCAAGATTGACGACTCACGATTCCGAAGAGCTCAAACAGACTCTCGCCTCTCTTCCAACAGACCTGACGATACAAGTCCAGCTAGCAAGCCAGATCTGCGACGTAAGCATCATTTCTCACAAGTTCTTCCTCGAGTTTTTCTCGCTGCTGACTCATCTCGCATTCCTGTGCTAGATTGTTTCCTCCCATGCACAATCTTCGGACCTCGACGCCTTAGCCCACTTCTGTGACGCTCTCATCCAAGACCCTTCTACCCTCGAAATTGTCTTTGCTCACGAAGAACCGAGGAAGATCTTAGAACCGATCCGAGAAACGCTTGATTCGCTCGACACAGCGCAGGACAATTTCGGTAAGTCTCCTATTTCCTCCCTACGTAGAATAGTCGCTCGAACAAGCGCGCTAATCGTTTTCTGCGAGGCTAGGAGAGAGCAACTTGATAGAGCGATATGGAAATTTAGTCGTGGTCGTTGAAATCGTCGTGCATCGATTCAGAGTCAGTCCTCGTTCTCTTTCCCGCCGATACTGACCAAGTAGCTGATCAAAACTTTGCCTTGTAGTTGATCGATAACCTCTCGTATCATCTCGGTTCTTCGCAAAGTTTCCTCAATACTTGGATTCCGAGTTCATCTGCCGCTTACAGTCTGTCATCACTCGACGAAGAAGGTCGAACGGCTGTTGCAGGATTTATCGCGGCTTTGTTCGGAGATGGAATTTCAGACGATCTCATGCAGTAAGCACTTTTGGGAATTAACTCTGCTCGCCTGATCTTTCATGGCTGATCTTCTCATGTCTCGCTTCAGTGCTACAAATCCTCGGACTCTCCTTCGTGTCGCTCCTACGATCCTCAAGCAAAGTCTCGTTGCCTGCCAAAACGGAGTTGTCGATCTCGACAGCCTGAAAGATGCGCTCTCCTACTTCCTTCAAGAACTACTCAGCTTTACGTTACCCGGAGTACTGCAGTGGCTCATTGGGGAGATCGAAAGGACACCGTAAGCACCTCTCGATGTCTCGATTCGTATTCGCAAGAAGCCAATGTCAAATTGGACTTTCATTCGCCAGACCTTCGCCAGCACAAAACGCTATGTTCGACATTCTTCAAGTCATTCTCTTCGCCGAATCGTTGCCCAAGACGATTCTCGAACTCGTTTCTCTCGACGTCGCCAACCTCATCTCGAGCAATTCTTCGCTCTCATCGACGACTCCCGCGTCCTTCGACACGAATAGGGCCAAGAAGCTTATTCTAGACCTCACCAAGCGATCTCAACGCGTCCTTCCGTCTAACGGAGACGCTTCGGGTGCGCATCTTTCGACCGTTTCTTCCCTCTCCATCTCTTACTCACACTTTCGCTATTATGCAGCATCCTGGTCTGAACAGCTCAGCCAAAATCTCGACAATCTCATTCGAGACTCGTCCACACCTATGACGATTCACGCTGGTCTAGTTAGACAAGCGACTTACCGCCTTCTCCAACAACATTCCCCCGAGAGGATCGTTTTCCAGATCCTCTCTCGCCTACTGTCACTCACTCCGACCCTACCAAATCCTCTACCTCGCACTCTCACTCCGGAAGACGAGCAAGACCTCATCATTTGGACCAGAATCGAACGAGCTGGATCTGGCCTCTTCTCAGAATCCCCTTCCCTTCTCTACTCTTTCGTCAACGACGTTCTCCCCGCGTTCCTCTCGAATTCTTCGTTCCACAACCCTGCGAAGGATCCAGTAGAAAGGACCAAGGTCGAAATGTTGTCGGATATCCTTGGAGGAGCTTTCACCCTTTCACTCGCCGGAGCAAGAGAGAAAGAAAAGGCTCGAGTCGTTCTACAGCTGGACAGACTCGCAGGGGACCTCGTATCTCTGCTATCGAAGAAGAGTGCGCCATCAGAGGAGGAGGATCTCGATACACCGATGTTGGCGAAGGTTTTCGTCGATCGTCTGACCAGCTATAAACCTCTATTAGCTGCATCAAAACAATTCTCTCTACTCTCTTCCCCTTCGTTGTAGACATTTCAATTGTTACATTGTCTTTGATCTACTGTTGTGAAAGAAACCGTCGGGCTCTCGTACTCTCCTGATAGCGTGCCTAAGTGAGAAGTTGATACAGAAAAACTTAGTCTCGAATTTCGTTCTATCAAGAATGGATGAAATATCTATTCCCAATCAGTCCACTCGAAAGGAGGGGGCACGTCGGCGATCGGTCCTGAAAGTAAATCTTGATCCGATTGTCCTCCTCCTCCTGAAGACGCTGCGGCTGCGTCTTGAGGGGGAACGGAACCAGGTGCAGGAGCTGGTGGAGTCTCGAGTTGTTTCAAAACTTCGAGCTCGACCAGTTCTTGAGGTTCTTCCGGTTTGGAATCGCGAACGAGAATGATTCCTCCTCCAGAAGTTGAAGTGCGATCGGAAGATGAAGGGAAGGGCCGTACAGGGATGTATCGAGAGTTGGGAAGAAGAGCGATAGAGGCGAGTTGAGAGGGAGTGACACGAGAGAGGTTTTGAACGTTGTAAGATGAAGGTTCGGGAGCTTTGCGTTTCGATTGTTTCGTTGTCGGTGCAGTTGAAGATGTCGATTCTTCGGGTTTCGCAGCCGAATCTACCTCATCCTTCATCTCGGCATCTTCTGTCGTTGTTACGGGCTTGGTCTCGTCCTGTAAGGTGAAAACAGTTCTCGTGAGTTTCTGAGGCTTTTTGAGGTGCAGCGGAGGAGGTGAACTAACGGTCTCCATAGTAACGTCGTCTCCCTTTTGCTCAGCCTCCTTAGCCTTTTGTCGTGCAGTCGCTTTAGCAGTAGTCGAGAGTACCGCAGTCTTGACCTTTTCGACGGTTTCCTTCGTAGGTGGTTTCGTCGCAGGAGGGTAAGCGTGGAGAGAAGGTTTAGCGTTGCAAGCGAATTCGAATTTGGGAATCTGTAGTCGAGGAGATGTCATTCTCAGTCAGTCGGATGGCGAAAAAGAGACAAGTATGAAAAGGTCGAAAACTCACTGCGAGATCTTTATTGATACCGATAATGGCGGTAGGGGTGAAAGCCAAACTCAAGCAGTGGGCGAGAGGGAACCAGTACCAGAATTGTTGGAAGAGGGCCATTCCAACGATCGCGGGCATGTTTCCACTTCCGCTCTTGTTTTGCATCGAGATTGTGACGTTTCTTCCTCCTGCATCGATGATACCTTGCGAGAGAGCAGCTCCAAACTTGGCCATAGCGTCTTCGTGCTTGTCGGAGAGGATCTTGGTGTACTTTTGTCGTACCGAAGCGACCTTGGGAGAGGAAGTCTCGTTTTGTTGAATCAGGATCATCGCGAGCGACATACAGGCACCTTGGCGAACAAAGTCGACGGCATCTTTCGTAAGAGGTTCGAGAAGAGCGATAGCGTCCTACGAGATAGCTTGACAAGTCAGTCAGAAACTTCATCGACAGCGAGAGAGATTCGAGACTCACCTCGAGACCAGTCCCAGCACACGAGATACCGAGAGCCATGGCAGATCCGTACCTAACGTGAGGGTTGTAACTCTCACTCAAGAGCTGAACGATTCGAGGAACTTGTTGAGGGTTGCGGAAGAGGAGGAAACCGAGAGCGGTGACTGCTGATCGACGAACGTCGTCCGAAACGTCCGAGACGGCGACATGGAGAAGTTTGCGAATGGCAGCGTTTGATCCAGTTCCAGCATAGGCGAGAGCGAGAGTGTAGACTCCTCCGTATCGAAGAATAGCATCCTGAAGACGAGAAGCATGAGCCAAGGTTACTCTAGAGAAAAGAGAGCGATGAAAGACTCACGGCATCGCCCAACAAGCTCTCGATCATCTCATCCGCCTCTCCTTCCTTTCCATAGAGAACGAAAGCGACACCAACTGCCAATCCTCGAATAATCTTCTCGTGTTGAGTTTCGTGAGCGTATTGAACCATTTCGTCGAGTGCTTTGGCCGATCCAGATCCGAGCATGACGAGACCCATAGCGTAACCTGCAGCTTCTCCAGCAATAGCGGAATCGTTGAAGAGTACATCTCGAAGAGCGTCGTAGATTTCTGAACCGAGAATAGGGGAAAAAGTCAGATTCAGCTCGGGGAAAAGACCATGAAGACTAGAGAAAGAGGTTAAAGCTCACCTTCGTTTCCACTTCCCATAGCTGCAACTCCCAATCCTAATGCAGCTCCATGCATGATGACCTCGTCTTGAGTACCCTTGAGCGTTTCCAAGAGATAGTTCGTAGTTTCCTCTTTTCCATGGTTCGCGTTGACTAACCCTAGTGCGTACAAACTACCACCTTCCGAGTAAACGCTTTTGGCAGCTGCACCTCCAGTAGCTGATCCGGGCAGATAAGGTTCTAAGATAGTTTTGCCTTGAGCGAGGTTTCCTTTGTGAATCACTCCGAGTGCGGCAGTCGTCGTGAATTTAGACCAGTTGGAAGCCTTTGCGAGCCAGTCGAGATTTTCACGGAGGAAGAGATCGGAGGTGGTACCAGCATTGGCGAAAGCGTTCATGAAAGAAACGGCAGAGTGATAAATCGAGTTGCGAGCTTCGAGAGCGCCCTGCGAGATTCGACCGAAAAATGAGCGTTAGTTCCCGATCACAATGCTGATTTCGAGACGAAATTCAACGCACCATAGTGTTCTTGAGGATGAGGAGATCGGCGTGGTTGTTTCGGTACAGGAATTCGAGGTAGAGTTTAATACTTTCTTCTCCACTCAAGATTGCGATAATTCTTTCTCTGTGACTCGGTGCCGATTCTTCCTTCTTCTGCTCTCCCTCGACAGTGGCAGTGCTAGTCGAAGCTGCGTTCTCTCCTTCTGATTCTGTGACTGCTTGAGGAGCTGCGGGGGAAAGGGAAGATCGAACGACTTGGAGGAACTCTTGGGTGGCAGTTTCTGCTAGATCAAAAGCGATCTGGTAGGCAGTGAGAACTTTTTCTTCTTCAGGTTCGGTAGATTTGTCGGAGGAAGAGAGGTTGAGAAGTTCGGAGAGGAGGGAAGAAGCGAGAGAAGGATCGTTGTGGTAGACGAAACATTGAGTGATGGCGAAGTAATCTCGAGAGGGGACAGAAGAGAAGAGCTTGATGAGGAGGTTAAGAATCTGCGAAAGAAAATACCGTCAGATTTTTATTTCGTGAAGTATGAAATTTCGTCGCTATCGATGCTGACCTCGTTCTTGTAAGATCGTGAGCTGTTGGCGACAGCGACACCTTCTCGTACAACAATCTGAAGAATCCATTCGAGGAGCGAAGTATCTTTCGTGGCGGAGAAGATTCGTTCGACAACGTCTAATCGGTGAGCTGCGATGGCGATACCAAGAACCTAAAGAGGAACCAGAGAGCATCAGCTATGAGTTCAGTACGACTGCAAGCCGGAAAGTTCGCTAACCTGCTTGTATTCACCATCTCTTTCGCACCTCTCAAACATCCTCTCCACAATCGCCTCTAACCGACTATCGACAGGAGCGGGCTCAGTGGGAGCTCCTGGTGCTGTTGGAGGAGAAGATGATCTTTGTGCTACATATTGATCGATCGCTTTCGCTGTTATCAATCGAAAGAGCAAAGTTAGGGGAGTGGTGAGCGAATTCGGGCAACAGGTGGAATGGAAAGAGGAAGATTAGGCTCACCAATCACGGTCTCTACGTATTCACTTTCTGCTCTACCGATAGCTTTCCCACCTTGAGCAGCTCCTTCAATGTTGAACAGTTTACCAGCTCCCAAAGCGAACGAGAGTGAATCATCGAATTGTCCCAAATGGTAGTACAACTTTGATGCTACCAGTGCTGCTAACTCTCTTGCTTGGAACGAGGTTTGTTCAGATAGCGCTTCACTGTGAGCGTAGAGGCGGAGAAACGAGATTGAAAGGAGAAGGATGACGAACGAGAATCAGCAAACTAGTTTCTCGCTCTAGTGGACGCGGGATCGGCTCGGAAGCACTCACATAGTTGTAATCTCATCTACAGCCTCTGCCCAGAATGTATCAATGTGGCGATTGAGTTGATCGAGTGCGTTGGCTTGAAGTGCTGCTTCTGGCTCATTTAACAGCGACAGCAGACCTGCGAACACGAAGATGGTTAGCTCCTATGTATTCTCGGGATACTGTACGAGCTCACCTTGTGCAGATTGTACCATAACGTTGAAATGAAGTGTAAAAGTGGAGCAAGAGCCAGCTCTCGCTTCATAAGTCATTTCTTCAACTTCCACTCGTCACTGCACCTCGAGCTTCGTCTCGATTGCGGTCTCTCTCCAAGCTACCAGATCTGCTCTTGCTGTCCAGTGAAGTCTCGCTTACTTTCTCGCTTCGTCCCTCGCTTGAAATCATTTATTTCCGTCGACTCTACTACTTCAAACCCTGCAGCTGTTCGTATTTATGGCTGAGGGCTCAAGCTTGATCTCCCGAAGGTAATAGAGTTTAACGATCGATAACGGAGGCCAAGCTCGAGACCTCTGAGGCTCACTGGAGTCTTTTGCGGGATTTCGGAGGATTCAAATCGGGTTTTCCTCCCCTGGATTCGCAGGTTCGGAGCTTACCATCTCTTTCACAGGAAGATGGGACGACTCGTCGTCGGTCATAGAAGCTCGTGGTTCTCAAAGACGTCGTCAAGAACCGGGGTGAGAAGATTTGCGAAGCATTCAATTGTTTATTCCTCTGTTCTCTCGCTGCTAGGGATTGTTTTTCGCGGCTGTTGCACAGATATCGCAGAATGGTCTGCGCTAGCGACTATGTGGATTCTGAGAGCATCTATTGCGCCCCGATTTGAATAGGCTGCTACTTCGAAAAGTTCGTCGCGAAACAAAAACAAAGTAGAATACAGACAGCTCAGGGCGCGGCAAGACCTGATTTACCTCTAATCCGAGTTGAACTCATATCTTTTCTTGTCAAAGAGTCGGTAGAGGAAACCAACAGACCGGCGGAAGTCAATCCGAGTCACCTTGCGATTCTCGAAATTTCGCCCTGACTTGGACACGAGCCTTGTTTTTTCTCTCTTCACTCATCGTCCCTCTCGACCACCTCGATCAGAAAGACTACACTCACTAGCATACGCGACTCAGAGTACGGCATCGTCCGGGTCCCCCCTCCACGGCTCTTGACCCTCTCGAGCAAGATCTAGTCACCAATCTTCAACTCGCAGTATCCCCTTCTGAGAGACCAAAGATCAAAAGAGGTACCTAGTAAGGTGAATAACAAGGTCAGCTATCACTTTTATCACTCTCAAACGCGCGGGTTAAAGATTGTTGATGACTCAATTAAACTTTGTTTACTCTGCTGCAGTCAAACTCGGTTACTCTTAGCATTAGAAGAGGAACATACGAGATACAGTCATCAATACCTGCAACAAGCTAGCTCATCCAGCAGTTCCAGTGGTTTTGAGCAAGAAACGGCTACAAGTGGGGAAACGAGTCACTTTCTCCGCTCGCGTTCGATTTGAGCTATCTAAGCAGTACTAGGAGGAACAGTACAGGAATTCGGAACTGTAAGTTAGTCCGTTCTCGCGAAATTCCCGATTCGAATTTCTCTCCCGAAATACTTTTTCTCCCTTGCACCGACTACTCGATTTCTTTCTCGGCCTCTCGCTCAACGCGGCAGAGCTCTTTTGAGGAGACTATGAAATGAGAGAAGCTGATCAATCGAATTCGTCTGCGGAACAGTTCACTGTCTCTTCTCTCGCCAAATTCTCGACTAATCCCCAAACTACTTTCTTTACTCACTCTCGTCAACCTTCCTCATCCTCCTTCTTTCTCTTACGTTCTTTCTTCCACTTCAATACCGCTCACTTCCACGTGTTTACCAATTCAAGCTCAGGAGGAAACAAACAATCAAACGATGACTTCTATCCCAAAGAAGAAAACTGAACCAATTTCGAGAATGCCACCTATGCTTCCTCAAGTACAAGAAGTGAAAGAAGACTCAGCACCTCCTCGAGCAAAATTCTCTCCGATCGTTTCTCAACAAACTTATGAGAACCTGTTCAAGGATTGTGAACCTCAATTCGCACCTCCACCTCCTGGACCTCTTCCGCCCTCACCTGCTATCTACGACAAAGGAGAAGAACCTACGACTGAACAAGCGAAAGAAGAAGGAGAAGGAGAAGAGGAGGAGGACGAGGAGGAACAGGGAGAAGAGGAGGATAATCGGAATTCAGTCGATACTGAATGGGTTCCTCCGAAACCGAATGCTTCAACTCGTCCAACTCGTACTTCAACTCGTACAGCAGCTCGAAATCGTCCCTCGTATGGCTCAGAAGACCCCGAAAGTCCACCTAGCGCCACTTCGTCTGGACGTTCCAAGAGACGAGCTTCAAAATCGACTGCACCTCCCATCCTCCCTCGCGACGCTCCTATTCAGCCTCGTACCTACCAAGTTGATTCTCGTACCTCTCTCAAACCTGTACCGAAGCTGCTACTCAAGAAACACGAAGAAGCTTTAGAAGCGGGAGTGATTTCGAAAGAAGCACTCGAAACCGAAGCTGCGAGGAGGAGGAGGATGAACACGCTCAATGCGAGGGAGAGTAGGCGGAGGAAAGCTCAAGCTCAAGAAGAGAAGATCAAAGAGAATGCAGAGTTGAGGGAAGAGAACGAGTCGTTGAGGAATCAGGTTGGAGAATTGGAATACGAGAACGAAGTGTTGAGGAAACGTGTCGCTTTACTGGAAGCAGCCAAAAGAGGGGATAGTGAAGTCGATCATCAAGATCAGAAGAACGTAAAGAGAGTCAGAAGGGAATAGTGAGGGGGGTATCGCGAAGTCGAATTCAACAAAAACAGACTTTCTTGCTACTGAATTCATCTGTACCTCGAACACTCATCAAATCAGATATTCCTAGCTCTCAATATGCTTCCACTTCCTTTCCTCCTCGACTCCTTCCCTCTTTCCTCTCTTGCTTTTCTTGCTAAATTTCGTTTTCCAATCGTTGTACTCCCAATTACCTGTTTTACGGTTCGTCTGTTATACCTTTTTTCGCAATCGCAAGTCTCTTTCCCTCCTTTCGATACCTATCAATTCGTGATGAAAAGGTCTTGAAAGGTCTAAATTCAGAACAAATGACTGACTATATTGCACTTTCTGAGACCAGACTCACCTTTACTCGATGTAATCCGAATCAGACCCTCAAGGACTAAACGAAAGGACTCCCGGCAGCGGAAGACTTTTTTTTCAAAATGTTCCTTCTTTGCAACGAAGTTGCTACTAGCACAGATTTCCGTTATAGACAGACAAAAGAGGGAGAGAGAGTATTTACATGTATATAATAGAGTGTAAAGGGATAGAAGAAAGGGGGGAAGCTCTGCGATTCAGCTTGAATGTCGTTTGTTTCCCTTTCATCATACTCTCCTAAATCTCTTCCTCCCAATCTCTCCCTCCTCTAGCTCTAACATCTCTAACCTCTCTCTCAACCCTTGATTCTCCCACCTCAAATCCTCCAATCGATTCCTCAACCATTCCCTTTCTCTTTTCAATTCCAAATTCTCCCTACCTCTAAGTTCCTCCAATTCTCGTTTCCTCCTCCTACTCTCTCTAGCGTTCAACGTGTTCAACCTCCTACGTCTAGTTGATTCATCTTCGAATTCAGGTTCTAGTTCTAGTTCTGGTTTTGGTTCGGAGACTTGTCGTCTAGAGAATGGTTTCAAATGGTTTGTACTGGTGTGTAGAGATTGAGGGAGAGGTTCGAATAGAGGAGTAGAAGAAGGGTAGTGGTGAGTTCTAGGTTGAATTGCTGTAGGCGCTGAGGGAGGAAAGGTTGTAGGGGTTGAAAGAGAGGAAGAGGGATGTCTTCGGTTTGTTGAACGAGTTGATGCGAGAGAAGGTCGTTTCGATGATGGTAATCGGTCAGGACGATCCGAACGACGACGAGGAGGAGAGTAGCGAGATAAAGTTGCAACTGGAGGTGGAACCCATTCTGAATCTTTTTTTCCATGTAAATCTCGATCAATTTCCTCATCTACTTCTTCTTCTTCTCCTCCTTCGACTGGTTCAGTCATAGGTTGATCTTGTTCTTCTTCTTCTTCATGATTGACAACTGGTAAAGGAGGTAAAGAACAAGTAGTAACAGGTAAAGGAGGTAAATCTTGAATCAATAAATTCTCAAAAGTCCTTTGAGACATGATTGGTGAGAATTCCACTCTACTTCTCCTACTACTACTACTACTTGCCAACCCTTGATCCTCAGCGATTTCCTGTTCTTCTTCGAACAAAGGCAACTCATCGTGATTAGGATGACGAGGGTTCAATCCCAAGTTATCTAATAATAAAGGTGAAACGTTATTAGACCAAACTTGTTGAACTCCTCCTCCTCCTGTATGAGTTTGAGGTGACCAAAACTCTTCTCCAATAGGTAATGATTGAGGTGACAGAGAGAATTCAGGAGAGTACAAGAAAGGGTTGAGAGGTGAATCTCCTAAAGGTGATTGAAGTCCTTGATCGAAAGATAAAGCAGTAGTTTGTACATGCTCAAAAGAAGTTGAAGGGTGAAGAGGACGGTCCTGAGTTGAGGAAGAGGGGAAGGAGGGGTAAGTAGGTGAAACTGGAAAATGTTGAAAATGAGAACTTGAATTTGTTTCGAATAAATTGAAATCTAATTCGAAGAGAGAGTCAGTCTTCTCTTCTACTGGTTCAACAGGTAGATGACAGTTGTTGTCGATAGAGATGACTTCAGGAGATAAGGAAGGAGTAGAACGAGGTAGAGGATTGTCGATAGAGAGAGGTAAAGAAGGGGAAAGTGGTTCAACAAAGATATCCGAGACAACAATCGACAACTCACCGTAACCTGAAACCGAGGGATTAGACTCTCCTTTGAAATGAGTTTGAGCTTGTTGATAAGGTAGAGTTGGTAAAGGAGGTAGAGGATCTAATCTTGAATGATTAACTTGGGTTGCTCCGAACAAGGGAGATCCGGGTTCTATCCCACATTGCCGTTGATCGTAGTACTGATGAGCAGTGAGAGGATGAATGCTAGTTGAATTGGGAGGAGTAGGAGGATTCGTAAGCGATTCTGTAACAATGTTGAAAGATGATGAACAAAGTGAATTATCCATAGCTAACCCTGTATCTAAAATGTGTGATTGGTGAGTGACCGTAGTTGTAGTAGTTGAAGGTGGTAGGAGAGGAGGAGGAGATCTGTTTGAGGAAGGAATTGTGACTCGATTCTCCTTTTGGGAGCGATCCGACAGAGAGAGCGAGAGTGGTCGACAAGACTGTTGGTTGTACTAGCTGAAGGTGAGTAGCTGCACTCTCTCTGTGGTGGTGAAAAGTGGCGAGTTGGGGTGGAAGAGGAAGGAGAAGGAGAGAACAAGGGGGATCTGAATTGGAAGCAAGTTGACTTCTCTCGAATTTTCATTACAGTTTCAACGTAGCTACTTCTCACGCGTTTTTCACTATTTGATGCCTAGCTGAAGTCGTTGCAAAGGAGAGAGAATACAGGTGAAAATGTTGAAAAAAGATCACGTGATCAATGTCAAAATCTTCAAGTGAGATTCGCATCCGAATCAAGCTCGTTCTCTATGCTTCGAATTCTGACAAGGGAGGAAGGATAGTTACCTAGATGCGGCATCTCATCGAAAGCCCAAGGTCTCTCCCCCGAGCTAGTTTGAAGCGCTTTCCCAGATTCACGATTCTGATTTTTGCCTCGTTTTCGCCTCTAGGTTTTCGCCTCCCTCTGCCTCTCTCAGATTCTCCTTCTCCTGACGATAGGTAATAAAGCAGAAGAAATTATATTGCGCTTACTTTTTCCATAAATCGAACACCTCCTCCCCTTACAATTCCTTCTTTACTTTCTCTTCTCCTCCACTAGCTTTAACTCCAACTGGTACTTTCTCTTGAGTAGTTTGAGCTTTTGCGAATTGTTGAGCAGTTTTCTCTTCTGGAGTAGGTACGAATTCGTAAATTGCCGATTTGATCGAACCTAAAGTTCTCTTGCAAGCCATGGTCCAAATTCCTACTGCCACGGCACCTGATTCGTCACTCATCGAAAACTTGCTCGTCAGTTCTCTCTATTACTCTGAACAAGACAAGGAGAGAGAGAGAGGAGATTTACCTGCTGGAGCAGAAGGTAAAGATAACCACCAACCTAAAGGACCGAACCAACCTTTCGGTAACCAGATTACTGGAGTTTTACGGTGGTAAGAAGAAATGATGAAAGGGATAATAGTAGTTAACAACCACAAGATGGATTTGAAAGAAGTTTGAAATCTAGTTTTATGAGCTGTACCGATTGAATCTATCGACAACTTGAGTCAGCTGGGTAGAGACTGATACAGTCGAGTGTGAGAGTAGGTAGTTTTTACTAGTTGATTCTAATTCTTGTACTGCTTTGTCCAATTTTCTACGAATTCTAGCCCATTTAGAGAATTCATCTTGAGAACTAGTTGCAGCTAAATCTGACCTCAATTGTAAAATTTCCGCTTTCTTTGCTTTAGTAGATTTAGAAGAAGGTGCAAAGGGAGTATAGATCTACATGTTAGAGAGAGAAAGAAATTGAGTGAGTGAGTGGGGGGAGATTGAGAGATCAAAGGGGGGGAAGGACTGACGAAGGCAGCTAGTGCATCTGATCCAATGTATTCGATAAATTGGATGAATAGAGTACTGATCAGTAACCACAGTGCTAGTTCCATCTTGATTGACTCCAAGTGGTGAAGGGAAAGAAAGAGAGAGATTCCATCTCCTTTCGCTTCCTACACCTCACTCGACTATCTCAAGTACCAAATTAGACATTCTATAGTCATGTCAGGACCAGCACCTTTCGCACTCAAATTGGATCCAGCAGCGGCAGCAGCTTTGGCAGCTCAGAAAGCGGCAGAATTCCATCAAGATCTAAACGTTCGCTTAACCTGCCCTGATTGCAAAGATGACACAGACTTGTTGGAGGAGTACTCTTCAGGAGATCTAGTATGTGGCAACTGCGGTTAGTCTCCACCACCCTCTACCTCCTTCTTCCTTTCTAGAATTGTTGGCTGATAAATTCGACAATCGACTCTCTCCCTTTTCCCGTGGCGTAGGTCTAGTGTTGGGAGATAAAGTAGTAGATACGAGATCAGAATGTAAGCTGTCTCAAGGACTCGAGAGAAGATTCTCTCTTTCTTTCTTTTTGCAATTTCTATTCCTCTCCTTCTCCCTATCTTTCGAGGAAACCCGCTCATTCCTGCGATCACTTCTATACTTCTTATAGGGCGTTCATTTGCCGATTCAGAAGGAGACGATCCATCTCGAGTAGGAGGACCTCAAGATCCACTCTTGGACCCTTCCGAACAACTCTCTACCGTGATCTCTTTCAAAGACAACAACACTGGAGTCGCCCGAGCATTACAAATGGCCGCTTCGAGAGTTGCAAAAGATTCTCACAACGGTACAGGTCGAGATTTACATTCGGCATACCAACAAATCTCGACCATGTGTGAAACGATTAGTTTACCTAAAAGTATTATCGATACTACTAAAATGTTGTTCAAGAGGTGTGACGAAGAGAAATTGTTGAAAGGGAAGAAACAGGAAGCGATCATTGGAGCTTGTATCTTTGTCGCTTGTAAACAAGGGAGAGTCGGTAGAACTTTTAAAGAATTAATGGCTTTGACCGGTGTAGACAAGAAAGTAAGGGTTCTCCTTCTCCTAACTCTACTCTACTCTCTCTCTCTCTCGTATTCCATCCTCTCGTCTAACCTTCCCTCCTCTTCTTCCAGCAAATCACTGATTGTTTCAAAGTGATTCAAAAATCTTTCGAAACCATGACTCCTCAATCCGCCGCTTCAACAGATCTAGATTCCCTCATCACTCGATACTGTAACCATTTGGGTCTGTCAGTACCTCTCCAACGAGCTTGCGCATACACGGGTACGAAAGTAGTAGATGAAGGAATTTTGGCGGGAAGGAGTCCGATCACGATCGCTAGTAGTTGTATCCTTTTCGTCACTAGTTTGTTCGGGAGTAGGGTAGATCCCAAAAAGATTGCAGAGGTTGCTGGAGTTCAAGATAGTACAATCAGAACTGGTTATCGGTAAGTCTTCTTTACCCGATTTAAAAGGATACTCTTTTCGCTCGTCTCGCATCCTTTTCCACTTACGCTATACATTCATTGTTGATTAGACTACTACTACCGATAAAAAGTAAAATCGTAGATCAGAGGTGGTTCGATTCTTCTAGAGCAGAAAGAGCAGATTGGCAAAGGGTAGGAGGAGATCCAGGACTTACTTCGAACACCGTCGCCACCGGGGATGGACAAGTCAAAAATGAGCAATGAACTCTCTCAGTGGAACTTTCTCGGGCGGACTTTTCGTTACAATTCTTTCCCCTCGACTTTTCGTTCGTTTTTACATACCTCGTCTCTCGCAGTCGTTCTTCTCAGTCGTTCTCTTTCGTTACTCGCAATTGCAATTACTTTGTTGTCACAATCTTCGATATAGGCTACGGTTGGATCAGGTGGGAGCGACTTCAAGCGAGTCGATCAGCTGTCCGACGACTTCTCGAGTCTTTCTGAGGACAGAGCTTGAACAGAAAAAAGATGAATATCGAATTTCTAAGAACAATACAAGAATGTACACTATATGAAGACTGTATGAAAGCTCCCCCACAAAAGAATCTACTCGTCTTGAAAAAAAAATGCAACAGCGAAAAAAAAAAAACTAGAAAAAAAAAAAAACTCTCTATTTAATTCCAAGCTCTCTTTGCCCAAGTTTCCAACAAAGTATTCGCAGTTAAATCCTCCATATACTTTTCTACGTCTTGAACTCCCCATTTCCTCCTATCCTTCTCAGGTGTATCTTGTTCCAACCAGTTGAGAGCTGAAATGATATCGATTTGAATGAAATCGAAAAAGACTACATCGACGAATTTCCCTTCCTCCTTCGATGATGGTAGGGCGGTTGAAACGAAGGTTGGTTGACGAGAGATTTTGTAAGGTGTGTGAAGTGTATCGTCACCCAGAGGATCTGGACCACAGGAATCGAGAGTAACGTAACCTTCCGAGAGAGGAGTCATTTTCCATTTACCTCCTCTTCTTCCTCCTTCCATGAATCGCGACGAGGATGATTCGGAAGCTTTGAGGAGTGATCGTCGACGTGCGTGTTCTAGATGGGCTGATTCAGCAGAAATGAGTTCGTCGGGGCTTAGTTGAAAATGATCCTCTTCACCATTGCCGAAAAGGAGAGATCGGGGAGCTGAAGAATTGGAAAAGAGTCGTTGGGATGGAAGTAAACCGTGCTCGCCTACCAAGTTGAGGTATGGAATGAGTTTAGAGGCGAGTCGAATAGGTACTGATGGGATGTAGAGAAAGTTGTTGGCTGTCGTTACACGAACGGGGAGTCAAGGTTTTTTCGAGCTTCGATGAAGAGACGGGAGGAAGGGTTAACTCACGGAAAGGAAGTAGAATCCATTGATCGTTTCTGGTGAATGGGCCTTCGAAGAGGTCGAATCTGACCGAACCAGTGTTCAAGATGGTGTAAGGTTTGAGAGGTCGATCATCTCGACGGATTAAAGTTGGCAAGATTTGAGTCGTGAGCAAGTTGAAAATAGAATGTTTCGAAGTAGCTGGGAAGCGGTGGAGGAAATAGTCTGTTGGTGAAACGAGAAGTGTGAGCACAGTCTTGGACATAAATCTCAACGACACTAGAGAGTGTACCTTGAGGAGAGTGACCGTAAAGATCGGTGAGATTGAAGCTCTTCGCAGTCTCAGCGAGTCCAGCAGTGATAGCTCGACCTTTCTCAGTGTCGAAATCCTCCATACCCGCATGATATGCGTACTAAGAGGAAGGAGAATCGTCAGCTTCAGGTTCGTTCTGCGATTTGAAGGTAGTGCCGACTCACAGAGTTTCGATTTTGATCGATATATCTTCGAGCGAAACGAGGTCGACTCGAATTCAATCCGCTCAAACCTAACAGACTGCATAGTCAGTATCGAGCTCGGGCAGACTGTCGAGAGAGTTGCGACACACTTGCGAAACCGATCGTTTCCATATATCGTCCAGCGGCCAAACTCATGCTGTACTTGTCTTCTTGGACGCAGTCTCGGATCTATCGAAGCTATAGCAGTTAGCGCATAGTCTGAGATACTGCGAGTGGCAACTAGCTTACGTGGTGATGACCTCCGAAAACAAGAACAGGAGTCGTAGGGTGAACAGCTCGAATCGCAGCGATAATAGTTCTCCATTCCGAATCAGGTTCGATACGTACCGACATGTGACCAGCTAAGATTGGGGTAAGAGCACATCGGTCAACGTGACCGTTTGACAGCATCAATTGAAGGAAGCGCTTACCGAAGAGGAAGAAATCTGGTCGATCTCGAATCGCATCCAAAAACCACTGCTCTTTCACCATCTTGCTCGGTTTCTGTACCGTGATCCCAGGAGCATGAGCTATTACTGCAACACCATCAGCCATTCAGGCGAAGCGAGAAAAATGAGAACGAGAGAAAGTGCACCTTTGAAATCGAACAAAGGACCAAACGCGGTGACTTTCTTGCCCATTTCTGTCTCAAACTTTCTCAATCGATTTCCTAAAAGTATTTCCTCCTTCTTCCCAGTCTTGCCGTTCTCTAGAGTGATGTTGACGTTCGAAACTACCCATTTCTCACCGAATTTCTCGCTCAAAACTTCTTTTGCGTATTTGGCGACGGGATATCGATAGAGTTCGTGATTCCCCGTTGTAACGAGGTCGTAGGGCATCTGAGTGAAGAACGAGAGAGCAGTGTAGCCTTTCGGATGTGGTAGAGGTTCTGCGTCGACGAGTCCGTTCCCGTCTACTCGATCTCCTGAATCGACCATCAGGAGGTCAACGCCTCTGCAAGAGATGTCTCCGGATCAGTTATCAGTTTTGAGGGAGAATGTGATCAAAGTGAGCCTACCGTCTGCGAGCTTCGTCCTTCAACCTTGAAACGAACGAGTAGAGGTCTGCGAAAAATTGATTGTCAGCTCGAGCGCAGAGAGGAGCAATTCAAAGTGCTCACCTCCCCAATCACCGCTGAAGTTTGGTTCATTCCGTTGGTGCCCGAGTAGCCAGCCATGACTACCGGGAGTTTGAAGGAGGTTCGAGGGTCAAGTGGGGGTCAGCTCTCCCTTCTCGTTGGAGAGCTCGGAAGAGACAGACTCACGTATCTGTGGTAGATATCACGTTCACCTCTCCCCATGGTAGTTCTCGGTAAGGCCAATCAGTTGGAGGAGAAGAGTCGGGTTGTTGATCAGTTTCGACTCGATTGTTGAGTGTTGAGGGACTCTTGAAAGGTATTTGTAGCGCTGCGCCTGAGGACGAATATAATGATATGATAGATAAGTAGAGAAGCAAGTGCATTGTCGTTCAGAGGGAAGGAAAGCTGGAGAAAGTGATTCGTTTCGATTTGAACCCTCTCACTCCTGACATCACCTCAAAGCAGCTGAAAAGCTTTCGCGAAGGTGCAGAGAGAGAAAGATCAACAGCTCGAAGAATATAGTAGAAATTCCCAGCAATAGGCCTCCGACACTCTGACCAACTTGATGTCGTCGACTCGAAGTCGACTCCAAGTTCTTCAACGTTTAAGTGTCTGCATCCTCCCGCGATACCAGCGCACTCACAAGTCCTACCTAGTCCCTCGATGAGCCGCCTTTCGTCATTGCATCTCTCGCTCGGGGCCCATGAAACGAAAAAGCTGACATTCTCGCTCGGATGATCCTTTTCTCGCACTCATCCCAGCTTGCTTTGAGCCTTGCAGCCTATGTAGCGTCAGTTCGTGGAGCAGAGCCACGAGCCCAGAAACCCATCGCTAGCATAGGATCATTCAGCTCGCGAAACAGCAAGAAAAGACCACAAACCGCTTGGACTTCATCGCTTAGCCGTCTTCCCTCAGCACCGCCAGCGCTCTCTCTCTCTCTTTCCGCGCTGCGAAGTGTCTTAGGGGGAAGGGTAAGGTGTCGAAAACGGCAAAGAGAGGAAAGCTGAACGAACCGACGATTTCCGATCGACCCTTGAGAGTGAGGAAGCGAGGATGTGCATTTCGGACGACGACTGACGTGAGGAGAAAAGATTTCGACGCACTAGACGATGTGGTAGATCTCAGTAGGCGGAAAGGAGAAGGAGAGAAGGGCTTTTTCACTCAACCAGCAGCGAGAGAGAAGATTGACGGGGGAAGAGCACATTCTGAGGCAAGAGAAGACGAATTTGCAGTCACATAAGTCAGCGTCGAAGGCATCCTTGAAATTGAGAACAAGATCGTAGCCGAGACGCAAACGAGAGAAACAGCATTGCGAAACGAAGAAAGCACAGACGATTTCTTCCCGCAAAACTTCCTCCCCAATTTCCAACTCTCTACATGCCGTCTCGCATTCTCATCTTGGATCTCCTCCTCACTCCATCGCTGCTTAAGCGCCCACCTCCATCGGCGTCGTCGAGAAAAGTCAGGTGAAAGGAAACGCGGGCAGTAAGAAAATTTTCTGAAGGCAGGAAAAAGATTAGGCGAAGAAAATTTTTATTGCTGAAAGGTGAATGAATGCGATCGAAAAACTGGGGAGTCAAAGTCGTGATTTCTCGGCTGGCGCTCTTTTCGTCTTTCCTTCCTACCCCTCACAGCTCACACTCTCTAGACCCCATCTTCATTCACCAGTAACCGTCAAGATGGCCTTCTAAATCAAGAGTAGAACTCCTCGTAAACAAGTAATAAGAATCGAAACAATCCTCAGTGAGTTTTCTTCTCCCCCCCCCCCGCGCTTATCGGCAGAAAAAAGGAGTCAATTTACTGACTTCTCCCGCTTCTCGCTCGCTCTACAAACAGTATAAAGCGCTCTACGACCCTCCAACAGTCGAAAACACAAACACCTTAACATGTCACCACCGAAATCTGAACTCGAACCCCAATCATCATCGTCCCGATTGACTCCCGCTTCATCGTGTCCCGCCCGACAACAACCGTCAACCTGCCCGTAGATACATCACTACCCAAGATCAGTATTACACCCCAGCAACAAAAGTATTCCAACATGCCTAAAACCATGAACCAATACACTCAACAGTTCCTCGCTGAGCAGCAGCCCTCGTCAAAGTTCGGTAAGTCAATTCTACACCTCTTGTCTTCGTCAAGAGCTGCTAGACTCATAAATCCCTCTGAAACTCCACAGACGAGGCTGCTGCCGATTTGACATCGTTCCTCGACTTCTCGTCGTTCGACCCTGCCGCATCCGCGAAAGGCCACGACTCGAACTCGAACAACCTCTCTGTCCTCGAGCCCTCCTCTGCGACTGGTTCGTTCGACAACAACTCGTTTGACTACTCTGTAGTTCGAAGCCCACTCCGACCTGTCGACGATGCACTCCTCGACTCTCCTCTCGGCCTCGAACTCTCTCCTGCCGACTCAATCTTCACCACCTCGAGCGTCTCGGGTAGTCCCTACGACCTCGAGATGTCTCTTGGCGACTTTGGAGACTCTTCCCCTCTCTTCGGTACTCTCCCTTACAACGACTCTCCCGCTGTCACCGGTTCCGATCTCGTTTTCCCTCCTTTCTCTCACCTCGCCGCTTCCTCTTCCTCGGCTGGCACTCCCGGTATGATCACCACGGCAGAGCTTCCCTCGCTCTTCGCCGCCCTCCCCCTCGTCGCAGCCCACGAGCTTGCCGACATCAAACCGATCATTCCTTCTTCTTCTTCTTCCTCTTCGACCTTCGCTCCCCCTCCTCCTCACCCTTCTCTCGCTCGTCACGAATCTACCGAATCGGTTCCCTTCTCTTTCGACGACTTCATCGGTGACGGAGCTGGTTCTGCTCCCGCTTCCGCCCTATCGGAGGAGGTTTCCGAGCAACAAACTAAGGAGGATCAAGTCAAGACGAGTCGTGCAGCTGCCGCCGCTGCCAAACGCAAGTCAGTCGCCGAGATCAAACGAGAAGCCGCTGCCAAGGTCGCCGAGAAAGAGTTCTCTCAAGACAAGCACCTCGGTTTCCGCAACACGAAGAAGAAGATGGTCGACTACGATGCTCCCACTCTCCCGAAGAACTACCTCACCGAGTCGGCTACCTCGAAGAAACGTGCTGGCTCTACCAAGGTCGCGCAATCGGTCGCGAAACGTTCGAGGACTTCGGCGTCTCCCGCTCTCCCCGCTACTCAACCTACCCCTCTCGACGCCGACCAACTCGACGAGGAACAACTCAGTCAAATCGAGTTGAAGAGGAGGCAGAACACTTTGGCGGCGAGGAAGAGTAGGATGAGGAAGGCAGAAACTTTTAAAATGTTGTCGGACGAGGTTGAAAAGTTGAAGCAGTTGAACGAGGCATTGATGGCAGAGAACCAAGCGCTCAAGGCCAAGTTAGGCGAGCAATAGATAGGTATCGGAAGTGATTGGTAGCAGTAGTAGCGGTCGCTGGCGGTTTCTCTCGAACTAGACTTTTTTTTTTCTCTTTCCTTTTCTTTCTATCACACATCTCGTCTATTAATTTCCCTTTCTTCGATTCTCTCTTCTTATTCCCTCTATTCTACTTTGTCTGCTTTTCATGGTTCCTCTCTTCAATTAGTGACTTTCTTGTGCAAATCTTTTTTGACTCGTCACTATCCGTCTGTTACTCTTCGCGCGAGCTTGGAGAGTTCCTCGTTCGAGCTGGCATTCGAGCATCGTCGCGCAACATGCTCGAGCAAGTTGTTGAGGGACGGATGGGAGAATGAACTCGAAAACGAAACCGAAAGTGCCCTTAAGGGAGAAGATTGTCATTCGTCAAAGCTGTCTGTATGGTTGAGAATTCGCGCGTGAGAGCTCTCTCGGAACGGAGCGCTTGATTATGTCAAGTTCACGGGAGAGCAAACGTTTGTGCGCTACAGTGCTGTCATCTGTGTCTCGACTTGAGAACTCTCGATAACTCCATGGTCGACGCTCGTAGGTATCAGGGTAGTTATATAGAGTTTCAAATGCTCATGGAAGGTATGTTTGGCCTCGGTCATCAGACTCGGTTGTAGAACCTGAGAGATCTCATCTTGACGAAGTAAGGGATCGGAAGAACCTGCAAAACCATTCGCAAAGGGATCAGTCAGATTTTTATGAAAAACGATATCGAAAGTAGGAAGGGTTGCTTACTCTGAATAAGCATGTTCGACATCGAAAAGCATTTGTCGAGATTGTTCTTCGGTAATCTCCTCGCTCGCTCTCATCTGATTCAACGTGATCAACCTGAATGACAAGAGCGCATTTCGAGCGCGATGATCAGCTTACACACTCCTTCGAGGCCTGAAGGGAGACAAAAGTAACTCTCAAATAAATTGAGGAAAAGAATTGAGCTCACCAGTGTAAAATCTTTGGTCTTCCTTCCCATTCACTACTGGCTTTGAATCGTGTATAGCCACTCATCAAATCTGTCAACAAAGGATGCAGTTGATCTTTTGCCCTCAGTTTGAGCTTCAAAGCGTCCATGAACGTGATAAAGTTCTGACAATCGCACAAAATCAAAAAATCGAGAAAATCAGTACAATTTTCCGTCGCACCAAATCGAGAGAGAGAGAGAGAGTCGGGATAAGCTCCTCACCTGTGTTGTCTCTGCGACCCATTTCGAATGTTCTCCGTTTCCACCTGGGCCACCTCCTCCGGCTCCATCTTCTCCAGCGCTGTGTTCGATCGTAGCTGGTACTCCTATCTTGAGTCGATGTGCTGCTGCTGTACAATCCATCTGGGAGGAGGGACGGATCAATAACTATCTATACTGCGTGCCGAATGCGAGGGATCGACTCACTCTATACTCTTGCATGAAAGCTTCGAGAGAAGGAACTGAATCTCCGACTAGTTTCATGATCGATTTGAACTGTGTCAACAGCCTCGAACACGCAGGAGCATACCTGAGAAGGGTAAGAGCAATACAATTTCAGTCCGGGTAGTTGTAAAGTTGGAGTAGGTCGTCGAGCGAGACATGAAAAGGAGGAGGGAGAAAGAGGAAATGAAAAGCTTACTGAGTTGCATCTATTGAATCCCTCACGTAAGCTCTCTCTAGGTAGTCGAGAGATACTATCAGTCCATACAGCGTCGCCAGCTCGTCTAGTCGTTCACGGTCTGCGTTGGTCGTTGAAAGTTTTACTTCCGAGTCGAGGTTAAAAGTCGTAGCCATCAATTCCTCCTTCTCTAGTTCTATGATTGCGAGACACGGGTTTAGGTCAGCTACGTTCTCTGCCTGCGCATGACCGTCTGGAACCCCAGGAGGGGGACAGCAGGGTGAACAAGGGCTCCCCACCGACAGATCCGAAGCGTTCTTCTTTTCTTGCCTTGCCCTTCCAAAGAGGCAAGAGAAATAGACTGATCTACTCACTGTTCAAATGAGGCAGAAAGGTTAGATGGCTAACGAGGGAGTTGGAGAGAGATGATGAGGTTTGATCGGAAGAATGTTTAGCTGGTTCGTTCAAGTCTACCGTTCCGTTTGCTGATACTTGATCTTCGGTATAGCTTGTAATTGAGTATGACTCGAGCAAGTGGCGTAAAGAGAAGGACAAAGCGAGAGTAAACCGTCATCAAACTCGCTCGGATCTCTCAACTCGTAACCTTTCACTTCGATACCTCCAAACAACCTCTTTTTACGCTCGAACTCTTCAAGGAACCAGTACCAGCAGGCTAGAAGGATTCGGTGGTCAATCTACGCGTCGAGGAATCATCAAACACACTCTGAGAAAGTTTGGAGATCTCACCCTCACAAGGACAGTAAAGAACGTAGAAGGGCAAGTCACGACTAGACTATAATACAGGAAGATGCTAAAGTCTGACCAGCTTTCTCCTTACAGGTTTCACCCGTCGAGAATGGCATCGTTTATCGGTAGTTTCTTCCGATTTATCGCTCATGTCTCCTCGTTCGCCCAGATCCTCCTCTACCTCCCTCTAGCACTCGACATTGCAGGCAAACAATGTATGCTCGCCTTGTCCCTCCTCTTGACCTGGTCCTTTGGGTTCTCTGCGACACTTCACCTCTGCGTTCGCAACACTCGACTGAAACCACTCTCGACCACTCTCTCCCTCTTGCAACCCTTCATCGTACCCGCACTCTTACTACTCACTCTCAACCTCTACTCGAACGACTCGAACCCTTCACTCCCTACCCCGACTCCTCACGCACTTCGAGATAAAATCTTACATCCTCATCTGCACGCTACTCCTTCTCCGACTCCTACACCTTCTCCACAACTTCTCTCGTCCCCTTTCCTCCTCTCACTCCTCGAGACCGCCCCTCATTACTGGTCGACGATTCTCCGTACCCTCTCCCCGATCTTCGTGATCCTAGAAGGACTTTGTACCCTCCTCTGTATCCAGCGAGTGTCGAGGTTCACTCTCTCGAGGATCGAAACCAGTAGGAACTCTGATTTCATGAGGTTAGGAGTACTAGTTTTGAGTTCGGTAGTTTACGTTGGAAATTTCTGGTTCTTATTCGAGGTAAAAAAAGAATCTCGTCTTTCTTCCGGACCCTCCTCCTCGTTTGAATCACGACTGACGCTTTGACGAAATCACAGTCGTATGGAAGTGTGCCGGATACTATTTCAGCAACTTTGATCGGAGTAGCAGTGACTGCCATCTTGTTCTTGAGTGGAATTTCGTTCAGTATACAAAAAGGGAACGTCGTCGAAACCTCCCTCATGCTTGCGTAAGTTACACCCCATGTTCCGTCTCTATCTTGTTCGAATCATGTAAGCTGACGAATTCCGATCAATCGTTTTTTTCGAGGCGAAATCAGATACGCCGTTTTTCAAATTTTCCACCTTTCTGCGAGACCTCAGATGTACTCTGGTGGGATCCTCAAGCATGTACTGAAAGCTTCTGGCACGAATGGTCATCCTCCTCTGCCTCCCGTTGTGTTACAGTCGTGAGTTACTTCTCCCTCTCTCTCTGTGTCCGATTCTTGTTCGAAAAGCAACAGACACTGACTCGATCATTGAGTCGGCTTCTCCGACAGACTCGACGCTCTCTCGAGCGCGGTGAGCCAAACTTTTGGAGCTGGAGTAGAATTCGTTCAAGCCGCGTGAGCAGAACATCTCCCTTCTCCTGAATCCTTTATTCCGACTAACCCTTGATCTATGCGAGATTTTTTTTTTTTTTCGGCAGTTCCTCCGCGATTCCAATCCACGTACTCGTCGGTCTCTTTTACCGAGTAGCAGTACTCTACGCCGCAACTAGGATAGTTCTAACTCTCAAACGAGACAAAGGAGGGTACGGACAAGATCAGAAAGCTCTGAGGGAAGAAGAACCTGCTGCTAGAGTCATGACTATTATTCTGACTTATAGTAGAGCTGGATTGATCGCTGTTTGTGAGTCTCTCTCTTTTCTTCGTGTGAGAAGTATTCCCTCGAAAATTCTTTGAAATTGAAACTGACCTTTTTTTCACCCAATCGTAACTACTTTTGTTTATAGATACCCATCTATTGTTGGAACAACATCAATCCTATTGGGCTTGGGTGAACATCTTCACGACGATAGTTCTATGGGGGATCGAATTGAGAATTGGGAACGAAGGTTCAGAGAACGGAGTGGTTGAAGTTGGAACAGCGGGAGACGAACATGCAGGAGGAGAAGCTATTGGGAATGGGAAAGTCGGAGGAGTAGCGAGATGGAAAGCAGAGTGATTGCGAGGCATAAGGATTTCATAAAAAGGTGAAAAAGCCTGGGGAGAACGAAAAAAAGAGAGAAGAAGAAGTTCAGCTGTTCGGTTCCTGTTTTTTTGGTTGTATATACCCTTTGATGATACTCTGTACTTTGGAATATGGTGGATACACGCAGAGCTTTGTACAACTCGAATTTCATATCCCTAGCACGTGCGAGAAAAGTCATTGTTCGCGTTTCGAGATTTTGCGCGTCTTGTTCTCTGTACATCAACTCCGGTCGCCAACACGAAGGCTGTCGAAGAAATGCCACCTCGCAAGAAGACCAAACTAACCAAGGTAGTCGAGTCCCCCGCCGGCTCTCCTCAACCTGAAGAAGATGGAGATGAAGTAGAGCGGGAAGAGAGGTATCAATTCCCTACCGTCAGACCTGGGCAAGCCCTCGTAGACTCGTATACGTTCCACTCAGACTCTATTGCGACTAGTTCGAGCGCGACTGAAGAGGAGGAGAAAGCTGGGAAGGAAGGAGAAGAATGGATGTTGGGAGTTGATGAAGCTGGTCGTGGTCCTGCATTAGGTGGGTTCTGCTCATACACGTTAGTGTGAACATAACCTTCGCTGACTCTAGAGCTCGCGTCCGTCCGGGAAATAGGTCCTCAAGTTTATGGAATCGCTTACTGCAAAGTTTCCTACACTGAAGAATTGAGCGGTCTCGGCTTCTTCGGTGAGTACAAGCTTCTCTGTTTCCCACTTTTGGAGACATCCTCGAGCGGTGAGAGCTTGAAGAAGCTGACGACGGTGATCCGACGAGACAGACTCGAAAACTTTGACGGATCCGATCCGAGAAGAGTTGTTCAAATCCATCATCGAGCATGAGAAAGATGTCAAGTACTCTGTAACAGTCATGAGTCCGAACGATATCTCGATGGGTATGCTGAGGAGGATACCGTACAACTTGTTGGTGTTACTTTTCTCGCGATGCGAAATTCGTTTTGATTTTCCTTTTCCCCAAGACAACGCTGACCAGCTTGTTTCTTCGATGTTGTCGCTTTGCAGGAACGCACAGAGTCACGACTGTACAATCAATTTGATCAGAGAAGTCGTCGAGAAGGGATACAACATCAAACAGGTGATTTTGACTCCTTCCGGGTTTCTCGTTTTCCAAACCGGGCTTACCCTTCTCTTCCTTCGTGATCTCCAGTGTTTTGTCGATACTGTTGGACCGGCAGCAGACTACCAAGCGAAACTATCAGGCTTGTTCCCGACAATCTCATTCACCGTTTGTTCGAAAGCAGACGCTTTGTTCCCGATCGTCTCGGCAGCTTCAATCGTTGCCAAGATCACGCGGGATAGGATTCTAGAAGATTGGACTTTCCTGGAGAGGAAAGCAGCCAAAGCAGTGACAGACGAGGAGAAAGAAGCTGAGGAAGAGGATGAAAGAAGGTTGTTCGGTAGTGGATACCCGAGTGGTGAGCTTCTTCCCCTCTTCTTGCAACACGAAGTGATACGTATTGCAGGAAGAAGACTGACGTCGCCTTGTCGTGCTAGATCCCAAAACTGTCGCTTGGCTCGAATCGAATTTCCACCCCTTGTTCGGTTTCCCAAATGTCGCTCGATTCTCTTGGGCACCGGTCAAGAACGCCTTGATCAAGAAAGGTGTCCAGTCGAAATGGTACGCGCTTGTCTCCCATCTCGCTATTGATCACGGTTGAGCTAAACGCAGATTCACTTTTCTGCTGTTCTTTTGATAGGTCTGATGAACCGGCTGGTATTCAGAAATATTTCTCGCCGGACGAGAATGTATCTGATCGACCTGCATTGTGGAAGGATCTGAACCTGGTCTCGGTCGGAGAGTTCTGATACGAAAGCGACGTTTGGCGTCTTTCTTCCTTTTCGAGAATTTGTTGTAAAAATAATTTGTCTCCTCGTCGACTTCAGAAATCGGCACAGATGGAGAGGAGAATGCGCTGATTGCAGAACGACGAAGTTTTCTAGAGTCTAGATTTGCTAACAACAGGATCGACAGAGAGAGAAAGGTATCAAACTAAAAAAAGGGGGAGATATTGTAATTGAGCGCGAGAGATAGATGAATCAGACGGTCTCAAAGAACGACATGAGTACTGAGCGATCGTCTCGCAGAGAGTATAGCCAGAAACGATCGATACGAGGGTTGGAACGGTTACGCTTGTTTTGAATCGCTTGACGAATATTGACGTAGTACTCTCTCTTGCCTTGAGGAGCGGTATGTAGGACTTGCTTGAATGCGTCGTCGCTAAGGTAGAAAGTACATGAGTTCGACTTCAAAGAGAAGAAGAAATGTACTCACCTTGTAACCCAAACTGGGGAATTCGCGAGTCGTTCGAAAGCAGGTCCGTCGATATCGATCGCGACTACAGGAAGAGCGATGGTCTGATCAGCAAGTCGATGGAGTATGGAATGGGCAACTTCACTCACAAACGGGAGCAGCAGCAGCAGCTTTGGTAGCTTGTTCGAGATTCTTCTGAGCTCGATGAGCGATCATCGACCTCTTGTTGTGACGACCTTTCTGCCTCACGTCTTCGTCGGGAAGTATAGGGAAGAAATCTTGGTTCGACTTAGGAGGTTCGGGTAGAGCGTTGGTAGTCTCAGTTGTCGAGTCGCCGAATCCACCTCCGACGGCTTCGTCGACCGCAGATTGTTCTCGCATTGATTGAATGAGCCAAGTATCAAGTTCAGCTCGAGGGACTGTCATGAATCGATACAATATGTCAGCGAACGAGGGGAATGAGGGATTTAGGAGAAACTCACCTTCAACTTCGTAACCTCGCAAAACTGATTTAACTTTGATCGATTTCTCTGCAGCATCGTCGCCCGGGAGACGACCAGCTGCGCCAGGTTTGACGATAACGAGCCAGAGAATGCCTTCTCGACGAGCCGCAACCATCAGTTGTTCAGGAGCTACATTGAAGACGTTCGTATCGTACATCTGTGAGAGAGTAAAAGATTGAGCTCGACTCTCTTCGCTCTGGAGGTGGAGCAGGCGTACCAGATCTGCTTTGATACCAGCTACCCATAGCTCTTTCACGATCTCAAGTCGAAGATCGATCAGACCGGGAACGAAAGAGACAACGTAAACATCGGCTCGACGAATTGCGAAAGGACCGAAAGACTCTTTCGGATTGCGCTTGAGAGATACTTGATGAGCATCTGCAGCAGCGGCCGAGAGCTTGGCGACCGAGAGACTGAATCCGACGACATGGGGACAACGGCCAGAGAAACGAACTTCGGGAGCAGCGAGTCGAGAAACGACCTCATCAAACCTAGTCGAATTGGGGTTGATCAGTCACTGCCGAATACAAGATATAAAGAGGCAGCTCACCTTCCGCCGGCAGCAATGACATCTCGAGTCTTGCCTCGAAGAATGTGAGACTCGAAAATTGAACCGTCTTTGTGGAAATCGTAATTTGATGCGAGGAGCGGTGACACCTTGATGTTCTTGATACCTAACTGGTGACAGAGAGTTATAATATCTGACAGCTCATCGAAGCCTTCTTTTGCTACGTGCTTGAGTCGAGAAGCGGAAGAAAGCACGAGGGAACGAACTTTCGCGAGATCGCCTGCAAAAGAAAAATTCGAAGAGTCAGTTTTACAGGGATACAACGATGAAGTCCTCAATGAGAGAGACTTACCGGATACATCGACAGACCGGAGCGTATCACACATCGATTTCGTCACTCCGGGTAGTTTGAGCAATTCAGTCGAAGTTTTCGTCCAGGTACGTTGAGATCGACTGTGCTGAACGAGAAGTTCTGCCACGGGGATCCTCTGCTTCGATGGGAAGATATCGAGGAGAGCGTCGAGAATCTTGCTGTGATTGAGAACGTGCCAAGTTTGACCAGAGAAGGGGAAAGCAGCGAGAATCTCCTCGAGGACGAATATGCACTCGGCCTCCATAGCTGGCATCGCTACATCAGACACGATGTCGAAGGCAGCGTTGAGAATCGCTCGGGGTTGACCTCCGGCAGATGAAGTTCGATATACTGGAGCGATAGTCCAGCGTTTGAGACGAATAAAGGTCGAATCTCGAGCGACCATTCGACCTGCACGAGTAAACGTAGAACTTGTTTAGCGGGAGGATCTCGCTCACAGCCGATGGTGGAACTAGCCTTACAGAAGGTAATGTTGAGATGGAAAGGCAAACAAACGATAGTGCCATCCGAATCGAGAAGTCGAACTGGTTTCCGAGAAGCGTAAACTTGAGATGTTGGCATGAGAAGCGGACTGTCCATGCGGATCGCTCCTTTCTGTCGGAAGATGTGACTGAGCTTGTCGTGAACGAGCTGAAGGTAAGGATCGTTGTCGACTTTTGCCTACCGAAACGAACATTGTTAGCGTTTGATTTGCGAAATAGCAGGGGAAGGACTATTCAAGCTCACTCCTTCGCCATCGTAGAAGTCGTAAGAAAAGTCTTTGCGAAGTCGATCTTCGTCGGATTGATTGAAGAGAGCGGTAATGAGCGATTGCGCATGAGTTGTTCCAGAATGAGCTTCAAGAAGAACAGCGTCAACACGACCAGCTCGAGGAGAAAGCTCGGAGTCGCGACTCACAAAGTAGACGAATTGTTTCTTGAATCGAATCGTCTCCGACGCGAGGCGGTAAAAGGTCCGAAGCGAGCAGATCCTTTGGCGAAGGTCGAAGCTCTGGATCATGCGTCAAACAAGCTTGAACAATCTTGGTGTGTCGAGCCAGTTTCACTGGATCCCACGTAGCAGGGAACTTGATCTCGGGTCGACGAAGGTCGTGCAGAACCTATCGAAGCGCGATGAGTTAGCGAGAGGCAAGGTTGAAGAGCTAATAGGAAGCGAGTTACCTGTATTCGCTCCATTCCCGTCGAAAATTTGTGCCACATCTCAAAGAATACGATGCCGAGAGAGTACACTGTCAAATTCGAAGAGAATACAAGGTCAGACTCTCTAGGAATGGTTCAAGCGAGAGGAGTGAGAAGAACTGACTATCGATCTTGTTTGAAGGAGCTCGTTTCACTCCCCGATCTTGTCGACTCGGCATCAAGGTCTCAGGTGCTATGTAGAGTGACGTCCCAACACCTGAAGAAGGATCAGGCGCGTCAAGCTGGAGTCCGAAAAGGTAATAAAGGAGAAGCGCTCACCTGAAGTGAGATCGCTCTCGTCTTGTGAGGTCTCGACGCTGAGAAGACCATCAGATTGGTCTCCGCCTCCCTGATTGACCGCTAATCCGAAATCTCCGATTCTTACGTCTCCTTTGACGTCGATGAAAATGTTTGAAGGTTTGAGATCTCGATGAATAATGCTAAGAAATGAGTAACAAGTTCAGCTTTCTGGAGTCGTTCAAAGCGAGCAGAACGAGAAGCTTACTTGAGAGAAGTGAAATGCAACATGGCAGATAGGATTTGAAACTGGCGGAGCAAGCAAAGTCAATTTCGAACGATGAGGAATATCGCCAGAAGTCGAACTCACGAGCAATCTCCAGGAGTCAACTTCGGTGATACCGTCTTCAATAGCTTCTCGAAGAGTCAGTTTCTCGACGTACTCCATCTGATACCGGGAAAGGGATTCAGCTCGAACGGTGCGAATGCGAGGAGATGTTACGAAAATGAAGCTTACTTGGATGTACAGAGTTCGTCTCTGCTTGGGTGGTGTAGGTGCTACAACAGGTTGATTGGGAGTGGAGGCTCTGGTCGTCTTCTTCGATGGGACAGCCGAATTCGTACCGTCTGAAGAATTCGGTCGAGAAGGGTCGTCTTCGTTTCCAAAATGAATACTCGGGTAAGACATACTTCTAGACTGAGCGTGACCGACGGAGAGAAAGTCGATGTCGTCCAGATCGTCTCCAAAGTCCATGTCGAGGTCGGCACCGGGAGAAGAATCTTCGTCGAAATCAACGACGCTGTCGGAAGAATCGGAGTCTGATTCTTGTTCTGTGCTAGACTCGGATTCTGAACCTTGAGTGCCAGAGTCTTGCGTGCCGGAATCCGTAGTGGCAGCTTCACTCGTGAAACCAGTTCCGGTTCCAGTTCCCGATTCGCTCGCTCCTTCGATTCCAGAGAAGGAATTGAACGTTTCGTCAACTTCAGTCCAAGAAGTATGGTAGCGGACGATATTCGGATGATTCATGCGAGACCTGCGAGTGTGTATGATCAGCGTGGAAGCCCTGGTCTCTTGGTCTAGGAAAACTCACCAAATCGTTACCTCCCGAAGAATCTTTATCTCACTCGCGCGATCGTCAGGGAGTCGAATCTTCTTCACTGCGTACAGATGTCCATCGAGTCGATTCCTAGCTTTTACGACCTGTCCGCCTCCACCGCGACCGAGGAACTCGAGCTCTTCGAATTCGCTTCGATATCGAGAACCGGAAACTTTTGGCTGCCAGAAGAATCCGCTCGGTCCGTCCACACTCCGAGAGAGAGGTTGATCCGGTGGACGCGTCGGGTACTTGTCGGGATGAGGTGGAGGAGAGAGAACTGGTGAAGCGAGACCTTCTGCGTGGGGAGTTTTCGCAGGGTGCCAGGCGTTGAGAGGATTCGGAGGAGTAGTGGATAGCTGAAGAGGGTGAAGGGTCGTGCTACTGTTACTGTTCTCTGCTAGTTGAGCCGAGAGACGAGAAGCGTGCGGGCGTTTCTTTGGTTCTGCTAGGAGGAGGTCGACGAGGATCTTGCGAATGATTGGAGGGTAATTTCGAGGAATTGACCGAACGAGCTCGGCAGGAGAAGGGTATCGATGAACGACGTCGAGACCGAAGACCATTTGGGCGAAGACGAGTCCGAGATCGTACATATCGCGAGCTCTGTCGTAATCGAATGGAGCGGCGATAGCTTCAGGGCACGTCCTGATAGTCTCGAATGAAGAAAATTAGTAGTGGTTCAGTGAGAAGCTCGACGATGGTCATGGGACTCACCATGAGTCTGGAGGTTCTTCATCCGAAGGTTGTACCAGCCAAGGTTCAGCTTTGTTCAAGTCAATCAATCTTCGGTACCATCCAGCTCCTCCCAATTTGACTCCTCCCGATCCTCCTTCCATAGTATCCTTCGCTCTAGCTTTCTCGCTCGTGATGAAAACCACTTTGGGTCGAATCGCTCGATGGACGACGTGATTCGAATGGAGGCACTCGACAGCTGAAACTAGGTGCGAGAAGTATCCGATTGCTCTATCGATACGAAGTTCGCCGACTGCTGAAAGGAGGTCTTCGAGAGATTGAGTGTGAGAAGAGAGGTTGAGAGAGGAGAGAACGATGAGTGACCAGCCTTCGCCTGATCGGTTCAGAGGTTTCATGTGAGGGTTCGAGGGGAAGAATCCGGGAGTGTGAGGGACGAGTCGGTAACCTAGAGGGGTGAGAACATTTGGGTGTCGAATAGCGTTCGTTCGTTCGAGATCGACTTCGAGCTTTCCGACTTTGCGTCGACCTTGAGAAGTTAGGAAGTAGGGAGCGAGAAGTTGGTAGACATAGGCAGTTGCAGGTCGAGGTGGTTGATTCGCGAGAGAGAATTCAGCACTGACAGTCAAACTGAGCCAATCTGTGATCGACGACAGCTAGAGTCAACAAGAGCAAGCATACGCTGACGAAAGATTCGGACTCACCTCCATCTGCCATCAAACCGAACTTGACTGTGGCTTCCACCTTCGGTCCATCTGTTGCTTGTCTGACTTTGATGCTGCATTTCCTCTCTCCTCCAGGTTCCAGTTCGAGTGCGACACTCGCAGCATGGTCGAGTTCCCTCTCCCTCCTCTCTCGCTCTATTCGTAGTTCTTCTTTCTTTCTGACATCTTCCGAGATCAGTTGAGATAGACGGGCTGCTTCTTCCGCTTCCTGCTGTTCTTGTTGTTCTTTCGCTTTCAGTTTCGCTTCTTGTGCAGCCTATTGAGCCTCCTCCAACGTCAGCTCCTAAATCCTCTGATAGTTACAGTAGTGATATCTCACCTTGGCTTGTTCCTCCTCTCGTTTCCTTCGCTGATCTTGGAAACTAGCTTGTTTTCCCCGAGCAGAATCCAAATGTCGATCTGTAATAAAGGTAGCTGCTTTCGTACAGAGCTCGTAGATCATTTCCATTCCTACGAGTGATGTCGCGCTCTGGTTGAGAGTCGTAGACTAGAGCGAATATACGGAGAAAGTCAGTAATATGAGCCGGAACGAGTTTCTCTGAATCGAAAAAAACTCACGAGTTCCGACAGATGCATCGACGCTAGACCTTGTGAGTCTTCGAGAGTCATAGTGGGTGGTACTTTGGGATACTTCTGCGGTAACCTACCATGAGAGTTGAGAATCAGCTCTCCGAGGATTTGAACAGAGAAAACAAAGTACGAAATTGACTCACTTGAAGCGTACCCATACTTTCACTTTATCTTTCAAATCTTCTTCGACAGGTCTGACACAGATCCTGAACTCGTGTACTGCTGTTACTGCCTACGAGTTCCAACAAACCGAGCCCCACTTGAATGTCAGCTCGAGTTGAGCTCTTTGACGGCCTAGAATCCCGCTTACCTTCCATGCAGTCTTACTCGCAACTTTCTCGAAATCATCCATGAAGATAGCTATACAACAGATGGAGACACGAGTGAGGAGAAGGTCAACGAACAAAAAGCACTTGCCCTCGACAGTGCAGCTTGAGAGACTCACATTGCAGTACCTCTAGTTCTCCATCTTGTAGTTCAGAGAAGTCTTCCATCTTGCTTGATCGTTGTCGTCAATCTTTGAGTGTTGCGAGGAGGAGAAGTTCAGTTTGAATGATGAAGTCGAAGCTATCGAGGAAGTCAGTGCATTCGCACCTCTAGAGCGAGATTAGTGATCGAGATAGAGCTTGGTAGGTATCTGCGAAGGTTCCTGAGTGAATGTTTGGTGATGGCGAAGATAGAAGAGTGCAGCGGCCGCAATTCGAAAAGCTGAGAGATTAGCGCTTCGCAACTCTCCTCTGCTTACATTGGACCATCTCAGCGCCTGATGCTACGTTCTCGAGTATTCTGCTCGCTCCATGGGAAAGTGAACTTTAAAACGGAGACTCCTTCAGTTTCTCGACAGCTTCGCAACGAAAATCACTCCAATGATAAACGAGCTATTTACAAGTATCTGTCTAAGCTAGATACCATGTACAGTCTACGGTGAGTATATAAAAATGTAGGGAGAGGAGAGTCAGAATCTAATAGAATACAAATAAGAAGATGCGAGAAAATCATAACAAAAAACAGGTTCGTCTAAGTCTAGCTATGCACAATGCGAAAAGTCTAAGCCGATATGTAAGATATACAAGGGATATGAAATGTACTAGTATCTTAAGCCGAGGCCGTACCAGTGACCGTGGCTAACCGCACCGAATTCCATTTTGATCCCTTTTTCCTGTAAATCCGAGATCAGTTCGAGTCCACCTCTCTGAGCTTTCAAGCTAGCTTGACTGATTCCCGACCACCTGATGAGCTTGATATGGTCGAGTATTCCAGACTGCGTCAGGAGGCTATCGTATAAAAGGTCGTTGTGGAAAACGTAAGTTTTGCAGATTGTAAGGGTTTCGACGGTTGGACAGAGGGAGGAGAAGAGAGAAGGTGATGCTTCCCAGCAGGTGAACGACTTGAGTGAGGTACAACCGGTGAGGAAGATGAGTAGCGCAGGAGAGGCGCGGTCTGAAGAACCATGGATCTCGATTTGGCGAAGTCGGGACGAGATGGGAGAAAGAGCGCTGTAGAAGCGAGAAGCGGAAGACTGAGATCCGTAGACGTCGAGATCGAGAGATGCGATGGATGATAAAGACGACGTTACGAGAGCATCGAGGAGAGCTGTAGGGTAAGAGTCGTAGGTGCCTTTGAACGAGAGGGAGGTCAAGTGGAAAGGGAAAGCGAAGGAGCTGGAGTGATGAATGGGTTCAGAGAAAGGTGCCGTGAGTCGTAGAGAGTGTAGACCTTTGTTGCAGTCGAAAGAGTCAGACAAAATGACGGAACTGGTCGAAGAGGTGAGACTTTGTTTTCCACGACTTACCTGCGAGTGACGAAGCTTCGAGGACTTCAATCTCGAACTTGCTCTTGCCCGTCGCGCCCTCTTGTGCGACGAGAGCGAGCTCCCTGAGCCCAATGACTCCCTCGAGTACTTCCCAGCAGTCTTCAGTGTCCAGCGAAATCGGAAGCGAAAGTTTCTTTGCGTAACATCTCCTTCCTTCGACTTGCAAGAATGACTTTGCGACTTTCCTCGACGGTAGCGACAGTTCAGAATGCAGGAGGTATTGAGAAGGAGTCCTCCATGTTGGATGAACGAGTGAAGCGGATCTTAGAGTTTTGTTTGAGGAGGTTGCGAGGATGTCGAGAAGTACCTCGGGAGGGACGCGAGTTGCTGGGGCCTTGTTCTTCTTGCCAATACTCATTCCGAGATGAATCGAAGGGTGAAGATTATTGAGTCGTCGGCGAAGTAGATAAGGCTGAGAACCGAGGATAAGAGGGTAGCGTCCTGCTCTGTTTGGAGAGGCGGGAAGGGAAGATCTAGCTGCCGGAGTCGATCTAGGTGGTCGGCCTGGTCTGGCGAGGGGGTGTGGTAGCTGGAAAGAGATCAAGGAGAGGGAGAAGATTCAAGAGTGAGATGAAAAAAAAAACTTTGAAGACAATATTCCGAGTAAATGTATGCGACGACCTTTTTGATGATGCGAGGCAGTTCACCAGTCTCGACGTGTCGTCCTAGCACTTTTCCCACCAGAACCGCAAAGATCTATTGAATGGAAAGATAGAGCGACATCTCGCAATCGGTCCAAGCCCTCCATCCTCCTCGTCCCTCCCTTTCTCCTCCCCCCTCTCATTCTCCTCCGATGACGGCTCCACAGCTCTCCCAACCCTCCTTCAATCGGCAAAGCTCACGAACACCTCTCATCGGTCCAGCGAAGCTTCCAAGTCCACCAGCAAATGATTCAGCTTTGCCTCCGGAGCAACCCTCGATTTCGCCTCCTCCTCGAGAACTAGAGCGCGTCAAGTCTTATGAATCCGACGGAAGTAGCAGTGACGATTCAGAATCTTCGAGATCGAACGGTACAAGTAGAGCACGAGGAGCAGAAGGTATAGGAGGCACTGAAAATGGTTTGAGTCCTCTCGACCAAGCTCTCGAGGAAATCGGAATGGGACGATACCAGCTTCAACTACTAGTACTGTGCGGTCTGGGGTGGATGGCCGATAACCTTTGGCTCGTCAGCATTGGTCTCATCTTACCGAGGGTTCAAAGGGAATTCGAAATCTCGGATCGTTGGATTGGATTGCTGAGCACGTCCATCTTTGCTGGTATGATGCTCGGAGCCTGGGCATGGGGGAGTTACTCTGACGCTCGAGGACGACTACCCGCTTTCAACCTCACTCTGTTCTTCACTGCGATCTTCGGACTCGTTTCAGCCTTTTCGCCGAATTTCCCTACTTTGTGCTTGTCGCTTTTCTGCTTGGGGACTGGAGTTGGAGGCTCGATGCCTACGGACGGTACTCTGTCAGTCATCCTTCACACACGATGGAGTTGGAATCAAAGACTCACACTGCTTCGTTCGTTCGCAGATTTCTGGAGAATATCCCGAAAACAAGTCATTATCTCCTCACGGCCCTCTCCGTTTTGTGAGCTTTTCATTCATAGACTCTAGCTCATTCTCATCAAGCTGATGCTCGAATGCGTGACGGATGAATAGCTTCTCGCTCGGCGCAATCGTCACCTCCATCCTGAGCATGCTTATTTTTCCTCGGTTCACCTGCAATTCTTCTCCTGACGCTACGGAATCACCATGCGATCCGAGGAGCGAGAATCGAGGTTGGAGAGTGCTTCTAGGATGTCTTGGAATCATCGTAATTTTCGCTTCTCTCTATTTTCTTTGTGCTCCGTTCGAGTTTTGCTGACATCTTTTCCTTCTCGACATTCGGTTACCACAGAGCGCCGCCATGTTTCTCGCTCGAGTTCTCTTCTTCAAGCTTCACGAAAGTCCCAAATTCCTCGTCGCCTCAAAACGTGCTTCCGCTGCAGTCGTTTCCCTCCAAAAGATCTCAAGGTTTAATGGGACCAATTCAGCTTGGGCGTTGGACGACGTGGTCGACGATGTCTCGAGTAGGCGAGTGCAAGACGCCGAGGAGGATGGAAGAGGCTCGGGACCGGACGATCAGAATTCGTTCTCTCTTTCTCGTTCTCCCTCTATCAACTCCATCGCCTTTTCGCAAGCTCCTCTACTCGACGGAAACAGCGATCCCGAAGCTTCCGATATCTCCTCGTACGCTCCTTCAGATTTCGCGTCAAGGCCGCAATCTCGACCAGAATGGATCAATCGACTGCCACGGTCTTGGAGGAGCGCAGCGACGGATTACTCGGCGAGAGTGCACAATCTACTCGAAGGGAAATGGAGAGCAGTCACTCTTTTGATTTGGGCGATCTGGACGTTGGCCAGCGCGGGCTACACTGTGAGCCGAGCGTCGTTTCTCCTTTCAACCTTTGAACAACATCTCATTGGAGCTGATCTTTGCAATTCTCGTCAGATGTTCAACGTATTCCTTCCAAAATTTCTAGAACAAAAGCTGAATGAGGGAAGAGGAGGTTCGAAAGGGGAAATCAACGATTCTCTGAAAGATTGTGAGTGCTCTTCTTCGTAGCTGAAGAGCCTTGGCACTGACCCGAAGCGTTTGTCAGATGTCCTCTACACAATTTCTGGACTACCGGGCTCGGTCGTCGGCGCCTACCTCGTCGAGACCTCTCTCGGAAGAACGCTCACTCTCGCCTACTCGACTCTTGCGACTTCCCTCGGCACTTTCATTTTCGTTTTCGTTAATGGTCAGACTGCGGTAATCCTTTCCAGTATGTTGGTGAGCTTCGCTGCTACTCTGATGTGTAAGTCTTTGCTGCTTTCAATAGCTTTCGAACATTCTGAATGCTGATCTTCGAAGTTCTGTCTCTCATTCATTCAGATGCTGTCATCTACTCTCTCACGCCCGAGATCTTTCCTACAGCGCTTCGGTCCGTTCTATCTTCTCTCAGTGTCTAGGCAAACGATGAGCTGACGTTTGACTTTTCTCGTAGCGGCACGGCTGGAGGAATCGCCTCAGCCCTCTCTCGACTCGCTGGAATCGTCGCCCCTCTCCTCACCGGCGCTCTTCTGGCTGTCGACATCTCTCTACCACTATTTCTCAGTGCTGTGTGCTTCTTCGCGACCGCAGCTTGTGCTTGGAGCTTGAGAGGCGTAGAGGAAGAATTGAAACTTGGAAAAAGTAGAGGAACCAGTAGTTCTCGGTCTGTTTCGTCCCATTAGTCTCTACCATCGCTTAAACTTTAGACTACTCTACTGTTGTATCTGTTCTCTAATTCCTTTGTACTGATTTCTTTCGGCCTCAATCGAGGTGATCTCTCAAACTTTGAGACGATTTGAGACGATGGAGTTCGTTCGAAAGAGAGAGAGAACAGGCACTGCGAAACGTGTGACAAACAATTTACGAAAGGTTGTATAGAGAAATCGGAACTATACACAACAGGTAGGAAGCAAAGCCAATTTTAGTGAAAAGCGAAACGCTTCGTCTCCTTTTCTCGTTCCAACTTGCTGTCACATCCTTCTTCATTCAATCTGACAACCTCAGGATCTGTATTGAGACGATCAAAGTTACTCGTCGATCCCTCCATTCTCGTAGCAGTCGAGTTCGAGGGAGAAGAGTCGAAATCGCGGGACGAAGCAGAGGCATCGTTCGGAAGTTTCTCGGACGTTCCTCCTCCTGCTCCTCCTGCTTCATCTCCTTCTCCTCCGTTCGAGATAGCTCCAGTGTTGCATGTACGAGGGTTGCTGAGGCTTGTAGAGACAGAAACGCTCGAATTGGTTCTAGCGAGATCTTCTACAAGTTTCGATTCGACCTCCTCCTGTACAACAATTTCAGGGAAGAGAGAAGAGAGGACATTTCTGACGGGAAGTGGAAGGTTAGAGCGATCGCTGTCAACTGAAGGTTCCGAGGACGAGGGGTCAGGAATGGCGCGAGGTGGTCCAGACGAGGGGGGCACGACAGATTTGGACGAAGGTCTCCTTCTCGGATCTACGGTCTTTGAGAACCCAGTGCCAATCAAGGCTTCAGCTTGTACATCTTGTGAATTGCTAGACACGAGATTGGTGTTGTCGTGAGCGAGATGGGCGAGTTCGATAGGATCGATTCCTGCCTGCAATGCGGCTAGGACGGCGGTGGGAGGGAGCAAGCGTGGGGAAGCGGCAATGGAAAGCTGAGTGTCGTGAGGAATGTGAGCGATGTGAGAAACTGGTACTCGAGATTGACTGAGTTCGGAAGCTGATGAAGGTGGAGGTCGACTGTCGTGATGAGAAGTTGTAGTAGAGTGAGACGACTGTTGTGACAACTGAAGATCTAGTCTTGAGGAGTCTAGAGGTTGACGAGGGCCGGTGGGTATGTTGAGTGTCGGAGTTGAAGCTTGAATGTTGCCAATTTCTTTCTCGCTGAGTTTGGCAATAAAATCTGCCGATAGTTGCCTCCATTGCCACTCGCCTGAGAACATTTGCAAACAGCGTGTCAGCTTTCTGCAGGTCAAAGATTAGAGATGAAAATAGAAAAGCCTGACTCTTCGTTGTTTGTCTTCCCATCGTGACACGCATTTTCTTTCCTTTCCAGGACGACTGAGCGCTCTTTCTGATCAAGAGATCAGCATCCGAGCGACTTTCGAAGGCAGCGAAAGCATAGTAGGAACCTTGTCGATTTTCGAATAATCCAGACTTCGTAGGCTTTGATTGACGAACAAGTTTGATAGCGACAGGTCTCGACCCAGGTACCGTAGAGTGCACAAAGTTGAGGACGCTCTCTTCTGAGTCGCCAGGGGGAAACCAGCCGATTAGGAGAGTGTGAAAACGAGCTTGGACCGAAAGAGGTATCCAGTCGGAGGGGTGAGCAGGTGGAAGAGAAGGTTCTCTAGTTGGTCTAGTCTTCTTGTTCTGTGAAGGGGAAGTGGCGGCATCTTTTCCGTCGAGTTGTTCGAGTTGAAATCGAGTGTGATGGGCGAACTCGAGCTGATCGACTCTCCTCCTCCCAGGCGAATCGAACGTTGCCCAGTAATCCGGTGAGCGTTCACGTTTCCTATTTGAGACCTTACGACCGCCGCGAGCTTTCGTAGCATTCACGGGAGCCCATCGGTCGGGCGATCTCGAAGCATCGAAACTGATCCTACTCTGTCCTGATTTTTCGCTGTTCCTATTCTTACCTAGCCGTCCTCGAATTCCCGAGTCATTCTTTCTGGCGCTGTCACGTTCCATTCCTTCGATAGCTTGCATCTGACTAGCTGTTGTTCCTACATCGAGATCATTCTTGAAAATCTCGCAAGGTTGTCGGCGGGAAGAGCCTGAGTCGCTGTGGCGCGAAGAGTAGGGAGGGGGCGGTGGAAAGTAGTCTGGGAGAGGATGAGGGAAGTGAAGGGCGGAAGAGGTTGACTGCAAACCAGGGAGACCGAAAAGGGTCTCGGAATTGGATACTGGAGGAGGAGCTGTTGCTTCGTGAGATGAAGAATGAGCTGTTTGGCGCAGAAGACGAGGGGTGTTATACTCTGAGTCGTGGAAGGTGAAGTTAGAAGAGCTGGGAGCTGTAGAATCCGGCGATTGGAGCTGTGAAAGTTCTTGAGAAAGAGGGATTGTTGGAGAAGGAGCTAGAGGAATCTGATAGTTCGAGAGAGCTAGACCAGCAATGAGATCACGTTCCCGACGACGGAAGAAGATCTACGCAGGTCAACGTTCAGCCGTGTCAGCCCTTTCACCGTCAAGGTTAGAGTAGCGTAAATTTTTGTTCGAAAGCTCACATCTTCAGCCTGTAACATGATCTCCTTCGACGATTCAGGGTGAAAGACGATCGGCTATATTGTGATGAGCTCAATCAGCTGTTATCGACGCTCGAGGAGGAGAGGGAGGAGCAGGAGCTCACAGCTAGCTGAGCCGAAGTCAACGTCTCCAAATCTTTCAAATCGAAAGTCAAATCGATCATCTCGAATTTGGGAAAGACTTCTCTTTGACGTTCTTGGATCGAGCTGTAGACACCCATAGGAGCTCTCGAAGTGATGGCGTCCCTGACTCGTTCTCTCCTTCGCCGGAAGATGCTCTTCAAGAGAGGTTCGAGTTTCTCATCCCCTACGCTCGTTAGGAAGCAGTCAGCTCAGTCCTTGAGAGGATAAATTCAACTGGACACACGTACATTCAGACGAGAAAGGTGCGAGAGCAAGTTGGTAACTCGGAAGAGAGGGAATCGATTCGGGAGAGCAAGGGAAGTTGAGCGGAGCTAAGTGGAACAGTGGAAACGGATCACGACCATTCGAGGTCATCTTGAGATCCACAGGTAGCGGGTCGAATCCGACGGCTGAAGAGAAGAGAGTAAACAGCTACGCGCGCTTTGAAGTTGTTTGTCGGTCTCACCTTTCCACGTTTTGCTGAATCTGGTCTCGGTTCAAGGTGCACGCTTACGATAAGTCTGGCTCGAGTAGCCTACGAGAGGCGAGATAAGCGAGAAATATCTTTTCCGCTCTCCTTCGCAACGAGACTCGAAGAAACAAGGAGCACAAAACGGGTCACAGCGAGCGTACAAATAGCTTCGAAAGCTCGAAATCTACAAGGAGTAGTAGGACAGAACCGTAGGAAAGGATAAAGGAAAACAACAGAGAGAAACAAAGCATCAAACACGAAAGAAAGAAAGAAATAAAAGAAGAACTAGCCAATCGAAGCAACCACACAACCTACACCGAGAGAGTCTCCGATGAAGTTGCAGACTAGTCACCATTCCCTTTCGATTCCGTTACCTCCTCGCGATCAGTAAGCTGCTTCTCCGACTGACGATTCTCGACCTTCGATGAGCGTGAGTCTACCACATTGTGCGAGGAGTGAGATGCGGATAACGAGATCTCATTGTTGGATTTAGTGGAAGAGGTAGGAGATATTTCTCCGTTTTCTTGAGCGACAGCGGCAACAGGTTCCGAGGAAATTGCGTTCGAACCAGATTCGCTCGAAGCAGAAGAATCACTTGCCCTTGCTGAAGCTCCTCGAATCGAGAAGCAGCGAGTCCCAGGAACAGAGACTGCGTCTTCCTTCGGTACGAGAGGATTCGAATCTGGATGAGCCAGGGTCAGAATCGATTTGGAATCGTCAGTTTGCGCTTGTCGAGTTGGTACACTGGGTTTGACGACCGTAGCCTGGACATCGACCTTCGTCGGAGTTGTAGTACGTGGAAGGTTTGTCGAAGGCGAAAGAGGCTTCGAACCGGTAGAAACGCGAAGGGTTCCTCCTCCTCCCGATTTCTCCATCGCAGTTCCGCCAATCGTGAGAGAAGGTGGACGAGCAGGTACAGTTGAGGATACGAGTGGAGCTTTCAGCTTTGCGCTCAAGCTCGAAGGTAGGCGGGAGATGTCTGCTTTCCTTCGAGGACAAAGGGGAAGAGGAAGAGCGCGACAGTCGAGTCCAGTGTTTCGGGTAAGGTTCGACGACGAAACGGAGGCTGAAGTACCGCTCGATGGGAGTGAACTTGGCTTTTGAGGAAGTGCCGCCAGAGTAGATCGAGGATCGAGAGGTCGGACAGGAAGGGATGCGTCTGAACGAGAAGGAGGCAAGCTCATGGACGAGTATTCGTCGTTGTGCGAGTCTTGGTACTCCTAGGAGTTAAAATAGGTCAGCAAGCGACCCTCTCGTCAGAGGCATAAGTGATGACTAGGTCGAGTAAACTTACCTTGCTCAACTGATCTGTTGAAACCAAGTCGAGACGAAAAACGAGAGCAGGTCAGCATCTACCATTCGGTTCGAACTCGAATGCGAGCTCACTCCAAGTCCAGTGATGTGTCATAGCTAAACGCAACACGGAAGAGACGATCGTCAGCAGCTGAGATCATGCTAGAGAGAAAGCGACAAAGAGACCTCACGTCTTTCGGTCCTTCCTCTGACTTCAGCAGGCTCAGCGAAGAGATTTATCGGAGCACCGGGGAACATTGTCGAGCATAATCTAGCGAGAGCATCTGATCGAGCCTTCTTCGTTGAGAAAGCGATCCAGCAGAACCTTTGTCCAGTAGCCGAATCGTCTTGCGGTGGCAGAGCGACGCCGACGAGACCTTCTATTCACACATTAACAAAAGTCAGCACAAGCGTTCAAAGAAGGAAGTACGGCAGAAACAAGGAGTTCACCATGTTCATCGAAAAAGTCTCGACAAGCTCGGATCGTTGCGTCACTAGGCAGATTGTCCACGAACAGTTCCCATAGTTCATCCTTAAAATGTTGCGGGAGAGAGCCCATTTTCTTTCGAGATGAGGGAGTCGAAGCTGAGACTGAAGTCGGAGTGTTGAACTTTTGAGATGAAGTTGCTGCCTGAGGGATCGTTGCTGAACAGAGTCGAGCGCGTGCTGAGAAGGGAGAAGGAGCTTGAAGAGGGAAATCCGAGGATGTCGGAGCCTTCGAAACGGCACCGAGCCGAGTCGCTTCTTCTTGATGCCATTTCCTGACGAAAGCATCGGGCAGCATTTCCCATGTCCAGAGACCTGCCATCACGAGAACAGCAAGCTCTTCAGCTCTATAAGTCTAAACGGAAGGCGGAGAAGTAAAGAAAACTAACCTGAAACTTGACCAACTTTTGCATGCGAAATGGCGATCGACAATCCCTTACGAACGAATCTGTCTCCTCGCTCGATGACAGCTTGAGCTTCCGACGGCTTCTCGAAAGCGGCAAAAGCATAACGATAGCCTTGGCGGTCTACACTGGATGGAGGACTCGGCTTCGTCTGTTCAACCAACCTCACGGCGAGCGGTCGCAATCCAGGAACGATCTCGTCAACGAAGTCGAAGATGTCTCGTACCGTTGAACCAGGAGGGAAGTAGCGAATGAAGAGCGTCGAGAAGGTTCTTTGGAGCGAGGGAGGGATGGAGTCTGACGGATCCGGGTTTGAGATCGACGGTTGTGAGAGATTGGGTTCGTGTTTCTCCATCGTTACATCTTCTTCGTCGTTCTTCCTGAGTTTCTGATCATCGACGTTCTCTTTGGAACTGCTTGGAGGAGGTTCCGTCATCGAAGTCTCGTCTCTCCTCCTTCTGACGCGCTCATCTCGTTTCGGCGATTCAGGCGAAAGAGAACGTTTCCTCCTCCTCGAACGAGTTTCCTGCTTGTCTCCTTCTTGTGCGTGACCCCGAGGATCGCGATCGCTCTTACCTCGTTTTTGTCTCCTTTCCTTCCTCTCGACCTCTTCGTCTCGTTCCCTCTGTCGCTCCAAATCCCTCTCTTTCTCCCATTTGATATCTTCTTCTCGTTGCTTCTCCCTATCGAATCCTTTCTCTTTCCTACACTTAATTCCTCGATCGAAACCTTTCCCTTTCGCCTCGTCGTCCCCGCGACTAGAACGCCTTCGTTTTCGTTCTTCCTCGAATTTCTCACTTTCGTCTTCTCGATGTCGAGGGTCTCGTTTCGATTCGCGAATCGAGGGTTCCGGACTTTTACGATGTGTACGAGATGACTCTTTGGAGCGGGAAGTCGATGCATGACCGGTCGAAGAAGACGAGCCAGCTTTGGGAGGCATGGGTAAAGGTGGATCTTGTTTCGAAGAAGGACGTTCGTGCTCATTCGTTGGAGAGAAAGGGGGAGACGAGAATCGAGTTGAATGAGATCGGCGACTGTGATGGTGTCTGTCGGAGGTGGAGGTAGTGGAGGAGGAGGTCAAGAGGTCGCGAGGAATTTGAAGAATTGGCGAAGGAGGATGAACGAGGTCAACGTTTGGAGTTGTGAGGCCAACTCCGAGATCACGTTCTCGACGACGGAAGAAGATCTGCGCAGGTCAGCGTTCAGCATTGTCAGCCCTGTCACCGTCAAGGGTATAGAGTAGCGTAAATTTTTGTTCGAAAGCTCACATCTTCGGCCTGTAACATGATCTCCTTCGACGATTCAGGGTGAAAGACGATCGCCTATATTGTGATGAGCTCAATCAGCTGTTATCGACGCTCGAGGAGGAGAGGGAGGAGCAGGAGCTCACAGCTAGCTGAGCCGAAGTCAACGTCTCCAAATCTTTCAAATCGAAAGTCAAGTCGATCATCTCGAATTTGGGAAAGACTTCTCTTTGACGTTCTTGGATCGAGCTGTAGACACCCGTAGGAGCTCTCGAAGTGATGGCGTCCCTGACTCGTTCTCTCCTTCGCCGGAAGATGCTCTTCAAGAGAGGTTCAAGTTTCTCATCCCCTACGCTCGTTAGGAAGCAGTCAGCTCAGTCCTTGAGAGGATAAATTCAACTGGACACACGTACATTCAGACGAGAAAGGTGCGAGAGCAAGTTGGTAACTCGGAAGAGAGGGAATCGCTTCGGGAGAGCAAGGGAAGTTGAGCGGAGCTAAGTGGAACAGTGGAAACGGATCACGACCATTCGAGGTCATCTCGAGATAGGGTTAGCGCCGACTGACTGCCTCGAAGCATGGAGAGAGCGAAAGAAGGGATTCTCGAAACTTTCATGGGTTGAATGAAACTTTGCTAGTCTGGCTTCGCAAACAGCTCGATTACGAGTCGCGTGAGACCTTGCTGATAAGCCTGTGATACCCTGTCTCGCGGATAGAAAACTATACACGCGAATGTCGAAACTATACTCAGAGAAAGAGCGAAGTACGGAACGAATAGTGTAGATTGAAACAGTATCTGAAGGTCAGTTGAGATGCACAAAAGAAGATGATAGTGTCTGAGGATTTGAGAGTGATCGAAAAGGGGATATGCGAGAACGGTGAAAAACAAAATTGGAAAGGCCACAAAGAATTCTCCCGCCGAGCACGATCATTCCATGTTCTCCTCCGGCGCAATCGCCTGTGTAGCATCGGATTCACCTTCGACTACCTCCTTCGCTTCCGTCTCAGGTTTCTCACCTTGAGGATCTACTTCCATAGCCTCCGACTGCACACTTTGCTCATTCGGCGGTTGAGTTGCGAGTTGAGGCTGAGGTTCATGCGGAGGAGAGACAGAAGAGGAAACCGTGTTCGAGGAAGTGATATCGGAATTTGCAACTGAGCTTGAGATTACAGGTTGAGCTTCGGTGGAAGGAATGGGAGAAGCTTGAGAGGAAGGTTGTGGTGCAGATCCATCATCGACTGCAGTGGAGGTCTCGGTCTGCACAGCGAATGTTGTGGGATCCGCAGGAGCCTGAGTTGTTTCGTTCTCCTCCTGAGGTTGAGACGAAGCTGGTAACGACGATTCAGCATTTTGAACGGTTTGGGGGCGGACACGACGAGGATCGAATGTAGGTGTAGCGTCACTATATTCTGCGGCTGCGGCCGGGAATGAGGGAGACACTGTAGGTTCAGGTTCAGTCGATGCCAAAGTAGAGTTTGAGATTGAAGAAGTCCTCCTTCCTCCGTAAGCGTTCTTGGTAGTTTCTTCCACTGCACGTTTCTCATCTTGAGCTGGAGTTTGAGATTCAACGGGCATCGAGCTGGGGGTCGAGTCGATCTGTGCGAGGAATGCTAGACGAGAAGGATGTATTCCTGCCATCGCTGCGAGAGTGACATCCGGAGGAGGAGGAGGTGGAGCGCGAGGAGTATCGAAAGGAGAATATTCGGGTACAGGATTGGGAGGAGGGAACGAGGAAGGCGCTGCTGCAGCGGACCCTCCGTCAGGGCGCCAAGGTGATCCATAAGAAGAGTAAGACGAAGCTCCTCCTCCTTCGACAGGAGGTGCAGGTGCACGAGCGGGAGGATAGTGTACAGTCTCTGAGTACATGGGTAGATCTTGCTTCACTTGCTGAGGAGGAAGAGAGCGGTTGTCGTAGTGAGAAGGGGCAGGACGAGAGGTCGAATCGTGTTGAAAGTCGTCGATGTGCGAATTGCGGTATTCCTAAGTACAGGGAAGGAGGAGTAAGTAAGGGCTCGAAATGTAGTTTGCGTAGAGGATGCGAAAATACTTACTTTGCTCAATTCACCTAATCATCGAAGGAAAGAAAGCAAAAGCTTGCAAGTCAGCATCGTCAGTCTAGTCACGAAGAAGCGAAGAGTTCTCACTCCAGAGCCAGTCGTGCGAGTCCTCTGCGAAGCTAAGGGCGTTTAGCGAAGTTCGAAGAGAAAAAAAGGAATCACTTTCAAATTTAAACTCACGTTGACCTTTCAATTTTCTCTCCTCACTGTACTCAACCCAAAGCTTCGCGACACCTCCAGGGAACTTTCGTCCCCGCATACTGACGTGAGCGGTATGTCTCAACGCAGGAGATGTGAAAGCGAGCCAACAATGTTGAATCTTCGACGAACGATCTTGAGGAGGTAGTGCGATACCGACGAGACCTTCTGTCGACGTGAGACGGACCTGACCTATCAGTATGAGGTTCGAGGAAGACTAGAGAAGGACGGAAACGAACCGAAATCATCGAAGTGATCTCGTAAATCTCCGATAGTAACTCGTTGCGGCAAGTTGTCGACGAACAATTCTGATAGTTGAACTCGAAGGTGCTGAGGCAGTCTTTGCGCCATTGGTGGATTTGCAGATGGTCGAGAGGCCTCGACAGAAGGAGGAGCAGGAAGATTGCGACGGTCCTGAGTCGGGGCGACTGCTCCAGAGATTCGGGAGGCCAAGGGAAGGGGAGGAGGAGGAGCGGTCAATCGAGCTGCTTCTTCCCTATGCCATCTTTCGACGAAAGCCTCAGGTAGCATTCCCCATTTGAAGACACCTTGAGAGAGAGAGGAAGAGACGGAAGTCGACAAAGTTAATTTCCAGGTTCAGAAAAATTGTTGCAAGAGGAAAGGGGAAACTCACTTTCACGACGATCACTTGCAAGAGAAGTAATCACTTGTTGTCCTTTCCAAGTCATGCGATCTCCACGTCGGATGACCGCATCAGCATCAGCACGGTTGTCAAACGCAGCGAAAGCGTAGAAGAAACCTTCTCGATTCTCCTTTTGTGTAGATCCGCTCGCTCTCCTCTGTTGAACGAGTTTGATAGCGACAGGTTTCAATCCAGGAACGGCAGCGTTGACGAAGCTTGAAACGTCTTGCTCGTTCGAGTTGGGAGGGAAGAAACGAATGAAAACGGTCGAGAGTCGGTCTTGTAGAGACGACGGGATCCAGTCGGTCGGTCGAGGCATCGGCACAGTTTGATGGGGAGCTCGATCACGATCTCTGTCCCTCGGTCGATCGAACTCCCGCTCCCGGTCCCTCCTATCTAGTGGAGGTGGGTCCATTCTTGAAGGTTCATCTGTTCGCCGCTTGACACTGTCGATCCTCCTCAAGAGATCAGGTGAACGATCTCGCTTTCTCGAATCGTATCCCCGGTCTTCAGGTCTCGCATCACGAGGAGGAACATAAACACCAGCTCTGTCTCTTTCCCTCTCCCTTTCTCTTTCCCTCTCTCGTTCCCTTTGCTCCCTCTCTCTTTCACGTTCCCGTTCCCTCTCCCTCTCTCGCTGTATTTCTCTATCACGCTGAATCTCCCGGTCTCTTTGAGTTTCCCTCTCTCTTTGAACCTCCCTTTCTCGTTGTAGTTCCCTCTCTTTTCTCTCCCTAGATTTTTCTTTCTCCAATTCGAGCCGTCTCTTGATTTCTTGTTCCCTCTGTATTTGTCTTGCGCGAGTTTCGTCCAACTTGGCTCGCTCGTAATCTTGTCGTGGATCTCCCGAACTCTTTCCGGGGAGTGCGAAAGGCATATCGATCGAAGAATGTTGAACAGGAGGGGAGTATTGTCCGTTCGCGTTCAAGACAGGAGGTGGAGGAGGAAGATGCCGATTCGAGACTCTGTCGACCGAGTTTGTGGAATAGGAGACGTCTCGAGGAGGAGGAGTGTGGCTCTCATTTTGAGATCGCTGAGTCGGTGCTGGAATTGGCGGAAGTTTCTCATAAGTAGGGAGACTGAGGCCAGCTGCGAAGTCACGTTCACGTCGACGGAAGAAGATCTATCAAACGTTGTGGATCTTTTGTAAGCAAATCGAGAACCAGAAATTGGCGAAGTTTGAGGGAAATCGTAAACTCACGTCTTCAGCGTCCATCACAAGATCTTTCGTCGAATTTGGATGGAAGATGACAGCCTAAGGAAACAATCAAAGGTCGTCAGCTGCTACTCACCTTGCGTACGAGGGCGAGTTTCAAGTCTTACGGCAAGTTGTCCTGAGGTCAATTCTTCGAGATTGTTCAACTCGAATCCCAAGTCGATCATCTCAAACTTTGGAAATTGTTCTTCACCAAGCTCACGAGGAGAGCAGTGAACACCCATTGGAGCATTTGCAGCGATCTGCGCTCGCACTTTCTCTCTCCTTCTCCGAAACACACGCTTCAATAGCGCCTCTGAAGATTCGTCCCCTGTGAAGCAAAGTCTCGTCAACTCGCGTCCACGCTAGTGAAGGATGAGAGGTGCTTACATTCTGCGGACCACGGTGCCAATGCCAATTGATAAGATGGGAGGTTCGGAATCGTTGAACTTGAGGCAGTGTAGTCGAGATTCGATAGGTGAATCAGTGGGAAAGGGTCCCGTTCATCTGTAGACATTCTTGAACTGGAGGAGTGAGACGTGTAAGGGAGAAAGCAGTTGAACATTTCGCGTCACAATTTCGGATTTCTTACCTCTACTTCCACCACTCTTTCCATTCGGATACTCATGGAATGTCGACTTCGCCATCTCACAAGTTCAGCGCGGAGGAAAATGGTTCAACAGTGAGGAGTAGGAGGTCGGCAAAACTTCTCCCTGTAATTCTCCTCTCAGTCGCGTTAGCCTCCTATACTCTACAGACAGAGCTGGCCTCGTATGTACAACACACCTTGGAGTACAAGAAGCCTTACTTCCTCTTCTTCTGTACCCACTCGTGAGTTTTACTAATCTTCCTCGCAACCGTTTCAAAAAAAAAGCTGAACCAGGTCTCTCCGTCTTATTCAGGGGTTACATGCTGTTATGGCCGTGCCATCTACTAGCACTACGCTTTCTCAAGATACCAGTTAAAGATTCGTTGAGAAAGCTGCTTCCGCTCCTCGCTCAACATTTCGCACCTTCTAAGGACGACCAATTTCATCGCTCTCTACCAACTTCCTCTCCTTCCAGCGACTTTCCTTTCCCATCTAAGAGTAGTTCGACATCAGAGTTGTCGCTAAAAACGCCATGGGTCCGAAACCTCATTAAAAAAGTCAGCCTTTTGACGATTTTCATTTCTTTCCCTGCTCTCTCTTGGTACGCTTCCGTACGTGTGACGAGTATGGCCGATTTGACCGCGATCTACAACGTATTTGCATTTGTAGGCTCTTTCAAACTTCCTTCTTAATTGATCTGTCGCTGATATCGTGTTTGATTCATAGTGGGCTTACCTGCTCTCCCTAAAATTCTTGCCGAACGAGTCCTCTCAAACGGCTTTACAAGCTCGTCTCAAGCTAGCCTCCGTTCTTTTAGCGGTTAGTGGAGTGTTTGTGATTGCCTATGGAGACCTGTTGTGGGGAAACAAGAGTGACAAAGGTCGTCCCGAAGGATCGAATCGAGTTTTAGGAAACGGACTCGCTCTCTTCGGAAGTATAGCTTATGCTGGATACGAAGTGTGGTACAAGATCAAGGTGAGTAACGCCTCTGTGCTCTAAAGCCCCTACTCGATTGCTCAATCCGTCGCATTTTATAGATCGCTTTACCTGAACCTTCAGACTCACCCGCTTCCCCCTCTCGTCTCTCCGAAACTTCCTCTCTCCTCTCGACTCGGTCTTCCTCTCCAGCTCCAGATGGAGAACCATCTTCTCCAAGTTCATTCGAGTTCCCTCCACCTCCCTCACCATCTTTCACTCTCACTTCTTCCTCCTCTCGCTCCTCCGTCACTCTGACTCCTCTCGCCCCTTCTCCAACTTTGTTCCTCCTCTACTCAAACCTCATCACCTCGATGATCGGTCTGGTCACTTTCCTCTTCCTCTGGATCCCAATCCCTCTGTTGAATCTCGTCGGTTGGGAATCTTGGGAAGGGTTCCCTCCGAAAGAAGCTTTGGGTGCTCTAATCGGAATCATCGGAGGTGGAGTCCTTTTCAATGGATGTTTCATGGTCTTGCTATCACTGTGGGGTCCTGTCGTAGCTGTACGTTCTCATCCTCCTCTCCTCCTCTCTCTCTCTTCGTCGCGTTGTGAGCATCTATAGTTGACGATTGTTCGAGTTGTTTTCTTACAGTCTGTGGCTAATCTCCTCACTCTCATTCTCGTCGCTCTTTGTGACGCACTATTTGTACCGACCGCACCTCCTCTCACTCGTTCTTCGTTGATCGGAGGTGGTTTGATCGTAGCAGCTTTCGGAGGACTTATCTGGGGAGAGTATGGTGCCGGAAACGACGACGACACAGACAACGAAATCAAGAAGAGAAAGTTTGCTCGTAATGAAGAAGGAGAGGAAGAGGAGGAGGAGGTAGGTTATGAAGAGACGACGAGATAGAATTTTTGTTTTTTCTCTCGATTCCTGTCTACTAGAGACGATTCCATTTTCTTTCCTCCTTGTAGAACTTTTTCTTTGTCTATACATTCTTGTCGTTATTTATGTATCGATCTATTCAGCAGCGTTGTTGTCCCCTCCCATACTTCAGGCGGGAGTGATCAAATCGAGAGCAGAACGAACCACATCTCGCTCTCTCGCAGCCAAAAGTCACCAGAGTAACGCTACTCGCCGAGACACAGGAGCGACCAGGAAAACTAGGAGCAGCTAGAGGCAAGGCAAAACGAATTTTGAATTTTTTCCGAGGAATAGAAAATCAAAAAAGCAAAATAATGTTTGAAATGGGAGGGCGAAGAGTGATGAAAGAACCGGGGTTGAACCGTTCGATACATCCACAACTTCTATAGAGAAAGTTGAAAAGGAGACACAGGGGAAGAGCTAAAAATGACGACACAGGTTGGACTGCTAGAGAGGGGGAAAAACACTGAAAAAAACTGCTGAGAGAGAACGAGAACGAGAGAACGACGAGGGATATGGAGAGGGGAAGATCGATACAACCAAAGATGAGACGAGAGAAGCGATTTTGGGGTTATTTACACGTGAACGACGGAGGATGAGATTTCATCTTCATCCTCCTCACGCAATCGCTTCTTGTTGTTCGATGCTCCGTCTTTACCTCCTCTATTAGGTTTAGATATCCATGTCAGTCCATGCTAGTAAACCATGAGAAGAAAGGAAAAGAGAGAAACATACAGAACGGTCTTGTCCGTGATCAAACCTCTCAAAAATCCGTTCTCAGTTCGAAGTGCCTCTACATCCTTCTCGAGTTCGGCAACTCGATCTTGAAGTTCTTTCGCAGTTTGTTCGAGAGCTTGTTCACGTTGCTTCTTCTTGACTCGGAAACGAGCTACAAGGGAACCAGACAGGAAAGCGATAAGTTACGGAAATCCGACAAGAAAGATTTTCGATAACTCACCAGATGCAGCAGTGTTTCTCCTTCTCTTGTCTTCTTCGATAGCTAGAGCGTTCAATTCCTCCTCAGTCATTCCATCCGTGTTGACTCCCTCAGGGAGAGGTAGAGCTTTAACTTTCTCCGCCGGAGTTGCTCTCTTCTTTTTGGGAGCGATAGCAGTCTTCTTTCCCTTTGATGAGGTTGAAGCGGCGGGGGAAGGAGCAGCAGCTTGATCTTGGTGGGTAGAAGTGGTAGCAGAAGGAGCGACGGGTAGAGAAGCGGAATCGAAGCCGGAGGAAGGGGAAGTGAAGAAGGAAGCGGGAAGGGCAGCGGGAGTCGAGTTGAAGTTGGGTAAAGCGAGGGCGGGATCGACGAGACTACCAGTGAAGGCGTCTGAAGGGGAAGGGGCGAGGAGAGCGCTCAAGTCGACAGTCGAGGTGGGTAATTCGGTCGAGGAGGATGAGCGGAGACTGTCGGTAGAGATCGAAGAGTTGTTGTTGTTGTTGTCGTTGACTGCGCTGAAGAGAGATTCACCTCCGCGAGAAGTGAAGCGAGTCGAGTTCAACTTGTCCTCTCCTACTGAACCTTCGAAACCTGGCTTGTCGTCGAAGAGAGAGGGAGCCGCTGCATCAGATCCGAAATCGGGAGAGTCGAAATCGAACGCGACGTTGGTCCATTGTTCTAATTGAGCTTGAAGAGCATTCCCATCACAAGGGAACGAGACTAGCAAGCGCGGAGAAGTGAGTTAGTGAAGAGAAGTGAGACACGAGTTTGAATTGAAAGGGGGAGAAAGAAACTCACGGGTCAACTCGTTTCGCTCTTGGACTGGACCGTTTGAAGGTGAGATCCCAGGACTAGGAGTAAGCTATACATGCGTACAATCAATCCCGGTCAGTGAGAGAGTTAGAGAGACACGATAGAGGTTTGAACGCCTAACCTGATTCAGCTGTTGATTGGGATCCAAAGGTCAGCTCTGAGGTCAATCTGCAGGTGCTAGACTATACTACATACCTGATTGAAGGCCCACGTATGGTTCATGGCGGTCACAGGCAGTCGTCGACTAGGTTTCAATGGCTTGGACAAAGAGAGGAGAACAGAATTCGGGGCAGGGAAAATCTTTTCCTTGCTTACCGAGCGAATACTCGCATCGGTTACTTTCAATCGCTACTCTTTCTCGCGATGACTCGCTCACAGCTTACAGTATACTATCGAGTACACTCTATTGTGAGATAGCTCTTTAACAATCAGAAGCAGCTTGGTGAAGGAAACCGATACTTCCGGAATTGCGAGAAGAAAAAAGTTTTTAGTTTCTTGACTCTATTGATTAAGGCGACGAATGCTTGAAGTGATACTGTAGTTTTTTGCTTTGCGATTGCAAGAAGTAAATGGTATATATGAATAGAAAACATCAACAACAGCAAATAAGTATCATTCTCAATCTCGCACGTTGGTGACCTTCGCAGCTTTCCAAGCTGTCCATTTCCTGCTGATGAACTCGTTCGCAACCAGTGTGACGACCTGCAACAAGTCGAGAAATCGGTAAGTGGGATGGGCCAGAAGGAGAGAAGGGAAGGGGGACTTACGGTGTGAGGAGCGATTCGAGCAAGATGAGCTGTTGTACCTTTGTACCATCCTAAAACTCCTTCCGCTTGCCAGGTCTTGTACAAGCAGTCGATAGGGTTCTTGTCTATCGAGCTCGAACGAGGAACAGTCAGTCTCATGAGATCGATGAAAAGGGAAGAAGGGCAAAAAAAAAGGAACTGACAAAGTAATCCTCGAGGTTTTCCATCAGGACCGATCGAGTTTGGTGATTGATTGTACATTCGAGTCAGTGCAGTATCTATCAGTGGATCAATCGAGAGTTCCAAATCAGAAAATGTTGCAAGGAAATGTGAAAAGGTTGAAAACTCACCAGCAGGTTGCATAACTGCACAAACGCATCCACCACTGAACGTACTCGCCAGCAAGTACAACCCGATATGATCTCCTACCCCCCAACCTTGTAGAGTAGTCTTTGCTAAATTGTAAGCCGGTAACTGAACTGAACTTCCCATCGCAGTTCTCAAAATCGCTGCATCCATTCCTCGTACCAACCCTTTCGGTCCTTCTTTCGAAACGATAGATTTAAAACCATGGAACACGGTAGGGTAGTTGTGTTGTGCTCCGACTGGATTGAAGGGAGAGTAAGCTTGCATTCTTGCTTTGACGAGGAAGAGAGGGTTTCCAAGAATCGCTACGAAAAGGGGAAGATTGGAATCAGCTCCGAAGACTCTGAATCGGGTCAATGATGCTCTGACCTACCTCCTACGACACCAGAAGAAGCTCCGGCAGCGATACTACTCCAAGCTCTTGTTTGATTCTTGTCGTTTCCGGCTAACGAGTTGATAGCGTGTCGAAATGGTTCATAGAATCCCAGCCGAGATCCGTTTAATGCGATTTGATAAGTGTACTACGAACTCTTCCAAACATCAGTTCGCTTGTCAATCAAGAAGAGAGATGGACTCCAAAACTGACAGCAGCTCCTAAACCTCTTTGAATTCCTTTCAATCCTTCGAATTTCCAAGTTTTCCTCATACAATCTAGAGCGCTGGTGTAGACTTTTCCATTGGGACCAGCTCTCGGTGGTCCTCCTACTTCAGGAACTGTGGTAGAAGCTAAAGGAGGAGCTGTTGTTGGTAAATGTTTTCGACCTTGCAATTCTCCATCGAGTTGTAACCGAGTCTTGGCCACCTCCATCGGATTCGTGACTGTTTTTGAATTGTACGATGATCTCCGGATCAGTACTGCTCATTGCTTGATTGACCGAGGAGGGAGAGATAGAGAGATCCGGCAAAGACTCAACTCGTTACAGCTGTACATGCCGCGATAGCTCCTGATACGAAACCTGTCGAGTCATGATACCCAGTCAGTAGCTCCTACACCATTCAGCTTAGCGGGAATAAGTCGTACCCTCTGTATAAACAAAGTGGGAGATGAGGTGAGCCGAAATATCCGAGTTTGAGATTGGAGAGAAAGGAGCTCACCGAAAGCAGTCAGGTTGATCGGTTGAGCAGCAGGTGTACTGTTCGCCATTGCTGATACGCAGCCGAGTGAAGTAGAAGTTGAGGAACAAGAGTTCGTTAACTTCTCCACTTCTTACTCTTCACTCGATCAACAGACGGCAAACCACCTCGACCCTTTTCGAGCTCCATGCTGCAGCTCTGAGGATTCAATGGACTCCCTGAATATCTTTGGGCTGCTTCCGTGAGCGGCTAGGCTCTCTCTTCGGCAGCAGCTGCAGAATCGCTTCTCCGAAGTTTTGCTCCGTCTGGTCCTGCTTCGAGTCGGGAAGACTCGTGTGACTGAAGATAGATAGCTGGCTCAATGGCTCGTGCTGGACTGACTGATACTTTGGAAAAGACACGGCCGCAAGCTCTGGACAGAAATTCTAGCGTGAGTTTGCCCTTCTTCTGCTCTCCTTCCTCCCTATGTGACGCCCTCTCGCTCGACTAGCTCATCGACAGTAACGCGAAACAGAATCCCGTAAGTCAAGAATGAACGAGGCGAACGAGGAGCTCTGGTCAGTGCTAATGCCTTCATCTTTCGCAACTATTCGTCGTCTTTCTCGCACTAAATATTCACGCAGTCGAGTCCCTCTCGGTCCCCTGAGGCCTCTATAGCCGCACAGGTTCGAAAAGGTGGGAGTGTCTCCAGCGTCGATCGAGCACGGTGATCAGGGTCCGAGGCCAGCCAAGCACACGAAATGCGTCTGAGCTCAAAGTGCTTTTGCCTTCAAGTTTTATTTCCCCCCGTTTCCTTTTTTCTTTTCCTTCTCTTTTACCGTCAGTGTTCCAGCTGAAGACACCATGTCAGTCGCAAACTCTCGACTGCACGAGGTGAGCCCAGCAGTTTCACCTTCACTGTCGAACGACGAGCTGAACTAATCTTCTGTCTCTCTCTTGCTTGAATGGTTGTCAACTTCAGGACCCTTTCTTCTGCCGAGGCCTGAGAGAGACAGTCCAAGGGCTGTGCTCAAAGCTGTATCGGTCAACCGTCGACAGGACAGTCTATTTGAACCTAACGAGTTGGGAGCCGAAACTAGCGTCGCATCCCGCGTCTGGTCAGAATATAGGTGAGGGTTGGAAGCCTCTCTCCTAACTCGAATATACGCAACTCTAACGTATTTACTCTTCTGCAGAGAAAGACGGAAGACATCACCTTACTCTGCTGGCGGTCCCTCAACTCGCCTTCTATCACGTTAATGGTGAATGGCTCTATTCGACCGACAACCAACACACACTGGTCGCTGGTCCTAGAACACTCAGGTCTGGGAGCCGCGAAAGTAGAGGTCACTATCCAGAGACCGCCGGAGGGAAAAAGTTCGCAGCGGGAGAACTCGACGATCCGGTCAAGAAAGAGGAGTATGTGTACCAGCACGGTAAGCAATCTCTCTCCTGTATTCACCTTCCCTGGTTCGAGCTTTCTGATGAACGTACCGATCGACTCCCAGAGGCGGTAAACCCGGAAACCAAGAACCTTCACACTTTTCGACTGAAGCAGCTAGACGTTGATTACTTTCGAGAGGCGGAAAGCTCAAGCTCGTTCGTCAACTTCGATCTCGATCACACAGTACTCCTTCGGGACGGATCCGCCCGCAAGACTGAGCGGTATCGAATCACTTTCGTCCAACAGAAATCTTCATATCAACAAGCTGGAATCGGACCTTCTACCGATGCTGCACCGAGTCATAATCGGAAAAATACACTATCACCAACATGGACTTCCTCGCAGCGGCATCGCTCCTGTAGCAGCTACGAACCAGCAATCTGATCCCTTCTTTCCCGAACAACGACCTGGGCCTCAAAGAAGGGCACCTTCTGCGCCTCCCGGAAGAGCATCTCCACAAGCAGACGAGTTCCCTCCTCGAATCCGTATCCAAGATCTTATAGAATGATTTGGGAAGACCATCTTTTAACAATTTCCTGTTTTCTCCCATAGTCATCCTTTCCCGCCGATGTATTTGCAGGATTGCTTTCATCTCTTTGTACTTACTTGTATCTCACTGTTCTGCTTAGATTTGGGACGAGCTTTTCCTTGATAGAGAATGCGAAATAGTTACAACACGAACATAATTGCAAAAGCTGAATAGAGTAAATGAACGTCGCGGCGGTAACCACTAGGTCGACATAGATGTAGGTTCTTCGTTCATCTTGGTTTGAATACCTTTTGCGCGCTGTTTGAAGAGAGAAACGATGAAGAAGAAGAACTTTTCAGCATTTCATTCGAAAAGGAAAAAAAAGGAAAATCAGGATTCGAGGGAACTCACCTCGACAAATTCTGTCAACTGTCTCTCTAGCTCTTCTAGCCTAGCTTTCTTGACTTGATTCTCTTTGATCAGTTTAGCCTTTTCGACACCCAAAGTTTTACGTTCTTCCTCAAATCTAAACGGTAAAAAGGTTATACAAGTTCAGTCTCAAGGACTGCTCTTTACCGAAGGGAGGCGATCGAACTGACCTCTTACGCTCTGCCAACTCGAACGCTAAACGAGCTAGCATGAGATTGTGCTGTTCCTCCTCTGATTCTCCTTCCGGTAGAGGTAAATCGAGTCCCGCTGGAGGATTTTCTGAAGCTGCTAGTTCGCGTAATTCCTCTACAGAGTGCATGGGTAGGTTCTGGTATTCGGATCTAGGTTCGACGAGGGCTAGATCAGCTGAGAAAGGGAGAAACGAGGAGAGAGAGGAAGAGATACTTACTGGTACTCCTCGCAAGCCCTGATTTCCCGTTCGAGATGATTCCGTTCAAACAGTAGATTCTATCGAAACGTATATGGTCAGTCTCGAGGTTGCAGGTGAGTAGAAAAGAGGGTCGAATTCACTTGTAATCTCAGATGAGCGGCATCCATCTCTAATCTCGCGTCTTGAGTAGCCGTTCTGCATTCCTTAGCTTCCACCAAGCTGTTCCTGTTCAGCTGATGTAGAGCTGCGAATATTGGAGCTGCTTGAGCGAGGATTTTGCCAGTATCGAAATTGGAAGAGAGGATTTGATCGGAAAGGGATTGTAGAGCTGCGATCAATTGCTGAGGTGGTAGGGTCAAGTCTTTGGATCCAGGCATAGTCGAGAATAGGGGAAAGGGGAGTGCCTGAAAGAAAGCTTGAGGGCAAAGGTCGCGAAAGCATCATCTCTCCCCACCTCTGATCCCTTTTCCCTCTCCTCCCATTCACCTCCATCTACTCGACAAGATGCTAGTTCGAGCGAGCAAACTAGCGAGATCGACTCCTCACGCACTCATCGCGAGGACCTACGCGACCGAGGCCTCTTTCGGATCTTCTTCCATCTTTCCCTCCGAACCGACCTCTCCAAACGTAAAGACTTCTGCTATCCCTGGTCAGTCCTGATAATATCATCCGTCTCGTCGCTTCGTGCTGACGTAGATTGCATCTTGAACAGGTCCCAAATCGCTCGAAGCGAGTAAAGTTATCGATTCTTTCCAAGATAACCGCACTCACGTCGTAGTAGCTGGTAAGCTCTTCCTTGTTCTCTCCAGATCTATCTGAGCTACTCGAGCTGACTGGGAGCGAGTCTCTCTACCCAGATTATGCCAAATCTCAAGGTGAGGGGCCCCCGCGAAGGATTTCTCTCTTTCCTCTTTGTTTCAACCAATCCTTCGCGATCTATTTCTTTCTGACTCTGTTTTGCTTCTCTATAGGTAACTACTTGGCAGATGTAGATGGAAACGAAATGCTCGATGTCTTCTCTCAAATCGCTAGGTCAGTACAAAGGTTTCCGCTGTTTGCCGACTCTTTCGTTTTTTTTTTTGACTCAACATTAACTGGAACTTGCTCACCTGACTCTCTTTCAATTTGCGTCGAACAGTATCTCGATCGGTTACAACAACCCTGAACTATTCAAGCTCGCAAAGACTGTGAGTTTTCTCGCTCCTGCTCGAATTGCGAAATTTTTCTCGATGCTAACGAAACTTTGAATCGCTTTCGTTCGCTAGGATGAATTCGCTATCGCTGCGTGAGTGCACCACCTCTAGGTTGCTTCATAATTTTACATTCTGAATTTATACTCATCGATCCATGTAGTATGAACCGACCTGCTCTCGGATCTTTCCCTAACGCTGACTGGTCGAAGACCATTCACGATGGTCTACTTTCTGTCGCTCCGAAGGGAACTCCTCATCTCTTCACTCAGGTGAGCTAGACATACTGCTACTCTATCTCGAAGACAGTTCGTTCCGAAGACGTTGCATCCGCTGACTCGAGTTCGATTTTTTCCCCTTCTTTCTTCTTCTTCTTACCATCCCACGAACAACCTCTCTACTTATATCAGATGTGCGGTTCTTGCGCGAACGAAGGTGCCCTCAAGGCTGCTTTCATGGCATACCGTGCTCGTCAACGTGGAGAATCGAAACAAGAAGGCTTCTCTGCTGACGAAGTGAGTTTCTCTAAGTGGCCCCCGATCTTCTGAGTTGACCTGATTCCGTTTCGTCTTGTCTAAACTACTAGTTGAGCTCGTGCATGAAGAACGCAACTCCCGGAACTCCAGATTTAGTTTGTCTATCCTTCAAATCTGCGTTTCACGGACGTCTGTTCGGATCTTTGTCCCTCACCCGCTCGAAAGCTATCCACAAGCTCGATATCCCAGCATTCGATTGGCCTGCCGTCTCGTTCCCCAAGATCAAATACCCTCTCGAGGAATTCGAAGCTGAAAACGCAGAGAGTGAATCGAGGGCAATCGCCGAAGTCGAAGAATGTATCATCGAGTGGTCGAAGAAAGGAAAGAACGTAGCAGCTTTGATCGTCGAACCTATTCAATCCGAAGGAGGTGACAACCACGCTAGTCCGAACTTTTTCAAAGCTTTGAGAACTATCACTCGTGTGAGTAGTTCTTTGATTCCTCTTTTCCGATTTTGACCTTCTTCGCGACGAATGACTGATACTCGTACTCACTCTCCTGTAGGAACACGGCGTCTACTTGATCGTCGATGAAGTTCAAACCGGAGTTGGAGCAACTGGAACTTTCTGGGCTCACGAGAAATGGAACTTGCAACACCCTCCCGATTTCGTCACTTTCAGTAAGAAGATGCAAGCTGCTGGATTCTATCACGCTCCCGAGACTCGTGCCAGTTTACCGTACCGCAAGTGAGTCCTAATTTGGTCTCTCGTTTTCTACAATCGACCCAAAGAACTGACGAAAACACTCGTTTCCCCGCGGTGCGACTTACCAGCTACAACACTTGGATGGGAGACCCAATTCGAGCTCTTCAAGCCCGTGAAATGATTTCGTTCATCAAATCGCACGATCTCGTTTCTCACACCGCATCGATCGGTTCCAAACTCTTCTCTTCCCTCTCTTCGTTCGCTTCCCAATACCCTCGAATCATGCAAAACCTCCGAGGCAAGAACGAAGGTACTTTTATCTCGTTCGACTGCGATACTCCTGAAACGAGGGATCGTTTCGTAGGAGAAATGAGGAAAGTCGGAGTTGTCATGGGAGGATGTGGAGATCGTGCAGTCAGGTTACGACCCATGTTGATCTTCGGTGAGAAACAACTGGAGGTTCTGTTGGAGAAGATGGAAGGAGTTCTCAAGACTTTGGAGAACTAGAAATCGCAGAAAAAAACTGTTTCTTGATTCGTTTGTCCCCCCCTCCTTTTGACTCTATTGTACTTTTCCTTCTGGATAATTTGGGTTCTCTCTTTGTCTCTCCTTGCAAATATATACTTGTGCTTCTGTTTCTGCGGTATTCTCTGCTCAGTGAACGAGAGAGATAGTAGATTCCGACAACAGCGGGGAAAGTGAAATACTCGAAAACAACAAGGAAACAAAGTAGGAATCATTCAAACACCTTTACAACGCCGCTTCTATCTCCACTGACAACGCAGCGGAACGGCAAGTCGATAATCGCGAGAGCAGTAATAGCTTCTCGATGAGCTTTCGTCAGCTGCTGTTGGGAATTTGCGATGAGGGTGGAACGGTGAACGCGAGAAGAGGAAGCGGTTGGTCGAGACCGAGATGAACTGGAGGAACTGCTAGAGGATGGTGGCGCAGGCTGGGAAGGAGGAGGGCTCTCGAGGTAGAGAGTAGGTCGAGTGGTCGAGGAATGAACGCTGAAACCGGTTGGGATGAACAAGGTCAGCGGAGTAGTCTTTGAATGAGGGGCTGCAGGGTTCTCACCTGAAGATAGGGATCTCCTCATCGAGGTCGAGACCGCTGACAACTGCACTCTTCGTCGCTCTGCCGAGATCCCAGAATCGAAGTTTACGATCTTCCCCTCCAGTCAATAAGAACCCGCCATCCTTCTTTCCTTCTCGTGCTTCAAGCGAGTCAGGGTTGCCGACAGAGGGTCTAGCGGAGGGTTGAAGAGAGTAGTCGGTACCGAGGAGGAAACTGCGAATCGACGGAAGGATGTACGCAGGCGATTGTTCGCTCGTGCGGGAGGACGTTTTGGTTGGAGGTGCAGTCGAAGAGGCGAGGAGAGCTTCTATGGCGGCAGCTGGATCGAGTGTTGTCTCGTGAATAGCTGGAGAAGGAAGTTCGTCGTTTGGTAGGAACATGTTCGTTCGATTAGCGAGTGCGGCTGAGCTCGTTGCTGCCTGTTGAGGTGATATTATTCTGAATTCTTCAACCTTGGTGCCTTGCTCGAGGTCCCAAACTTCCGCGACGACAGTTCCCTGTTTTCGAGAGTGTTTCCGTTCGAGTTCCTCCGCCTCCGCTGCGACGACAATCCATCTTCCCTTTCCCTTCGAAGGGTGAAGTGCTACTTTCTCGATCCTTCTCGCTCCAATCGACCAGCTTCGCAGGAGAAGACCGAATCGCAGATCCCAAAGGGTGAGAGTTCCTGAAGCTGTCCCCGCGATGAGCCAAAGATGCTTGCGGTCGACGCAGATCGAAGTGATGGGGCCGAGATGTCGAGGATTCTGGAAGGAGTGAAGTGATCGCATAGTTCGAACATCGAGGATAGAAATGGTCGAAAGCGAAGTTCCGAATACGAGGTTGTTGGTAGTCTCTGCGAGCGAGGGGAGGGAGTTAGCGAGACTATAGACTGTGAACAGACTGAGCAGACAAGCTCACCAGTGTTGTAGCTCGCGAGGCAGGTGACGAAATCTTCTTTCTCGTCGACCTTGTACTGACGGATGAGAGCGGGTTTCGAGTACTTTGGCATTGAGCCACTTAGTCCGACGTCGACTCGATGGATCCATACAGTGCCGTTGGTCGAAGCACTAGCAACGCAATGCGAAGACTCGAGCATAACGACTGCTGTGATCTTTCCTCCCTGCTTGAAAGTCTGCCTCGACTTCGACGTGACGTTCTTCTCGAGCCGCATCGTGTCCCAAATCTTGACAGTTCCGTCTTCCGAACCAGTCGCGAAGAAGAGTTGATCGGGAGCGACGACGATGTCGGTGATCGTAGCCGTGTGTTCGACGAGGTGAGCGATGAGAGTTCCTTCAGGTCTCGAAGGTGTTCGTTCACGTGGAGGGAAAGAAGTGCGAAGAGCTCGGCGACGTGGAATACCGGGAGCGACGTGAGGTCCAAGTTCGGGGATAGGTTCTCGGTAAGAATCAAGGTAAGTTCGTTCGAGAAGTTGCTTGATGCTTGGATCGTTACCCTCTGTTTCGGAGAGAAGGTCAGGTCGTTTCGAGCGAATGGTGCGAGAGAGATCTACGTGCCATATGTACTGACAAACCGTTGTGGTGGAACGACCCTCCGACCGGCGCTCTTTCCGAGAGGACCAGTTCCAGCAGTGGAATGAAGCTCGGTGCCAGCCACCGATCCGCCAGCTTCCACTTCACTACCTTCCCTGTAGCGAGCATCGACGTCGAAGAGACCCATGGCGTTAGTCGAGTCTTCTGCAACGGCTGGAGAAACTTTCGCAACTTCGACTCCCGAGAGACGGACTCTTGAACGAGCTGGAGGACGAGATCCAGAGGCTGGAGATGTCGTAGGATTGGAGAAAGTCGAGGTCGAGGTCGAGGCCGTAACGTCAGAGATCTCTGTGTCTGTTTGGGAAACGGTTCTCTTGAGATGAAGTTCGTTCGAGGTAAGGTTGATCGGTGAACCGAGACCGAGGGTGTTTGATCCTTGAGGGCGAGGTGAGAGAGTGGCTGTATCGGTCGGTCGCGGTATTGTTGATCCTTCGTTTTGGAGACTCGAAAGAGAGGCGTTTGATCCTCCAACTCCTCCGAGCGCTAGTCGTCTTCTCAGATCTTCGGTGAGTTGTCCAGCGCTGACGCTCCGCCCAGAACCGGGTCTTTCGACAGCTGATGGAGAGTTGGGCGATCGAGGGTAATCTCCTCCGCCTCCAGTGGCAGTCGACGAAGCTCTCCTTCCGAGGAAACCACCTCCTGAAAATTCGGATGGTGATTGAGTCGAGAGTCGAGTTCGTGCAGCATTCAGAGCTTCAGATTGAGGTTTGACGGTGAAGAAAATGGTTTGCGGTACGACCCCGAGATCTTGCAGGGAAGAGTTTGCAGTCGAAAGGAGAGCGTCGGCGGAAGGATCCGTCATTCGAGAGGGAGCACTGATAACATAAGAGAATCAACGTTTGGTCAGGAGTGATAGGGGATTAGGAAGTCAGTGTGCTACGTACGCTTGACGAGCAGCAGCTAGTTTGTTGATGTAATCCCTCATTGCGCTCAACTTGTACTCGTCTTCAGGTTTCATTCCTAGTTGACGCATCTTCTCAAGCTGGGCATGGTCTCTGTTCAATAGAGCTTGCCTAGTTCAGCTCGCTGATCATTCGCTGTCAGTCGGAAAGAGACTCGACTGACTCATCTGTTCGGACTCCCGCATCTCGAGGAGCACCTTTGACAGTCGTTCGAGTCAAAGACCAGAAGTTTGACTTTCCAGCTTTACTAGCCCACGTTACTGCTGTCTCGAAGATCATTCTCGGCAGCTAGGAGGCGAATTTGTCAGCGCAGAACCTGCAAAGCACGGTGAAAACAAACTCACAGGTTCTCGAGCATTGTCAAGTAGCGAGAGAGCAGTGATCTCCTTGACGTCGGCGCGTAGAAGCCTCTTCACAATAGGGTAGAAGATACACCATCGATCCGTAGGCTGCAACAGAGTTGAAACTGTTGCTAGAAAAGAAGCAGTACCTTTTTTCGAGGGAGGGGGTCGAGGAGTTAGTCAGAAATTGCGTTTCCTGCACAGGAGCTAGCGGCAGAGAGAAAGAATCTTTACCTTCTCTGATCCAGATGTTCGGATGACAAAGGAAGCCGGAGGTAGATTGAACGAGCTCCCAAATTTTTGATTTTGCCAACAATCTCCGAGAAGCGAGAGTCGTAAGAGTTTCGAGTACTCTTACCGTGACAAACTCTTCAGGATCTGTTCAATATATGGCTCGACGTGAGTAGGATGTTCGAGTCGACGGATTAGGGAGCGAGAGGGTACGGGCTCGAATTTACCTGCCAGACTGAGAACGATCAACGGCAGAACGTATTCTTCCAACGCTTTCGCACCAACGACTTCCGCAACTCCGACACATACTTCGTTCCATTTCTCTCTCAGCATCCAATCCCTCGTGTTCAAGTAAGTGACCAAGTGAGCCAGAACTTGATCGTTCGCTTTCGCTCGACCGAAGAATTGACAGAGTGAAGGAATCGTATAGAGTAGAGCTCGTCGAACTGAAGGTGCTGGATCGGTGAGAAGTGGAGCGAGGTGAAGAGAGATTTGAGATTGAAGTTCTGAAAGTCGAGTGTCATAATTTGCCTGTGTTGAGGTTCAAATGAATCGTAAACTTAATCAGTGAGTCGAGTGCAGAAAACAGAAGCAAAGGAAATAGTCTCACAGCGGAAGGGTTTCCTTCAAAGTCTCCTTCTCCTCCGCCATTTCCACCTCCTCCCAATCCGAGCTCGAGTCCTCCGTCACCTTTCATCGCTTCCGCCATATCCAAGAACTTCTTCGCAACTCGAGCGATGTGACTGACACAGATCGCGTAGGTGACTCGAGGGAGTGTCTCGGAATCCGTGGAGAAGGGAAGAGTGTTTGGCAAAATGTAAGAAGGGAGTACATCGAGGTTTGAAGGAGTGACAGTTCGCACGAGTAGCAGCTATATGGACTGAGTTTCAGCTCAGTCATCGCGAACAGGAGATGGGAAGCGAAGCTCACTGTTTGAGTCAGAACCCTCAAAGCCATACTCCTCACGACTGATTCCTCATCGCTCAGCAAACTGACGAGATACGGCACTAGCCTATCCAGCCTGGTCTCGTCCGTCAAGTATCGATTCATCGCTAGTAGTAGATCGAGACCTCGAAGGACTGAAGAAGGACGTTGACAGTTTCTAATGTTTGAACAGATGAGCGCGAAAAGAATGAGTGATGGACCGTCTACTCCATCGAAGTGAAATCATCAATTGCTATCTCGTAGATCGTGACGAATTTCGACGAGAAGGAACCAATTACTCACCTTTGGTGCAACCACCTCGAATCGAGTTTCCCTCCATTCCCGGCAAGTTCAGTTTGATCGGGAAAACGGCATCTTCTCTCTCTTTCAAGTCTGTATCTCTGTCCTTTCCCTTCAATGTATCGTCCTTCTCCGTTATAGGGCTACTCATTAGCCGATTTCGATCTTCAAGATCGAGCGATTCGTCGAGGTACTTCTGAACGATTTCCCATTCATTCCAAACTCTCTCAATCCTCTCGTCCGAATCTGTTCTCAGCAAAGTTTGTTGTTGCGTCTCGGTTCCTCCTCCTCCGCCTACTCCGAGTGTCGGGGTTGCGCTTCCTAGTCTGGTTGTCGAACTTTGGGCAGATGAAGAGAATGTTGTCGATGCGGTAGTCGGAGGAGGTAGAGGGGAGGAAACCTTATTCAGAGAGTTCAAGAAAGGATGGAGGAAGGTATAGAAGATTTCGGGAAAGGCAGTTTGGCGGTATTTTGAAAGGAGGGTTGAGAATGAAAGGCGGGAGGAAGGCTCCAAAGAGATCATACTTCGGATCAAAGACTGCGAATACGGCCAGTCATAAGCGGTTTCCTTGATAGCGAGAAAGACGGGGAGAACTCACTCTGATCTCGACATGCTCGATCTCGTTCAAGTAAGCTTCCAAATCGTACTGACCTTCCCGATACTTGAACAATTGTGTCAACGTGAACGGACTAGTTCCCTCCATCCACAGTTCAGCTATTACACATCCAGCAGAGAACACGTCCATCTCTTCAGTGACCTTTCCATCTCGTTTACCGAACTCTAGAGTTGCTTTCTGTTTCGCAAGAGGAGAGTTTGAGGCATAGAAGCGTTCGGGTGCGAGGTAGCAGGAGCGTCTTGAAGATGTATCGAAGTAGAAGGAGAAAACAGAGGGATCGTCGAGTGGGAGATAGGTCGGTTTGAACGAAGTTGAGAAATCGGTTAGGTAAATCCAGTTCCAGGAGGTAACGACAATGTTTTCAGTTTTGATGTCACCGTGAGAAATCTAGTGTCCCATAGAAGTATCAGTGATGCTCTCCGGTCTAGAGAAGAGAGTTAGAGGAGCGTACGCCTCGTTCTCTAGCATCTTTCAATCCTGTCAACAGTTGAAAAGTGATCCAACGTTTCTCGATCGAGCTCAAAAAAGGTCGAGTGCTAGCAATAACTGTATTCTGTTAGTGGGATGCAGTAGAGCGCCTGACAGCGGAAGAGAATGCTCACCTTATTCGATCATAGAGATTACTCGCAACCCATTGTCTGATTAGATACCCAGCTCTCTCCGTCTCGATAGCTCTCGCATACGGTAAGACGTTGACACAGTCCCATAGAGCTTCTCTCTCTGCCTTCAGTCGTCTCTGAAAGTGCTTGAGTTCGAGAGATTGATCTAGTTTGGTGAAGAGTTTGACGACTACGGCTCCTTGTCGATGTCTCCCTCGAATCGTTTTGAGAAACCTCGTAGATCCCATGCTATCAGTTCCGAAGGTGTCAGTCAGCTCTCAAACGGTGAGAGGGTGAAGATAATGAACTCACGACTTGTCATAGACGATCTCTCCACCTAACTCTGCGAAGAACGGATCAGAGTTGTTCGCATTCCTATTGTTAGATGTCGGTACAGTTGTAGTTTGCGGTAACGAGATGGATGCTCCCATCCAGCGAGTTGTAGAGAGCGAGAGAAACGTTGGAGATCAAAGTGGGGAGAGACAAGTTTCTCCCTCTGTTTCTCTCTTTCTGTTCACTCGACCATGTCATGGAGTGCGTAGCGTGTACAAGATCCGATCCAGGGAGGCACTTCTATTGTACCTCTTGCATCAAATCGAGGTATGTCGCCTCTCGCTCTCTTTCCTGCCTCCTGTTGCGCTCCCTCCGCTGACTCATACTACCTCGAACACAGATTGCTAGAACATCAGGCGCGCAAACAGCAGCTACGGAATGCTCTCACTCTGCAATCGAATCGAGCAAACAACCTCCTCCTGAATGGACCAACTACAGCTTCTCCGACTAGATCTCGTCCGTTAGGTGTCAGGGAAGAGAGTGAACTGAAAGCCGAGAGATGGACTCTGAGCGTAAGATTGAGGGACACGAGAATCGCTACGGAACAGGAGAAATCCAAAGTTGAAACTCGTAAGCGTTTTCGCTCTGCTCTTGTCTCTGTCCTTGTAGTGCTCAATCTTCGCTCCACACAGTCACTTCGGAAATCTCTCGGCGTAGAACAGCGCTCAACGCTCGTAAAACGAATCTCTCTACCGCTCGATCCCTCCTCAATTCTCTCTCTATCCCTTCTCATCCAACCTCTCCTTCCCTTCCGCTCTCAATCTCCTCTCTCAACTCCCAACTCTCCCAACTTGATCAATCTCTCTCGACTCTCTCTTCTTCCCTCGCGAAAGTACGTCGAATCCTGACGCTCGAACTCCTGACGACGTATTCTTTCAGATCTATCGAATCACCTCTCCCCGATCCCTTTATCATTCATCCATCTTCTTCTTCCTCCTCCTCTTCGGATACTTCTTCTCCTTCCCCCTCGACACCGTTCCCTCCCAGTTATTCCCTCGCGACTCTTCCACTACCTTCCCTTTCACTCTTACGTACCTTACCGATCCAAACCTTCGAAGCTCTCCTCCTCAACCTCTCACACCTGATCCGATTACTAGCTCTCTACGAAGGTATACCACTACCTATGATACCTCTACCAAACTGTTACGGACCTGGGAAAGCAGGAATCAAATCGAGTTCAGGTTGTTCAGGTTGGGATGGAATCGTCAACAACGATCGGAAAGAGAAACCGTCTAATCAGGAAGACGACAGCGTAGCGGAGGATGAATCGACAGAAAATGTATGCTTCCCTCTCGGGTTCGCGGTTGAGAAAGCGAAGAGCGCGAGGAATGGAGTCGATCCGGAGGAAGCAGATGGAACGGAAGGAGTGGCTTCGAGAGGTGGAAGTAATCGAAGGAAAGAATTTTCGACTACTTCAAGGGAGCGATCGGATCCGACTGTCTCATCGAGGAGATTGAAGCTCGTGATGAAAGGTGCGATCGCTCTCGCTTACGATTTAGGTTACATTTGCTGGGTCAGGGAAAGTAGACTTGATATGACTGGGGAAGATGAGCACGACTGGAGAGTCGAAGATCTCGAAGATCTTGGAAAGCTCATTTTGAGGGCAGCGGGAGCTGAAAGTGAGAAAGAGAAAGAGGAACGAGATAAAAGGAAACAATCGTAAGGTTTTCTCTCTTTTGAGAAACTTCGGAAGGTGCCCGAGCTAACGGTATCGATATCCTCCAGATCTACTCCCGAGGATATCGATCCTTTCCCATCTTCGATCGACTCGGCTCTCTCTACAACTTCTATTGCAACTCTTCAACCGCCTCCAACTCCAGACTCTTCCCCGTCTGTTACATTCCCTCTTTCCTACTCTACAGTATCGCAACACTATCTCTCGCTCGCTTTCGCTTCCGCCTCGTCTTCGTCGTCGAGAGTCGGAGGAAAGAAACGTCGCAAGAACGGTACAATCGGTCGAGGAACGAGAATGGGAGAAAGTAGTTTCGTCGACGCTGGTTTCTCGACCGCTAAGTTCGGAGAAGAAGTAGAAGATGGAGACGAAGAGGGAGAAGAGGAGGAGTGGGATTTCGTTTGAGCTGTTGAAGACTTTTCGTGACTGTAGCTTTTTCTTTTTCCTCTCTCTTCAGTCTCTCTGGTTCCTTTTGTTGCTTGTATACTATTCAGCTCTTCAATCTATATGCCCTAGTCAAGTCTGCAACCTGATGAACTTGCCGCTATCGAAAGGAAGAGAAAACTGAGAGGCTAACTCTCGGACTCCATAACCAGAACGAGAGGCAGGTTGGAAGTACACAGAAGGAGTAACGAGTACACTACAGGGAGAATCATTGACCACGTCCTATTACTTCAAATGGGGATGCAGGATCCCCGACGAGGTCTTCCGAAGGATCCAAGTGCAGCTCGCTTTGCGGTACCTTGAAGATTCTTCCCCAATAATCCCAATGCTGTATATACAAATTCGTCAGGAAGTTGATCAATGGATTGTGTAGTGGAGATGCGGCACAACACTCACGTGATGCCATTTTTCGGTACCGAGCGCAGTCTCTGCACGCGAAAGGGTCGAGCTCGAGTTCTCGTCAGCGCGCTTGATTCAGGGGAGACACTCTGGCGTGCTTACCTGCAGTGATGTCTATAGGGTCGCATGCCTCAATCTGTGCATTAGTTCGTTAGTTGAGAAAACAAACGCTGCAGACGATATTAGGTCGACAAACTTACGATTTCTTCCTGCGACCTCGTCGTACCCTTCGAGAGGGCTGCCAGATCACTCAGATCGAGTTCAAGCTTCTGAAGGCATGTGACATTCTCCTGCCTAAACTTCGGACCGTTCACCAATGGGTTCTCGATAGGCACGATTTGAAATGTTTGCGAAGATCCGAAACGCGATACTTCAAGCGGGGCGAGAGATACGAGAGACATTTTGACGGTCCAACATACGCTTGGAATTGCGTTGCAGGTGTCGATCTGGCTTAGTCGTTCGACGAGAACGAAGTATTGTTTCGAGAATTCAGGGAGTTGTGCCTGTTCAGTTTAAAGCGAGCATGAGCGCTATAGTTCTTTCAATCTAGTTTCTCACGTACTATACGTGGCTGGCTACGGTCAACTGCGAGCTGTAGTAGGGTGTCAGCGCTCAAGATTTGACCATTCGACTGCAGGTTTCGAACGCAAACAAACTTACGCAAAGGACAGCGATACGAGCGGTCTCCGCGAACTGTCATCAAGGCATGACTTTCAGTCATGGATCCGCTGATGCGAGAAAAAGGGGCTTTGCATACCACTTTCCGATAGTCGTCCCTCTTCGCTTTTCGAATCTCCTCGACTGCGTTGCAAAAATGCAGCAAGCCGTCACTGGCTGGAAGATTGTGGACTGGGATCGTGGAGAGAGCTCTATAGAATTTGTAGCTCATATCTCGGAGAACTTGGAAGAGACCCGGGACCGATAAGAAATCTTTTTTCGTGATGGATGATTTCCAAGCTCGAAACTCTTGAGGATAGAAGTCCTTCTTGAGCTTTTCGACCAGGTCTCGGAGGTCGAAGAAGTAGCGCTGAGGCTTCAAAGGTTCCATGAGAGTGAGCGGCTCTCAGCTTGTCTCAGCAACGTTGGAGAGTGGACAAAGAAGAAGTCACTAACGTTTGTTACGGCTCGTCCCCTGTAGTCTTTACCTCTGATCCAGCCTGTAAGATATTCAACAATTTGAGTCTTGGAGCGGGCATGTAAGGTGGCCCAGTCAGCCTCATTGAGGTCGAGGAGAAACTGTTTGATCTCCAGTTGCCGATCGTCTGGCTTCAATATGCTTGCCAGGAGCTCCTGAACAAGATGGTGCTGCTCGTCGTACCACACTCCAGGTTTCATGACGAGATACGATGGTAGGTCTGAAAAGCAAGAAGAGAGACGCTCGAGAGGACCAGCCTTTGAAAGATGGTTCCTCGAAATATGCGATCCGAGCGCGACACAATCCTCGTCTCGTGCTGTCGACGCGTGTTCCTCGGGTCAAGCCTCGCATGAACCTATCAGTTTTCGCGCTGTGCACGAGATGTCATTGCCAACGTCAATCTCCGATTGTAATGTTTTTCACGAGCTCGAAGGGAGCTCATTGTCTACGAGTTCTGAAATTTCAACTCAATCTCATTCGTACCGTGCCTCAATCTTTCAATGGAGAGTGGCCTTGGCGAGCGACTTGAAGAAGAGAGAGCTCGTGGTCCCGAGGTGAGAGCGATCGGAGGTTGCGAATAGAGGGAGAGAACGAGTCGAGAAGCCATCAAGCTCACTAAGACGAGACTTGCTGGAGCGTTGAGAGCTTTGAGTCGAGGATGTACTTGCTCTGTCGAAGAGATCGATATCGCGAGAGCGATCGAAACGGAAATGTGCGTAAAGAGAGAGATTCAATCGTCAGCTCGATTGCGACTCAGCTGAAGTTGAGGGGGAGACTATAACGTACGAAGGATGAGGGTGACACTGACAAGATGTACTATAGTTGTGATCAAGTAGTACAACGCGCCATGTCTCCACAAAGCTCGAATGATCGGAACTTTTCCAATCTGACGAGTAATCTTGATCGACCGATAAAGCGTCAAAGCAAGCACTGCAGCGTCGATGAAGAAGAAAGTCCCCCAGCTGTCATGTCCGCTCGAGAATGGTCAGCCTTTAGCGGTGCTCGATTTCCTGCAATGGATCGAGCTTGGGAGAGAAGAAGAAGGAGAAAGCTCACATCGTGAAGTACTGAGCCATCTTGAGCTGTGCATGTCCTAAAGTACCACATCCTTCGAGTTTGAGAGCTTCGGCGACAAACTGTGGCATATTGATAGCTACGAACAGAGAATCGTCGAGAATGTAAGCATTTCTTCAACAGGTCCGACTGACGGAAGTGCCGACGAGACCTACGACGAAGTCTTGATGCTGAGCTGATTGTAAGAGAAAGATGGAGTATGGCGAGAATGCTAAGTCTGCAGAAGAAGGAGGACGAGAGAGAAAATCGATCAGCTCGCGTTCGCAACTTTTGGTCTCGTCGGGAAAAGGATTGAAAAAGTAGCTACTTACACAATGAAAATCTTCCTACTACAGTCGTAGAGCGCGTAGACTCGTATCGACAAGATGCAGTAGCAGATGCTATTTCAGGTGCGAACGAGCTCGTCAATTTCCAATTCTTGAATGAGATCGAGCGAAACCTTGAACACGCACAACGTTGTGAAGATCCCGGTCGCAGTCCCGATCCAGAACAAGTGTCGACAGGCAGCTGCTCGAATCGTGGAAGACCGAGTCAGCGGATCTTTCTGCGAAGCGAGTGAGAAGAGCGAAAGACTCTAACCTCGAGGAATCGGGACAGCGTCTAAGATTTGCATCAAAACTTGTAAGCCGAGAACGAACCAACGACTGTCACCAGAAAGAAACAGATTCAGCTCGAGGTCGAGAGGAAGATCGAGCAGCTGAGATCTTCTGAAGCGACTCACTTGATCAAGAATAGCGCCTTTGCCAAAGTCCATTTCGCTGGCCAGATGTATTGCCTCTCAAGCGGTAAGAGAGCGAGCTATAGATGGCAGAGAGGGTAACAGAGGGTAACAGAAAGAAAGAAAGAGATCTGTCAGTCAACAATCGCTTCTTCTCCGGTCCGTCCGAGTAAGAAACGCGCCAGATGAAGTAGGAAAGACTCACAGTATCGAAACAAGCTATAGCGAACCACATAATTCCGTAGCGACGCGCTAGCTCGAGGTCTCGACTGATCGCGAAAAGTCCTCCTCCGAACAGATTCCCTAGGCTGTTAGTAGGAGGCGGTGGCATGGTGACGTTGTAATGGACTTGTCTGGTCTAGGCTGCCTAAGGCGGAATAGCTTGAAGGAGTCGAGAAAACCTTGGAGAACTGGTGAAAAGCAAATGAAAAGCGATTCCGAAGGTTTCAAACTTGAGAGTTAGAGCTTTCTCTTTCGGACACTGAGTCATGGATCGGTCTACTTCGAGCTCTAGACTTTCGGAGCCCACGGATCGAAAATGCGAAGAGATCACGTGGTCCAGTCTGGTGCAGCTACGGAGGATTGCAAGCGGAGAAGCATTGCAAGCGGAGAAGCATTGGGAAAACTGTCATCAAGGGACAAGTGAGTCGATTCAGCTTCCTATCCAGTCGTTGATCGAAGTATACGAGAGTGGATACATACAGAAGTTGCAGAACGTCGAGAATAGCAAGTGGAAACAAAGGAGGAGAGATCAGCGAGAAAATCGAAAAATATGCGTAGAGACGAAAAAGTACAACAAGAGAGGGGGTAAACGAGAAAGAACGACAGGGGATATGGTATACACTCAGCATTTATGATCACTCGACACTCCCTTCACTCCCACTCTGATTCTCCTCTTCTTCCTCTTCTTCTCGTTCCTCCTCGAGACGATCCTCCATCTCGACCGTTGTCAATACTCTACCTTTCTCTTTCTCTTCCACTTTGTATTCGACAGCTTTCTTCCCTCTCTTGATCAACCCTTCTACCAACGTCGCAACCTGACCAAAGCTCGGATCAGACTGTAACAATTCCTCCCAACTAGGTTGAACTTCCCGATCCTCATCCTCTTCTTCCTCGTCGTATTCATCAACGTCCGAGAACTCTCCACCAGATGAGGAAGAACGTCCTTCATCTACATCGAACCGCCGAATTCCAACCCCTCCTCCAATCGATTCTCGTAATTTTCTCCTCAGTTCTCGAATCTCGGAAGTTTGTTTGAGCTTTTGTCTTTCGAGTTGAGCGTTGATACTCAGTAATGAAGAAGTTCTAATCTCGAGATCCATGATCTATAAATACCACCCGAGGAGGCGAAAGACAAGGTCAGTCGACCGAGAATCTAGAGAAACGGGAAGCGTTCAAAATTTTACTCACCCTTCGACTAACTTTTGCCTCGATTTCTTTCTCGATACTTTCTCTCATAAGACTTTCCATTCCGTTTCCAACGATTCCTGATGCCGAGGTCCTAGTTGGTGAAGTCGAAATCAATCGAGGACTAATCGGTAAATCTACCACTCCGTTTCCGTTCGTTCCAATTTTATTCCACTCTTCAACACCGTTCTCCCACTCGACTTGATCTACCCTAGGTCTCGTTGCATAATCACCATGAGGCGAGTCGAGAGTTGCCAAAGTTGTCGAAACCGTACCATTCGAACCTGGGAAAGGTATCGATCCTGAAGTTGAACCGTTCGAGGAACTCGTAACGGTCCTTGTTTTCATCGGTGGTCGTTCAGGATGACTCGTTGAGGCGGTAGGAACTGATCTCAGAGTTTTCGTCGATGCAGAAGAAGGTAGAGTCGGGGACCTCAGAACCGGATTCGAGTGAGGATTTGGAGATACGTTCGAGAAAGAAGGATGCGAAGGAAACGAAGGAGAAGGGAAAGTGGACTGTGCTGCTAAGGAAGGAGATGAATAGTTTGGGAATGGAGGGAGTAAGCCGGTGCCGGTTTGAGTCTTTCCAGTTGGTGTGTTCGTATTCGAGTCGAAGGAAGACGAGGAAACACTGCTGACTCCACTGGTTCTTCGAATACTCGCTCCATTCGAAGAAGATGAACCAGATTTGCGTCCGATCGAAGAAGCTTGATCGTAGAAGCCTAAACCGGTTGAAGTTGACGAATGAGGCAAACGAGGCGAGAGGTTCGAAGGAGTCGAGTCGTACAGAGAGTGCAAATTCGGGGAGGTGAGAGGGGATGATGCGATGCTGCTAGGAGAACTCGAGAGAGGAGGAAGGACTGAGGAAGATGCAGACGAAGAAGAAGCGTTGGTAGAAGTCGAAGTTGAGAGGAATTGTTGTTGCTGCTGCTGTTGTTCTTGCTCTCTTCGCTGGGAAGCTCTGAGAGAAGGTGAATGAAGCCTTCGTACTGAGACCGAAGAAGGGAGATGGGTGATCGGAGATGGAGCGACGACTGTCGAATTTGAGGAATTGTTGGATGAGGAAGAAGATGACGGGAATGGATCTCCCTGACCTCGCAAATCTCCACTCGCCAGTGATCCTCCTACCGTTACTCCTCTCGATGATGTCGTTCTCGTCCTCGCTGTGACTACTTCAGGTGAACGAGCCCTCTGTTGTGGTGAAATCGCCCTCGTTCCTCCTCCTCCTCCTCCTACTGCTGGCGTTTGAGGACTCTTTGCCGCGCGAAAGTATCCATTGGTGGGAGTAGGTTTGAATGTACCATTGCTCTGAACTGTCGGCGTCGTAGGTGCACTCCTGACTCCAACTGTAGATTTCGCTTTAACTCTGACCGGTTGTTGAGGTGTCCAACTCGAGGTCTGACTCGTATTGAGAGATGGTGAAGTAGGTGGTGATGCGAGTGAAGATAGATCTACGCGTGCTCTGATTGGTCTCGAGGAAGATAGAGTCGGTGATCGAATGTTGTTGGTCGATGAACTTGTTGTTGAACTACCGAGTACTCGACGAGCGCGTCCTTCAGGAGGTCGTGACACTGTACAGTTTCGAGGATAAGTATATTGCTTGCCCGGTATGGGTTCTAGTGAGGGTGAGACGAACTCAATCTGACATCGGATGATGAGGGACGTGAAGAGAGAGATGCGACTTTCAGGGAAGGGACTTCGCTTTCTCGGTCGCAACTTTCTCTTGCGATAGAACATTGTGGGGGCACTGCTGCTTTAGTGACCGACAGGGCGACGCTCGCAACAGGCTGAAGGAGGCGGATTCTTTGCGAGCTTCGCACGGGGTGAACCGTACTCCCCTCTCCATCTCGCAAGTCCTCGAGTGATACTGAGACGACAGAAACGCAAAATAACGTTTACTTCATTTTATTCATCATAGACAGTTTCCCCTCCCCGAATCAATCGAGTTGCGAGAAAACCACAGAACGATTTTTCCCAATTTTATTTTTTTATCAGTTTCCTTTAAACCCCAACTACCAAATCCGACAACTTCGTGAAATTCCCTCACTAGATCTTTTCTATCGAAAAAACTTAGACGGCGTGACCAGAGATGAAGAAAGTCTTGTCGATGGAAGAATCGATAGGAGCAGCGGGTTGACGAGAGTCGGGACCGACAGAGGAAGAGTCGACGCGAGCAGCGGATCCTTCAACCGAAGTGTTGGAGCTAATTAAAAGAAGGGTAAGTTACAGTTGATCAAGATTTAGGATGAAGAAAAAGACAGAGGAAACTCACATATCGATCTTTCCGGGCTTAGTTTGACCGGTGATTAGTCGCTTCCAAGCTTCGTGGCACTCGTGAACGATCTCGGTAGCGTACTTGCGGTTCTTGGCCTCACCAGAGAAGGCGAACTGAAGAAGAAATGGAAAAGTTTCGGGTTGTCAGTTTTCCAATTCGTTAAATCTGAGGGGATAAACAGGGCAAAAGGATTTACTTGGTTCTCGGGCTTTCCATCGGGGATTTTGTAGATACTGAATAGAAAAGAGGTAGTGGAGAGAAAGGTGAGTTACAGAGGATTTGAAGCAGGAGAGCTGGGGAAACAAAATCTTACCGGAACCATTCGTTGGTAGCGCGAATGAGACCAGGAAGGTGACGTTCGACATCCTCGATGTCGTTGAGCTTGGCAGCGAGGGGATCGTTGACGTCTACGACGAGAACCTTCCAGTCGGTCTCACCTTCGTCGAGGAGAGCCATGATACCGAGGATCTTGACTTGTTTGACTTGACCGGTGTAACCGACGGCTTCTCCGATTTCGCAAACGTCGAGAGGGTCGTTGTCACCGAGAGCCTTGGTCTCGGGGTGAGTGTGGGAAGGGTCCTCCCAAGTTTGAGGGAAAGCACCGTAGTTCCAGATGTAACCTTTGTGAGGGAAGCAGTTGCGAACGAAACGGAGTTTGCCCTTCTTGGTGTCTTGAAGGATAGGGTTGAATTGCTCCTCCTTTGAGATTTCGAGCTTGGCGTTGGACCAGCGGGGGATTTCGACAATCATGTTGAGAACCGTTCGTTGCTCGTTGGCGAAGAGGGGAACGTCGTGGAAGGGAGAGACGACCTTGCCATCCTTCTCGATGTAAGCACGGTACTCTAATCGAATTGAACCATGATGAGGGAAGTTGAGGGAGAGCGAGCACGTCAGTTTTCCCGAGGTTGAACGCTGTCAGAGAGATTCGGGCCAAGAGCTAGCTAGATTGGATTAGTGAGCTCACCAAGAGTGTTTTGAGCTCCGTGTTGACCTATCGGAGGAGAGAGGAAGAGGTTTAGTCTCGACAGAACGTTGGGGGGGATGAGTGAAATGAGAGAGAGAGAGAGAGAGTTGTGCGACTCACGAACAGAGTATTGGGAAGCCATGTTGGTACTGGTGGATAATAGTCTAGACTGTTGAGATAACCGTCTAGCTGCTGAACTCGCCAGTTTGATAAGAACTGTTAAAGGAGTGAAGCAAACGCAAGAATTTCGAATCTTGCTTTCGTTCGAGACGGAGACTCAGACTCGGCCAAATCTCCGAAAGTACTTCTCTCACACTCACTTATCCTCCTCTTCTCCACTTTCGACAACTCTCTCTCACGACAACCCTCAACAGCTTTGCCAGAGACGAGACAGTCAAGTCGACCACAACAGTTCAGATTGGAAAGAATCGGCAGTTTCAAGTTTAGTGCAGTCATTCGTCTCTAACAGGTCTCTGTCTCTCGTCAGTTGCAACCATGGCGACGGCAGAGCAGAAATCCAATCTCAACGTGAGAGATGCTCTCAGGTCAGTCGATTCCCTCGCTCCTCCTTCCTTCCGAGGTTCCATGTTGATTCTGATTCTCTTCGGATTCCGACAAAAATGCAGCTACCTCGATCGCGTAAAGGTCACTTTTGCAGAACAGACAGAAGGTGAGTCATCTACGAATATCGTGCACTCTATCCTCGTATCTCGAGCTGACTTCTGATTCTCCGAGTTGATTCCAGTTTATGATCGCTTTTTGACGTGCGCTTGAACTTCTCTCGGACTTGATTTAGTGAGCGAGGCCGCTGACGTTGTTTCTCTTTGTCTATCAGGATCATGAAAGAGTTCAAGTCTCAAGGAATTGACACTCCGGGAGTAATCGATCGAGTGAGTCCCCTTCGGCTCAGGTTCTCTCGCTTTCTTCTTGCTGAACTCCCTTTCTTACTCTTTCGTAGGTGTCGACGTTGTTCCGAGGCCACCCTGCACTCATTCAAGGGTTCAACACTTTCCTTCCTCCTGGATACCGAATCGAATGTACGATCGATCAATCATCCGGAGCTGGAGGAGCAGGAGCAGGTGGAGAAAAAGGAGTAACGACTATCACCGTCACCACTCCTATGGGAATGACTACTCGAACTCAAGTCACAGATCCTAATCTCGAGTCGAGTACCTCAGCTTCTACTTCTACTTCGACTGCGCCAGCTTCAACTTCATCAGTTAAACAAGAATCTGCCCCTCAAGCTCCGATTCACAGTCTCCCTCCTCCAGCAAACACTTCCGCGAACGCAGCACCCTCGACTCCTTCAGTACTCGCGAATCAATCCGCTCCAGCTCCCCTCTCTTCAGCTCCCCCTACTCCTTCCCAAGCGACGACTCCCGGAGGAGGAGCAGTAGATGCTAGACCTCCTATGGAATTCAACCACGCGATCAACTACGTCAACAAGATCAAGAACAGATTCTTGAAGGAACCCGATACTTACAAGGCCTTTTTGGAAATTCTCCAAACTTACCAGAAAGAGGGAAAAGCTATTCAAGAGGTGAGTTTGGAACTTTCCCATCGTTCTCAGGGTTCACATAACTCATTACTTTGTACTTTTGTTCAGGTGTATGCTCAAGTGACTGAACTCTTCCGTGCCGCTCCCGATCTTCTCGACGAGTTCAAACAATTCTTACCCGACACTTCCGCTTCGGCCCAACAACAAGCTCAACCTCTCGTTCCCGCTCCCGTCCACACCGCGCAATCTCAACAAGCAAACTCGAACGCTGGAAGAGGTGCGACGAAACGAGCCGCTCCCGCCGTCGGAGGGAAAGACGCTTCTTCGACTGCCGCGAAACGAGCCAAAGGTGGAGCTAAACCTGCGGGAGAGAGAACGGTAGGAGGTCCTGGTAAAGGAAAACGAAAGGCGGATGCACCTTTACGAGACATGTCGGTTTCAGGGAGAGGAGTCAAAGGTCAAAGTCCGGCAGATCTCAACTCGATGTATCATTCCGACTCTCCTTCTTTGGCCGGAGGAGACCCTTACTCTGCAGCAGCAGTTCAACACGCTCAAGCTCAAGCCCAAGCTTTCTACGGAGGAGTCGCACCTCACCATCACCCTTCAGCTCAATCTTCGACTGCAGCAGCTTACGGTCAAACTCAACCTCACGGGTATGATTCTTCCACCGCCATCACGGCACCACCACCTCAACCTCTATTGGCACCGAAACCAGTAGCTTCCGCCCCAGACCTAGCCTTCTTCCAAAGGGTCAAAGTTCACACGAAAGATCAAGCGGTTTACTTTGAATTCCTCAAACTCGTCAACCTCTACACTCAAGAGTTGATCGATTTGACGGCGTTGGTAGCGAGAGCTTGGTTGTTCTTACACCAGGACGATCGACTCTGGCAAGAGTTCAGGGATTTAGTAGGTTGGACTGAGGGAGATGCGGTAGGAGATCCAGGTCATCGAATCGAGGTAGTTGATGGAAAGAGGATCGTCGAAAACGTACCTAGAATGGATGGAGAAGGTTGGAGGAAGAGTAGGTTAGATGCTGGAAAAGATTGGAAAACTTACGGTCCTTCTTACCGAAAATTGCCCAAAGAGGTGAGTACTCAACTATTTCATTTCTTCCTCCCTCTCCATTCGAGGTTTCGAGCTCACACACCGTATCTTTCATTGTGTAGGAGATCTCTTTGAGTTGTTCTGGACGAGATGCTCTTTGTTGGGAAGTTCTCAACGATGAATGGGGTGAGTTTCAATTTTGCTCTTCGGATTCAATCGGATCTGTTTGGCTAATCATTTCTCGTGCCGATGCATCTAGTCTCTCAACCTTCTTTCGCCTCTGATGAAGGATTCGTCGCGAACCGCAAGAATCCTTACGAGGAAGCTCTCCACCGCTCCGAGGAAGAACGCCACGAATACGACTACCACATCGAAGCGAATCTTCGAACGATCACTCTCCTCGAACCTATCGCTGCCCGAATCGCCGTCATGGATCCCGAAGAACGAGCAGTCTTCCGACTCAAACCTGGACTCGGAAATCAAAACAAGAGTATCTACCAGCGGGTTCTCAAGCGAGTTTACGGAAAAGAACAAGGTCTCGAAGTCATTCAAGCTCTGCACGAGAACCCTTGCGTCGCTGTGCCGATTGTACTCGCTAGGTTGAAACAGAAGGATGAGGAGTGGAAGCGAGCTTTGAGGGAATGGAACCGAGTTTGGAGAGAGTCTGTAAGCTCAACTTTCTCCTTTTTCCTTTTCTACTATGAATCTGAATTGATCCGCTCGATCATGACTAGGATGCCAAAAACTTCTGGAAAGCTCTCGATCATCAAGGTATCGCTCTCAAGGCTAACGACAAACGATTCCTCAACGCAAAAGCTCTCGTCTCCGAGATCGAATCCCTCAAACGTGAACAAAATCAACGCGCCAGCATCAGTGCTCGCCCCGAACCTACGCCACGATTCCAACTCACCTACGACGTCTCAGATCGACGAGCGTTTTACGACGCCGCAAGACTCGTCTTCTCTTACCTCGATCGTTCCCATCTCGTCACTTTCGCAGAGAAACCTCGAGTCGACGCGGCTCTTCGAGACATCCTCGCTCTCACCTTTGCCATCTCCCCTGAAGAGTTCTCCGCTGAACTCCTCGCTGGTACGAACGATGGAGAAGATATCGATTCCAACTTTGACAGTGCTAGTGAAGCTGGAGGAGTTCTCGGTCAACAATCTCTCGACGAGGCAGTCGAAGCTGCTCTCGCATCTTCTGGAGCGAGTCGGAAGAACAAGAAGGCGTCAGATCTACGAAAGAAGGCACTTAGGAAGACAGTCACAACGGAGAAGAGAACGAGAGGGAGACCAGCAACGAACGGAGGAAACTCTGCACCTAGTTCGAGGGGAAACAGTCCAGCACCTTCTGGTACTGGCGGAGATACCGACAGTGTCATGAACGAAGCCACTCCCGGTCTTGACGGTTACGAAGCAGGAGGAGAAGCGATGAGTCGCGAAGGGTCGGTCGATACTTCCGTCGGTGGAGGAGACTCTGTTCAAGGTTCACCGCTCGTCGACACTGGAGCGTTCTCGACACCTCTCGACGCACGACTAAACGGAGATGCAGTTCGCGTCACCGAAGACAAACCTTCTTCCCTCGGAGAACGCAAAACGTGGAACATGTTTGCCAACTCAATTTTATACGGTTTCATCCGTTTCTTCCAAGTGAGTTCACACTTTTGATCCTTGGTGGATACACAGACGTGGTAACTGACGATCTATCTTGCTCGTGCAGGTTCTCTACCACCGTCTCACTCTCCTTCGCAACTCCGCAGTCTCTCTCGCTCTTCCTCCCCCTCCCCAACCTATCACTCCTTCCCAAGTTCCTTCTTTATCGCTCTCCCTCTCGCTCGCTCCCGCCAATGGAGAACGATGGACCGCTTCTGCCGAGTATTACTACCAAAGAGCTCTTTCGCTTTGCGAAAAGTTCTTCGAAGGTGAACTCGATCAACCAGCATTCGAAGACTCGATTCGACGCATTCTCGCTTCTCAAGGCTACATGCTCTTCACCGTCGATAAACTCGTCACTGGTCTTATCAAGCAAGTCCAAGCCGCCCTCGCAGACTCGAAAACGAAAGAACTCCTCTCCCTGCTTCGACAAGATCGTGCACACCCCGAACGATCGAGTCACAGCCAACAGCTAGCCTATCGCCAACATGCCGAATCTGCTCTCGGGAGTGACGAAAACCTCTACCGACTCGAATGGGTTCCCTCAACGAGAACTCTCGGATTCCAACTCGTCGGAAAAGACACCGTCGGACCAGAAGACGTTCCTGCGATGGAGGAGGAATGGGCCAAATACGTCGACGCTTACATTCATCAGGAGAGAACTCCTGGCCTTCCTTGTGATCCAGTCACACCTTTCCTTTCTCGGTGAGCCCCTCTCCTCACAGTCTTTCTTCTCGTCTGTGCGCTAACTCGCTGTACTTCACCTACAGTAACCTACGTCTCGCTCGACCAAAAGATGGAGCTCTACCACGAGGTGTCACAGCGATCTCGGCTCTCCAATCGAAAATTTGCATGCGTTCTTACAAACTCTTCTTCGCCGCCGAAACCGAGGACGTTCTCATCCGACACCGAAAAGATTCTACCTTCACTCCTGTCACCGTTCGAGACAACCGGATCGCAAGATGCAGTGATTGGATGGACAAACGAACGAAGGATCTCGGTTTAGTTACTGAAGAAGTGGAGAAGAGGGAGGCGAAGGTAGATGAAGCTGTGAAGGAAACTGGGAATGAAGAGTTGAAAGTGGAAGAGGATGTCGAGATGAAAGTGTAACTCTTTATCGTTTGATCTTGCATGTATTCCTTTTTCCTGTCTGTCTCTGTTTGTACTCTCATTACGTTTTTCTCACGCTCTCGATACAAGCTCGCGACATCAGGCAGTGTAGGAATATACAAATGTTCGTCTAGCGGTTCTGTTTGAGATAAAGATATTGAGCTTCAAAGGAATTCTCGGGGATTTGTTTCTAAGAAGGAGGATTTTTACATTCGTTTCTGATTGGAACTTTTAGCGAGCTATAGAGATCTGTTCACTTGAGAGGGATTCCGTTCGTGATTTGCCCATATTCAGGAACAGTGTAATTTCCGTTACAGGCGTAATCGTAGTCGATTTCGTCAATCCGTTTGATAAGAGCTTGTAGTACCGTATCGTAAGAGCAGAGGCCGTTCTTGTCGCTTTCGCAACCTTCGTACGTCAACGGGATGACAGCGTCGCTAGAGGGGAGATTGCGAACATGAAAAGAACGTCAGTCTCAAATTTTTCCGATTCGCCAGAGAGCAAAGCTCAGGGCAAACTCACTTGAGGATGAAACGCATCTGCTTCGAGGGACTCTTCTGCGAGCACTCGAGGACTTGGATCTGAAGTGTCGTTGCAAAGGGTACGATTTGCGAAGCGACGTAGGTGCTGCTGTCGAGAGAATTTTTCGAAGGAGCGCCAGATTTCGCGAGGGCGGTGAGGTTGAGGGCCGTGAGTGCGTCTGCCAGGGCTACTTCGTGTCCTGCGTCCGCATAGATTGATTGATTGAGCGGGAAAGTCTTTTCGTTGCCGTCGAGAGTTTGGTTTGCCGCCCCTTTTGAGAAATCGGTGATAAGCGTATGGTTGAGTCGAGCGACGAGTTCTTGAAGGTATCCGAGTCCTTGAGCTGCTGATACAGGTGACCCAGGACCGTTGTTGCCATAGAACTCGATATCGTAGTAGCGTTCGAACACTCGATACTCTTCGCTGGTGAAAAGAGGGCAAAACGCCGAAGAACCGAGAGCGACCGTCTGGGTGACACAGTTGTGTCAATAATGAGCACGAGCCTTGTCATAGAAGTAGCTTACCTCGTAAGCACATAGCTGAAGCATTGCGATAACATCAGCCGAGGTGAAGTTGAAATTCTGGACGTGAGATGCGAGGCGTTTCGCAGTTTGATTAAAGTATGGCTCAACAAAAGCCTAGTCGACACACTCGTCAGCTCGATATCTCGATCAGAGGAGCGGGAGAAATACTCACCGTAGCAGCCTTGGAACCTACGGAACCGTACTCGAGATCTGCATTCTTGCAGGTATCGTAAGGAGCTCCATAATTTGCTACTCCTTCTGCTTCTACACCAATTTCAATGTTGACAGAATCTTGATATTCAGGGATACCGAAGAAACCTCCAGCGAAATTGAGCATTGTTTTTACCATACGATCTTGGCTCTGGGTACGGAAAACAGGGAGGGTTTGGGCTAGGGTAAAGTTGTTGAGGAGAGCTCCGTACTCCTGACGAGCCGATACACCGAGCATGAAGTTTTGTTGGCGACCGAAAGGAGTGAGGAGTTCAGCTCCGAGTTTGTAAGTCCAGTTGTTGAGGAAGGAAAGGTTTCCAGAGGCGGAGAAGCCGGAGAGGGAGGCATTGTGTAGCTTCTCGGCGAATGCTGAAGGAGCAGATCCGGTTGTCGGATACCTAGCTCCATGTCGGAAGTAGATATGGACTTGGGTGATCGAGCAGTTTTCCGGAATTCGAGGCGTCGCAGAATCCAAGCCATATTTCGACGAGCTGACGCTGTAGGCTGGACTCAGGTTTCCCCAGAACTCAGCAATGTTGATATCGGTCGTAGGAACGGTGAGAGGGTTGATAGCGGTGTGAGAAGGATAAGGAGCAGTTTGAACTGCGAAAGGTTCGACTCCAGCTGTTTCAAGACTTGTCAGGGCTCGCTCAGTTGGGACAGTGTAGAGAGGATAGCTTACTTGGCGTGGGCTGCGGGAAGCCAACAACTGACTCCGGAGGGAAGAGGGAAGTATCGACAGAAGTTCCACTTGGAGGGTAAGCGTCCGAGCTGGCAACGATCGACCTTTGTCAGCGACGAGCGTCGAGTAGAGGAGAATCATAAATCTTACACGCTGAGTCCGACAGAGTTTGAGGAAACTGCAGTCGAAGAGCCTTGAGTTGAAGAAGTGATCGTAGATGAAACTTGTTCCGAAGTCGCTCTTTTGAGAGGAGATGCCGAGCCTAAAGCGATCAATGACGCCGCGAGTAGTGCAGAGGCGACCATCTTTGCGTCTGATGTCGTTGGAGGAAAGAAAGAGCAATTGAAGAATCCTCCACCAGGACAACGTATCGATTTTTTGACCTAATCTTAGATCAGACATTACATCAGACTAAAAACTGAAACAACGTGGGCTAGCTTCTTCTCTCTCGCTTGCGGGAGTTCATGCCGAGTGGATCAACGTGCTTCAAAGTGCTTTCGAAGTTGAGAAGCGTCTCACTGTACCACGAGGTCCGCCTCGCGGGAAACGACAAAACAACACAAGCTCGACAACTCGAGCGATATGAAGACAAGAAGGAATGCTTTTGATTTCGACAAGCGGAAAGATGCGATATTCGTACATATGTAAGTAATCGGTAGTAAGATCGAACGGGACTCTCTTAAAGAGCTTATTGACGGGGAGGACATTTTCCAAAAGTTGGAGGTGCAGATTCTCCTCCATCGAGCAAGAGAGTGACCTGGAGAAGATAGAGTCAGCACTTTGAATGATCTCAGTCGACGAGAATCAGGACTCACAGTTTGAGATGTCGTGTAAACTGCAGCAGTCAAACCGAAAACGAGCAAAGCGATATCCAAGATCTTTTGCTTACGGGTGTGAGCGCAAGCTTTGTAGTGAAGAAGCGCAGCTACGATAACAATTCTCTTACAATCAGCGACGAGCGAGAAAAACAGGAGAAAGAAGGAGGAGAGAGCTCACGATAGCAGAAACAGAGAGGAACGCAAGCCAACGATCCAATCAAACTGACGAATTTGTCGAGATCACTCGCTCCGGCCCAAGCGATCCCAGCGCAGCCGATGACTACTGCCGTTCTGAAACCGTTCTTCTCCCATTTGACCTTGTTCGAGTGTTTGCCGGATCGAGAGAAGATACCATTCTCCATGATTCGAACGGCAGGGAAGAGTTGAAGCGGAGTCGAGAGGAGGATAGCGAGGGAGTAGAGGAATTGAGCAGCGTTCACAAATTTGTCATCTTGAGCGAGATTGACAAAGACGACAGTCTGCAGAAGAAACAGCAAGAATGTTCAGCTTTCGCTCTCAAAAATCTGAAAGGCTTGTACCTACCTGAATATCTTTGCCGTAAGTGAGGTAAGAGAGAACACCAGCGGACGAGAACAAGACCATGATTCCGACCATGACACCACTGAGGACTTTGGGGAACTTGTGAGGATCTTTCATCGATTCAGTGATGGGAATGACGAGTCCGATACCCTCGAAAGCGAACACAGCGGTACTATCACGCAAGAGAGATTACTAACAGCATTGTCTCAAGAAAAGGAAGGAAGGCTGACTTACCCGATCAAGAGAGGGAAATCTTTCGAATTGAACAACTTGACATCTGCGATTCCGTGATCGACCAGCACACCAATCTCGTTCGAGAAAATGTAGACGAGACCGAAGAGAATGAACGCATCGGCGACGAGAGCAGTTCCGGAAAGCTTTTGAATGTTTCGGATCATAGCGAGAGCTGCGACAAGGAAGAAACGGATTAGCCCAACGTTACAAGGTTCAACGAGCGGAGAGGCGAGTGAGGCGCACGAAGGAAAACGACGAGTTGGGCCATGATGAGGTAAGGAATCGAAATGTAGGTGCGGCAATTGCTGACAGCCATGAAGAATGCTTGCAAATTTTGTGACTGTTCGAGCGCGACTCGTCAGTTCGAGTAAAGGAAGCGAACAGCCAGCGAGACTCACGACGAAGATTGTGTATGCAGCGACGAAACCGATCTAAGTTCTCGCAACAAGTCAGCTCCTGCATTTGGATCGCAATCGAGAAGCCGAGGAGATTTACCTGAGAAAGAACGATAGAAAACAGGATAGCCCAACGCATGTACTTTCCGTAGAGGATTCCACCGATATCTGTGGCGAGGATCAGAGAGTTATTAGGGTTAGTAGCGTTCTGCAGACCCCTCGAGAAAAGGCATGAAAACTCACCTCCGAAAGAACCGTGAACGACTAATCTAGTTTTGACGAGGAGCAAGAAAGAGTAGAGCGAGATCATGGCGATGAAACAGAGAACGACCGTCGAGAACAGGAGACCTCCGTTGAAGAAGCTGAAGCATTGAAAAGATCGTCAGACAGAAGTTGGCGCAAGAAGAACCTGACGGAAAAGTCGACTTACGCTTTCCCGAGGAAGAGCACACCAGTTCCGACGAATGATTTGAGCAACATCATGACAGCTTGCAAAATGGTAGCATCTCCGTGTTGACCTACACTGCTCGACCTCTTGCGACTAGGGGTCGGTCGAGCGTCTCTTCGGGAACTCCTTCCTCGAATGAGAGGAGTTCGTTCGTTTGAACCACGTTGTGATGGATCTCTTGACAACTTTGAAGGAGGTTGACCCTGATATGAAGGAATCGAGGGTACTCCGTCGAGGTCCGCCTCTTCGTCTTCATCTTCGTCTTCCTCGTCGATTTCTTCTAAATCTTCTCCTCCGAAGTGACCATAGAGCGAAAGGAAATCGATAAAGGACCTGGTAGCTACTCGAGCAGGAGGTCGTCTCGAGTCGGCCATTGAACCTGCGAAGGAAATATCGCTCGCGTCGGGAGCTCCTCCTACTGACGAATCTCCTTCGACTTGCGAGTTGTTCTCTCGTTCCGCGAGCGCTTTCCGGTAGACGAAATCTCTTCTGAATCCTCCAGGTTGAAGCATCTCCGAGGTTGAGAATTCACCTCCCACCTCCTCTGCATCTCCTTCTCCTCCTCCTCCCTCGAGTCCTGCTCTGAAAGCAGCTCGACTCGCATCTCCTCCTCCAGGTCCCGCTGCTGCATGACTCGCCCTTCTCGACGTTGTCTCGATCGCTGAACCGAAACTCTTTGATCTCCTCAACAAACCACTGTCGTTGTTTCCGTTTCCTCCTTCTGCCGCTTGCTGTGCTGCCCATTTGTAGACTCCTGCTACTACATCTCCTCCCTCGAGGTGGTACGGAGTAGGGAACGTCGAGTCGTTGTCTGGATCCGTAGGAGCTTGTTGAGGGAGTTGACCACCAGAAGTTGAACGAGGAGAAGAAGAACCGAGAGAGATTCCAGAGGAGAGGGATTGTTGTTCTTGAGCGACTCTTTTCTGTTCGTCGACCGAGAGCAAGTGTCTCCTGATGACTTCGGCTTTCTGTGCTTCAGTCAACTGAGGAGAATCGGCAGGAGGAACCGGTCCTGGAGATGGAGAATCGAACGGAGACGGAGAAGGTGAAAAAGAGTTCCGAGGTCTCTGACCCCCACTCGGAGATGCAGAGAGGTATTGCGGGTTCTGTCTAGGTGATCCGAATACCGGAGTAGCTCCTCCTGGACTGCTTCGACCGGGAATTTGAGGAATCGGTGAGCCGACTCTTCCTCCTGGTCCTTCTGAAGAGGGTTCGACTCTGTTCGAGGTCGAGTTAGTTGGACTTTTAGGTGCGTTGATAGGCTTGCTTTTGGGTGGCATAGTGTTGAACAGGTGGAGGAGTTCAAGTTCAAGCGACGAAAGTCCCCTCTCTTTCGAATTCCCTCGTGGTCTTCTACCTATTCGATCATTCAACTTCAGTCGATTCGGAAGTGACACTCTGAGCTCTCGTTTCAAAAGGGCCATAACAACAGGTGAGGATCCCCTTCTCCCGATCTTTCAACCCACCTCTCGGATAATCGAAGACTTGCTCACGTGTTTCGTCAGAACTCGGTGTACAGACTTCTTCGTTACACTCGAGCCACGAAGGACTACTGAACTCACCATAGAGGGGTGACCGAGACTGATCGAAAGCGATGTACAACTTCTGGAGGTTGGGTTCGATCCTTCCCACTTCCGTGCTCCCTACAAGGCTCGCTGGACTCCCTTCCCCCTCTCCTACATCCGATTTCCTCGAAGAAGACGCCACAACCCTTTCCAGCATCGAACCATTTCCCATACTCCCTCGCGAGCTCGTCCTTCGAATATTCTCGTTCACTCTCCCTCCTCCTACGTACTCTACCTCTTCGCAGCGTTACCAACAACTTCTAGATTACTCCTTATTAGACAGAGACTGCGCAAGATGGGCCTCTCTCGAACTTTGGCGAGACGTTTACCTGCCAAACGCTCGGTCTGCGAAGCTTTTCTCAGCTGCAATCGAGCTCACCCATCGAAAACGGTGCAGTCTAATCAGGGTCATTAGAGTCGGACAAGTTGACGTCGAAGCAGAGAACATGTTTCAGGAGGATTGGCTATACGTGGACGTAGGAAAGTTCCTTGAACGTTTACTCGCATTTTGTTCTCAAGTTCAAGAGTTATGGATAGCTGGCGCAAGAGACTTGGAGCTGAACTGTCTCTCAAATGGAAGAAGTAGGAAAATTCCAACCTCATGCTTGCCTGCATGAAGAGCTTAGAACTGACCGAGCTCGGTTGTTTGTTTGTTTCGATTAGAACTCCGCAAACTCTACCTCTTCGAAAGCAGAATAGTACCAACTCCCGATCCAACTCCATCCATCTTCAATCTACCACAGCTTCAACTTCTGCATCTCAAAGCTGTCATCTGCACCGGCTCGACTCTCGAACAGCTCCTCTCACGGTCGTCCTTACCTTCTCTCAAGATTCTAGATTTCTTCTCGGTTCACCAATCGCTCGTCACTCCTACACTTCGTCACGCTCCTCTTCAGCATGTCGCTGGTCAAGCTCCTCCGAACCTTCAACAGCTGAATAACATGTTCGCTCAGCTCCAGACTCCTACTCCCTCGATCCCCGCTCAATTCCACCAGCTTCCTCCCTATACTCTAACTCCCGAAGTCGAACACCTCGCACTAGGTCCCTATTCGACCCGTACTCTCCCCTTGTCCGCCTTACCATTCTTCACTTCTCTCATCTCGCTTTCGATTCCAATAAGTCTTTTCCTTTCTTCCTCTCTCGAGCTGTCACACTTTCCACCATCACTCCGGGCTTTACGTATCACCTCGGCAATGACTAGGACCGATCAGAGAGAGCAGGAGAGGAATCAGACGGATCTTAAGAGACGTTGGGAGGTCGCTCTAAGAAAAGCAATTCAAGTTTTCAAGGCGGTTCGGAATGGCGGAGCGACAGAGATAGAGATAGAACGGGCTTCATTCGACGAATTTGACCTATCGATTTCGTCATATATGGAGGAGTCGACTCTTTTAAGTGAAGACGAGGTGGTTTCGAGTCTGAGGGTTCGAATCGTAGAAGAGGAGGAAACCCTTGAAGATCATTCAGGACAACTCGCTATGACCAGCCGTTCGACTGGGTCTGCGCTGCTCTATGATTGGGAAACGGACGACACCGGATTAAGCAGCAGGGACGGAGGATTGGAACTTGGTCAAGAGCGATGGAGGGAAACTTTTGCGTGAATGTAGAAGCTGAATGTGCCCTCACTGTTGATGAGATGCTATCGATGCACACCCCAACGTCTCTCGGGAGCATCCAAGATACCGTATGGAATTCGATTCGGATTGCGAAATGGTTTCGAGACAGAGACACTGTAAAACATTTATATGTGAAAGGCTCCAGGTTTTTTCTACTGCTGTCTTTCAGCGTAGTATATCGTATCGGTTCACTCAAGGATACTACGAGCTCGTGTGGAATTTGCAGAAATTCCGCGCATCTCGGAGGGAAAAAAAGTTGAGGAAGAGCTACCTCTCTTCACCTCACCTACTACTTCCCAGTTCCAATATGCCCTTGTTCAAGCAAGTTGCAGCACAGCAGAAACGATCTAAACGTAAAGCGGAAGCTCTCCTATCAGATGAAGAAGACAACGATTCAAGTTCAGATGAAGAACAACAATTCGACATGAACAGCGATGAAGAGAGCGGAAGTGACGAGAGTGACAGTGAAGGGGATGATCTCGAAAGTTTGGTAGGATCTGGTAGTGAAGGGGAGGAAGAGGATGAAGAACCTGAAGTGTTGGATGAGGATGAACCGAGACCTCCTCCTGTTGGATTCCCCACTGCGAAGGAAGCTCTCGAGAACACCGTAGCATCAACTGCGGCGCTCATCGCTGAGATGGATGCCGAGAAGGACGAGGAGGAGAAGAAGGAAGAGGTAGACGACGAGGAAGAAGCTCCTTTAGTCTGCGTAGTCTGCCCGAACAAGATTCTCAAGCCTGGAAAGATGGTAGAGGTACATCTGGCGTCAAAGGTGAGCCCGCTTCTTCTCGATAGACCTCGAGTTCTTAAGCTGAGGTTTCGATTTTTATTTTCGTTTTGGTTCGAAGGATCACAAACGTCGTTTCAATCGTTTCAAAGTTCACGTCGAATCACCCGAGTTCGAAGCCGAACATCTCGAAGCCGATGCTCGATGGGTAGCCTCGCAACTCGACAAGGCAGTACTCGCACGACTTTCAGCTCAAACTCAACTCGGAGGAAAGAAAGCTGCCGCACTCGTTTCCGCTGAACAACCTACCCCTTCCACCTCTACCGCTCCAGCACCCACTTCATCCCCCTCAAAGAAGGAGAATGTATCGGTCAAAGCTGCTCCCTCGCCTTCAAACCCTACGAAGAAACAACTGGCAGAAGAAGCAGAGGCATCGGGAGTTTCAGTTCGGGAACAAATGAGACAGAAGTGGAAGGCAGAGAAGAAGGAACGAGCGAAGAAACGCAAGACGGCAAAGAAGGAGAAATTCGAGGAACGGAAACGAGCAAAGATTGAGAAAGGAGAGAAACCCGAGTACGTTTCACATTATTGATACGATTACATCTGAAACTGTGTCCGATTCACTGACGCCTCATCCTCCGCTTCATCTCTACCCTTTCACTCTCCCGATCGTCCCCTTTCAAACCCGTGCCCGATTCCTTCGTTCTTAAGACCTTTCATTACCAACAAGCCTCGATTCGTAGAGAAGATCAAGCCCACCGCAGAAGAGATCGAGACTCGACAGAAATGGAAGGCCGCTCGAAACGAAGCTAAAGCGAAAGGTCTACCTCCTCCTCCCAAACCCGTCCTAGCTTACGAATTGGGAGGTAAGATCCCCGTCGAAACGAAGAAGAGTGTACCGACTGGAAAGAAGGACAAATCGAAGAAGGGGGAGAAAGGGAAGGGAGCTAAGAAGGGGAAGAAGGGAGGAAAGGCAGACGAGGCGAAGGAGCTACTACCAGAAGTTTAGTTTCTTTGCAGTCTCTGGAAGACATCTATTTGAGCTTCATTCAGAGTTCTATCGAGATCAAAGAGAGCATAGAGACCAGCGAATGGATGAACTTGAAAATCTCGAGAGCAAGTTGACGAGCGAAGGTTCTCGCGCCGGACAATCATGACTCACAGGAGACAAGGAGGAGAGAACGGAAATGCAAGGTGACTGATTTGAAAACATGTACGTGCTTAGAGAGAATGTGTATGAGTGAAACACGGTGACTAGTAGTGAGAAAACCCAGAAGGAAGAGAACAATTGACAGATGAAAAGAAGAAAAAGGAATCTATCTAGATGAAACTGATGTATGTTGTATTGATGTAAAAGAGTAAGAAGTGTCTGTTTAGCTAAGGTTCTACATGATGATACAATCTTTATCTTCTGCTCCTCCTTTCGCTCTCCGCTGTAAAACGTGTTCCCTCTCTGCTTTCTTCGCTCCCGAATCTTTTCCACCTTCAGGTACGTTGACTCCGTTCACCTGTTGACGGAGCGGCATTCGGACTTGATCAGGTCGAACGGGGGAGAAGTTACGCTGAGCCGAAGGTTGTTGACGATGTTGAGGTCGTCCTCCGACAGTAGCTGCTTGTCCATTCGAGTACGGCAAGGGACTGAAATCATTCCCTTGCTGATACTGCTGAGCGTATTGTTGACGCGCTTCGAAAGGAATAGGTTGAGAATTGCTTCTTTGACGAGTGAATCCAGGACGAGAAAGGTCTTCCTCTCGACCTTTCCCTTTCACATCTTTCGAGACGGGACGAGGGATGCGACCAGTCGATTCACTGCGAGGTTGATGTCCGCGAGGTACTTGGGGCTGGGGAGGAAGCGGTTGTTGTTGCTTGTTCTTTGAAAGGAGTTTGCTAGAACTAGTGCGATTCTTGCTGGGAAGTGAAGGATAGTTGGAAGAAGAGAGAGCATTCGAAGATGGAGTGGATCGGAGAGTGGGGACCTGAGGGGGAAGAGGTTGTCCGGCAGAACGGAGTCGATCGAGCGCTCGCTTGTCTCCGTGACTAGCAGCCTTTCGGAACCATTCGAGAGCTTCTCTCGAGTCTTGATACGTTCCGATTCCACTCTGTAGATACAGAGGAGTAGAGTAAGCTTCGCAAGACTTGAGAGCCGGAGAAAGCTCGAGAATAATTTACCTCAGTGAAGTATCCACAAGCGTATTCTGCTTTCGGGAATCCCATCTCTGCCGACTTCTTTGCCCACAGATAAGCTTCCGTATCAGATTGAGGTAAGATACCAGGTGATCCAACGAGATACCAAGCGGTGAGAGCGAAACAAGCGGCAGGATGATTCTGTTGAGCAGCGATGTCTTCGAACGAGCGCGAGAGTCAGACTGGCATCAATTGTAAATGAACATCGAGAAGAAGACTTACTGTAGTAGTGAATACTGAGAGCAGCATCTTGAGGACAACCCATCTTTCCGTACTCGTAGCATTCTCCTAATTTGTAAGCCGAAGGAGCGTACTGTAGTTCCGAAGCCCTAGCGAGAAGTTCCGCAGCATACTCTTCGTCCTATTCGTCGGAGAGAGAGATGTGTCAGGTCAAGCCCAATAACTCCGTCGAAGAGAGAGAGAGAGCGGGGAACTAACCTGGAAAATAACGTTGTCGATACCTTTCTCATGCAAGATTGCGAGCTCGTGAAGACTCTGAGGTTGAGGAGGATCGACTTGATCTGCTAGTTCTGCTGCTCGTTTCAACCATTGTACTCCGTCTTTGGGTCGTTTCGTCAATCCTAATTCTCCGTTGATCTCGGCAAGACCCAAACGATGCATTGATCCCGGATGGGAGAGAACAGCGGCGCGTCTACGGAGAGGAAAAGGATCAGATCGGGGATTTTTCGATGGATGAACTAGTGGAGAGAGAAAAGGGCTCACCGATAGAGAGAAACTGCTTTGTTGAGATCTTTTCGACAGCCCCAACCATGTTCGAGGCATTGAGCAGCTCGATAGGAAGCGTCTGCATGTCCATGTTTGCCCGCAAGCATGAACAACGGAAAGGCTTTATCGTAATCTCGTTTGCCCTAGGTAAAAAACGGAAACGACTTTTGATCAGTTTTCAAGTAGGACGCAGGTCCGGAGCGGGGAGACTTACTTTGACAGTTCCAACGCCTTGAGTGTAACAATCTGCGAGGAAGTACTGACTCTTGACATGACCTCGTTGAGCCAATTTGTTCAGTAAAGTGATACTCTCCGTGACTAGAGCTTTCTGTTTCCTCCTCGTTTCTTTCTGACTTTCCGTCATTCCAATTTCCTCCTCACTTCCGTTTCCATTCCCACGATTGTTGGTTCCGTTCGAAAGCTTCTCCATCGCGGTAGCTTGTTCCAATTCTGCCACTACCTCCATCACGAACGCACAAAATTCGAATTGAACGTGAGGATCGTTCGTCTTCTTTGCGTTTTGTCGATAAAGTTCTAGAGTCTTTTCGTGAGATAGAAGTGAAGCCATAGCTCCCGGTTGGAGGTGAGATTGATCCAGTAAAGGAGCGGGTGCAGGGTAAAGCGAAGGATCTCCTCCAACTCCAGCATTGTTTGCTGAACCCGAGATTCCATACAGAGAAGCAGCTCTACTTGCAGCGTAAGGCGCTTGAGAGTATCGAGGTCGATTCGGAAGTTCGTGAGAAGAGTAGGAACCGGATCCAGAACCGGAAGAATGCTGAGTTTGAGGTCGAGCGGAAGACGAGTGGGACGACTGAGTTTGACGAGCTGGTGAAGGATCGTTGCGACTAGGGGTCGAGACGCCAGTGGGAGGAGGGGAAGGTTGAACGTGAGAGTCGAGACCGTAGAAAGAAGAACGACGTTGTTGCAGGTCGTTTGAGGAAGAAAGAGGAGGAGGAGCCCCTCCTCTGACAGTTCCGACTGCAGTCATATCTCCCTCTAGTCTTCCATTGTATCTAGCATCCAGTTCCTCTACGTTCCCATTCCCTTGCCAAGCGGAAGAGTTGCTTTCTCCCTGCCATTCTCCACTCGGTCTCCCTGCTTCATACTCGGTGTTTGCATCGATTCCATAAAAGCTGGAAGGTCTGCTCGTAGCTTGATCGTTCGAACGAGAAGGTTTAGGTCTTGGTCGATCCATTACGCTCGAAGAGATCGAGTTGCCAGACACTTTACGTCTCCTCGTGTCTTCCCCTCCTACTCCAGATCCTCCTATCGGTTCTTGTTCGTGATCCCGCAGAGGCGCGGTCGTAGTAGAATAGAATTCAACTGGAGGCTGTGATGGATCGGAGTTTGATGCCGAATTGTTGAAACTCGAAGGAGGACCGAGAGCTGTAGGTTCTCCACTACTTGCTGCTACTGGCGAGTATAGATCAGGTCTGGGTAGCGGCTTCATCGCGCTCGCCATATCGAGGGGGCGAGGTTGAGTTGAGTAAAGAGGTTTCGAAATGTTTAATCGCCAGTTACGTTTTTTTCCAAGCAGTCTCCGTTTGGTCTCCGTCGAAATGTCCGCGAAATCGCGACAAGTTACTGTCTCCCGCGATTGGGCTGCTCAAAAAGTGGTCAAAGCTTATGTACTGTGCAGAGAAAACAAGCTGGAAAAATCAAGAATAGATCGAAAATCGAAAATCAAAATTCTATCGCTCGATTCTCAGTCCGGGCGCAGTGCGCTATGCAACACGCCAACGACTGCCCATGGAGACAACAAGGGGATTTCCTTCATGCTCGTCCAAATCGTCCAAAGGGGAGGATCGATGGACGCGAGCTCGAATTCGAGGGAACGCCAGCGTTTTCTCAAATCCGCAATTTGTCTCTGTTGCGATCCGAATCTTCGATAGCTCGTCGACCAGACCTTTCGAATTTACTCCACCATCTCAAACTCATCTTTTCTCCTCAGCTTGTATCGGCACATCTTGAACCCTCGGTAAATTCTTCGACAAGTTTGTTCCCAAACTCTCGCACACCGTTTCAATCCCTTGATGAACTGCTTCGACTTCTTCCCTCGTCCATCCACGCCGGAGAGCTCCTCTTAGATGCCAGTGAATCTCGCGAGGGGTTGATTGAGGGATTAGACAGGATAGAGTGAGAAGGGAGAGGAGACGAGGATCTTGAGAAAACGGGTCAGGGGAAGGAGAGGTTGAATCGGAGGTTGGGAACGGTGTGAGGAAGGTACCGTAGGTTGTATGCTCAGAGAAGAAGCCTAGGTGTTGGACACAAGAGACAAAAGGCGTCCGATTCAGCGAACTACTCGCAGGTTGTTTCCAAATGTTGATAATCTTTGACTTACGAACGTCTTCGAGTCCTCCTTCCCGAAACTTCTCAAAGATCTCTTCAATATTTCCTTGATACACAGTTCCAAGTCCAGCTCTTCCCGCGTGACTCCTCGCTTCGAAAGTCGAAATATTCCGGTCCAAACTCTTCCTCACGAAACTTGTACTCCTATCCCCTTCGTCGACTAGTTCACTAAACTCAAGTAAAGTCTCTATAGCTTTAGGTACCCCGATCAGGATTGAACTCTTGACTAGACTCTCTTTGATTAACCTCGAAACGAATCTTCTCGGATGTAACTCCTGATCTTCGAGTGGATCAATGGGTTCGGGCGGGATGGAAGAGGGTGTCGGTGGTAAGTCTCTGTAAGCTAGTGATAGACAGGAAGGGAGGAAGAGCGATCCGTGACCGAGTGTTGTCGAAGCGAGGAGAGGGAGAAGGTAAGAAGTCGCTGGAGGGACCGTACGAGGTAGAGATTGACCTACACTCCTCAGGAGAGCTGGTACTACTTGCCGAGTAATCATCCAGGTGCTTCGGAAGTGCGAGAACGTGACGAAGAGCGGCAGCTAGAACCAACAGGATCAGCAAGAGACGAAAGAGACTCCGGCTAGATACATAGCACGACTTACGCGGAGGGCTTTTGTACGAAGTCTCTTGACAGGCGACAAGTATAGAGAGTACGCTCTGGGAGAGAGAGAGGAGCGAAGAGCTCGAGCGAAAGTTGAGACTTGCTCAAGGGACGGTGTAGCTGAGAGCTTGACAGTGAGGTTCTGTGTCAAGGGAGTTGGGTGACGACAGAGTGTTTGAGAGGTCGTGAACGCGATCAAAGAGTGAAAGGTAGGGAAGAAAGGAGCAAGAAAGCAAAAGCAAGTTGGGTCAACCTCTGTCATCAACTTCGGACTCTCTTCCTACGCTGGTAGGGACTAGAGAGACTTTCTCAGCTACGTCAAGTCGGGTCAAACAGCAGTCGATTACTCAGGAACGCTCCCTATCGCTCGCTGTTGATCAAACTCCTTCGGTCTTTCAATCTCGCTCAACCACACCCGACGCGTCAGTGCAAGCGTGAAAAGGGGAATATAGACTGTTGAACAACTCCTACGAGGTCAGTCCACTCGTTTCTCTGTTGAACAGCGGAATGTTTAGCTGTGTGGGGACAAGTTCGACTCCTCCCGCGCTTCCCTCATCTGGACCTTGGATACAGAATACTTGGGTTCACGTAATAGAAGATGATATACTGACATGGCTAGTAATTGACCGGAAGCAGCTTACTCGACACCGAGACGAAATGAATTCTCCGTCCTCTTCAAATTATCATCCGATCGCACCAGCTCCTCCCCAGCCTCAGCAACAATATCAGCCCATAGCTTCTACATCCTCTGCAGTAACTTCGGCTTCCCCTCCTCCTCCGACAGCGCTTCAACATGTACAAGAACCGCCAAAGAGTAAACCTCCGAAAGCTTCTTCGACTCGACCTCCTCCAAAGAAGAAGCGCCGTAGCAAGACGGAATCTGCCTGTCGATTCTGTAGGAAATCTCATATGGCCTGTGATGGAAGGACTCCGTGCGCACGTTGTATAAAACGGGAGATCGCTCATTTGTGTCGAGACGAATCAGTTCAATCTAGTCAACCTGCGACACCTCCTCCAGTTGCTCCCGCTGCAGCACTCGTTCCAGAGACTTCGAACACCTCGAACCCAGCTCCTTTGCACCTCACTCACCCTCAACAACCACAGTCTCAATCTCACCAGAACCAACACCATACTGGAGAAGTCGATTCGAACAGTATGCTCAACACCCTCGGACTAGATATCGGGGCCGCTCTGAGAGGAAATGGAGTCGGAGGGGGCGCACACGGTGGAAACGGAACAGGAGTCGGAGGGAATAACCAGTTTGGAGGAGGTTTCCAAAATCCAATGTTTGGTTCAAGCTTCGAGCAACACTCTCCAGCTTATGGCGATTTCAACATGGCTCTCGTAAGCAAATTTCATCTTATTCGGATCTAAGGAGAGTCGCTGATGAATCGTTTCGTATAGCTCGATCTCGCAAACGACGGATTGGGAGCAGGATTAGGTTTAGACATGACTACGAACGGAGATAGCGAATTCCAAGGTCTAGGACTCAGGTACGGGTCTCGTCCAGCAGTCTTTCATGCATGAGATCGCTGACGATACTTCTGAACCTTCGGAGCAGTGAATTCCTCGCTTCTCTCAACGATGCGCCTTACATGACCCAAGAAGATCAGGCAGCAGTTCCTTCAGTCGCTCAACCTCCCTCCTCGAATCATATTGGTGGCCTACCGATCAACGATACATCTTCTTCGCAAGTCAATCACGAACCTAGTTCTGCGAAAGAGAAAGGGAAAGAACGAGAAAAGATTACGACCAGTACAGGAAACAGTGCAGGTCACAGTGTACCAGGTTCTCCTATCAACAAGTAAGCTCAAAAACCCCTCGGACTGTCCCGTTACCTCTCGCCATATAGGAATTCTGACCTTTTTCCTCTGCAATTTGCTTTTCCCGAAATCACTCAGAACGGAACGTTTCCTTCTTACAGCAGCGGATCAAAAGGATGGATCGAGATCAGATCGACTTGCTAGAGTGATTCACGCCAAATTTGAAGCTGGGTTATTGAGACCTTACAATCATGTCGCCGGCTATACTAGATTGATGAAATGGATGGCAGATAAGTAAGCTCTCTGTTTATCTCTCTCTTCGTGGGATTTGGAAGCTTGAGATCTGACGAACCTTTACCCTCGGATCGATCGATTTCTAGCATGTCGGCGAGTTCTAGACAACGTACTCTACACACTCTCAGTGAATTCCGACCTACTTTCCGGGTAAGCTCTTTCTCTCTCTCTCTCCGCTTTACTTTCCCTTGGGCGTCTAAGCTCAAGCTTCTTTCCCCTCTATAGGCTATCGCTTCAGGATTGACAGATCTCGATCTAGTCTTCATCGAGGAAGCTTTCGAACGACTGTTGTTAGATTACGATCGAGTCTTCTCGAGTATGGGAATCCCCTCCTGTCTGTGGAGGAGAACAGGAGAGATTTACAAAGGAAACAAAGAGTTTGCTGCCCTGGGTAAGCTCGTCGAAAATTTCTTCTTAACTTCTTCGCGCAACGAGATTTCCGGTCGAGAGAAAGCTGACATGTCAGCTCCCGTCTAGTCGGAGTACCTATCGAGAATCTACAAGGTGGGAAATTAGCGATCTATGAATTGATGGCCGAAGAATCTGCAGTCAATTATTGGGAGAAGTACGGAAACGTGAGTTCTCATCGTCCCCTCTCTCGCTCTCTCTTCGGAGTCTCCAGTCGAGTCTGACCCACAATCGGAGACATATAGATCGCCTTCGATGTCGGACAGAAAGCAGTACTCACTTCCTGCGTTCTCATCAACCAATCAATTCTCTCTCGTTCTCAAAAACGAAAACGAAACCAATCTGCTTCGGAAGCGACCATAGCAGGAGGAGGGCCGAAGAAGAAAACACCTGAAGAAGCGATGGTTTCTGCTGCATTCAGCTTCACAATCAGGAGGGACTCGTATGGGATTCCTTCGATGATAGTTGGAAATTTCCTCAAGCTTTGAGAATAAACTGCAATTTGGTGCTTTCACAATTTCATTGCAGTCTTTGCGGTATCACGAGAAGGTCTCTCTGCATCGGTGCTAGAGCGCAGCGTCGAGCGCATACAGAAGTCTCGCGAGTAAGGATGAAATGAGAGAAAAAATGAATAAGTGAAATTAGAGACGGAAACTTCGATATAAAGAACAGAATACTGGGATAAACGACAAAAATAGATAACGACGGGGTGGATGCGAACAATAGTAGAGGTAACTGTTTTGGGGGTATCTGGAGGCGGATATTTGCGTGAATGAGTTGCGATGGGTGGAAACGACGAAATGCAAGGTATGCGACGAAAGCAGAACCGATACTAAGGTCCTACTCCTCGGTAGATTGAGGCCTCTGCTTCAGTCAGGCCGGGTGATGCCGCATCAGGTCCTTCCGAGGAACTATTCAGAGGGATCGAGGCTAGTGAGGAGGGAAAAAGGTTGTCAGTTTCTTTCTCAGTTTCGATCCTATCAAGACTATGCAGGGAACAGGCACAGTGAAGTGAGTTGTGAATCAGCGGCTCACTGAACAGGGACAATGCAGACTCTCCCGAGTAACCAGTTTGTATTTCGAGCTCTTGCTGCTGGAAAGTTAATGCTTCGATCGACTCGGTGATGTCCGAACGTGGGTTGGCTTCTTGAGCACTCTTGATCGACTTCAGAAGGCTGAATGTGAAACGAATATGAGCTGACTACCCGAGGAGCTCGTCGAGTTAGGAAGGAAAAACTCACAATGTGACGCTGGCGAGTTTGTCGGAAAGCCCAAGGGGAAACAAATCCCAGTCGTCGACATCAGCCTCCAACAGAATCAGCGCAAGATCTCTGATACGAGAAATTGAAAATTCGTGTCCGGCTGTAGCGACGAGGAGATAGATTCCCTTTTGATTCTGAGATTGAAAATAGTCAGCAAATCTAGAGCTCTCGCCCAAGGAGATGTTCAAACTCACTCGTGTGAGCCTCAGCAGCGCACAGAGCACCCGCGTGCAACGCGACGAAGCGATCGAATGAAGCGAAGTATATGAGCGAAGTTTCGTTGAATCGAGAGGAGCTTGATGGTAATCGTTACTGTCGTTCTGCAAAGCAGTTACTCGATCACGAAGATACGATAGGGCGTAGAAGTCCAACAGGATACATGGCATCCAAATCACCACGAAAGCGGACTGTCCAACGAATCTTCGGAATCAGCTCTGCTCGCAAAGGGCTCAAAAGAAAGACAAACGGAGAAGCATACCTTCAATGCGGACAGAGTCATCGAAGCATCTCCTTCAGCTGTGGAGGTGTTTGCTAGAGCGAGGCATTCGGTGGCCCAGGCGTTGTAGCGATCGAGTCGAGTCCAAACCTGCTCGAGAACGTCGAAATCTTCCTGCGGCAGATCCTCCTCGAGCGACTCGGCGATACGATAGGCGAGTAAGCGAGCAGTGTATACATAGTAAGTCACCGACTGACTACATAATGCGACAACTTTGGCGGGATGATTCGGAAGAAAGGAGGCGAGGAGACCAGGTGGAGGGAGATAATTCGGAACTTTATCATGCGACAGGACCGCAATATCTCGTTGAGATCTATCGGTTCTGGATCGTCAGGCAGGTACAACAAGGCGAGGATGTCATAGAGGAAGACCTACAGGGTAGGAGAAGAGCGACTTTCGAGCGCTACTACGACGTCGATTAGAGGTACTGTATAGGCACCCCACTCGAACGTTGAATTGTGTATTGAATCAAAGGTCGGAAAGAGGATGGAGAAGTGGGAGCAAGCTGCCGAAAAATAGTATTTTGCCTCTAGCGAGGTCAATTCTCCGGAGGCGGCGAGGTAGAAGAGTAGCAATAAGCTGGCTAAATTCGGTCTAGTGGGTCGTCTCCATATTGCTAATTCATCAGCAGCTTCTTGTGCAGTCTTGAACAAATCGATAGCAGTTGACCCGTCCTCGTTTGCCTCGATTGATCGAAATCGTGTTGCTGCTGCTGCAAAAACTAGCCGGCAACGCAGCTATTGTTCCACCTGTCAGTCGTATCTCAGCGATGGCTGGAAAAAGCTTGCATGCTAACCTGGTCGTCTTGGTCCAGCTTGTCGAAATCCTTGCCGCTGTTCGAAAGTCGAGAAATTCAGCATTGATTCGACCGAGAGCAACCCATTTGCGAGCAAACGCACCTGTCCTCGAACCTAGTCCTCAACTTGAACGCGTCGTGAATGCAGAGAGGAATGAAATTGGCGGTACCGAGAGTTGTTACGTAAAGGTCGAAGAAACGATTCGCTTTAGCTCCCGACACTTGCCTTCTAATGATCGATTGTTCTGCCGGAGGAGATATCGCTAAACTCGTAGACCGTGACCGAGGAGTGACTGCTTTCCGAGAATCTGCAGGACGAACGAACGAACCAACGAGTGTCAACTCGAGAAAGAGGAATTTGCGAGATTAACAAAAGATGAGGAAACGAACGGTTGATTTCGTTAGAGACAGTACATTCCGCCGCTATTGTTCCGAGGTACGTCAGTCACCTGCGTTCCAAAGACGAGTCGAGAGATCGAACTCACATCGCTTCTCACATTGAGTACAAGTCTCCTCTCCCAATCTACCTCCTAGCTTCCTAATACACTTGACTCTGAGCTTCCTACATCTGTCGCAAGAGGTTGGTACAGGTCCTCTCCGGCCTGGTGCAGCTCGATGATTTCGGGATTCGGAACTTTCGATCGGAGTTTGTTGCTGCTGAAGCATTCGCTTGGGGAGCTTCGGATGTGTCTAGAGCTCTAATTCTATCGTAAAGGAGTGTGTAGGATGTAGTCCGCGATTGGTAGGTAAGGAAATGGAGGTAAGCAGCGAGTTCATCAATTTCGCGCTTCTTTTGTCATCAACTTTTGAGTTTCTTCACAGCTTACGACACTGCGAATTCGATCCAGCAACGACATATCGCGCTGACTCTCTCGAGTCAATTTTGACAGAAAAGGGAATGAAAATTTCCAGGTGAGCGTTTCGCAGGTGAAGAGTATAGCTAAGTATCCCCAACATGCTACGAAGTGCGACAACGTCTAGACAGGATGTACACAATTGAGGAGGAGGGAGCTGAGGAATATCTTATCTATTTCTATTGTCTACGGAGGCATTACGAGAGGGAACAGGTTTACGAGCGAAGTCGCAGAACCTGCGCTCGACGGAGAGAGTTGCTCTCCTGGAGGGGGGGAGAGAGGCGATATCGCAGATAACACTGGTTGGACAATCTCGATATCAGGGTGCGTTCGAGAGTAATTGTCAAGAGGAGGTCGAGCGGAGGAGAATTATATATGTATCTCGTCCTATCCGCCGAGCTTTCGGAAAACCTCCTGCAGAGACATCCATCACCAGCATATAGAAGCTCCTCTCGAACTCAGAGGCGAGATCTTGCGGCGTCGCTCGTGAGGTCCAGAACGATGATCGGGGATTGAAGACGAAAGACCGAGTGAACGTTAGGAACTTGAACCTCGGTAAATCGAGACAGCTACTTGCGCTGACATTGCTGGTGGTGATTCCGGTTCCGGTTCATCAGGTAGGATTTCAACGGATATGGAGGCTACCAAAGACGAAGAAATCTCTATCAGTGATTGTTCACAGTTGCACCCTCGACTAGCATCACTAGGTCGAGGACTCTGAGCAGTAAGAGAATAGAAGCTGCACTCACTGAAGAAAGTCAAAGCGGATTCTCCTGAGTATCCAGTTCGTCTCTCCAACTCCTTCTGAACTAGTTCGAGTACTGCAATCGGTTTGGAGAGTTCTGAACAAGCGTAAACTTTTTGAGCGCTTTCGAGAGTGCGGATGAAGCTGCGACAGAAGTTTCGAACGTCAATACGGAGTCGAGAAGACCTGCGACAGGCGAGAATGGCTTACAAAGTCACACTGGCTAATTTGTCTGCCAGCCCGAGCGGGAAGAGATCCCAATCGTCAACATCGGCGGAAAAGAGAGTGTTGGCGAGATGCTGAAGTCGGAGAACGGAAAATTGATGACCAGCGGAACCGACTAGAAGGTACATCCCTTCGCGATTCTGTCGTGTCGGTCCCGGTGAGTGAGCAGAGGAGTTTGGGATATGAGCATCACTACTCACCCTTGTATATCTAAGGAAAATGCAGAGGGCTCGGGCTGAACGTGAAGCCGCGATTGCATGAAGCGATAGGATAGAGGAAACACTCTTCGATCTGTTCAGCGAGTCCTTTCCGATCTGCTGCAGGTAGACAAGCCGATCCCGGAGATACGATAGCACAGAGAACTCTAGTAGAATGAAGGGCATCCAGATCAGGGTAATGGCGGACTGTTGAAGACGAGATGAAAGGTTTTCAATTTTATTCGATCCGGGCTGGCCTGCAATACCAGTTAGAGGGTACGAACCTTGATCATCGATTCAGTAGTGAGTGTGAGTTGGCCAGTGTTTGATAGCTGTAAGAGATCGAGAGCACCTGTGCTCCACGTGTTGAACCGATCCATTCGACTCCAAATTTGTTCTAGGTTGTCGAAATCTCGCTGCGCCGAACTGGCCGTGATCGACTCGACGGCAAGATGAGCGAGTAAGCGAGCTGAGTAGACGTAGAAAGGGACAGAGTGACTACACATCGCGACAATCTTGGCAGGTTGTGACGGGAGGAAACTAGCGATGAGATCGAGAGGTGGAAGGTAATTTGGCACCGTCTCGTGCGAAAGGACTGAAGTATCGCGCTTCGATCTGTCGAGGTCGTTGACGGGAAGAGGTAATTGTGAGCACATTCCGCATTAAGGCAGAAAAGCACGAGAGACTCACAAATTAGGTAGCGTTCGAGTTTCAAGCGCGACTGTCGCATCAATGATCGGTACAGTCCAAGCTAACCACTCGAGAGTGTCTGTTGTAACGCTTCGTAAAGATCCAGAGTCTGTAAAGAGTCTCGAGAAGTGAGAGCATGCTGCCGAGAGATAGTGTTTCGCTTCTATCGAAGTCAAATCTCCTGAAGCTGTCACCCAAAAGAGGAGAAGCAAGCTCGTAAGGTTTGGTCTAGTCGGTTGTCTCCAGATTGCTGCTTTGTCGGCAGCTTCTTGTGCGCTCTTGAGTATCTCGATCGCAGTTGAGCCGTCCTCCGTCGCGTGAATTGAACGGGATCGCTGCGCTGCTTCAACGAACAAGACCTGACACCGAAGCTGTTCGACCTGTCATCAGCTTCATTTGTGATCGACAGATGCAGTATCGAGTCTCACTTGATCGTTGCGTTCGAGTCGATGAAGATTTTTTCCGCTAGAGAAAAATCACAACAATGTCAGTCTTTCGAAATCTCCAGTTCGTGCAAAAAGATTGTGCGCACCAGTTCTCGAAGCGAACTCTCAGCTGAGCCGTATCATGAAGGCAGAGAGGGATAAAATTTGAACAACCAGTGACTGTAGGGTCGAAATAAAGGTCGAAGAAACGATTCGCTTTGGCTCCCGACACTTGCCTTCTAATGATTGTCTGTTCTGCCGGAGGAGATATCGCTAGACTTGTGGACCGTTGTCGAGGAGTGACCGCTTTCCGAGAATCTACAGGACCAACGAACGAGAGAACGAGTATCAGCTCGAGAAGGAGAAGTTGGCGAGAGTGACAAAAGATGAGGAAACGAACGGCTGATTTCGTTAGAGACAGTACATTCCGCCGCTATTGTTCCGAGGTACGTCAGTCACCTGCGTTCCAAAGACGAGTCGAGAGATCGAACTCACATCGCTTCTCACATTGAGTACAAGTCTCCTCTCCCAATCTACCGCCTAGTCTCCTGATACACTTGACTCTGAGCTTCCTACATCTGTCGCAAGAGGTTGGTACAGGTCCTCTCCGGCCTGGTGCAGCTCGATGATTTCGGGATTCGGAAGTTTCGATCGGAGTTTGTGGCTGCTGAAGCATTCGCTTGGGGAGCTTCGGATGTGTCTAGAGCTCTAATTCTATCGTAAAGGAGTGTGTAGGATGTAGTCCGCGAGTAGCACGTGAGAAAGCGAGAGTAAGTAGCGAGTTCATCAATTCCGCTCCTCTTTTGTCATCAATTTTGTGTTTTCTTGAAGCTCACGACAATGCGAATGCAATTTAGCAAAGTTCTATCATGCTCACTCTGACACTCTCTCGCGTCGACTTTGACAGAAAAGGGAATGAAAATTTCGAGGGTGAGCTTTCGCAGAGAAAAAGTGGTTATGTATTACTCACGTCCTGTGCAGTGCGACACCGTCTAGACAGGATGTATACGCCGATGAAGTCAAGGAATGTCTGATCTATGTTCTGATTTGGCAGAAACGCGAAGAAATGTTCCAAATTTCCCAGGTTGCGCAACGACTCGGATTCAAGCTTCAAGCGAGCAGTTCCTTCCAGTGTTGACGAAGATGACTCGGTACCCACAGACAAGGATCTCTGTCAAAGTTACAAGCAATTGAAATGCTCGCTGTATCCGGATCTCGCCGCAATGGACGAAAGTCTCCATAAAAGTTGGGTTTCAGCGAAGATTTAGGGGGGCAGGGCCAGCTAGAGAGAGAGTCTTTGAACAGAAGAGAGGGTCTATGCGGTGAGGGGACGAACGAGGCAAAGATACAGAAACTGCGGGCAAGGCCTGCGAGAAAGGAACTATCAAATAACTAGATTCAACTGTAACGGACCTTGGCCGGGGGCCCGCCAGGGCCAGCGTACGGGTTGTTTAGATGATGGCTTCTCGTGTACGGGTTCGACTCCGACTCCGACTCCGACTCCGAAGGGTCATGTAGAATGTGAGGATGGGGTTGAGAATCGAGTGGTCCGGAAGTAGCGCCTAAGAACAACTCCGACGCCGGACGCTCTTGACGAGCTCAAGTGAGGTCTCCTCGAGATGATCGCCTGGGTATCGAAGTGGCAGCGGAAGGATCGAAGGCTCGATAACCAGATTCCGGGAAGGGAGGATCCTCTACGAAACCGGAAGAACGATTTCGGCGAGGAGGCTGCCCGTTTGGAGTCTCTCTTGGTGGAACGCGACTCAACCGAGATGCCATAGAGGAGGGAGGCTGACGAACAGTACCGACAGGTGAAACGATACGAGGGGAATCAGGACAATGTTGCCAGCCATGCGAACCGATCGTCGAGATTGAGGGATGACGTTGCATCTAGTCATAAAATGGATACATCAGCCAGAGTAAATAGTACTGAGCCCCGGTCGAGAAAGACCTACGTTTCGAAGCTCGACGGGGGCTTCGGATGGAAGTCTTCGGATAGCAACTGGTGATGTTGGACGCTGACAACAAGAGAGGAGCGATTTGTGAGCAGCTCTGGCTGAGATGAAGTGTACAAAAGGAGATAGACCAACCGAAAGCACGACGGGAGGAAGATCATCTCCATCGTTTTGGCCGCGGTTCTGCGAAAAACGAGCAATCAGAAGCTATAGATACAGCGAGGACAGGAAGTGACACTCACTCCTACTCTAAAGCACCCGTCCTGAAGCACGAGCTCGGGGAAGTCAGTTTCAGTGCGCTCAAGAGACGAAGCGAGACAGGCACTCACAATGCAATCTCGGATACTAGATTTTCCGCGATGCTGGGACATTCGAGGTGAGATGCGGGTAGGAAGAAAGTAGAGAGAAAGAAGGAGAGCGGAACCTGAGCATGAAAGAGAGTCTCCAGAGCACGAACCTTCGAGACACCGCGCATTCGCCTCGTGGGGATCACAGATCGCTTCATCGCCTCTCTTGTAGAAAAGTTCGGAGATGCGAAAAGACCTCGTTTCGACGACCACGTTCTACCTTCTCCTACCCGGTCTACTAGGTCTAGCGAACGAAGCTCTATCCTCTTTAGGCATTGGAGCTCCTCCTCCTCCTACTGGTGTCGATCTCCCACTTCCTTCTTCTGCTGCAGCTGCTGGAGAATCCGTCGTTGCAGAGCTCGTCTCGGCAAGAGGACCTAACTCTGAATTGATCCATTCAAGCGAGACTTCTTCTGGGTCGTCCGTTTCGAGCTACGAACGCGAGGTAGAAGCGCGATACGATCGAGGAGAAATGAATAAGCGATGAGAAGAGTGGGCGAAAGAGAGGAGAAAAATTGACGAGCTCACCTTTTTCAATACTTCGATACCAGCGTACTCTTTCGCAGCGTATTTGTAAAAGACTAGAACTGCCGAGGAGTAGACCAAGCGAGACTTGATGGGTGATTTGGGTGGACAAGAGTAGATGAGAACTAAACAGAGGAGTTTGTGAGCCGAGTGAACAAAGTCTGAAAAGAACTGGTTAGAAGCTCACCGATTCCAGCCGTGTGACGATAGAAGAGGTAACATGGTTTGTCGGAAGGTACAGAGAGAGAAGTAGGCTGAGGTTCCGATAAAACGATCGTTTCAGTTTTCAAATCGATTTCCTAGCAAGTAAAGCAGAAGAATCGAGATTAGCTTCGCATTCGACTTGTTTACTGGATTCAATGTGAGATTTGGATAGATTTACTCACCAGTTGCACAAGCTCTTTGCCGTTCTCCTCCTTCAATCCTCTTACAGCTTCTTTCGCTTCTGAACTCCAAGGCAGCGCCCCTCTCACCTCCGAACTACTTCCCTCGGTCTCTCCCGCCTGTTGCTGCTGACCAAAAATCATACTCCTTCCAGCTTGTTGGTGTTGGTAATCTGAACTATCTTCTGCAGTAGCTGATTCTGCAGCTCGAATATCTGCCATTTCTTGCTCTCTAGCTGTGAGAGGTGCTGCTGCTTCAGAATGTCGAGTGTGGGCTTGATAAGAGCTGTAAGATAGATCATCCTACATGCAGGTCGGAAATTCGAGAGTGTCAGCGCCGATAGCAAGGAAAGAGAGAGAGCAAGTACGAGGGGAAGAGACTAGCTTTGGTAGTTGCGAAAATTGAATCTGAAAATTTGGAATCTCCCAAATGTCGGATCAAAGTAGTTCGAGTCGATGCGTAGAGCATTTTAGATCGTACTGGAGAGTTGTCGGGAACGTAAGAGATGAAGAGGAGGGAAGGAGAAGAATTCGAAGTGGGGGAGGTTCTGAGGAGAAGAGGTAGCGAAAGGGAGTCAGCCTCGACGTGAACAGCCTCTTGAAGTGCGGGAGACTACTCACTTGACAATGAAATAGCTAGGAACCTTGTCCTGAGCGACTCCATCTTGACTGAACAATTCGAACACTTTCTCGACTTCATCTCCTTCGACTTTCCAGGTTCCATCAGGTTGTAATTCCTCATCTTTGATCGAGATCTAACAATCCAGCGTGCAATGGAAGTGAGTTGTAGCGAGAAGTTCAGTGATGACGAGGGAGGGAGAGACTTGAGAAGAGTGGGGAACTAACCTTCAAGAGTCGCTCTTCCCCAGCCGCGAGGAAGCTCGACCACTGCGTAGACAGTTCTGATGTAGGTGCAATTCCTGATTGAGCTGCCATAGGGGACGAAGGAAGGGTAGAGGAGAAAGAGATCGGGAATTCCTTCAGCTCTTTAGTCTCGTATCATACCCTTCGTTTCCCGCTAGGCATCCTTCAATATGAACAGAGAAGCCCTCATGGATCGTGGGTGGCCTCCATCACTACTTGGCTCGTCTCGAGCTGACTAGTTTCTCCTATTGTTGTTTGATCTCAGTTCTACCTCAAGACGCTCCCGGCAACCTACCTTACTGGATGTTATTCGTGTCGTGAGTTTCATCCGGAGAAGCTCGCTCAATCGTCAAAGTTAATCGGAAAGTTCTCGTTAGATCTCTCGCCATTTTCAACTCTGTTCAAAACTTCCTCACGACTTCGCTCACTCGCAAAGTTTACGCTCGTTCTCCTGCTTACAGTCAGTTTATCACTCTTCTACCTTCGTGAGAGCGATACTGATGTAAATATCTCCCCTAGTCAACCCTCTTCAAGCGAGAACTTTCGGAATTTGGACTTTGACTTCAGCTTTCATTCGTCTTTACGCTTCCTACCACATCACCAACAAGCCGTGAGCATCCTTCCAGTCCTCTCCGACAGTCGTTACAGTAGCTGATACCCTTGTGGGCGTGCAGTGTGTACGATCTAGCGATGATTTCTTACGGAATCGCTTGGTTCCATTTCGTTTCAGAACTTGTCGTGTTTGGAACTGCTGGATTGAAAGGTGCTATCAGTCCTTTCATCGTCTCTAGTATGTACTCATTTTCACAAGTTCTTAATCTTTAGCTGTTGCTTCCCTACTCATTGAGCTGACAAATTTTACGCTTGAAATCGGTGTTTGGGAAAATGTTGCTTCCAGCTACGAGTTTGATCTGGATGTACAGACGTCAGTTGTGTATCGCTCTCCATTTCTCTGTCGCTGGGTCTCAGCTTACCTTTCCTTTTGCTCGATTGTTGATTCAAACAGAATACGACACTTACATCTCAACTTTCTAGAAATTCTCGCTCACCATGACATAAACCTTGCAATTTTCAATACCATCTGCAGCTCCCTTCGCAAACGCGTAGCGACAAGCAGATCTCCAATCTCAATCGGCGAGAGAGCGATGAGAGCTCATTTTGCCGGCAAACTTTTCCTGACATTGCGAAAGTTCAGCGAGCGCGAGCACTCAAGGAAAAGCTAACCTACTGACCTCACCTCACACTCGCTCGAATCGCATACATCCCGCAGTCGAGTATGGGCATCACAAGGGGCGGGAGAATCCAATCGTGAGGAAGCCGTTAGAATGATTGGTAGTTTACAGAAGAAAGGAGAATTCAAAAGACTTCGTGTAGAATGTTACGACAAGATATGTAGAAAGGAAACAAGGATTGTGAGAGTGTCCGTCGTGAGGGAGAGGAAGAATTAGTGAAGGCAAGGGAAGGAGTAGGTTGTAGTAGAAAATAGTGAAAACAGGAAACACAACTTGATTAGGGGTATAGACTGAGCAGACATGATCTAGATAGTTGCGTAAACTTGATCTTTCACCTCGCGAGTGTTCACAGTCAACTGTCCGACAAGTCAGCATCAGCTAGTGAGCGAGAAAGAAACAAAGAGAAAGAGACATACCTTTCTCTGAAACAACCATCCTCCATTCCAATCATCATCTCGATGTCTATGATGTCTACCTCTATCATCTCCATCTCTCGCAGGATCTCCAACTCCTGCTCCGATAGCAGCACCAACGACAGCTCCACTGATAACCGCCAAAGCGAAATAAATGATCATTGCCCAACACATTGCGGCGCAGAACCTCCTCCTAGCTCTCCTGTCTGCTTGACGTAGTGATAATTGTCGATCATGAGCGTAGAGGGAAGCTTGAGGGAGTGGAAGGGAGGAGAAAGGGGAGGGACCTTGAGGATGAGAATTGAATGGTCTCGAAGATGGAGGAGGAGCGGGAGGGAGAGGAGTCGCGTAAGAGGAAGGTCCAGCGTTCGAAGTCGAGGAACTGCTACCAGGTAAGGCAGTGTAAGGTGGAGCTGGAGAATCGCGAGTGATTTCGAGTTAAAGATGAGATCATGCAAACTGTTTTGAGGGGGGCAAGAAACTCACGCGAAGGTAGCAATGTGGAGGTCTCTCCTTGTTCTAGATCTTGTGATTTCTTGCTAGTCATGACTCTGGACGCGAAAGCTGAAGTGGCGAAGATGGGAAAGAGAAAGAGAAAGCGGGACGCAACTTTTGATCCCTTACCTCTCACTGCGACTTTCATGAGCGACAGACAGGAAGCTCTAGCAACGCTCACTGCCTTATACCCCCGACACTCGACGAAGACACTAGCGAAATACCTCGAAGCATCGAATTACAACCTCGAAAGAGCCTACCGAGCGATCGAGAGGGGGGATCAAGCTATAGTAACCGGTAAAGCGAAGAGGAGGAAAGTCGAGTCTGGCTTGAAGGACTGGTTGAAACAGGACAACACAGTCGGAACTGGATCAGGAGAAGTGTTAGTGTTGAGTGATTCAGAAGAAGAAAAACCTCCTCTCCCTCCTCCTACAAAGACCACGAATGAGCAATCTCCAAGGCCAGCAGTCAAATCAGCTTTCGCTTTGATGAGGGCGCCGAAATCGTTTCCTACGACAACTCCAACTCCGACGGTTCAAGCGAATTCAACTGCGACTCACATAAACCTCCCTCCTTTACGACTAACAACTCCCGCTATGATCGCGAAAGAGACGAAAGGGTTGATCACGTTGGTAGAGAATGCTTTACCCGAGGAGTTAGCTAGTAGGTTATTTGTCAGGATGGTGGAGGCAAGTCGTGGAACCGGTCGAGGGGATGAAGAACCTTGTGAGTTTCCTCCCTTGTCGATTGTAGCGATAGTACACTGACTTTTTATCGTGACAGGGAAACGAAACAAGTGGTATCTCGTAGACCGAGAAGTCGAATCTCCTCACACTTCAGCTTTTTACGTCGAAAGAGATTCGGATTCAGATTCGACTTGGAACAAAGACTCTTATAATCTAGTGCGTCCCTTCTATCTCTCGAATATCAGACTGGGCTGAATCTGCTGCGTTCGATAGGCTGCAACTCACTGGTACAATGGAGAATTTCGTCAATCTCGTCAATTCCTCCCAGAAATGAACGAAGCTAGATCTCTAGTTTCGGCATTCGTCAATACTCTACTCGAAACTCGAGAACGTAACGAAATGGAATGGACTAGAGGAGATTGGAGACCTAACGCTGCTGCTGCAAACTGTTACAAAGGTGCTCAAGAATCTGTAGGGTGGCACTCTGATCAGTTGACTCATTTAGGCCCTTTCCCAACTATCGCTTCCCTCACTCTCGGCTGTACCCGTCCATTTCGACTTCGACCTTTCTCTCCCACCTCTCTACCGTCATCGTCTGCGAACTCGACAATGAGAACTCTCGAGATTACGCTACCTCACAACTCACTTTTGATCATGCATGGAGGAACGCAAGAAGTTTTCAAGCATTGTGTTCCTCCAGTCAGCGGAATGGACGTCTTCAAACTACCGCGAGGGAGTCTAGTACCGAGCGAAGAGGAAAGAACGCGAGATGAAATCGAAACTCTGATGAATACAAAATGGAGGGAACGGATCAATATGTACGTTCCACTCTGTTTGCCCTCGTCGCGTTCTTCCAGTTGACCATCTTGACCTCGAGTAGGACTTTTCGACATTACCGACCAGATTTCGCACCTCTCGACCCTTCTCTCCCTCCTCCCTCGACTTCCTGGCTCTCGACTCTCCCTTCTACCGTTTCATCTTCTACACCAGTCTATATGGGTACTCCTCTCTGCTCTTGCGGTAAACCCTGTATTCTCCGTCCAGACGGGAAAGGGAAAATCCGCTCTTCTTCTTCCTCTTCCTCTTCTTCGACTTTTGATTCGAGCTCAATTTCGACAAAGAGTTCAAACGGGTTGGAATCGATGGTGTTCTTTTGGAGCTGTAACGCTGGAGCCCAGAACGAAGGGAAAGGTTGTGGGTTCTTCAAAGTCTTGGACATGAAGAAAGAGGGAAGGGGAAAATGGTTCGACCCACGTTTACGAAGAGTGGGAGATGGAAGTGGGAAAGGTTCGGTATCGACCTGAGTGAGTGACAGGAGATTAATTGGAAGTGGGTCGAAGGTTTCAGCGATGGAGCTTCGCAGCTTCGTAGTTCGGAAGAAGTGCAAAGACTCGTACGCATCTTACTCCCTCTAGATTCTAGATTGTACAAGTAGAGGTAGACGCTCATCTCTATGGTGCCCACTGCCCACTTCCCCGATACCGTCGTTCAGTCCCTTCGCTCAGGCATCATTTCTCTTTTCCATCAATCAAAAGCTCAGCTCCCGCTGGCTCGCTTCAACTTCTTCCGATTTCCAAGTTTCACTTACCTCTTCTCTTGCTCACTTTCGACTCTTCTAGCTCGTCGAGGAAGAAATGCCAGGAGACTCGAGCACAGAGCCGAGGAAGAAAGCTAGTTTTGGCCGAGTGATCATCTTTCCTTTCACACTACTCATTGCTTGCGTCGCTGATCATTTCATCTGTGTATAGCTAAGACTGAGTAAATCGAAGGAGGCTCTGCACAAGCTGTTTCGCGGCAAGAGGGATGGCCTCGATTTTTCTGACGCTGTTCAAGCGGGGAGCATCGTTCCCTTGAATGAAGTGCGCTTGATGCAACAGGCCTACGACTTGCGACAAGAAGGGAAGGTAGAAGAGGCGGAGGCAATAACTAAAGTGAGCTGAGTTCAATTTTCACACATGTTGCGAAAACGCGCTTCAACTAAATGTGCCGCTCCCGATTGATACTGTAGACAGTCAATGAGATGCGAATAAAGAGGGAAAGTGCGCAAGCCGAAGCTTCTCGGTCTTCAGGCGTCGACCAGCGATTTCAGCCGGTCTCGAGGAAGTAAACGCGTATCTTGGGGTGAGCTCTGACATCCCTTCTTCCTTTCCTCTATCTAGATGAAGGCGATAACCGATGATAGTAATGATAAGCTTTGTATCGAAAATCTTGTCCATCAAGTTCTCATAACTATTCGCTGAAAAGATCTCCCTAGTTTTCTACAATCGAGACCTGGTGTTTCTACCCTTTGCTCTCAATCTCCGACTCCTCGGAACTGCTGTGACGTGGAAGTAGCCGGCGTCGATTCAGATGGGCCTGTCGTTGAGAGAAGTTCTCTTGGGAGCGACGTCCACTCTCGCCGTCCCCTTCGAGGAGCTCGAGCCTCTCGAATGTGCGCCCGGCGCTCGGCGTCGCCTCCGATGGACGCGTGGAACGACGATGCTTTGCTCTTTCCTCATTCTTCTCTTTCGATTTCTTCACTTGCGCTCATCCCCTTCGCCTCTTCTGCTTCTTATTCGACTCGTACCATGGGGAACGTGAGACACATTCACAAGCTCATTCACAAGCTCCTCATTCTAGCATCACGACTGACTTTGGCTTTCTGAGCAGCCTTTTCGTGCAAATCGGCGAAAAGAGGCACCGGAACCGTTGCAATCATCTTCGAAGCCTGGAATTACCGAGGTATGTGACTTCTCCACTGTAAGCTCGAATGGGGACCAGTCTGCCGACCTCTTGTCGTGGAAGCACGTCGAGCAAAAAACTCCACCTCTGTCTCCAGCCTCGTCACGTTTCAGTTCAAGCCCGCTGAGCAAGAGTACACGTTCCCTATCAGAACGAATGACAGCTAGCATCGATCGTCTGCTTCGAAAGCCTGACCAGAAGAAACAAGGGAAGGAGCCAGTTGTGAGTTTTGAGTTTTTTTCCCTGACGACCTCGCAAATCTCGTGACACTAAGTATCGTCGAGAACGCAGCCTGACAGTCCTAGTAGGTGGGATCTTTACCCATCGAAGGAGGATTCTACGCCTCCGCGTAGTCCAGCGCAGGATGGCTTTGGCTCCCGCGAAGAATTGCGTCGAAGCTCTTACGTCGAACCTGGTAAGCTTCACCTCATTCCTCTCCTGCTCCGACCACTTCAGATAGAGTAACTTCTCCTCAGGACGTGAGCACCCCAAAACGGAGGGAAGTAGCCAGCATCGTGCGTAACCTGTCGCAAGTTCGCATCAGTGCATAGCTGACCTGTTTTCGTTGGTCTGCAATCAGGGGAAGGTCACGAGCAGAACGAGTCAGCTGAAGCTTCTGCACGTACTTCCTACGACTCACAGAGGGCGTTCGAATTGGAAGATCTAGTTCCGACTACGAGCAGGCCCGTTCAGAAGCGTGAACGATTTAATCCATACTTAGCTACAGGAAGGAGGTGACTGAGTTTCCGACTTACTTACCTGCTCATCGAAACAAAAAAGGACGATATCCTCGGGGTACCTGAAAGGCAAGGCGTCCTTCATTTTTCTTTTTAAGTTGTGCTCTTCGTTTTCCCTCTTGGCCTAGTGCTGGTGTGTCTGTTCTCGTAGGATTACTTGCAGTGCAAGAAGTACATGTTCTCGCGTCACTACGTATTCGATCACAGCAACATACGAGATTAGAGAGTATCGCGAGAGGCAAAACGAACACTCGAAGAAATGACTTTTCAAAGCTCAGCCTCGTTCACGGGCATCTAGACCTTACACGACCGATACCGCGCCTGAGAGCTCTTGACTCCTCTAGTGAGCTCGAGACTCTCCGTTAAACGCGAAGTCGTGAACTAGTTCTTTGCGACGAGGCTGAAGCTCGAAGAAGAAACGAATAAGAAGCTGGCATTTGTTTTGCGAAGTATAATTTTCCCGATAATCTCATAGGTATACAGGCTTGAAAAGAGTACATTGGAAACGAGAAGCCGCATGTAAGAAACGAACGGACGAGTCGGACTCGACTCGCGGCTCTCCCTCTTTCAATTCTCTCTCATCAACATCTCTCTCTTCGCTCCAACATGAGCGAACGAGATCAAGAACGAGAACCTCTACTAGGCGAAAATGCTCAACCAGCTGAACGCCGTGAATCACAGTCTCTTAACGAACGAGTTCAATCGGCTCTCCACAACCCGAAGAGAATGAACGGACTAGAGAAAGCACTCGCAGCTCTCAGTATCCTACTACTACTACTCACTGCTACAGGATTCGGTCTCTTTGCTGGAGAAGCTACAAAGTTGGGCAAGGAGAGGAAAGACTGGCATCGAGGTGGTGGGGAACATCAACCTACAAAGACGATCACTGCTACTAGTACGGTAGTAGGACCTACGACTACAGCAGTACCTCCGAAGCACCCTCACAAGAAGGAGGTGAGCTCTTAGATTCCTCTCCTCTCGAACGATGACGATCGCTCAACTCGCAAGTTGGAATTGTTTAGGAACTCTGCTTGACTGCCGATTGTACCCTAACCGCTGCTGGGTTACTCTCGAGACTCGATACGAACGTTGACCCTTGTCAAGATTTCTATCATTTCGCGAGTGAGTTTTCCTTTCTTCTCACAGCTCCTCTCGCATCCGAGTCCGCTAACTCTGCTCGCTCGCTCAGATGGAGGTTGGCTCGCGGAGAACCCCATTCCCGAAGGTTCTGCTCAATACGGTACTTTCCAAGCTATCACCGATCGAAATCAGAAAATTATTCTTTCGATTCTCGAATCTCCTATCGACAAATCTCTCTCAAAGTCTGATCAGCACAACCTCGAACACTTGCAAAGTTTCTGGTCGTCGTGTACCTCCGAAGAGACTCTCGACAAAGCTGGAGTTAAACCTCTCGAGAAAGTACTCGACACTGTCATCAGCACTTGGAGAGGTGAAACTGTTCAACCCGAATTCAGTATTCAAGCGGAAGGAGGAGCTTACGAAATCGAGAAGAAGACCAAAGAGAAGAAGAAATGGGATCCCAAGACGAAGCGTGAACGATTGACGAATGCTCTCACTTTCCTGCACTCGCGAGGTTTGTCCAAACTTTCTCTTTGCCTTCCGTATCCTGTATCCAATCTCCTGACTCTTTCTTCATCAGGTATCGACGCTCTATTCTCGTCTTATCCTGAAGGTGACGTCGGCAAGGACCCGAAGGAGAACGTTCTCTGGCTCTCTCAATCCGGACTCTCACTTCCCTCGAGGGATTACTACGACGACAAGAAGACGGTCAAGGAGCTTCAAGAGGTAGCCGAGAATGTCCTCGAGGAGATCTACGGAGCTCGAAAGGAGAAGCAACTGAACGCGAAAGATCTAGCGAAAGGCCTAGTCAACTTCGAGAAGAAACTCGCAAAGGTTTCGCTCGACGTGGTCGACGTCGACGATCCTATCGGAACCTACAACCCTTACAACCCTCCAGCTCTCCAACAACTGTTCCCTTCGATCAGCTTCGCCAACTACTTTGCCTCGTTCTTCCCTCGCCCTCGTTACCCTTCGCCAGTCATCGTCGCTACACCTACCTACTTCTCCAACTTGACTTCGATCGTAGATGATGTCGCTCCTGATGTTCTCGAGGCCTACTTTGCTTTCCAGACTGCCCAATCTGTAAGCTATTGCCTCTCTCTAGCACCATCTCTCTCTATCTTTCTCTTTGCGGAAACTAACACTTTCTCCCTCGCTTGAATAGCTCGGATCGCTTCTTGGATCGAAAGAGCCTATTCGTAAAGAGCTCGATGCTTTCTCCAATCGACTCGTAGGACTTCCTGCAGACGCGAAGAAACCTCGCAAGGAATACTGCCTCGATCAAATTTCCGAGAATTACGGTTTCCTAGTCGGACGTTACTTTGTCGAACGAGCTTTCCCCGGTCAATCGAAAGAGTATGCTGAGGAAGTCATCGAGGCGGTCATTCAAGCTTTCAGGGATAGGTTACCTGGTTTGAGTTGGCTCGATGATGCTACGAGGGAGAATGCGCGAGAGAAGGTTGATGCAATTTCTCACAAGGTGGGCTCACAGTCTTTCTGGCTATCTTTTCTTCAACTCACCTTACCTCGTTGCTTCGACAGATCGGATACCCTACTGAGAATCCCGATACTGAGGATGCCGCTTCTCTCGAACGCTACTACTCGATCAACCTTCCTATCAAGTCTGATCAGTTCCTCAACAACGTGCTTCAATCTCGAGTCGCCGACGAACGTCGTGCTTGGGCCAAGATTGGAAGAGATCGTGGAGCTGAATTCGATATGTATCCTTCGGAGGTCAACGCTTACTACCAACCTTCTTCGAACGAGATCGTCTTCCCTGCTGGTATCCTTCAGAAACCTTTCTTCGCAGTAGAATGGTGGGTTTTCACTCGCTCCCACCCCTGAGCACTCTGCGGGAGATTCGAGAGCTGACAACGCTACCTTTCAACAGGCCTGAATACCTCGTTTTCGGAGCTTTCGGATCGGTCGCAGGTCACGAACTATCTCACTCTCTCGATCAAGCTGGACGTCTCTACGACAAAGATGGAAAACTTATCGATTGGTGGACTAACGTGAGTTTTGACTCTTCTTCCCTGAATCCGCTGTGCTCTTTCCTCGACTTCACAGTCTACGAGATCCAACTGAGGCTAAATGATCTCCTCCGCTCGATACTCTGCAGACCACGAACGAGCGTTTCGAAGAGCGACAAAAATGCTTCATCAAACAATACAGTTCTTACTCTGTCGAAGGACCTGATGGCAAGCAGTACCCCGTCAATGGCAAATTCACTGATGGAGAAGATACTGCGGACGCAGGAGGATTAGCTCAAACCTGGAAAGCTTGGAAAACGAGGAAAGAGAGCGATTCAGAGGGAAAGAAGTACAACAATCAAATGCTTCCCGGACTCGACAAATACTCACAAGAACAACTGTTCTTCATCGGTGAGCTAAGTTCTTCGTCTGAATGTTAATGATCGTGCAGATTGAACTGACGAAGTGTCGTTTGAATAGCTTTCGCACAAGGATGGGCTCGTTCGATGACTCCTGCTGAAGCCGTTCGACGTATCCGAGTTGACCCTCATTCACCGACTCAATTCCGTGTCCGTGGTCCTTTGTCAAACAACGAAGAGTTCGCGAAAGCGTGGAACTGCCCTGTCGGTTCTCCCATGAACAACGAAAAGAAATGTCAAGTGAGTTCTAACCGGATTTCTCCCCTCTATTTTCCGACCTCTATGTGCTGACGCTCATCACTTTGCTCTTCCGTAGCTCTGGTAAAATCCCTCTCTCGGTTTCTTCTGTTTTGCAATTTGTTTCTCTAGTTTTCAATTTTTTTGATTTTGATTTTCTGTCTGTTCATGTGATAGTTCGCTGCAAAAACTCAAGTCTTCTGCCTTTACGCGTGCGAATTGGCGAATTTCGTCGACGAGAAGAAGGGGAATCAGAGGGATTCGAAAGAGAGTTGCTTTGCCTAGCAAATCAACTTATCGAGCCAGCGTTGTTCGACCTCCCAAACGATCGAAGGCATGCGCCATTCTGCGTGGAACTCACCTGCAGCGCCTACCCGGCAGGCGACTGGTTCCTCATCGTCGTTCCCAACCTCGCATTCGCATTCGACCACCATCTCTCCTTGGAACCCGCTCCCGACAAGTCATGACGGAGCGAGCGGTAGCAGTCAATCAGGTCCAGATAGGGTACAGAGCGTACTCGATCGCGTTCTCGCTCAACTGGATGGGTTCGAAGTGAGTAAACCTTCCCCTTTCTCTCTCTGAACTAAGCAATCTCGGTTCTCTCAATAAGGCTCTCGGGCGAGCTTTCAGCGATCAATCAGGAGTGTACAGTATTGTATTGCCCTCTGAGGCAAGCAAAGAGGCTTAGGAAGGAGCAGAAAGATAGAATGAGATTGGGCGATGAGTTGGCCATTTCATCCACAATCCTTCGTTCTCAATCTCTCGAGTCGGAGTACCGAAGTCTGGAACAACTTGTGCTAGTAAGGAGGCATACTTGCGGTCCTTCGTGCTCCGCGAACCGGACGATGAAGAAAGCGACTTGTAGCAACCTCCTGAAGAGCTCGAGACTGCTGTGCTGAATCTGTACTGACATTGCTCTTGCACTTCGTCATAGGATGATATGGATTGTCCGCTCTGCCTAGAAGAGATGGATCTTTCGGACCTCAAATTCAAACCTTGTCCTTGCGGCTATCAGGTAAGTTTTCATTCTCCTCTCGCTCTCCTTTCCATTCATCGAGGTATTGATGCGCTCGACTTTCCGATAGATCTGTCGGTTCTGCTACCACCACATCAAGGAGAACTTGAACAATCGTTGTCCGGCTTGTCGAACCCCTTACGATGATGCTTCAGTCGAGTTCAAGGCTATTAAACCAGACGAGTAAGCTCGCACCGTTCTCATCCAACATCACAGGGCACGTACTGATTCAGACCGACGCGACAGGATGAAGCGGTTACAAGCAGCAAAGAAGTTGCGAGACAAGCGGAGGAAAGACGAAGCGCAACGGATTCAACTCAAGGCCGATGTTCGAGTGCGACAGCGAACTCAAGTTCACATTCAAGGTATGACGACCAAGATCGCGAACGAAGATACTCTACAACAGTTGAAGAGTCCAGATTCTTTCGGTCAATACGGCAAAATTCTAAAACTCTTCATGTCGAAACGATCTTCGAACGTCACCCAACCTGTTTCGACACATCCTCATTATCAACCCGTGAATGTCTACATCAATTACAGAACTGCAGCTGAAGCCGCCAACTGCATCACGAACGTTGATGGAACGATTACGGAAGATGGGCACAAGCTGAAAGCGATCTTCGGGACGACGAGGTATTGCCCGAACTACCTCAAGGGTATAAGATGTCACAACGATAGCTGTACACTGGCACATGAGCAAGGAGAGGAGATCGAAGGAGCCGGACCACTCGCGAAAGACGAAATCTTTACTTTGTGCGTCGTTTCCTTTCTTTCCCTTCTGGAGGCCGCTTGATCCTCACATCTCTCTCCTCCTGTGGCCTCACAGCGACAACGAAATCGTCTCCCGAGCAAAGACAGTTCTTCCTTCGGCAACTCGAAAACTTCCCGAAGCAAGCCTGCCTGCGACCGCTTCCTGGGCGTCGAAAGACGCACCTCGACCGCCTTCGACTCCGATCATTCTCAATCCCCATCTCCCCCCACTCTCTGCAACTCTCCCGAAACCTCCCGCTCCTCGAACAATCTCTATCGGCAAACCCAAGAATCATCCTCTTCCCGCTCGTCCTTCTTCCCGTGCTCAACGAGAAGCTGCCAATTCTTCTGCAACCGCCAATGCAGCAGCGTCGTCATCTTCCGCCAACGCTTCCTCCTCTCCCTCCGCATCTCCCGCTCTCGCACCTTCGAATCCACCATCTCGTTCCGTTTCGATTTCGCTCAAAACGACTTCGAAATCGAAAGCCGCCAACCGTTCGCCACCTTCAGAACGAGAAACGGAAACGAAAGACGAAACCACCCCTCCCTCTCCTCGACCGAAATCTTCCGCTCGAACCGCATCTCCACCTCCGCTTCCTCTCTCGTCGGAACACCTTCCTCCTCCTCCAGAACCAGTATTTACAGCCGAGCCGGAACAAGAACCAGAGCTCGTCTTTTCAGCTCCCCCAGAATTTTCTTCGATGCCGTCTTTCCCAGAATTCGGTTTCGGAGAAGGAGCTTTCAGTTTCAGTCTCAATTTGGACGTCAAGGGGAAAGGTCGAGCGACGGAAAACGAAGAATCACCGACCCCTCTTCGAGACTTCGGCAACGTCGAAGGTTTCGGCCGATCGAGTTCGTTGGATCTTCAAAATTCGAACGACTCGGCAGTTCCTTTCTCGCCTGCAAGTCTATCGAACGCAACCAACTCGTCCTATATGGGTTCCTTCGATCCTTTCGCAGAACCCTCTCTCGGAGGAGGCAGCCTAGACCTGAGCAGTCCTTCGCCGAGCCCTCCTTCGACCTCAGGAGGAGAAGACCTTTCGAGACGCAGCTCGAGGTTCGGGTTCGCAAGAAGAGGATCTTCGACAGTTGGTAAGAACGCTGGAGATCTCGTTTCCGCCCTCGCGAGATCGGCGTTCCCAGGAGGACTCGGAAGAGAAGCTTCGACGAATGGAGCTACAGGAGGAGTACCCTTCGCACCTCCGGGAATCGGTCTTCCTCCTCGTTCTTCGGCTCCTTCAGCAGCTTACAGTGGATTACCTCCCCTCGGCACGCCGAACGAGAACCAGAATCAAAATCTTTGGCCGTCTGGATCGAATCCCTCCTTCCCTCCTGGCGTTCTTCGCTCACTCGCTTCTCCCAACACGTCGAACGCCTCCTCTCCCCAACTTTCCCCACATAACCGCAACGGTATCTTACCTCCTCAGCACCATTTCGGCCCTCCCCCCGGTATCAGCGGCCCCCCTCCGACCACAGCCAATTCTGCTCTTCCCCCTCCTCCCGGAATTGGTCTCTCTCGCGCTCCCATTCCCGCCGCTTCCTTCCCTCTGCCCCCTCCTGCCCCGAGACCGACGAACAGCAACTCGTCGAATGTCGCCAAGGAAGATCTCCTCGCTCTTATCGCCGCCGCTCAAGCTACCGCTTCGAAACAACAGCAACAGCAGCAACAAAGCGACAACAACCATCCTCCTTCGCATCCTTTCTTCTCCGACCCTGCTATCCTGAACGCTCGACTAGCTAGTTCCCACCAGAACCCTCAACAGCAACCTCAATCGAACGGACTCGGCGGTCTAGGAGGAGGAAACGGAGGCAGTGCTCTCGATGCTCTCTTTGCTCAAGCCCAACAAGCGCAACAGCAGCAGCAGCAGCAGCAGCAGCAGCAGCAGCAACAGCAGCAAGCTGGACCTTATCCTCCCGGAATGCGTCCTTTCGGTCTACCTCCTCAACAAGGTCCTCCGCCTCCTGGGATGTATCGTCAAGGCCCTCCCGGTATCAATAAGGTCTAACGATTTAGTATTTCCGACCTCTTCTCTCTTCCCCCTTCCATTCTCCCCTCTTTTCCACACTTATCCTTTCCGCTTTCATCACTAATCCGAACGAAACACCAAAAAATCGCTCTCCCTTTTCACATTCTCGAACTCGATAATCTGCATCCCTCATTCTTTTCTACTTCACTCTCTCACTTCTCATAACCAGTACTCGTAGGAACCTGTTTGGCGGCAGGATCTTGGGCGAGGTGGAAATGAACGCGATGGGGGAAAAGCTGGAAAGGCGTAGATGATTATTTAGGAATGCAAAAGGTTTTCTTGTCTCTTTCAAATCTTTGGCATTCCACACCTTAGACGAGAGAAGAAGATTTGCGAGTAGTATTGCGAAGTGTAAAAACGAAGAACGAGAAAAAGCACACAACAAAAATTAAAACGGAGAACGAAAACATACTAATGACCGACTCTTCCCTTCCTCATTCGCTTCTTCTTCTTTTTCGGTTTCCTATCTTCCCCTTGTGATTCACCATCGACCGCCATCGGAGAACCTTCGCTCGCATCTGTGAACTCCCCACTGCCCGAATCTTCTTCTTCTCCTCCTCTTCCTCGTTTTCCGAGAGCAGTAATGAGTGCAGACCCTGCGAGTGCTAGGAAAGGTTCCATCGGGATCGAGTCCGTATTCGCGCCAGTGAGACTTCCCGTCGTTTCGACATACTTTTCCGAAGCCAATTTCAGAAGCTCTTGCCATGTTGAATCTTCTCGACGACTATTCTTCGAAAGTCGAGGTTGAGATTGTGATTGCGTTTGAGTTGCGCCGAGGATTTGAGGTTTCTTTTGACCTGGAACGAGAATTGCTGAACCTTTCTCGAGAGGAGGAGGAGCGGGACCGAATTTCCTTTTCAGTTTTTCGTTAAGTGGATCGAAATCGGGGATGAAGCTGAGAGGATTCGTAGGAGCGACCGGAGAGAGAAAGCTGTGAGGCAAGCGCATCAGTCGGCGCGCATTTCGAGAGGCTTGGGAAGAGGGACAAACAAGGGTTTCTTCTCTGCGATACATTTGTAGAAAATTTCGACCGTAGGATGAGCTGCAAGTAAACGAGAGCGTGCTGTCAGCATATATCACACGGTTGGCGCCAATTTTGGACTCACCCATGACTACTCCAGGTTCTACAAGTACGAAGATTCGCTCGAATTAGCTCAAACCCCGAAAGTGCGAGATTCTGAACGAAATCGAAAACTTACTGAATCCGTCAACTTTCAACCCTCCTTTCGTGCGAGCTCGAGATAGTGCAACATAAGCTCTATAGATGTATTCGAGGGGTGTCAGCAAGTGCTAGAGAGGCGCTGAAAACCAGGTTCACTCACTGTCCCTTCTCGAAAGTTTGACCGAGACGGACGCAGACGGCATCGAGAGATTGACCTTGCGACTTGTGAATCGTGAGAGCCCTACAGATTTATGTGATGAGTAGCTGGACGAAGGCCGAGATGCGAGGGGTGCGAAGAGAAGAAGAAGCTCACCAGGCCAGTTGCAAGGGAATTTGAGTTCGAGCTACCGTGTTGTTCTTGTCGAAATCGATACACCAAGAGTGAGGACGTATGATGACTATGAATGGAGTGGGTGAGTCTGTGAGGAGTCGCTTGAGGAGGGAAGCGAGTGAAAGGACTTGCCTTCTCGTCCATTCGCGAAGATAACTTGTGGAAAGAATTGTTCTTCTTGCGAATCGATGAACGCTTCAGCTGCTTTTTCTCTCCATTCCTCAGTGCCGACTCGACCAGATCCACCAGCTCTCTTCGGTCCCGTTCCTTCAGGAGTCATAGGCTGAACGTCCGAAGCATCAACCCAATCGACGATCACTCCTCTCGATCCGTTGACGAGACCACCTGGTTCAAAGCATAACGGGTCAGCAGGTTGAACAGCGAGATGCTCGGAACACCGAACAGAAAGAGACGGTTTACCTTTGACATCGAGATTGGCAAGCAGCAAAACTTGAGCACCGACCTTGAGTTTGAGCAGTTTGGCGGCAGGAGTGCTGTCAAGCTAAGTGAAGGGGTATCAAAACGTCGGTGAACAAGCTACGTTGAAGCTCCAGGAGAAAAGAAACTCACTCTCGAGAGCTGAGTGTGAGCGTAATCACCTCTCGCTTCGTCCGAAGCTGTAAAACGATACTCGGCAACCTGCAACTTTCTGAACTCTTGCTCATTCTCGATCTCGACGGCTTTCTTCTTTGGGTAGAGGTTGGTAGGCTAGATCGAGGGAAAAGAGGGAAAGAGCGATTGACCATTAGCGAACCGAAAAGGGAGATATGGCTATCTGTAGAGATCACAGGATCACTCACTTTGATTTCTATCTCACCTCCTTTTTTCAAATCATTTCCGCAAGTCTTGAACAAATCGACACAATCTTGATCGCAGATTCCTCGACGAATTTTCTCAAGAACTCGAATGAAATCTGGATCAGATTGACGGTAAACCTGTCGAGAACCAGCACAGAATCGTCAGAGTTGACTTTCGAGCAGTAACGATCTCAAAGAAGAGACCCGAGAGAAGGAGCTCACCTTGTTGAGCTCCATAACGTGAAATTGGCATTCAGCCCTGTCAAAGCAGAGCATATTTCAGTCCTGCTCGCTTCTAAGTGGGATCGACAGAGGACGGTCAACACGTACCAGGCATCCGTTTCGAAAGCGAAAACTCTACGACGACTTTCCAGCAGACAACCTTGAAAAGCACCGTTTTTGGAATCCGAACATTTCCAGACTGGAGCTTCAGCGATACCTTCAGGTCGTTTCTCATACGGCACTCGAGCATCTTCGAGAGAAACTTTGTGCAAATTGGTTCCACCTGTCGAAGAGAAAAGAGAACAATGGTAGAAAATCCATCGGAGTATCTTCAGCAGGGAACCTCTCAGAAGCACAATGAACACTAGGCAAGAAGAGCAACTCACCGCATCTGATACATTTTGGCGGGGATTTGTTCGCAACGACAGGAGGTAGCTGATAGAAATCTCCACAAACGATCAATTGTAATCCACCTGATATCAATTAAAATGCTCGTCGTTAGCGAATTCGTCACTTGCCTTTTCGGAAGCAAGGAAAGTCGTGAAAGTTTCGAAGTACCAAAGGGAGCAGGATTTTCTCTGACTAGTTTGCCGAGAATGTTCAAAAGGTCGAATAGAGCAGCTGGAATCATGGAAATTTCGTCGATAATCAACGTTTTAGTTTTCGTCCAGTTCTCTTTCTTGTTGTCGAAACTTGTGATCGAGTTGTACATCTCGAAAATAGGCTAGTTTTGTCAGAAAGTCGTCGTCGGTTGACCTTGAACGAGCCGATTTCATTTTACAGGCGAGGAAAACTCACTTTCTCGCCTAAACCAACTGAAGCCCAAGAGTTGATGGTCGACCCGTTGACTTGTAGAGCAGCGATTCCGGTAGGAGCCGTGATATGAAACGGTCGTTCCAAGTGTTCGAGTAGTCTCATGACTCTGCGACGAAACGAGAGGAGGTCAGTTTCTCAACCTGCTTTCGAAAATTCGTCGCGAAGACGTACTCGTGTAACAAGAAAGACTTTCCGACACCCGCTGAACCAGTGAAGAACACGTTTCCACCTTTCTTGACTTGTTCTAAAACTTCTTTCTGTTCCTCCGAGCATCTCTCATCTGGTTTCCATTCTTCTTTCGCTTTCGGCGCGGCAGCAGGAGTACCGGCTCGAGGACCTATTCCACCTTTTCCTGTACCGTACCTCGTCATAGGAGATACGCTGAAACCAAATTCACCCAAACTTTTCGAAGCTATTTTCAGACGTGCCTCTGCTCGTTCTTGTTTCACTTTGAGCGTTTCTCGATCCTGCTCTCGATCCTTTTCTCGTTGTTTCTCTTGTTGCTTCTCTCGAAGCTAGTAACACGAAGAAATAGTCAGTTCTCTCAACCGGCGAGCGAACGAACGAGGATAGTTGAATGAGAAACTGCTCTCACCTTTTTCTGCGCTGCTTCCTTGTTCTTCTGAATTTCTGCTGCAGTTCTTCTGATTTGTGTACCGGAAGGGCCAGCTTGACTGAGAGGTTGAGAAGAAGTTGGAGGAAGCCATTGAGAACTTGATGAAACATTCATCTCTTCGAACTGTTTGAGGGTTGAAGCGCGAGCAGAAGTTGAAGGTGATGGTGCCTTGAGGCTTGTAATGGGTGTCAGGTTGGCTCTGGGGAAGGGTGACTTGGCTGGGGAGGTTGTTGAATCATTTTGATGAGGAGTTGTAGAGGAAGACAAAGAAGCCTGTTGATCCTGAGTTTGGGGGGCTGTGTGATAGCCAGGACTAGGCGTTGGAGGGCTCGAAGCCTCCATGACGACTCTCGCTGGACTGAGCAAACTTCTCGGCGTTTGAGATACAAAAACGCGGTCGTCAAATTCAAGTCAGCTCTATCGTTTTCCTTACCTCTACGATGCTCACTCAGTCGTTCCTCCGACTATACCTTCGTGAATGTCGCGTCGAAGAGGTAACACGAGAATACGATTAGAAATCAAATCAAATCAAATTGTTCGAACGAGTCCCGCGTGCACTCGATAAGGAGATAGCAAGTCGACGTTCCCCTCCGCTCTTCTCTTCCTCCTCCTTCTCACTCCTTTCGACTACGTCTTTCAAAATTGCGACAGCGACGCCAGATTCAGATCCGACCGAAATGATATACCCCATGACTTGAAATCTTTTCTTCGTCTGTAATCTTCTCCACCAAATCGCTTTACCGTCAACTTCTCCCCGCCCTCCCCTTCGACGACGAAGCATTCGAGTCTCGTGACGGCTCAGACGTAACGAGGCCGAGCTCCGTTTGGGTTTAGCTTCTGCAAACAGGCATTAATCGGCTCCGCTAAACTTCGGCGTGCTGTGGAAGGCTGGTGATTTACTATCCCCCGCTCAGGTTGGGGTCGACAAGCTTCCGAAGCTTCGAAATCTTGGGGGAAAACTCAAGAGAAAAAAACGTAACCAAACAACCCTGAAAATCTTTTCATCATATTCTCGGCAAAGTTTTTTCATTTTTTTTTTTTACCCTCGCTTCGATTGACTCTCATCGATCTCTGCTCTTGCTCCTACTGCACCACCAACAACTCGACGTCGCTGCAGAGGTTCCGGGATTCTTCAAGCGGTGAATCAAGGGGGATATCATATCAATAGAGAACGACTTCAGCGGCTCCTACAGCAGATTCAACTTTAGACCAACTTTAGACTAGACAAGCCTCAATACACAAATTCAAAAGATCTCCTCGGTCATTTCAGTTTCCGTTCAACATGGGATTCTCAACTAGACGTAGTACTTCATCAGCAGAGAAGGAGAAATTAGCAGCTTCGAAAGTCGCAAACAAGGATGAGGAAGGTGGATTCGTTTCGAGTGGACCCGACGATGTAGAGCAAAATGCTGCACCTGGAACTGTAGAGGTAGATGGTGTATTCGGTGCCACGCCTGCAGATGGAGAAGGGCCGAATTACCGCTCAGTCGGTTGGATCTCTACTTCGATTTTGTTGATGAAAGTGAGTGACTATTTTCATCGCTTTTTCAAACCTTTGCTAATTGGTACGTTCTCCATGTAGTCTCAAATTGGTCTCGGTGTACTCTCGATCCCTTCCACTTTCTCTACTTTGGGTCTCGCTCCCGGAATCATCATCCTCGTCGTAATCGCAGCTTTGACTACGTATTGCGATTACTTCATCGGAAAGTTCAAGCTTCACCACCCTACGGTTTACTCTGTCGCCGACTGTGGATACATTATGTTTGGACCCATCGGACGTGAGATCTTCGGTATCGCTTACTGGCTTCTGATGTGCTTGATCGGTAAGTTTTCGAAAAATTGCATATCGAAGCGTTCTCGGATACTGACAGCCACTTTCATTCTCTCTACTCTGCTCACTCCTTGTCTCGTCGATGTCTTAATCGCCTGCCTCTTCCCTTCCCACTCCGCTTTGAAACAGTCGGATCTGCTATCGTCGGTCTCTCGACTGCGATCAACGCCATCTCGTTACACGGAGCCTGCACTGCGATCTTTGTCGCAGTCATGGCTGTCGCAATCTACCCTTTCTCGGCACTACGAACTCTCGGAGGTGTAAAATGGATCGGATGGGTTGGATTGATCTCGATTTTGTCGGCAGTCTTGACCGTTACTATCGCTGTCGGAGTCGGAGGACGACCTAGTTTGGCTCCTCAAGAAGGACCCTGGGACAAGAACGTCGTCATCTGGGGACAACCTACTTTGTGAGGATTTTCGAAGTTTTCGCAATTTGCGCTTGAGACTGATCTATTCCTTTCCCTTCGCCTCTGTAGCGCCGAAGCTATGACTGCTGTCTCCAACATCGTTCTAGCCTACGCTGGTACTGCATCTTTGTGAGCTTTGCTTTTTTTCTTTCTTTTTCGATTTCGATGTTCTCGAACTTTTCTAATCCTCGATTTGCTTCTACGACAGCTTACCTATCGCAGCCGAGATGAGGAACCAACGTGACTACAAGAAAGCCGTTCTTCTCTGCCAAGGATTCGTTACTCTCTTCTATCTCGCCATCGGAATCGCAGTTTACCTCAAAGCTGGTCAATACGTCGCTTCTCCTGCCCTTGGAACAGCTGGTACTCTACTGAAGAGAGTCAGCTACGGCCTCGCACTCCCCGGCTTGCTCGCCAGTGGAGTTATCTACGCTCACTTGCCCGCAAAATACGTGAGTTAACGATTTCTAAAATCGCTTTTCCTTCCTCTCTTCCTGCCTGATTCTCTGTTCTTCCTTGAGCCTCTGTCCTCGACTGGTTGATCGTCTTTGACTGACTCGTTGTCCTTATTCTTCTAGCTCTTTGTTCGCTTCCTTCGCGGATCTCGTCACCTTACCGCCAACACTGCTACTCACTGGATTACCTGGCTCAGCTGTGTATTAGTTTGCGTCCTATTTGCTTACGTAATTGCGTCTGCGGTGCCGGTATTTGAGGGGCTAGTCGGGCTGGTTGGTGCGAAGCATTTCTCTTCCGTTAAAAAAACGAAAAAAATCGAGAAATCGAGTCGGATCGTTGACTTCTACCTTTCTCTTCTCTCTTTCCTTAGGTGCCCTCTTCGGAACATTCTTCTCTCTTCAAGCTGTTGTAAGTAACTGTTCCACTCCAATCAATTCAAAACTCGAGGCGGATCGTTGACTTTTCGTTTTCGTTTTCTCCCTCTCTGCGTCTTGCGATACTCCTTCCACTTCTCGACTTCCTCCGCGCTCTTTCGTCACTTACGCAACTCAGTCGATGATGTGGTTCTTCGATTACTGGAAGGATCGCAAGGACTCGAAGAAGAACCATTTGGGTTTCAAACTCCTCGTCGCTCTCAACGCCTTCATCATCGTCGCCGGCTTCTTCCTCATGGTAGGTGGAACTTACGGCAGTGTTCTGTCGATCAAGAAGAGCTACGACGAGAACGGAGGAGAGGCATGGAGTTGTGCAGACAACTCGGGATCGGTTCAGTAAGGAGAACGCGCAACTTATCTGGTATAAGTTGTAGTCGGAAAGTCTGTAAAAGGTTGTCTGGAGACGGAAGGAAACGATTGGGAGGTACTTCAGGATGCGGTTGGGTCAAGCGAAACTATGCAGAGAACTCGGTTCAGTCGGATTCTCCTTCGTCTCTCCACCTCTCTCGACGCCACTTTCCACTCAACTTCCGGCCTTCTTCCTACACCTCTAGCTACTCTTCCTCTTTCCTGTCGTTTTCGCTCTTCGTACAAATCCCTCACTCGTTGTTCAAATTATATTTGTAAAAAAAAACCAGATTCAGTCCTCTCACTTTCTTTTTCGAGTCGTCGGTTCCGATTCATCGAGAGTATCTCTTCATGCGGGCTTTGAGGAAGTTTCTCTGTTATTTCTCGCTCGCCTACAGCAAAAGACGAGCGCCAGTGAATTGAATCGAGTTCCGCTCGATTTGCGGTCTGTGAGGTTGGTATCGAAAAATGCTCAACGGAGGTTACTCGCTTGGAACGAATGTCGCAAACTCTGGATATATCTCAGCATCGACGAACAATTAGCTCGAGTCTGAGAAACATGCTTTCAATCCCGTCGCGAAGATGCAAAAGCACGTCCTTCGAAATTCTCTGTCCCGGAAAGGTTTGCAGGAAGGGTAGAGATGTTACATCTGCACACGTTTGCGAGAGATAAGGCAAGATAAAACGAAAAGTGCGAAAGAGAGAGAGAGAACCGTCAAATAAAAAAGGAAAGAAGAAGAAAGAGATCAGATCATGGTCTATAGAAATGCGAACTGAGAAAGTGAAGGATAGTAGAGTTGTACAGAGAATTTCGATCATGTGATATACCGATATTCGAGAGATAAGTCGTGACAGGAGAGAGCCGTAAAGATAACGAACGAGCCTAGTGTCTAATCTCCTTTCCATCCTTGTCGAGGAAACTTTCCCTACTTTCTTCCCAACTCGGTCGATCAGTAGGTACCGCCGCGTAACGATTCTCACCACCACCACTACTTGCGGTATTTCCCAACCTGACACTACTACTTCCACCACTCGAACTCCTACTCAAAACTTCTGAACTCAGAGCTTCCTTGTTCCCGTTTGACAACCTCATGATTTGTTTACTACCGTACTCGGTAAAGTTTTCTCCATCGTGGAGAGAGTACCAGAGTCGTTCGAAACCGGTTGTGAGACCTTCCGAGTAGTGTCGGAGGTCGAGTTTGCGAAGTCGAACTCGTTCAAAGATGGTGAAAGCGACGGCTGAGTAGAAAGTGCCGAAAAGTAGATCGATAGCGAACTGTAGAAACGTAAGAAGGGGGGAGGAGTATGCAGTCGAGGGAATTACGTCTCGTCAATCGCTCGTTTCTCAACCTCGACTCGGAAAGCCGTAAAAGATTGAACATACGTGATGATGCAGGTATTGGGTCGACCAAAGCATTTGGAAACAGTAGATCCACATAAAAGTCAACCCTCTGTATCCCTTCGAGTACCTCGTTGCGTAAAGACCGCAGCAGATTGAAGTCGCTGCGTGTAGGGAAGGAATAGCTCCGAATACGACTGCGCCCCACTTGAATGCCTTTGCGTAGATGTGAGCTGACGAGAGAGGAAATATCGAAAAGAAGGTGAGATGACAAAAATGAAGAGATTGGCAAAGAAAGAAGCGAGCAGAGAAGAGAACGATCGGGAATCAGCTCAACCGAAACATTGAGAGAACTGAGCTGGGAAATGTAGGCCGGAAGAAGGGGAACTCACTTCCAAGAATAGTGTCAACTCTAATCAAACCGGCAGGGTTTCCAGGATAAGTATAATCAGGTTGAGCTGCATCGATACCGTAAACGTCATAGCTGTACATTCGAGTCATCATTAGCAAGGGCACTGTTGAAAACACACGAGAGAGAGAGAAGGTAGACTCACAACCAAGGAGCGGCATTGGGGAAAACTAAATGAGTCGCTAGTCCAGCTAGGTTTTGAGCTCCGAGAGTGAAACCGAAAGTACAAGCTGCGCCTTGACATCCGAAACCCCAGATCCACCATCCAGCGAGGAAAGGAGATGCGAAATGAAGTGCACCGTAAGAAGAGAAAGCTAGTAGGTCGAGAAAAGTTGTCTACGAAACACGAAAGTTGAGCTCTGATTAGCTCGAGTTGAGATGAGAGAGTGACTTGAAAGATACAGTAAAGGTAACTTACGGGTTCAGCAGTTCCGAAATAAGCGGTAAACCATAAGGCGATTGGGTAAAGTAAAATACTGATAGCATACGCTCTTCCTCTTCCTCGTTCTTCTTTCGGTTTGTCTCCATCGCCTACATACCGTTAAGAGAAGATTAGTTTCTGCTTAGAAGAATATAGATGCGAGCGCAAATGAGAGAGAAGGAGCGTACCCCAAAAGTAAACTAAACGAGCAAGAGGAATGAGCGAGATTGTGAGAGCGATAATTCCAAGGGGAGACAATAACAGCTTGTTCAGTTTCGGTAACAAATCAATGTGAATCTGAACAAAGCGAGAAAGAGACGCGAGTCGAGGTGAGATCAGATAACTTTCCCGACCGAGAAGAAAGGGAGAGAGAGAAGGGTTGAAACTGACAGGAGGTCGAATCTCTACCGGAATGTACTTTGCTTGTTTGAACAAGAAAGTCCACAAGAATGGTAAGAATGAACCGACTGAATGTCGAGAGATGGGTGAAACCGAAACCGAGAGACAAAAGTGAGAAAAATGAATGATGATGAGTTCGAATAGGGTCGTGTGAGCTGACATCGAATCGAGTATAGAACGTACCTAGTACAGTCCACAAGCGATATAGTACACTACTGCCGTTCAGTAAAACCCAACTACAATGAACCAACAACGCAGCGATCCCACTCAACAATGTTCCAACTCTCAACCGTCTCATAGAAGGGAGCTGAGGAGACTGCATCGGGTCTACTGCTTGCGTTGTACAATTCTAATCCTAGTACTGAAACTTCTGAGACTGCTGCTGCTGTTGTTGTTGATCGAAAAGATAGAGTTGAAGGGGGGGAGCCAAGAAGACGAAAAAAGTTGGAGAAACAACCCCGAACCTGCGAGGTAGCTCGCTTGCGAGGTCGGGCGGATGCAATTCGTCGTATCCGTGAACAACCGTGACCACTGTTCGACCGATCATGAACACCTCCTCTCTGTCTTCTGGTCTTCCCTCCGACCCGGTTGCGATAAGATCGAAAATGCGCGAAAGTGTGAGACATTGTCATCGTCGCGAGTGAGAGGGGAGTCGTCCTCCTCGTCGAGGTGCAGAAGTGGTCGAACAGAAGAAAGAGAAGCAACAAGAGTGTGAAGCGGTCTCCGACTTTCGAAGGATTCACAATTTGATCATTTCGTTTGCTGCAGCTGGGTGAGGCCGCGAAATTTGAATGAATTTGGAAAAGCGCCTAGACCCAGAGCTATCATCCGGAAGTCACGACGACAATGCCAACATGTCGATGACGAGAGATGAACACAGGTCTCACAGAGAGAAAGCAATAGAGTCGAGGGCGAAACGTCGAAACTCTTTTTTCGGTCTCGTCTGCTGCACGTCTTTGCAGCTCTAGCTGATAGGTGACTTCCTCTCGAGAACTCGTCGCTGTATCCGGGTGTATCTCGAAGCCTGCAAGGAGTCGTGGAGATGAAAATGAGCGAGTTGGTGCTCGAAGCCATGGACGCCGATTTCAAACAGAATACAAACTCCTGAAGTCGTGTCTCTTTCCCGGTTGACGGGATTTCCATCACTAGACCCGCTTAAGTATACTCATAGACGTCTAAGAACGATCGAAGGAAGCAAGATACCTCATAGAGAACGCAGGAAAGCTTTCGCATTGAGCCTGATAATTTCGCAATCTCGGAAAAAAAAAACGTCTAACGTGACGTCGTGACCCTCGTATTCGAGCTCGTATGTGTCTCTAGCTATCGTGAAGTACCTTCGCAGTCAAGAACTGCTCGCAAGGAGTTGATGATCGAGCTCAGCGAGCTTGTGAAATGTGAGAAGGCTCAAAGGAATTCCCGAAACGGCTGCTTTACGCGATATGAAAGACCGTAGCGAGTCTTACGGCTTTCAAGCCCAGCTCTACGGAACTATTAGCGGCAGAGAATCGACGAGAGTGCGTGAAAGCTTGAACCACTTATCTTCTTGCTCCTTACTCGTCACTTTCGCCCTTAGACATCAGCATCTGCCACTACAAGCTCATCACTAGCTAGACAGCTCGTAGAACGTACCCTCGCAACCTCCAGCAGTCCTTGTCACTCAAAGCGAAAGTTCATCAATCAGTTGAATCATTCTAGCATGGCAGTCACCTCTACAAGCCTGTTCCCGACTCCAGATTTCTCAAAGTACACTACAAAGAGGTTAGGAAACTCTCGAGAGCGTGTCAGAGCATTAGCTTGTCAGTTCTTTGCTCCTTCATCTCTCTCTATTCCCGTCTCTCTTCTTTCTGACCAAGCTGACGAGAGGAGAGTGATCTAACAGGGAACCAAGATGGTAGGAGGTTAGCTACTGGCGGTACAGACAAGATCCTACGAATCTATTTACCTGAGAAAGGTAAGCCTTTCACTCTCTCCTCTCTTTCTCCATCGTCCCATTCCTCTTTCGACTAACTGATCGAGTGTTATGTGCTCGGAATAGACCCAAGAACAGCTACAGAATGCAGAGGTCACACGGGAGAGATCCAAGTAGTGAAATGGAATGCTGTTCACCCTGAAAGGTTAGCAACTTGTGCAAGCGGTGAGTCGAGTTCTCATAGTTCTCTTCTCGCCCATCAGACACTTGACTGACCGAGATCTCTCGATTCGTCGCTCGTGATGATAGGTGGAGATAAATCGTTACATTTCTGGTGAATTCTTCTTCTTCTTCAAACCCTCGCTCGTATCGGACTCTCAAGAATGAGCTGACCTATCTCGCTTCATAGGGATATTCGACGTATGCTTAGCAGCCTAAGATCCGCTCCGTTGGCTCAACAGGCATAGGGACTGATCGCACTTGTACTTATTTCTTGTTCGCAGAGGGCTCAAAACCGACAAGTTCGATCGAAACTTCTGGCGAGAACATCACGATGGCTTGGTCGCCAGATGGGAAGTATATCGTAGTCGGTAACAGATCTGATCGTATACTGTGGATCGATGCAGAAGAACAGAAAGTGATAAGGAAAGAAGACATGACTCAAGAGGTACGTCTCTACCGTCACTTTGTGCTCACCTCCCATTCTTGCTCTAATGGACAAGCGTCTATCACGATCAGACAAACGAAGCACAATTCTCAAACAACGGTTCTCTACTCCTGACAACAATTTCAGGTCGGATTCATATCACGACTTTTCCAGCGAACGAAAAGATTCACACCATCAACGTTTCTCCAGCTCCGACCATGTTTGTAGACCTCGATCCGAGAGGCAGATACATCTTGGCTGCGGGTAACGATACGACAGTGACTCTGTGGGAAACCAGTGAATTCACTTGTATTACTTCTCTCGGAATTCACGAGTCAGTTCCTCTTCTTCTCCATTCATTCTGACTCTGCTCAACAACGGGAGACGATGCTTATCTGTTCATTATCTCTTTCGACGACAGTGAACCGATTCGAGCTTGTCGGTTCTCACATGATGGAGCTTACATAGCTTCTTCATCCGGAACCGAAATCGTTATCGTAAGTCATCAGGTTTTCCTCGTTAGCATTCAGGGATACTTTCACTGACTAGACTATCATTTCGCTCAGTCCGAAGTCCCATCCTTGAAAACTCTTCACAAATTCTCTCTGTCATCTGGACAAATTTGCGACAACATCGCTTGGCATCCTACGAAACACATGTTGGCTTATGGCGCTGGAGACGCTTACATTTGGGGACTAGGTGTGTAGAAACGAAGGAACTTCGATCACTGAAAGCCGAACAATTTCAATAATGCCTTCACCTGAGTTTCGAGAAAGCTAAAAATTCCGTCAGGTTATCTCTCACCGAGAACCTCTAGGTTGAACAGAAGAAGGAACCAAAACGAAAAGCTTGCGAGTAACTGAAAACATACACAACAGAAAGAGTAGAAACAAAAAACCGACACAGCAGAAAAAGAGATCCTCCTTTTTTTTCTCTTTATTCCGAATCAAGCGAACTCCCTCTTCCCGTTCTTTCACTTCATTCCCAGTGACCTTCGAGAGCTTTCCCTTCAATCAAACCTTCCAAACCCATCTCTTTCAAAGCTTTCTTAACTTCGTTTCCATTCTCTTGTTTCTTGATATCTTCTTCCAATTCTTTCTCCTCCTTCTCCAATTCCTTCTCTGCTTTCTCTCCAATATCTTCCTCGACAGAATGTTTAGAAGGAAGCAAGAGGAGTTCAGCTCCCGGGTAATCGAGTAAAGCAGGAGGATCGGCGGGGATGTAACGAGTTTTGAAAAGGGATTTGAGCGAGTCCGGGAATTGAGGGTGTTTCGAAGGATCTTGGTTGGGAACTGCTGGGTTGTTGGATTTCGCTTCAGGATCTTTGACCTACGGTGCGGTGAGCGAGAGGGGTAGATTGTAAGCTTGAGAACCAGTGCCGAAAGTTCGTCACAAGAGAGTAGTCATGTTTGAGCTTACTTGTAAACCGAAAACTCCTTCAGGGTGAATGTGAAGAGCTTCTTGAACTTCACCCATCTCGTGAGGTAAAGCTACTTGGTAAGCGAAATGAGTTTGATAAACTGCCGACATGTTTGCAGAATCTTTCGGATAATTCTCAGTCGAATGCAAGATGTAAGATCCTGAAGCAGCTACTCTTGCGCCGGGTTGGTGACGAGTTCCCATGGTTTTCGTTTCGTAGGTATAACTTCCTAGGTTCTTTTTGAGAGATTTCATGTCTTCTCCGACGTTCAGAACTTCTCCCCAAAGGGGTCGACCAGATTGTTCGGGGAGAGCCTTCTTGCCGATCGCGATGAGACGGTGAAGTTTCGAGTGATGGGGGACGAGAAGGAGGTGGAACTTGGAAACGTCATCGAGAGAGTGAGGTTCGTTGACTTCGACTTTGGGACGGAAGAGGAAGTAGACATGTCCAGTTTCGAGGGTACCTATCAGTCGAGATTTCTGTTAGATTTGTCTTCGCTGCTAAGGAAAGTGCTGGAGAATGGAGGGGAGGGTTGAGAACTGACCGTGCTTGCGTTTGAAATCTTCTTTCGAAACATGCGAGAGGTCAGGTTTCTCTCCAGGTTCAGCGTTCGTTCCCTCATCTTTTTCAGCTTGTTGCCTAGGAGTGAGGTTGTTGTCATCCTTGCTGTCGTTTCTGACGCTCGAGTCTCCCTTCTCCTGAGTCGCTTTGTCCTCCTCCTCCTTCTTCTTTTCCTCCTCTTTCTCTCCTCCTTCAGTAGCTAGTTTCTGCTGTTTGGGTCCTCCCTCTTTGTCACTGGTAGCGCCTTTCTCCGCCTCTTCCTTCTGGACTACTACTTTCCTAACTTTCTTCTTGCCGTGAGAGTCTTGGTGTTCTTCTGTAGCTTCACGTTTGTCTCCAGTAGTAACAGTAGAGTTGTCGTGATCTTGAGAGCGAGTCGTAGTCATTTCCGAGGGAATGACAGTGAAGAGAAGAAGAGAGAGAAAGAGGCGGATCGACGCGATTTCGAACAAGTTACATCATCGGTTCGATTTTCGCATAGTCGAGGTCAATCTAGTTTGTCAACTCTTCTAGTACTTCAAACGTATGACTAAAATTGTCAGAGCAAAAAAAGAAGGAAAACTAAATAGTTCCTACAACTCCTTCTATTCTACCTTGGTTCTCAGCCTGTACAGTCCAAGCATACATCTTTGAGAACACCAAAACATGTAACCCTACAGCATACAGTACAAACAAAGTACGAGTAATCCGATTCGATAAGACGATCGTTGAAAGTGAAAGGAGAATTTTCTCAAGTACGTTCAAACGGTGATGAGCTCTTCCTCTTTCCTGTTCGTTCCAAACTCATCAGTATCAGATATAATACAAAACAAGAAAAGAAAAGAAAAGAAAGAGAGGAAGAGATAACATACTCTACTTCTGAACGATTCAAAGGGATTCATACTCTCTTCGTATTTGTTTTGGTACTTCCCCAACTCTTCATCTCCTCTTACTACGTTCGAGAATCCAGCTTGTTGTCTCGTAGCCATATTCCCTGCCTCGTCTCGGTAAGATTGTAGGTATCGAACCTTCTCGTACAGTTTGAGGTTATCAGTTTGGAGAGTTTTGATTTCCGCTCTCAGTTCAGAAATCGTATTGAATTGTCGACGGAGTTCCTACAGACGCAAACCGAGAACGTATCAGCGTCTGCGAGACAGTAAGGGTGGAAGGATGAGACACACCTCTTCAAGTTCACTGTTCCTTTGTCGGAAACGATCTCGTTGAGAAGTAATGATTGGTAGGATCGAAGTTTCTGCAGAACTTTGGAAAGGTTGAGGAGCGACAGGAGCTGAAGGTTCTTGTGTAGCCTGTACGAGGAGTCAGGCCCGGTCAGCGAGCTAAAAAAAAGATCGCGTAGGAGAAACGCAGAATTGAAATACCTTCTTGCCGAATTGCAAACTGGCGAGAGGATCTTCTCGAGCCGCGACAGGTACTGTTGAAGGATTTTTCGACTCGTTGATACGTAGTAGATCGTTTTCGAGTCGGTCATTGAGTGCTCGTTGCTCTTCGAATCGAGATGTCAGGTTTTCGAAATCGTGTTGAATCGATTGGTGACCGCTCGCCAATTCATCGTGAGCGACCTAGGCAAGCAAGAGAGTCAGTGGGTACTGTGAAGAGATTTGCAAACGACTAGATTGAAACGTAGAGAGAAAGACTCACTCTCAGAGCGGTCAATTCATCCTGTAATTTCCTATTCTTCGCCATCAACAAGTTCTCCAAAGGTTTCCCTCGTTGTTGATTCAACTTGTCTGCGTTGGGATCTGGCATCCTAACTAGATCTGCTACTGAATCACCTGCTTCTCCAACTACTTCATCCAGATTCATTCCTGCGAATTCGACGTACTAGTGAAGAGAATCCAAGAAATTATCAGCGAATCGTCTCAAAAGAGTACAGATATCAAGGTAGTGAGATCTCACCTTCATAATCTCCAACTCTCTTCTCAACTCATCGTAATCTCCAAACTGTTTCAACCTTTCTTTACAACTTTCAATCTCTCGATCTTTCTCAACTTGATCTTTCTCTAAAGCTTCGATTCGTTTACTAGATTCAGCTCTTTCAGTTTCCAACATTTCTTTCTGTAAGTCTAGGGAACGGATTAATCTAGAAGCTTCAGTTTCTAGATCAGTAATTTGAGATTCTAGTGCCGCAACTCTTTAATAATCATCGAAAAAACCGAAAGAAAGAAAAAAGGAGCGTCAGTTCCCTGTAGAAGAAGCGAGATGGGAGATAGGAATGGAGTAGAACTCAACCGAGCAGTACTTTCACTTCCAGACCTGACTGCTTCAATCTCTGATCGCAGTTTCTCGTTCCTCCTTTCAACTTCTGCGACTCGACTGTTGGCTCTTTCCAAATCTTGAGTGACGAGATCCGCTTCAGCTAGACGTGCGATAGTTTCTTGATCTACAACACAATACAACAGAGAAGTGTTCAAGTCAGCAGTGAGGATAGACGATCTAGAGAAGCCAGGAAGGTTTTGAACAAACCTTGTCGTTGAGAATTGTCGAGAAGTCGAGCTTGAGAAGTATCGGCGGTAGTTCGTAGTTCGCGAAGCTGGGAGCGAGCGACAGTAACTTGCCGCTGAAGGTCTTTCTCCCTGTCACGGGCGCGAAAATTGGTCGATCTCGTCAGTAACACAATTACCCTTTTTAACAAACTATAGGGGGAAACGAAACTGACCTTTCATCATAGTTTCTCAACCTCTCATCGTAAGCAGCGTGAAGTTCAGCTTCCTTGGCTGCAACTTTGTCTTGAATCATATCCTCCATCTACTCACTCGCGATTTCGATGAGTTAGTTGTCTTCGAAACGCGAGAAAGGAAACCAATGTAGAGCTTTACCTTTGATTCCAATTTCTCCACCTTGTCTGATAACTTCTTGCGTTCCCTTTCGATGGATTGAGATTCGACTAGCTGTTGTTTCAATGAAGCGATTTCTTCTTTTTGTCTAGAAATTTCAGATTCCAACATTTTAGCTTCTGAAGCTTTCGCAGTTTGATCCTGAATCAACCCCGGGCACAATAAGATAACCAGTCAGATTTGATTACGTATAGAGAAAGAGGGGGGGGGGGGGGGGGGGGGGGGGGGGGGAAGTTGAGAGGCTCACGACTGCAGCATCCAAGAGAGGATAAGGATCTGGAGCTTCTGCGAGTAATTTGTAAACGCTCAAGAAGGCGCTCTCGGCAACTTTTGAACGACGAGTCAAATTATCGATCTCTGATTGGTAAGCTGTGAGTAGAGGAACAGTGTCAGCTCTCCTTTGCAAAAGAGAGGGGTTTCGGAAGTTGAAAGTGGGGAGAAAGAAAGAAAAGGTCAAACCTTTGAGCAGAGTTTTGAACGCAGGTCCTTTCTCTTCGTCTGGTACTTTCTTGAACTCTATTCATTGTATCATCGAGGTTATACTCAGTCAAGCAGTCGGTAGTAGAAGGGAGGAGAGACGCTTTACCTCTTGTCTGTTCAGCGAGTTTCTTCCTTCCTACAACGTTCTCCTTTTGATTCTCTACGATCTCTAACCCCTGTGCATCTAGTGTACGTTGTAGTTCATGTAGATTGACCTCTGTAAAGACAGGATGAGAGGCAAGAAGTGAGAGGCTGAACACTTGGAGCGTTTCATCAATTAATCGACAGAGGGGATACTCACCTTTCCATACCGATAGAGCAGCACTGAAATTTGATGCTATAGGCCCTTCGACCATCCTACACGAGTTGTTCGAGTCGAGTGATCGGAAACCTAAGAGTTAGAAGTTGATATATCATCAAACTTTCATTTTGAGTCGTGGCTTGACTTCTTCCCCTTCACTCGATCTGATCTTCATCCACTCCAACCTCATACTCCTAACGGATGGCCTCTCGCTGCTCTGATGCTCCGCGGACTCGCTTGGGCATCAGTTCGCTTGTGAGGGATTGTGCTTTCAACTCTTGGCTCCTCTTCCTACCTCCCCTCTCTTCCCTGATCGATACCTTTGGCAGCCTCACTGATGCGACGACTCATCGTATGCTGCGATGGAACCTGGCAATCAGCTCTCTTTCAAGAGAATCCCGACAGGCTCACGAACATCTCTCGACTTTACGCAGCGATCAATAGACAAGATGAAAGGCAATCACCACCGATCGAACAAGTTAAATTGTACTTACCGGGACCTGGAACAGGGATGGAGCTCGTATCAGGGGTTGTATCGGTAAGTCTCTCTTCCTTCAGTGTTTGCTGATCGAGAACGACAGGACTGAGCAAAGTGTTCGATGCCATTCACAGGGTGCACTCGGCAACGGACTACTCGAGAGAGTGCGGGAAGCCTACTTTTGGATTTGTCACAATTACGAGAATGGAGACGAGGGGAGTCAAAATTTTCATTCTGTCTTCTCGCTTGAGCTTGAGCTGACCCTCCTCCTTACGTTTCGCCGCCAGATTCATTTGTATGGTTTCTCGAGAGGAGCTTACCTCGTCAGATTACTCTCGACTTTGATCTCTCTCATCGGCCTCCTCGATCCTCTCTCGAATCTGCTTCCGACCGTTTTCTCCCATCTTACCTCGTCCCGAACCAGCAATACCCAGAGAGCACGAAGAGAACAGGACGAGCTAGATCGACTCCTCGATTCAGACGAGATCAGACTCCGGAAGGAGGAACAAGTACGAGCTCGCAAAGGAGGTTTCCTAGTTCAAGTTTTGGGAGTATTCGAAACCGTTCCTCTCTTTCACCTTCACACCCTTTCTCCAGGACACGATCTACTACCGATCCACAATCCTTTCTCACTCTCCGATTCCAACCTCGAACCTGAAATCGAAAAGACTTTTCAAGCTCTCGCGATGGCGGAGGATAGACCTTCTTACGTTCCAGTCATTTATCGACACGATAGCAAGATACAAGGTCAAGAGTTACTACAAGCTTGGTTTCCAGGTTTCCACTCGGACGTTGGAGGAGGTGGAACCGATCACGAACTCGCAGATCTTTCTCTCGATTGGTTAATTGGCCATGTCGAATCCGAGTTATCGATCAACCTAGACTTCATTTCAAGTCTCTCCAAGAGAGCGATAGCTCCTTGGGGTTCCCATAAACCTCATGCGTGAGACTCAACTTCATGTTTTTTTTTTTCGTTTCTCATCATCTAGCTAACTTTTTCGGAGTTTCCCTCTCGCAGCGGTTTCGGTAGCTCACTTCATCATCGACCTCGACATCTCCCCCACGGTACAGACGATACTACGTTTCAACATTTCCACCAATCCCTCCTCGAACAAAACCCTCTCGACCTACCAGCAGACATTCGACCTCTCTTAGAAATCTCGGATCACGAACTGTTCCTCCCTCTCACTCGTTTCGAACAAGAGTGTAAAGAGAGCTGGCCGGTTCAACCTGCTGTACCTATTCCGGATCCTTTGCCACTCTCGGAACCGACTCCTCCACTTGATTCTCCTCGACTGATCACTGAAGCTCCGACTGTCTTTCACCCTTTACCGCGCGAAGAGGAGGAAGGAGAAGAGAAGGAAAGGAAGAAAACGGTGACTGTAACTCACTCGTTGGCAGGTCATTTGAGGTTGAGATTGGGATTCAGAACCGTTTTGAACGTAGAACGAGAATTGATCACTGGAGCTAGAGAACTTCATCAGAAAGCTGCAGGAGCTGGGATATTACCTAAAGATAGTAGAGGGAGGTAATGTGTTTACGATAGGCTTTTTGAGATGTTGATGTCGATGGAAGCGAGTCTTCTTGTACAATCTTGTAAAACTTTGGATTATCATTTCTCACACAAGTTGACAGTGCTAGCGACTCTCTAGCTCTCGTTCTTTCTTATTTGCGTTTCGCTGGTGGCGTTCGAAATCGAGAGGCAACTCAAAGCGAATCTTGAAAGAAAGTGGCATTTTGCGAAAACGAAGGACGGAGATCGAGGCGTGAGATAAACAAACGAGCTACCACTGTGAATAGTCGTAGCATAAAAATATGAGAAATAGAGAGTAGAAGGAATTGAGGGAGAGAACTGTCTAAGGGGAAAAACTGTATGTCCAAGCTTCTCCAAAACGATTCACGAGAAGTAGAGGAGTTTCTTGCGGTGCGATAGAACGGTTCCACTACGAGCTAGTGAGTTCGACGAGTGCATCGATGGAGAAGGAGACGGAGAGGCGGTCGGAACGTAATCGAGACCTAACGCTTCGCAGACAATCTCCGTTTCGGGCTACAGTTGAACGGGCATCATCAGCTACAGCTCGACACGGAATACAGGAGATTCAAAGTCTGAACCTACGACCCAAAGATATAAGAGCGGTCGAGCGATCTGTTGCCTGAGAATGACTCCACCGAGAACCACGATTGAATGTTCGAGAATGTTGACTGCAAGTTGCTGTTGAGCGCGAGTCGGCGTACGGACGTGCCACAGTTGCTTCATCCTATCGTATATACTTTCGTACAGGTGCGTTTCGCTCGGAGCCTGCGCACAAGCACGATCAAACGCTGACTTGAGTTTACTCCTCAAATCGACGCCTGGAGGCGCAGCTTCGAGCCCTCTGGCATCCTCAATGATGAAATGGCTCTGGTAAGGGACGATATTGTCAGATAGTAGGAATGGAGATTGTAATGCGGTTAAAACTCACATTGATAGAACGAAACCAGGAAGACGTATCGGAGTCGGGAAAATGGCTCTCTTCCGTCGAATCGTACATGTCGCTTACTTCGAGGCCGAGGTTCCATATGAGAGACTCCAAGCAAGGCTACAGATCAATCTATCAGCTTCAGGAGTCGGTGGAGGGGAGACTTCGCAGCTTACGAGGTATCCCGAGAAGATGATTTCGTGACCGTCCCATAGCTGACCTGGGCGAAGGTTCCTTCGGAGTTTATCCGCTGCGTGCTCAAATCGCGCAATGAGTGTGGGATAAGTCGAATACTCGATCGATCCCCAGTTTGGTTTGAAAGGGTCGATTACACTCTTCTGCCAGTCATTGGAGAGGTCCCCAGGCACAATAAGCTCGGCGACTTGGTTGACTGAGTGTAGGTAGCCTCGCCAATCGTTCTTGAGGTCGTCGGTACGACTCAAGGTCGTGGCACTATTGAGGGTGGAATGATGGGAATCGAGACCGTTAGTGACGATTTGTGAGATGTTTCCGTGGGCTGTACCAGGTCTCGACGAATGGGCTGATCCTCCTCTCGAGGATACATTTGAATTTGGCTTTGAGAGAACGACCACGAGGTTTGAACCGGGAGTTGAGCCAGACATGAGCGTTAAGGAGGAAAGGAAGGAAAGCCAAGTTTTCGGAAGAGAGATCTGTTTCAAGCTTGGAACACCGCATGGTGCAAAGTTACAGGAAGGTGCGTGTCCGCTCGTGGCTTGAGTGTCGAGGGCCCTGCGTCAAAGGAGACGGGAACAAAGCTTGATGACGACGATCGTCTGCGAAAGTATAAAGGGGTCGTGTTGCACTCCAGGATAAACGACGAGATAGATACAGATGCCGAGAGAAGAAACCCTAAGGAAGAAAGGAATCAGTCCGAAGAAACACAGTAAGAAATCGAGATTGGACACTCACAACTAGAACTCTCCCCACCAGGACTTTTTAACCTGAGTAAAGGAAGAAGCAGAGTCAGCGACGAACGAGCTACGTTACGACAAGTAACGAGATATTCACCTTGTACTTGTAGGGAATGTTCTTCCTCAAACGATCAGCAGCATCCCTCGGTCTCTCGAAAGAAGATTCTCCAGTTCCCCATTCTCCTCTACGACTCGCTTCTTTAACATCTTTGCCAAACTTGGCAGCTTGTTGCCTTGCAAACTCTGCTCGATCCCTCCTAGCTTGCTCTTCTACCGAAACTGTCCCTTGAGCTTCAGCTGGGATCGAAGTCCATTTCGAAGGAGTCGCTCGTCCTCCTCCTGAAGATTCGACGTGACCACCTCCAACATGTTCCTCGAGTTCTCTTTGACTCTCCTTCTCGGCTTCGGTGGGTTCATCCGGTAAACCATTCAATTCGTTGAAAATGTGTTGTTGTACTTCTTCTGCCGTAACTTTCTCATCGACAGGAATGTCGGGCTCTTCTCCTGTGAAAACTGCTACTTTCTCTTCTTCTTCAGCTTCGATTTGTTCATGAGACATGAAATGCTCGATATCTGTAGACGAAAATTGAAAAGGTCTTTAGCGAGGATGAACGAGGCGAGAGAAAGAGGAGCAGAAGGACGAACCTTCAGGATGAATATAGTCTTCCTCTCGTTGAGTTTCAGGGGTGTTGTGGTACTTCTCTTCATGACTATAAGCATTCACGAGATGCAAAGTCAGTCACGGTCGAACGAGAGCAAACGAAAGTGCACGAAAAAGGAAACTCACTGGAGGAAATATTCTCCCTCGGCGTCTGAAGAAAGAGGGGAGGAAGTCAGTACTCTTCATGACCGTGTACTCTGTGAAATGTAGAACGTACCATAATGGTGACCCAAATGATCAACCCCTTTAAAATTTGGTAAACCTCCAACTCCACCTGCGACGAATTCCCTCATTGTCAAAACTCCATCTCCGTTCTCATCTAGCTTCTCGAGTACTTTCGAAACAATCTCTTTCGCTTGTTCGGTGTGAACTTCGAGTGATTTCGCTCCCTTCTTGCGCTTCTCGTGGTGAACTCCGTAAACTGATTCCAGTTCGTTTCGATCTAGTACTCCATCTCTGTTCATCCCTTTTCCCGGATCAGTTCCAGTGGTCTCACACGTCATGAAAGCGACATTGAGCTCACCGATTCAGATCATGCAAGTGAAAGAAGGCTTGAATGTCGAATGAATCCATGTGGTGCTGTTCAGCGTCAATAAGCGGGTCAGTCGGTCAGGAGAGCGTGTCGAGATTTGATTCAAGCTCACCTCTTGAGCCATATGCAGTTCTGCGTAGGTGTAATCCGAGTTCTCATCGATTTCTGCATGATCCCCGTGGGCTCGAGCGAGAACAGCGAGGAAGGGAAGAACCGACGCGACTCTTGCTACTGTCTTCATCTTGTTTGACTTGGGACTGTCCGAGGAGTATAGATAGTGTCGTTCCGGGAGCGCGAGAGAGGTTGAGAGATGAAACTGATTGACGTCTTGACGTGGGGAAGTTGGCTGACTACTGTCGCTTCTCTTGCCTTGACTATCTGTACTGAGTAGCTGTAGCTCGTAGATACCGTAAGACGATAGAGCCGAGGTAAGTAGTTGGTGTCGAAGAAAGATGGCTCGTCGCGATTCTTCCTTTCTTTCTTTCACTCCACAACTTGACCAGCCTCTTTCGCTCGAGATCGCGCTCGGTAAACAGGCAGTCACCAGTACAGATCAGACCCAGCTCAATCAACAACAAGATCTATGTCGCAAGTCGAATGCATGCAAAGAAACTGTAGAAGTTCAGTGCAAGTCTTTCGGATTGGTTCACGGTCGACTACGCCCGCTGTGGAGACTGACAGTTATCTATAAAGTCAAATTCAAGTCTCGAGTGTTCCCTACTCTTGATCCAAACGTTCCAGCGTTCTCGGATTCCACTTCTACTTCGGTTTTGTCTCTCGCATTCGAATTGCGCCGGGTGAAACAAGTCTGGTTTCTGCTCCAAATAGCGAAAGACTCATCTCCTTCAGACATTGCAAAGCTCCGCCGACAGCTCCAACTGTCTCCGCTTTTTTGTCTTTGCTTCTTTCCTTCTTTCGCACCACTCGACAACTTGAAGCTCTCCGCCAACTCTCAATCACTCTCAGTCACTCCTCTAGACCGTCGACATGTCCTCGAACGACAGCAATAGGATCATTCCGAAAGGTTCACTCGTGCTCGTCACTGTGCGTTCGAAAACTCCTTCCTCTCGACGACTCGGATCATTACTGACTTAGCTTGCTCATTGACAGGGTGCAAATGGTATGTTCCCCTCACGTATGCTTGTGTCTGAATACAACTGACCATCCCTAGCTTTGCCCCGTAGGCTATCTCGGTTCCCACGTCGTTGAACAATTCCTCGAACAAGGCTACAAAGTTCGAGGTACCGTTCGTTCCCTCGACAGGCTTTCGAACCTCGAGAAACGTTGGCACGATAAATATCCGGGCATGTTCGAAGCTGTCGAGATTTCAGATTTGTCGAAGAAAGGAGCTTTTGACGAAGCGATTCGAGGTGAGCGAATCAAAACTTTGACCACATTGGCAATCTTGTGATCAAGGAGAGGCTGACACTCAAAGTGCAGGTACTTCCGCTATTATTCACACTGCTGCCGATGTCACCTTTGCAAACGACTACGATGGAGTCATCAGCAGTGCGATCAATTCGACCATCAACGTTCTCGAAACGGCCGCCTCAGAACCCTCGATCAAACGGGTCGTCCTCACTTCCTCCTATATCTCTGCAGCGATGCCTCAAGTCGGCCAAGATGGTACCACTTTCGACAAGAACAGTTGGAACGATCAGATCGTTCAAATCGCAAAGAGTCTTCCGGAGGATCATGAGATGCGAGGAAGATTCATCTACATGAGTAGCAAGGTTCAGTCCGAGAAGAGTGCTTTCGACTGGGTGATGAAACACAAGGTGAGATCTCTGTTAGACTTGGAGTCGTTCGAGTTCTATCATTGACCTTTTCGATCGTGTTCTTGTTCTCGCAGCCCGCCTTCGGTTTCAACACGGTCAGTCGTTGACATCACTAACCTCTCTTCGAGAATGACCTCGGCTCGCTTACGTTCCGTGAACGAGCTTGACTGACTCGCGAGCTTCGACTCGAAATCGCAGGTTTTGCCAGGTTTTTGCTTCGGGGAGATTTTGGATCCCGTCAAGCAATGGGGCTCTACCGCTTCGATCACCCGAGATGTGTTCTTAATGAAGGGGAACGAGATCCCCAAGACTACTCCAATTCGTGAGCTCCTTTTTTTCCTCCTCACTGTTCGAAACAAAAATTAGCTCAACCAGCTAACCTCGGTGATTCTCCTATCGTATTCGACAGAGGCTTTCTGCTCAATCACCGATATCGCTCTACTCCACGTAGGAGCCGCAGTTCTCGACGCATTCGAAAACAAACGACTCTATGGAGTTTCCGACATTCTCACCTGGAACGACATTCTCGCCATTTTCCGTCAACTCTACCCGGAGAAGAAGACTTATGAAGATTTCGACGAACGACGTAAAGAGATCTCTCACTATGATACTGAGGCGAGTCTCGCGGTTCTCAAGGGATTAGGTCAAGATGGTTGGAAACCAACTGACGAGGCGATCAAGGAGAATCTCGCGAGATACGTCGAAGCTTGAGCGTCGATTGTTCATGTATTATTCTTCTCTCTTTTGTATTCAGTGAACCTGTAACGCTGTGATGATGAAGTACTCTTTCGTTAAGGAAAGCAAGCTGAAGAAACTCCTTTTTTCCTCGAAGTGGGAATTGAAGGTAGCGCTACTGCTTTGCAAGCTCGAAGCTATCTGTGTCACCTATGGAAACATTCGATATATCTGTACATACAGTCCCCCAGTCCGTTCATAGCCTCGTCGGACTCATCGGCTTCATCGCCAATTTTGAGCTTTTCACGAAGGGAGGTGGAGCGGGAGTGAGAAGCGAGAGGACTAGACGTGCACTCATGATGGAGGTGAGAGTAAGAGTAAAGACCTATAAGAAGCAAATGATCAGCTCTACGGGACAATCACGAGAAGGAATCAAAACAAAAAAAAGAGCTCACTGCGTTTGAAGGTTTCAGAGTTGGATCCTTTTCTACAGACACGATGACGACAGTCAGTAATCTCATCAATAAATCCAGCAAGAGTATTTTGAGGAAACTCACGACTGAAGAAAGCAACATTGATGATATTGAGAGTTGTAATGAGAGCGAAATACAAGATATGCTTGTTGACGATCTTTCGAAGGATTGGAATTTCTATTCCTCCCGTATGACGACGAAGTTGGAAGTACCGGAAGATGGTCAAGCAGAGTACGACAGAGTCGAACAGTAGGGGGGGAGTCCAAAGGATGATCTCAAAGTCTGCCTTCCCGTCAGTTCGAGTCGAGAGACAATTCGTGAATCCTGCGGCTTCTGTGAGGAACGATGGAAGCAACAGTGCTATCATTGAAGAATTGTATTTGACGAAAGTCAAAAGCACGGGAAAGGAAGAAGAGCACGAACGAGATTATCAGCGTTCAAGCTCAGAACCCTCGAGCCTTCAGGTAGAGCAGAAGACTCACCATCCTGAGTAGTTGAGAAGTAAATCATAATGATCCCACACGCAGTGAGTACAGTCGAAAGCCTGACAACTTCAAAAAAATTGGTCAACCGAATAGTTTTTCTCCGAGAGATCTTAGGCGACAAACAGCTCACAATGCTAGTATCCTTTTATCATGGTTATAGATCGCCCATACTCTTATCGTCGTGATGCACCCACAGAGCCTGTGAGCAAAAAAAGAATTCACTATCAGTGTCGAAACGAGCGTTTCCTAGGCCAGAGAGATGCATCGCTTCGTTAAAAGCTCACATCAGAATGGTTGTTGAGAAGAGTGGCTGCACCATAGGTATCTTCTTACATGTCGCTGTATATCCGACATCGAGATCGAGGGTCAGCCAGTCTATCGAAACCGACCTCAGACTGAAAGAAGCGCACCATTCGAAAGAGTATTCAACGTCAGATACCCATTCACCCATCCTATCACGAGTGTAACGTATCGACTACCGATCCAAAACAGCATCAGTAAGTGGAGAGAGAGAGGATAAAGAACGTCGGAGAGGGGAGAGCTCAACTTGAGAAGATAGAAAACTTTAGTCGGTGTCATTTTAGCTTTCCAAACATAACGGTACTCGATCGGGAAGAGCGCGAGTAGATCCCAGTAGTAAAGAGAGTAGGCCGCAATCAAAGTCATCCTGTTTGCTCGGAGGACGTCTACGACTTGCTGAAATTCAGGTGGGAGGGTTTGCATTCTTGTTTTTACGATGTATCGACTGTACAGATGAAGGAGAGGTGTGTGGTGAGATAGTAGCACATAGAAGAGGAAGAACACTTCGATTTGATCGTCTTTACAGAATCCGATTGAGGAGAAAGAGGAAGAGAAATTCAGGACGAGAGGAGAAGGTCTGAGATAGCTCTCGCAAGTGGAATGAATGGTCGAGTCCGATGAAAGCTGCAGGTCGTGCTTCCGAAAGGATACCTCAGTCGTTCGGAGTTCATCCGGAAGGAGCCCTGGCGAAATCGGCGGTCCAAGCTTGATCCGAATTGCGAATCAAAAAGAAAAGTCCAACTAATCCTCCTCCTCTCGAGCTAGGTTTTGAGCTAACCCCCCTTCAGTAGCTCAAGTTCGACCCCTTCAATCAATCAAATTCATAAGCGACGAGATGATCGAGATTCGAGAGTAAAAACTGCCGAGTGTCTTGACAGACTGAAAACTTCGTATCACGCTTTTCCACGAACTGTTCAACGAGATTAGACTTGGACTCCATAGTTGATCTTTCGGCGAGTCTGAAGAATGGACCGATCTGATGTGGATGAGAACAAGATTTTGAGATTGCGATAGTAGTTTCGAGGAATACGTGTCAAGTTCTGTTTAGTTGAACAATTTAGTCGAAGACATGTTTCCTTCACTAGCTTTCCTCAATACCTGAATCACAGAACAACGAAATTCACGCCAATCATCATCAGTCAAACGGTTCAAGCATCTAGTGAGAGATTAGAAAAAAGAAAGAGAGAAAAAGGAGAAAGGGAATTTTAATTTACCTTTGCAACGGCCAATTCAAAATCTTCTTGAGTAACATGTTGTCTCCTCTCCCTCAAAGCGTACATACCCGCTTCAGTACAGATACCTCTCACTTCAGCCCCTGAACAGTTTCCCATTTTCTCTGCCAAACTTCTCAAGTTGATCCCTCTTTGAAGTGACATTTTACGAGAGTGGATTCGGAGGATTGAAACTCGAGCTTCGGGACTATGTAATCAGGTAAAGAGCGAGATATGAGTAAAATCAAGGGACGAAAAAAGTCAAGGAAAGAGAAGAACAAAGAGAGAAGAGCTTACCCAGGAGGAGGGAATTCAATCTTTCGATCTATTCGACCAGGACGAAGAAGGGCAGAGTCGAGAATATCGATACGATTCGTAGCCATGATGACCTATCATCATCATCGAGAGTCGGATTAGTCCGCTTTCTCCAGCAAGTTAAATCGAGTAACCTTCGAACGGAAAAAGCGCACCTTAATATTCTTGGTAGCTTCGAAACCATCCAATTGATTCAACAATTCCAACATGGTACGTTGTACTTCAGAATCTCCACCACCTGAACCTGAACCACCCCGAGAAGAACCGATCGAATCGATTTCGTCCATGAAAATGATTGAAGGTGCGTGTTCTCTCGCCATGACGAACAGTTCTCGAACCTACCGGAATGATTTAGTAGAAAGGTGTGAGTTATTTCGAGAGAGAGAGAGAAGTGAGTGGAAAAAAGAAAGAAGAGAAAGAAAGAAAAAAAAACTGACCATCCTCGAACCTTCTCCGATATATTTCTGTACCAATTCAGAACCTGAAACCCTAATGAATCTACAATCCGTGTGATGGGCTACAGCACGTGCCAACAAAGTTTTACCAGTTCCAGGAGGACCGTACAGGAGTACACCTTTAGGTTGAGCGATTCCTAGCGCATCGAACAATTCTGGATGTTTGACGGGTAGTTCGATCACTTCTTTGATCTCTTTGATTTGTTGTTCCAATCCTCCTACCATCTCGTAAGTAGAATCTGGTACTTTCTCTACCATCATCATTTGAACTAGAGGGTCTTGTTTGGTAGGGAGAATCGAATGAAGTTGGTAAGAGTCGGAACGGAGGGCGACTCGGAGGTTAGGGGTCAATTGAGATAGCTGGATAGAAGGTGCAAAGTCGACAACTACGTGGTCGCATCATAGTGAGGTGGTTGAGGAGAGCGGAAGAAGGTAACGTCAGCGGGAACGTCTTCGCTTTGAAGTGGGCAGGGAGGGGGTGGTACTTACCATATTTTCCTTCAGGTTGTACTTTTACTAGTACCTTCTTCTTGCCCATTACTTTAACTACTTCTCCTACGTAACTTCCAGGTTCTTGCAACAGTTGCAACTCTTCCCTCAAGAGTCTCACCCTCGCGTTCAAAGCGTTACGTTGTGCTTCCAACCTGCGCAAGTTTTGAGTTCTCGAGTGGATCAGGTGTTCAGCTTGTTCGATCTTGGAAGTGAAGTAAGTCGTCAATCCTTTCGAAGGGATTTGTCCCGTAGGGATAGACGTTGAAGGTAGTGAAGGCATTCCTGTGTCTCCTACTACTACTTGAGAGTTGACTGTTCGAGTGTGCGTGGGAGTGAAAGAGTTTGAATGGGAGAAGTAAGAGATGGAGCTAGTGCGCGTAATCGTTTCAACTTGAATCTCTCTTTCTGACCTGTATGACACATGTAGTCACCTCGACAATGTTCTCAACAGTACTACTCGCAATCAGCTCTATTCTCCTCGCAAGGGCAGACTCTACTCAATTCCATTTCTCCTCCTCTTCAACTTCGAATTCTCGCTCAACTTTAACCGATTCGAGAGCTCTTTACAAACTCTCTTTCCCTTCTAGACAAGCTCTACAAGACTCTCTAAACCTCTTAGCAGATACAGACATCTGGTCCTCCTCCTACAATCAAATTTCTCATTCTTGGGAGACGATCTTTTCTTCCGATAATTCCCCGCTCACTACTCTGTCTCATCCTTCTACCCAAACTCTCATTTCTTCAATCTCTGAAATACTTTCTGAACCTTCACAAGATCCTCTCAGCCTCTCCCAACTCTCGACCGCTTCCTTACAAAATTTCACTTCCTCGAACTCGAAACCGAATTTCGTAAACGGATTAGATTCAACCATACATGATACTTACCACCCATTCAACAACGTAGAAACCATCTTTCAAGAATTTGAGAGGAAATGGGGTAGGAAATGGATCAGGAAAGAAAGTATTGGCAAAAGTTGGGAGGGTAGAGAGATCAATGCTTGGACGGTTTCAGATTATTCTTCCCACGATTCAGTCGATCAAGAACTAGAGACGGAAGAATCCGATGAGTTCGATGATGAAGACTACGAAGAGGTAGAAGAACTTACGAAGAAGAAAAAGAAGAAGAAGAAGAAACATTCTCGTAAAGAACCGAAAGAAAAAATTGGACTAGTAGTTTATGGTGCACTACATTCTAGAGAATGGATCTCTACTTCAACGATCATTTACCTCACTCATTTCCTACTCGAACAACATCACGACGATAAATTGGTTAGAGATTTGCTTAGAAGAGTCGAGTTCACTTTCATACCGATTGTCAACGTGAGTATTCCTCTCTCTCTCTCTCTCTCTCTCTCTCTCTCTCTCTCTCTCTCTCTCTCTCTCTCTCTCTCTCTCTCTCTCTCTCTCTCTCTCTCTCTCTCTCTCTCTCTCTCTCTCTCTCTCTCTCTCTCTCTCTCTCTCTCTCTATTTCTCTCTCTCTCTATTTCTCTCTCTCTCTCTCTCTCTCTCTCTCTCTATTTCTCTCTCTCTCTCTCTCTATTTTCCTCTGGAAAATCCTCCTCTCAAAGCAATAAGCTGATCGACTGGTATATTCTTTTGGTATGTAGCCTGATGGGTACGCTTACACCTGGACTTCTCCCTCGAACCGACTCTGGAGGAAATCTCGTCAATCTCCCTCCTCTTCCTCTTCCTCTTCCTCCTCTGTCACTACCTCGTCTCCTTCCCAACTCGCTTCTTCCTCCTCTATGCAAGGCAATCCCGATCAATGTGTAGGAATAGACCTCAACAAGAATTGGAATCATTCAACTTTTTCTCCTTCTAAACCTGGAACGACTTGTTCAGATTCTTACGCAGGTTCGACCGCTTTCGAATCGGTCGAAGTGAAGAGTTTGAGTGATTGGTTATTGAAGAAGAGTTTGAAAGATTCGAAGGAAAGAGAAAGAGGAGAAAGAGGAGAGAGTGCTAGAGTGAGAGCGGTTTTAGATCTTCATAGTTTCGGTGAACAACGTAAGCCCTCTTTCTTCCCTCCCAACCTCTCTCTCAGCTCTCGGTACTGACCCTTATTGTCATTTTGGTGATGTGTTAGTTTTGTACCCTTATTCTTCCTCTTGTTCTCATCCACCTCCAACTTCAGAAAACCTTTTCGAATGTCTCTTGACCGGTTCTAAAGCGATCAAATCGACACACGGTAGGAAGTGGCAAGTTGGAGAGAGTTGTCAAGTTGGAATTAAAGGGGGTGGAGAAGGTTTGGATTGGATTTGTGAGTCTCTTTCTCCTCGCTCAGACCCTGTTGTGGATGGGGGAAACCCACGGTCGAGTTATAGTCTATGTATTGATTCTCGCTCTCAATGACCACGTTAGATGATAACGCAAAGATTCCTTGGTCTTTCACTGCTCAACTAAGAGGAGGAATTTATGGTCAGTCTTCATACTTCCTTCAGGCTTTTCGATCGTCTCTTCCTCTCACTCGAAATACTTTGAACGTAGACACTGACTCTTTTTGAGATGTGGTGGACTTGACTTTCAGGCTTCTTGCTTCCTCCGACTCAGATTCGAGCTTCGGGAGAAGAATTCGCTCAAGCTTTGAAAGCTATCTCGAAATTCATAGTAGAGGTTCGTTCTTCCCCTACTTCTCTCTCTCACACACGGTTCCTCTTCGCTCGTCTGATATCACAAGGACGTAATTCACTGACCCGGAACTTTATCTCTCACAGAAAGAGAAATGAAGTAGAAACGTTGTAATCGGCTCGCAATTCTACCTTGTTGTACCTCGATGTCACCACCAATAACTAGGGTCTCTCTCCGACTCTTCCTGTTTCTGCACCGTTTCCACTCAACTCGCTCTCGGGTCAAGACTGTTTCCCACTTGCTCCTGACCACGCTGCGCTCTGTTCGTTATCTCGACAGCTCAGTGCCTCTGCTCGGTCCACCCTCCCACGTTCCGGACGTATCTACGAATCAACAATTAGCCTGCATCGCAATTCAGCGCAAGAACCTCTTTTCAATTCCACGATAGCTCAGTCACTCAGTGACTTTTTCTTCTCCTTTCTCCCCTTTGCATCTTTCTTCCTTCCTCTACATATTATCTTCGAACGATGCCGGATCACCAAATATCACTCGATGATCAGTGTGAGTGCTTTCTGAACTTCCCTAAACCTCGGGAGATCGAGCTGACGCCCTGAGTTTGAATTCTTCAAGTGAGAGAAGGTTTGCGTTCCCCAATCCGCGGTCCTCAACGCAATTGTTGACCTCGATTGTGAACTAACGTAGCGCATGCAAACTATCACAATTGCGGAGATGCCAAGATCACTTTCGCTGCAGAAAGAACGACTATCTCGCAAGCTGTTTCTCGCATCCAACGGAGTGCTGAGACTCGGCTCAATTCACGTAAGTTGAGAATCGATGCTTTGGTCAACGCTCATATTGGCTGACATCTTCGTCGCTTCCGAGCTACCTTAGTGAAAGATCGTAACGAGGCCGGAAAGAAAGATTTAGTTCAGGATCAGCTCAATTCCTGGTGTGGGTTCGCAGCGTCGGGAGAAGTTCAGGCTTTTTTGAGAGCTGGAGATGATCAAGATAAAGTTGTGGGTTCAGCCGCATCGATCTGCCGAGAGCGAGGAATTCTCTAACGAAGGTCGCTCAATCGAAAGTCGAACCGATTGTACCTCCACCATTTGAACCACGCAAACCCGAACCCAGGAGCAGCATTACACATGAGTCAGTTGTGTCTCGCCTCTCATACTTGTCGTAATCTACTGATGCCCTCGCAAGCGAAACAGTCAACCAAAGTATTCAATACACAATTCTACTCCTTCCGTAGCTTACGTCGAGCTGATTGCGATAAGTTCTCCTCTAGTGTGTGTACAGTTCCTCGAGGATACAAAGTCGTCTTATTCATGGGAAGTCTACGCACATCGCAAGGAGATATCGAAAGCGTGTGAGCTTTTGTTCTCTTTCCCTTATCGCATTGCGATCCAGCTGAATTCTTTGGCCAACAGTCAAGGCATTCTCGAATTGGTCTCCTTCTCGTGACGATCAAGCTCGGGAAGCTATGAAACCTTTAGAAGATGTCTCCCCTCGCAATCAGCTCTTTGCTCTCACTCGTTATTCGCGCCTTGCCGCGTTCGCCGTACGAATCGAACAATGGGTAAGACGATCCTACTGTATTCAACTTCGCACTGGAGCTGACCTCCTGCACGCTCCAGACCAAGCTGTACCTCATCTTCCAACGCAAACAGTCTTACGACTCGAACGAGTTCCGCGAGGCCGGTGTACAGCTTCAAGCTCTACCCCTCACACCGTCTATCTTCCGCACCATTACGGGTGAAGACGTCAGGCCTTTCGTGTCAGTCATGACGAATTATCCCCAACTCTTTCATCTTCCCGAAAATCAAGTCCACGGCTCGACTTCGAATGCCCTCTCTCATAGGAACGCAGGCAGTCGCTTTGTGGCTGTCGCGCGATGGATGTAGCTCCATTTTGTCCTTCCCTTTTACCCGTTCCAGTTGTTATACAGTCGCTTTCTCCAAGGCTTTCTCTCGATCGTTTCGCTTTTTAACAAAAAGGAAGAAAAAAAATCTACTTTCGCAATCTAGTTTTTTATCACCTTTCTAGCCTGACTTTTCGTGTCTGAAAGGTGAGAGGCTTACAGGATAGAGAATCCGCTGCAAGCTCAAGCTCGAACGAAGAGCGCTAAAGTCGGAAAACATATTTAGTCGAAAGAATCCAAATACGTTCGAAGGTAGTCTCGTAGATTAGGTAATCGTATTGCAGAGCTACCCAAAGAGGACGATGTACCGAGGATGGTTCCGCGTAAGGGAGGCACACGAAAAGTTGAGAGACGATCATTTCTCTCTCCTACTCACCACTCTCCTCCACAAAACTGATCCGACAATGTACAAAAGACTCTTCAGTACTACCTCGAACTCACTAGCTGGCGCTACATCAAGCGCAACGCTTCGAAAAACTGCTGCAACTCCTTCATCTCTTTCCTCCCTTTCAACCTCTGGATGGACTCTCTCCGACCCGAGTACCTCATCAGTACATGGAGAAGTAGAACAAGGACGGTCTACCCTCTCGAGAGAGTTTCAATTCAAAGATTTCGGACAAGCTTGGGGTTTCATGAGTCGAGTTGCTTTACAAGCTGAGAAACTGAACGTGAGTTGCTCTCTATACTCCTTGAAGTGTAGTCTCTGATGGTGTAGTACTACGTATAGCACCATCCGGAATGGAGTAACGTTTACAATAAAGTGAAAATCACTTTGACGACTCACGACGAAGGGAACTCGCTCTCGCAACTCGATGTCAAGCTAGCTGAAAGGATATCAACAATTGCAGAAGATTACAAGAAGTAGGCACAGTTAGTCTCCGGTATCGGGACTTTGGGTAGAAGGAAAACAATCAGAGGTCGCAAAAGTTCGTTTTGTCTCCATTTGTCTCGAGTCTCTCGCTCTAACAGTGCTGACTAGCTCAGCTCACGGCGTAGATTGTACTTCGAAGGAGGGGACACGCCATAAGAGCACCGTCGAATCAGTGTTCAGAGCAGACTTTACGCTTCTCTTCGGAGAAACCGTCCTTCAATGGCTTCCAAACTGCTCCACTCGTTCGTCGCTCACCTTGGACAATCCTCAGTACCTAGATAGTCGAACCTTTGTCGTAAGCTCTGAGCAAATCAAACTTGTCGAGCGCACGAGCACGAACACGAGAGACTGAAAGTTTCACTTTTCGTCGCACGCAGAGTCGCCTTTCCGGAAGGTTTTCCCTCATTTTCTCGCGCAGCAATACAGTTTTTGAACTGTTCGGCAAGTCGTTTCCGGCCGTGTACGAATGGGAGCTTTCCCGAAACTTTCACTCCCTTTCTCCTCCAGAAAAAAACGTCACCAAAAAGGTTCGACGTCAGTCAAATCTCACTCAACCGAAGTCTCGCTCTCTCCCTCGCTCTCTCGCTCTCTCTCTCTTTTCTCCCCCAATCTATACTTGCATCAAATTCAACATGTGAGTCTTGGCATTACTCTCAGCTCTTGATCAACCGACAAAGAAACTCATCCCCCACATTGCTCTTTCTTCTTCCAGGTCTGACTCTCCTTCTCACCACCACCAACCTTACAAGACCGAGGATCTCTCGTCTACTTCTACCGGAACCAACACTCGAGATTCCGCTCCTACTTCGACTGTAACTCCCGAAACTTCCTCTACCTCTGCTCCTTCCCAATCGACCGTTCAACCTACGAACGCTCAACACACTGCCTCTACCGCTTCTACCGAAAAGGCTACACCCTCTTCAACTTCTTCTGATACCCCTTCCACTCCTCACGATACCAACAAGGCGACTTCGACTACTGGTGGAGCTGGAGGAGCTGAAAAAACTGGACCTACTTCGACTGAAAACATTGATACGAAAGAAGAAGGATCTTCAACTTCTGCTACCACCACTGGCGGTGAAGGAGAAACTTCTGGAACTTCTGCTCAAACTGAATACCCTCCTCAAATGCATGCGTGAGTCGAAAAAATGAATAAAAAACGTCTTTGTTTTTTCTTTTCCTTTTTGATTGAAAGAATTGACACGAGCTCGAATTGTTTATATTACATACAGCGGTAAGGCCGGTCTCGGACCTCACTACAACGACGGTTCGGGATTCGCTGATCAAGTAAAAGCAAAGGGAGAAATCCTCAAAGGAAAGGTGAGCCTCCCATTCTTTTTTCCTACTAGCTCCTCCCTCACCCTTCCGAAAACCCGTGAACTGACAATCGTCTCACTCTTTTCCTCTGTCGGTTTTTTTAGCTCACTCACAACCCTGAACTCGTCGAACAAGGTCACTTGCGAGAATCTGGTGCTCTCGCAGCTCAAGCTCGTAAAGCAGATTTGAACAATGACGAAGATTCTCCATTCTCTCGACCTGACGATGGTGAATCGGAAAAGAAACCCGAGAACCCTAAAGCTCAAGATGTTAAAGAGACTGGACATGAAGCTAGGAACGCTGCTGCTACTTCTGGAACTAAATCTACCTAACTAAAAGGGATTTCTCCCTCTTGGTTTTGAGTCCTTTTTTGATATCCCTTTTATTCCAATTAGCTTGTACATATAACCCCCCTTTTTGAAAAGAAGGAAAGAAAGAAAAGTAGTACTTCTCCAACCACATCTCTCCGTTCCCCATCTGAGAGAGTAAGAATACCGAGAATGAGAATTGAATGTTACAAGATGACTTTACTGAAGAGAGAAAGAAGAATGAAAAAAGTGTCTAAAAGAGAAAGAATAGCAAAGTAAAAGAATAATTCCCTAGATTCACCTCCGCTCTCGACGACAACAAAAAAGAAGACTAGTGTGTGCTCTATAAGCTCCCTCTTTAATCTCACGTAATAGCTACCAATTTCTACTCGCGGCTTGAAGGGAAGAAGTCATCTTCTTTTTTTTAAACAGTTTGAACAGACCCGTATTCTGATTCAACTCCCGGTTCGAGGAGTGCAGCGTGACCTAGAATTAAAACTGCTGAAGATCCTACTAGCCAGAAGAAAGTAGCGATTGGAGCTGCTCGACGAAAAAAGGAACGAAATGAAAAGAAAAGCGTCAATCGTGGCTAGAGTGGAGAGAGAGCTGGGGCCCAAAGGGTACAAGCCAGAGGGAGGGAACGGTCAAGAGGATGTTTAGATACGTACCTGCGAACCAAAGGATTGGTAGACCGATCACGAATAGAGCGGTGTAACAATTTTTTTGAGTGATCGTTGTCGAACCGAATTGAACGTCGGCGGTCAAGAATTTGTTAATCGCTGCGAAACCCTGTCGTCGCACCCGGAAAAAGAAGTCTTGTCAGTCGAAGTGAGGCAGATCAGGAAAAGGAGGAGAAGTTTAAAACGTACTCCGACGAGGAAACCGAGAGCGATTAGGAGGAGAGGATTTGTGAGGAGCGAATAGATGGCGAGGAGACCGACGACTGTGAAGCGTTTCTTCATAGTTAGTGCTGGACTAGCAAGAAGTGGCGAAAGAGTTGGACTAACGAAGGAGATAGTTTCCAGCGAAATATTTCGTGTTGCTGCACCAAAACAAGAAGAAAGAGGGGAACAAATCGAGAAACGTTGTGTCAGCATAACTTGGAACAGCTTGATTTGCAATCTTGGAATGTTTAGAACTTTACTAGGTAATTCGTTGAGTTGCAACCTGCGAGATTAGATAAATCCCGTCAACTTTCTGAACCTTGACTAGTCTCGCAGACCAGAGAGAAGCAAAAATCTAACGTACGCCCATATCAGCCGGTCTCGATACTCGCTGTAGATAAACGAAAGACGTGTCAGCATGTCTCCAAGTTGGAGCAGAGTGTGCGAAAGTGGGAGAGAGAGAGACTTACCTGCATATCAAAGAACTGTATTCACGCATAGCAGAAGCGCGCGTAGAGCTCGTCAGTGAGGTATTTCCGGTAAGTTCCACTTGGATCGTTGAGCGTCGTCGTGAGAGAGGGAAGGAGGTCCGAAAAGGGAATCTCCAACGTACCTCTTGAGGAGGTCTCAAGTTCTGTAGTTTCTCCTGCTAAGGTTGCACATGAACGCTCTACCGTCAGTCATCGAACAAAGGCTGAAAGAGAGAGCAAGAAAGAGAGAGAGAGAGAGAGAGAGGGAGGCTGGAGTTTGAGAGTTTAATTTAGAGCGTACCCTGAACTGCTGAAGCTGCTCAGGTAACCGTTGCATGAGTTCTTGAGTGTTCATTTTGGAGGGATCTAGATAGTGAGAGGTCGGAACTGAAGTGAGAAATGGAGGATTCGACACGACTTCAGATGCTCTCACTTCGCGTTTCTGAAGTTTAATCTCGAGAGAAACAATCCGACTCGCCTCTCTCTCCTTCTCCTCTCACTATTTATTGCCCATTCTTACAAGTAGGGAATTTAGCTCGATCAACATGAAGCTACACAATCCACTTGTAACTCCTCACCATCCAGAACATTCTCTCTTGCCTTCTCTCACTTCGTTCACTCTCGAATCTCTCCCTTCCGACTATACTTCCTTGTCAGCATGGCGTAACTACTACTTGGACACGAACACGAACCCTCTACACCCCGCTTTACTCTTCTGCGGTGCCATCTCGATGATAGTTTGGTTTTTGGGAGAAGTCACCGGTACGTCATTCCTTTCCTTCTCACTCCTCCTCCTCGATCTCAAGCCAATCCCGACCAAAGCACGAATCGAGCTGACCTCTTCATTCTCAATCGATAGGAAACGTCTCTCAAGTCGATCGATTATGGACGACTCTCCCCCTCGTCTACTCTGCTCACTTCACCTTCATTCCTTATTTCAACGGTTCAGTCTCGCACATTTCACAACTCGATCACCGAATGTTGCTCGTATTCGCTCTTCAATGTTGCTGGAGTGCTAGGTTGACTTATCAAAGTGCCAGGAGAGGTTTCTTGGATCCGTAAGCTACATCCACCTCTGGATTTCATCTCGCAACATCCGCTTATCCTTTCTCTCTCTCTGTCTCTCCCTTTTTTCGCAGTCGTTCCGAGGATTACCGATGGCCTTTGGTCCGCAACAAGATCCCAACTTGGGCTTTCAAACTCCTCAACTTTGTCTTCATCGCCTGGATTCAAAACATTCTCCTCATGGCCGCCGAACTACCTCAATACCTCCTCCTCACTCATTCCCTCTCTTCCTCCGGTCACATCTCTCAACTCAAGAAGCTCACTTCTGCTCACGCCAAGAGTGTACGAGTTCCTCTCAACGTTGCAGACGTTTTACTCGCCGTTGCATTCTTGACGACTCTTGTATTCGAAATGAGGGCCGACAATCAACAACAAAAGTTCCAAAACTTGAAACACGGTGCACTCAAGAAGGATCCTAGTAGGAGAACTGAGAAGGAGAAGAAAGCGATTGAGAGGGGTTTCGTTACTGGTGGACTTTGGAGTTGGTCGAGGCATCCCGTACGCTTAACCATTCTTCTCTCTCTCTCTCTCTTACACTCTATCCTTATCCATCGAGCTGACGAAGACTCTCCGGAAAAACTGTTAGAACTTTGCCTGTGAACAAACTACCTGGTACATCCTTTACGCCTTCACCGTTTTACCTTTCCTCCCCGTCTCATCTTCGATCACTTCTCACCCCATCTCTACCGTTTCCTCTCACTTGACTCGATCGAACTTCACTTCCTTCCTCGTAGAAATCTCCAACTCTCTACCTTCCCTCGATGAACTCTTGACCGTTTTATCTCACCCTCTAGCTTACCTCAAACACCTAGATCCACTAAACTATCATTCTTTCTTGACGAAACTCAAAGCCGACATAGTTTTGGCGAGTGAGTTAGTTTGGAGGGAATTGAAACTAGATCATGGAGTTTATTGGAACTATTCGATTTTGGCACCAGTTTTAATGAGTTGTTTATTCTTCGCTTCTACTGATTTGACTGAAAAAATTTCAGCTGGTAAATATCCGTAAGTAGTCTCTCTCCAAGATCCCTTCTTTTCTGTGAGGCTTTTTCGTCTTTTTTTTATTTGACTGACTGAACTCATTTGGGGAAACACAATCTTTTAGTTTATACAAAACTTATCAAAAAAGGGTTTCAATGTTTTTCCCAATGTTTACAACTTTCAAAGGATTGTGGTTACTAGTAACTGGTAGGAGAGGTAAAATCGATAGGCAGTTGTTTGGAACTGGAGAGAAAGTTTTAGTAGTTAAAGGAGTTAAAGAGAAGAAACTCTAGAAGAATGTTTTTTTAGGAGTTAAGGGGAGATAATAAGATCGTAACGAGGATAGGTGGCAGAGTAGGGAGGTTGAAATCGGAACGAACGAGAAGAGATTGTTGAAACTGTTGAAGGTAGAAATGTATCAAATAGCTGAAGAAATTCAAAACCGAAATGTTCAAAGCTTGTAACAAATATTCGCCTACCAAGAACGATTGAAGAAAGCTACTCTCATTCGGGATCGCTTCAGCTTGAGCTCTGAGAATCGGAGAATTCCGCTTAATCGTTGCAAAAAAAGAGAAAACACGAAAAGAAAGAAAAAGAAAGCTAAGAAGAACCCTTTTTCCCTCCAACTAGTACAAATCCTCCTCCTTCTCGTATCTGGATTTTTCGACTCCCTCAGAACCAACCACCTTCTTTCTCAGTCGAATCGAAGAATCCATCTTTGACTACGAATGCCGGTACTTTCGATTTCTCATCTTCCTCATAACTCTTCGACCTCTTTTGAATCCTAAACAAATTCTTTTCCCCTTCGTTTTCTTTCTCTTTCTCTCCTCCCTCTTCTCCTCCTTCGGTGTTGTCATTCTCAGTTCCGAAAGTTCCGAAAGAAGTTGAAACGGTTTCATGACAATCGAATCCGTTCTCATCTTTGTAGTGTTTCTCGTGAGTTTTAGAGTTCTTGTCAGGGAGTGAATCGAAAAGGTTGTCGATACCTTGTACTGATTTGACTGCTTGCTTACAAAAGATCAAAGTCAGTATTCGATACCTCTTGAAGAGAAAAGATGAAAAAAGTGAACTTTTTTGAGACTAACGATTGGTATCTTTCAATAGATCGAAAGTAGCTTCTCCGAGAGATTTGAAGAAAGTTTCGTCGGTGTTCGAGTGCGAGTGAGAAGACGCGAAGACGAGAAAGGAAGAGATTGAGAGGAAAATGGAGAGGAGTCCGACGAAGAGTAGAGAAAGGTTGTTGGAATACATCTTGCGTTCTGTTCAGTAGGAGGGTTGCTCTCAATGGAGTTTGATTGAGAGAGTTGTTGTGAGAAGAGGCGAGAGAAAGAAGCAAAAAGGGAGAATTTAAAAAGACAAAAAAAGAGAGTCGAAGACTAAAGTTTCGCTGCACATCACTTCGTAGTCAGTCAATTTTCAACGGCTATTGCTTCTTGCTTACCACTAGACAGGCGTCAGTGACAAAGATCAAATTATTGAAGACGAACTCAAGCTGTTGCGACAAGTCTTCATTGCGTTGGAGGTTATGAAGGCTTGATTCTAAGACGCTGTCAGCTTAGCACGCTCGGTTGATCTAGTTGGTTATGATGCGGACCTAATACTTCCTTAAGTTTAGTCCGATGTCGGCGGTTCGATCCCGCCACTGAGCAAGTCTATTTTTTTGCTTCTCAAGCACTGTGTTCCTACATCAAATTTCGACGGGAAGTCTTTTTAGCTCCGCAGGCCTCGATGCATCACAAGAAATCTACAAAAAGGCTGTATGAGAATGACCACAGGTGTGAGCTAATCAGGGACGAAGAGGTTGTTTTTCGATGTCCTTCTGTACAGAGTTAGTGTCCCTTCGCTTCTTGTTCATGCTTTGCAGTTCTCTCTCGACTCGTCTCAAGACTCAGAGTGAGTAGATTGTACATTCTAGCTACACTCAGAGTGCTTAGAATGTAGCTCTTAGGAGCCGAATCCATGAGAGTGCAGCAAAGTGAGCTCGAATTCGATTCCTCTCCCTCGTCTCGTGGGCTTTATCGGCTGTGCGTGCCATGAAGGAATCGATTCAACTATTGACGAGAAGCAAAACTTAAAGCGTCCCAAGCTTTCAATCTACAGTTTCCTGATCTTAAGCGTCCCTCGTGACAACCTGCAGTCTAGTTTCTTTCGATTTCCTTTTCGACGCCTTTTTCCTCAGTGATTACACCATTCTCTGACCCTTCGATGGAAGCAGCTCCTTCAGTACTGATAGGACTCGCGCCTCCGGTAGCCTTCAAGTCGGTAGCGTTCGAAGATTGTTGTCCTCCGTTTTGATGAGCTTCGACAGCAAATTGAACAATCTTCTTGACGTCCTCGGCGACCGTTTCATTTGAAGCGTGAACATCGTACATCCCTTCAGCCTTGGCGAGAGCTTGAAGAGAAGCTTGGATAGCGTAAGCGAATTGAGCTGACTGCGGAAGAAGGAAACGAAGAAAGAAGAAAAGGATAAGTTCTTCTTCTTCTTTTGAGTCAGAGAGGGGAGACGCTCACTTCTTGAGGAGTACGAGTATTATCAACTTCTCCGATCGTCAATTCCATATCAGTCTCTCGACACAAGTTGGCGAAATTTCGTCGGTGTTCAGGTAGAAACCATTTCGCTTTTCCCCATTGAATCCCTTTCAATTCGTGACTCTTCCTCATCTTTTCCAACACCTCGAGTAACTGTTGATAAGTATCCTTCTCACGACCTTGAGGGGACCAATCGTAATGACCTTCGAGAGAACCGGTAATCGTATCGAATTTGATGTATTCTAAACTCGAAGGGAAAACTAGAAGGAGACAGAGGGTAGAGATCGAAGATGGATTGATCTCGGAGATGGAGAGTCGTCTGATCGAGTGAAGGGATTGAGAAAAGGTGAAGAGTGAACCAGAAGAAGTTTCGAGTTCGAGATTGGGAAGTAAAAGTTCGACGATTGAACGAGAGAAGGGGAGAAGAGACGGGACGAGGTATCGAGCGAACGGAGAGAACCTGGTGAGGTTGAGAGTGTGGAAAGCGACAGGACGATCATGCGAGGAGGAGAGGTAAGCGAAAGTCGAAGTCCAATCGCGAGAGAATCGTGGATAGCTTTCGACTGGCACGAATTGACTGAGGGCCTTAAAAGCTGGTTTAGACGATACTGCAGACTTGAGAAGAGGACTCGCAACTTGAAGAACCTTGAGGTCTGTGCGTTGCAAATGACGATGACGACGACGAAAAACATCAGCAAGAATTCTTGAAAACGTAGAGGGAAAGAGAGAGACTCACCTTTCAAGCTTTCGTTCGCCAACCACTCAGCCGGCATTCCTTTTTGACCCATGAAACCTAAATACAACTCCTTGCAATCTTTCAATTGTTTCACAACTTTCCCAACTATCTCAAAATCCCACTTGTTCCCGTCTTCCAACTTCCCCTCTTTGAACGGTAAAGTATCTAAGAACATGACTCTCTCGTTCGAATCGCGTTCCTTGAGAGGTAGACGAGAGTTCTTTTCGAGCCATTGGACGAGTTGACGAGTTCCTCCAACGAAGACCAATGCCGATTCGAGTTCTTTCTGACAGGTCTTGTAGAACTGGGAGGAAATGAGAGAAGCTGTACAGAGTGCAGGGTAGTAAGATGGTCCTTTGGCGAGTCGTTGATCACGAGAGGGAGGATCTGAGTGGTCAGAAAGGGAGAGACAACTCAGTTGATCGACTATCGCTAAAACGATTGCTTGTACTGAGAATGCTTGACGTGCTGCAATGAGCTGCATCTTCTTGCTGTAGGTAGAGTGAGTAGTTTGAGAGAGAAGAAGAACAAGGGGGAAAAGAGCGAGAGTCGTCAGCGAAAATAGGAGAGAAAGGATTAGAGTTTAAAGGAGGTCTGTGCGGATCGATCTCGAGAAAGTGACGACGGTGACGAAAGCACGTTCGACTCTGGATGTTGGCAATGATAGTCGATATCAGTAAAGAGTAAGAAACGAGGCTATGTACTGAAAGGAAACGAGATGCGAAAAAAGAAAAAAGAAAGTGAGAACGAAAAGGATTGTCCATGCTCGAGACGAAGGAGGAAGTCTATCGGAAGAGTTGAGATCGTGAAGGATTCGAGGAAAAGGTATAGTATTCGGGGTAGAGATCAAGATGATGGTATAGAGGAGAGAGAGAGAGACAGAGTAGGAGATTCGGGAGGAATTCTAGTCGTAATGATAGTTTCGTGATATTTCGGGGAACGAGTGGAGCGAGTTGGCGAGTATCGGATGGCTGATGAAGGAGGTGAGAAACAAACTTGTGAAAAGAATGGGGTGAGGCGTAAGTAGTGGAAAGTAGAGAAGGTTAAGGGAGAAACTTCGAAAAGTTCTCCTCCTTAGAATCCAACTGCTGCAGCACCGACGGCAACTCCCACCAAAGCCATTCCGATCATTTCCGATCGACCTCCAACCGTAACTCCTCTGACAGCTCCTCCAGTCTTCTTCTCGCTCGTAGCCGAAGGTTTCGTCGTTCCAGTTCCGCTCGAAATAGCTGCCGCTCTACTTTGTGCCAACCTACTAGCTTGTACGGCATCGGTACTAGCCGCACCTGCAGTTGAAGTTGAAGCAGCCGTGGGGTCGAGAACTAGTTCAGCACCGTTTGTAGGGTTCGCGGTAGGAGAAGCGAGAGAGATTGATCGAGTTCCTGCCATATATTCAGCGTAGTTGGGGTAAACGAAATCCGAAGTTTCAACGTAAGGCTCAGAGATACTGTATATTCCGAGAACGAGAAGGAGAAGGTTAGTTTCGGAAAAAAGGAAAAAAGGAAACAAGAGCGAGATTTTCGAACGTACTTTCGACAAGTTCCAACGGGTACGACACCTCCACTGAATTGAGCTTGCATCTTTGGTAGATACTCTTGACTCAATTCCATCGTACCTCCATCACTGCACGTGAACGACAAGATTTCGGGGATCAGCGTCTGGTGTTGACAAAGAATAGGCTGAGAAAAAAGTGAGAGATAGCTCACATCTCGTGAGTGAGAACGATAACTCCACGCTCGTTGTAGGTACCGTTCGCTTGTTTCGCCAAGATGGCATCGTAGTTTGCTCGAATCGCAGGTTTACCGAGAGTGATCCAATCGTAATCGAAAGTATCTTCGTCCCAACTGCAATCATTTAGTTCAAGATCGTCAGTCCTCATGCTCGATGAAGTTGTCGAGAGTGACCGAATTAAAGATTGGAACTCAAGGAAGGGGTGTACAGCCGCAAGATTGAAGGAAGAAACGTTACTCACATAATAGTTTCCATATCGAGAGCTTGAGCGATGTAACGGATCCTATCGTCTACATCTCCATAAGGAGGTCTCCAACACCTGACAGTGATTCCCAAAACGTCCTTGATAGCTTTCTTCGAGTAGTACAATTCTGCGAAAGCTTGTTCGTTCGTCATTGAAGTCATGTAAGGGTGAGACCAAGTGTGAGAGCAACTAACCAAGTGTCACATACAAACGTCAGTCTCGAAAGCGATTAGTGAGCAAAAAGAAGAGAGGCTAGAACTTACATTTCGTGACCATCAGTCAAACCTCTTTGCGCTTCGAGGGGATGGTTTAAAACGTTCGAACCAATGTAGAACAAAGTAGCTTTCTGTTTGATACTTTCTAGGTAATCGAAGTAAGCGTTGTGACTACAGTTGGGTCCGTCATCGAGAGTGAATCCCCAGGAGTTTGGTTCGTCACATTGAGTTACATCGGGTTTGAGTCCTTGAAGTTTCGGAGAGGTACAGCGGGAGTAGGTCCACCAACAATCTTCATCTTTCGCTCCATCTACAGATGACAAAGAAAGGTGTCAGAGGGCAGCAAAAATGGGGAGAGGGGAAGCTCAGAAAAGAGATTGAGAATTTACCGTAAGTAACTCCGGTGAAATCTCCTGCACGGGTACCTCGGGGAGCGATATTCGGGATGGTAGAGTTCAGGGCGTTGAACAAGGATCGATCGTATTCGGAAATACCACTGCAGAAGAACGACTTTTACGATGAGCTGTCTTTCGTTCGCACGAGACGGCGAATCAAGAGTGAGCTTTTCTGAGGTGACTTACGCGTTTGAAAGGTCGGCAGTCGCCCATACATCAGGGTAAGAAGGCAACTAATAACAGACGTACGAAAGAGAGATAGTGAGTTAGCGTGGAACCTCTGATAGACGCGAGAGAAACGAGAGTTTTCGAAAATTTCGGAATTTCCGAACTTTAAACTTCCCTTCCCCGTCTCTTCCGTGACGGCCGTGTATGAGAGAGAGAGAGGCGAGAGAAAGACTCACCATGGCGATTACGGGAGGATAATTATAGTAAGCGCATTCTAGGTTTGGATCGAGAATTTGTGCTTCTCCCTCTTCGGTAGTTCTATCTACTGCTCCAGTCGAGGAAGCTACTGGGGCCGCTGAAGTCGAGGCTGCTTGGGAAGTGGTGGTTGTCGCTGCAGGTGCTGCTGCTACAGTGGTAGTTGTCGAATGAGGGTGGACATGAGTTGAGGAAGAGGAAGACGAGGTGCTAGCGGCTTGAACGATTGAATAGAGTGAGATTGAAACTGCTGCGGCACTCAAGAGTGCTCGAGAAGATTGAACCATCCTCTGCTACAATGGAGAGGAGGGAGAGAGTAGACTAGAGATAGGGAAACAAAAGCTTGAGTGAAGACGCGTCGAAAACTAGTTGCAAGTTGTGTTCTATTTCGAGGAACCTATTCTTGAACCTTTTACCCTTCGAACCCTTGCATACATCAACCTCTACAGCAAAAGTCCGCATTCTCATCTTCCTTCCGGTTCGGCACCGAACTATCTTACTTCGGCACTCCTTCTTCTTCCCCCCCTCTTCATCAAAACTGGCTCAACCTCATGCCCACTCAGAAAACAACGCGTTCAATGCATCGGCCTTAGCTAGTCAAGATCTTTATTCCTACCTTTCCCTCTCTTCTACCTCTAGTCAATCAGAGATTAAATCTTCTTTCAGAACTCGGTTGTTTCAATTCCATCCTGATCGACAATCGGCACCAACAACCACCACAACTACAACTGATGATGGTATCGGGATCAGGGAGATCAATCTAGCGTGGGAAGTATTGGGAAATCCAGAAACGAGGAGAGAGTATGATCAAGCGAGAAAGTGTAAGTCTCCCTCCTCTATCTCTCTCTAATCTGAGCTGATCAAGCTAACATTTAGTTCATTCACTAACGTACCTCTACTGTTTACAGTCTATCTAGCGAATCTCCGTTCAAATCCTTCATCGAACTCTTCTGCATTCGCTCATTCAATCTCACTCGACCTCTTCACTCCTCATTTCCCCACATCGTCTACCACTTCCTCTCGCACAGTGGAACCAAGGGAAGAAGAAGAAGTAGCAGACGAGGTAGAACCGGAGTTTTACACTTATCCCTGTAGATGTTCAAGTCACTTCAAAATCACGACAAAGGAATTAGAACAAGGTGTTGAAGTAGTAGGATGTGAAGGATGTAGTGAGAGATGTAGAGTCGAATACGAGGAAGTACTAGAGGAAGAAGAATAGACCATCATCATACGAGCTAGAGGTACTTTATTGGATAATCGTCTCGAAAAATTGTTGTCATAATTATCATTCGTTCGTCTTGAACCGGTTTAAAAGTCTGGGTAGGCAAGAGATTAAAGAGATCTCGGGGAAACAGGAGCGACCAAAACGAGTAACAGTCTTGGGTCTAAATACTCGAAGCCGTACGAATGAGCAAGGTTGTATTGTATTGCGAGAGCGCGAAAATCTGCGCTTTTTTTCAGTTCTATCGATAACGAATTGGGGTATCAAATACGGAGTGTTGAAATGTTCGAAGTACGAGTAGTGCACGGTGGAGTTCCTAGAAGAGGGGGGTATATATATAGAAAGTTGTAGATGGGGAGAGAGAAGCGATTCGAGTCTCTGATCTAGTCACCCCTTTCGAGGTTGATCGAGTCTGAGCACAAAGTTACAAATAGTACATCGTCAGTACACGTGGATTACGGTCTCCGAGAAGGAACCCAGAAGGTGACTTACTACCGAATTTCTCGTACAAAACTTTTTTCAATTTCTCCATCTCTTCCAAACAAACCCTCTTCTCTTCTTCGAGCGCTTCTACCTTTTCTCTGGTATTTCCTAGACTGTCCTGTAGGTGTTCTAGAGCTTCTGAAACTGGTAAATGTAAGAAACTCGAATCTAATTTGTACCTACTCGAATTGCGATTCAATTCGCATCTTGTTAGCTCTCACTCAACGATCGCGCGGGAACCAGGGATACATTTAAGCTCACATTACTTTCTCATCCTCATCGAGCAATTCCAGTTCTGTCTCGACCTCTTCGAAATCTTCCTTGATTTTCGAATAAGTTTCCAACTCTTCCAAGATCTCGTCCGTTCTCGAATTGTAACGACTGAAAGCGTTGATCGCGTTCTGATCTGATAGAGTTACGGTAGCGTCCTGAGATGTTGACGAGGCGGGATCTTCTTCCAACTAGATTTCCAGGCATTGAATGATGAAACTCAGCTTTTCGTTGGAGAGGCGGATTCACGATAGAGGATAGCTCTTACCATTTGTACCATCTTGGAATCTATTCTAGCTGTAAAATGAAAGTGTACCGGAGAAGTTCAGGTTCAACGATTCGGATTGATTCCCCCCCTCTTTGTTCCGGACCCCTCACTTCTCACTGCTTTCAAACCATGTTAGAGTCAATTCTACCTAGCTCGCTGTACTCTGTCCTATACAACCTTCACCTCTTGACCCCTCTCAACGCTTTCCTCTCCCTCCTCCTCATCTTCCTGTTGATCTCGCTCATTCCCTCTACTCCGACTCTCCCTTCTTACCCTTTACCGGCTACACCGAACCTAGCTTACAACTATCGACCTCTCAAACACGCTCCCACTACGAAATGGGAGAGATTCACTCCTCATGAATTGAGTGAATTCAATGGGAGACAATCAAGTGAGAAAGGTGATGGAGGTAGAATCTTGTTTGCTATCAGGAGGAAAATTTACGACGTGACTTCTGGAAAGAGCTTTTACGGACCTGGTTAGTTCGGCTTTTCTTCTGATCCATCTTTTTTTTTCTTCTTTTCTTTCTTTTCGCAAGAGCTGACGGATTTATCGTCAATTGAATCTCTTAAAGGTGGACCTTATGAGATCTTCGCAGGTAGAGACGCTTCGAGAGGATTAGCTAAACAATCTTTCGAAGAAGATATGTTGACTGGGTTGGAAGAACCGATTGATGAATTGAAAGATTTGACAAAGAGTGAATGGGATAACTTGTTAGGCTGGGAGAGTGAGTTTCGATCTATTTGCCTTCTCTTCCTCGTTTGATCGAAATCGAACTGATGAAGTTCTTTTCGTGTTGTTTATAGGTCATTTTCAGACGAAATACTTTGTTTGCGGGTGAGTCGAAAATCGAGTCCTTTCTTCGTATGACCTTTTTTGGTCCGCAGCTGACTCTATTCGTACGTTTGACAGAGATTACGTCCAATCTGGGTAGTGGCTGTATCTGGCTCTTACAAAAACTGTTCGAATTGAGCAATTACAGTTTTGCTCCCTTATCTCTTTCGTCAAATTTGCCTTCGCAACGTTACAGAAATCTCTGACGCGGGATCATACGAAAGTTTCCTGAGCTGTGCAAGGTAGAGTCTGGAATGGCTTGTCAGTCGGTCGGGAACAACAAAGTCATCAGAGTCTCAACTTGCTGAAGGCAAAAAGCTCAATGCACCTTTCAAAGCTCGCTCCGACCGCACGAGCTCCTGTAAGAGGAACGAACTCTATGAGAATACCTGCTCGCCCCTTCAGCCTTTCACATGGTTCTCTCCTCTTTCCTCTCTGCTCCCATCCGCTCGCTTCGCTTCATCGCCGACCCAGCAATCTCACTGAGTCCGTCATGGTGCCAGTAGGTCTCGTCCCTACTACTCTCTTGACCTGATATTGAGTGCTGACCCGATGTCGTTGTGAATGGCAGCCCATTCCCTCCTTCGAAGTACGTTTCTTTCGATTTTCAAGTCTTTCGTCAGTTCAGCACTGATATGGTGACTTTTCCTCCTTGTACCCAGAAATACAAAACGCTCGTGAAGAAGCTCAAACGAAACAAAGAAACCGCCGTTCTGGCTCCAGGTTGGAAAGAAATCGTCGATTCTATCAACGAAGCCATTTGGACAGACCGTCAACGCTCTGAAGATGCGCATGATTTACATGGTATCTATGTGGCTCTTACTGATTTGACAAGCAGCCTAGTCGGAGCGCGTCGGAATTTCCGGGAGCAATTTAGTTTCTTCGTTGGAAAAGTCGAATCGCTTACGACAGTACAAAGTGTGAGTCTAGTCGACTCTGACTTGTTGTAGACATCTTACTGAAGTTCTTTTGATGCTGTAGCTCTTCACTGCTCCTCAGAAAGTGCGTCTTGATCTCGAAGCTTGCCCTGCCGCTGACCGGACTGACAACGTTTTCTGCAACAGTGGTCTCATATTCAAGGTATCGACAACCTCATCAATGTTGTCGAGAACATCAAGATGTACGACATCGACCGCTTCGAGAGCGGGGGCCTTGCAGCACTCGATCGAAATGCTTTGAAGGACGAACCGGTCACCCACGAGTTCTATTCGCACAAGATCACGCATCTGAGTCGACTCGTACAGACCATGCGAGAGCGAAAGCAACATGTACCTCACTTGACCTACAACGAGTATATACTCAGTTTGATCTGTCTGATCGCTCACGAAGACGAAAGGGAGACAAGTCTAGTGAGCTCAATTGAATGTTTCTCCCTACTTTGTGCTTTCTCCACCCTTCTGACCTTCTACGATCACGGTTACAGACCATCGAGCGTTACTTTTGGAATCAGTCTTGGACGATATTCGAAGACACGGAAAGAATGCTGTCTCGTCGGTTTCCATCTCACGCCATCTCAGGAACACCTCCGCGAGTCTATACCAACTGGGCGCTTCGAGACGTCTTCTCGTCGGTAACGAAGGCCGTCTGGTATACTCCTGACGCTAGAGTCATCGACATCCGCTTCAAGCTTGTTCGCGCAATATCAGAACTCGACCTCCCGCTGTGGCCTCGATCTGTCAATGTGCCTATGGATCATCCGGACGCTCTAGAGGCCACTACGTTCCCCCCTCGAAGGCACAATAACGATATTCTCCTAGAGCTGGAGCAAGCAGTCACGGAGCTAGTTCTTTTACACAAAGTAAGCTTGACTCTGCCTCATCTTCCGCTAGCCATGATCTTCAGCTTACAAAGTGTTTGTACCTCTAATAGCGCCATCATGGAGCCACCGAACATTCCCTATCTCGCTTCAAGCCCGTCTCTCGAGTTGTCCATCGACTCTCTTCGCTCTGAGACGAGCGTCTTCCCTTTTCCTGTCCCCACCTTTCCCAGCTTTACGTATTCACCCTTCTCTCGAACACTTTGCTATTCACATGTCCTTCTCCCTGGCTTGCTGTTGAGCGCGACTCTCGAAACCTCGAAACGAGGAAGGCGTGTCGAAAGTCGGAAAAGAAGATCAATGCTCTTTCGAAGCTCGCTCCTGCCGTGAAGGTCCTCACAGCGAGAACGAACCCTCTAGCTCAGTTCGCGCTCCTTCAGCCTTTCTCACATGGTTCTCTCCTCCTTCCTCTCTGCCCCCGTTCACTCGCCTTTCCTTCGTCGCCGATACAGCCATCTCTGGAGCTTCACCATGTCGGAAGTGAGTTACATCCCTACTACTCTCTTGACTTGATACTGACTCGGTCTCGTCGTGAATGGCAGCACATTCCCTCGTTTGAGGTAAGTTTCTTCCGAGTTTGTGCTCCTCTTCACTATAGGTCAACACTGACGTGGTGTGCTCTACTTGCTACGCTACAGGAGTATACCAGACTTGTGACAAAGCTAAAAGGGAAAACAGAAACGACTCTTCTGCCTCCCGCTTGGACCGATATCGTCGACTCTGTGACAAAAGTTCAATGGGATTTGACAGAGCTCGCAGTGCCTAAATCGTTGACGTCGGCGGAGAGCGTGAAGTCCTTCAAATCCGACTATGAAGAAATAAAAGCCGAAATTTGCGCTGTCTTGCAAGGAATGGTTGGGGAGCACGAGGATCCAAAACGAACCTTCCGAAAGCAGTTCAGCCGCTTCGCTTGGAAGCTTCGAGACATCGCGAGGCCTGACACTGTGAGTCTTTTTCATGGCTCTACTTTCCAGTATTCGCTAAGCTACGTCCAACGCGCAGACTTTTACTACACCTGAAAACGTACGTCTGAAAAGCTTCGAAAATCCGTTTCTCAGGCACTGACAAGAGTTCTGGAAGCAGTGGCGCTCCGATCATGGCATTGACAGCCTCAAGGATGTGGTGGAGAACATCAAGAAGAACGATGAAGACCGCTACAAAGCTGAGGGACTCGCCGCGTTTGGATCTGGACTACGGGCGCTCTCGAACGCAGAATATCTCCATAAAATCTCGAATCTGGATCAGCTCGTCGTCGTCCTAGAAGAGTTGGAGGGAAACAAGCTCTCTCTGACTTTCAAAGGATATATACTGAGTCTCCTCGATCTGGTCTCCTGCGAGCACTACCTGCATCTCGGAACTTTCTGTCTCGTAAGCTCGCGACAGTCTTCTAACTTTTTCCACTCTCTCACAATTTCTTCTCTTTCAATGACTGTAGAACATGTTTCACTACATTTGGTGTCAATCGTGGTCAGTCTTCTTGGACAAAAAGGCAGAATTGCTCAAAAAATATCCTTTCCGACTTCAAATCGATCAAAGGGATGCACCAAACCCGCAACTGATCGACTTTTTATCACCGATTACGAAGAAACTGTGGATCTCTAATGCTGCTGGAATGGTGGAAGCTCGTTTTCGGCTCGTCAACGCCATGCGAATGCTCCACTTACCGCGCTGGCCTCGACTGACTGAAGCTCACCAAGGCCCGCCGCCTTCTCCCGGAGATGGTCCACAACAATTTGAGCTTTTCTGACTTCGAGAGGGCGACGATATTTATCCAAAGACTCTATCAGGTGAGTAACGCCTTCTCTCGAGCAGCAGCCGCACTCGCTGACGTATGAACTCTCCCATTGATTCAGACGTCAACATTCCGTCGTCGAACGCAGAATTCTCTTTCACACTTCTTCCCCGTCTCTCGCACTCGAAACCGATTTTCTTCGCTATGAGCGTCTTTCCCTTCTGCTCCTTCTAGATTTTCCATCTTTCTCTACTTTCATTCCTCTTTGACTCGCTTTTATCTACATATCTATCCCCCTCGCTTCTTCTACCTCCTCTGCAAATTTTCAGCTTTCCCTATTTTGCAGCGCTAAATCGCCAGAGAGACTTTTGACCGCAACATGTAATGCTCGAGATATGACGAGAGTGACTGTAGGTTCCGATAACAGCAATCACGAGCGAAAAGGTTCGGAAGGAAGGTAAAGAGACAACCAGAAAAACAGAAAAAAGAGATAAATACAGAACTAAAGCATGTTTGCCAAACTTCCTTCACCCTCCGAATCAATCATACATATAGTATAGAGTCGAGTCCGTTTACTCATAGCATTTGCTGTGTAGCGAGAGAGAGACAAAGAAGAGGATCAGTTAAAGGATAAATTTCGAAATCGACGAAGAAAGAAAGATAAACTCACCTTGAGATCCGGAGAAGTCTCGTATTTAGCACCAGTGTTCTTTCGTACATCTTCTTCCGTTACACCAGCCGCGAGTTCAGTCAAAATGAGTTTCTTTGCTTTTCGGTCGACTTGGAAAACGCAAACTACAGTCGAACGAGAACAGAGTCAATTCGAATGAACGAGGAAAGGAAAGGCGAGAACAGCCTCACGATCGGTAATGATAGTAGAGACGCAGTTGACACCGGTCACGGGAAGGGAGCACTCGTCGAGAATCTTGTGCTTTCCACCTTTCGCAACGTGATCCTATCCAACGCAAACGCTTCATCAGCATTCGAGAACAATGCGACGAGAGAAGAAAAGAGTACTCACCATTACTACGACGATTTTAGTTTGATCAGGGTTCGAAACCAAATCCATTGCTCCTCCCATTCCTTTCACCATTTTACCTGGAATCATGTAATTCGCCAAATCTCCGTTCGCACTGACTTGCATAGCTCCCAACATTGAAACGTCTACGTGACCACCTCGGATCATACCGAATGATTCACAGGAATCGAAAGTTGAAGCTCCGGGTAAGAGAGTGACGGTTTCTTTTCCGGCGTTAATGATATCGGGATCGACTTGTTCTTTCGTAGGATAAGGTCCCATACCTACTCAAAGAGATCGAGTCAGTGAGCAGGTCATGATTTCAATGCTAGAGAGAAAGGGAGAGGAAAAGCTCACCGAGAATACCATTCTCAGATTGCATGTGAATAACAGTGCCAGGTTCCATGAACGAGGGTGCGAGAGTAGGCATTCCAACTCCCAAGTTGACGTACATCTGTATGTCGTCACCAGAAAACTAGTCAATAAAGTCTTTTTCTCGAGTAAGTAGATGAGTTTTTGGACTTACACCCTCTTTGAGTTCTTTCGCGGCACGTTTAGCGATTCTCATCCTTCTTTGAGCAGCTTCATCTTTAGGTTCATCGTTCGTACCATCATCTTTCAAAACCTCTACTTCTACTCGTTTCGGTGTAGAAGATTGAACAACTCGGTTGACGCTGACGAAAAAAATCGAGATGATGAAAGTCAGTCAATCGTACATGTAGCAAGAAAGGAATAAAGAAAGAGGGCTCACAAGACACCAGGTAAGTGAACGTGATTGGGATCGAAAGTACCGACGGGTACGATTTCTTCAGCTTCTACGATTGTCATTTTAGCAGAACGAGCCATCGCTCCCGAAAAGTTTTGGTTTGCGTAACTATTGGAAAGGAAACACGAAAAGTATGATCCTGTCAGTCAAAACTATATATCTCCTAGTTGAGAAAAAAAAAAAAGACTGAAAAGTAGGGGGAAAAAGAAGCTTTTCTTTTCTTACCGGAAAATACAATTTCCGTATTCATCAGCTTTCCAAACTTTGATCAAAGCGTAATCACCTTTGATCGCTTCCTCCATCAAATAACCTTTACCATTGAACTCTCTAACTTCTCTAGGTTTACCAGGGATTTCAACTTCCAATTTACCTCCTTCTTTGTAACGGATCGGAATCTCTCCAGTTTGTACGGCGGTACCATAACCTGATGGAGTGTAGAATGCTGGGATACCGGCTCCTCCTGCTCGACAACGTTCGGCGAGAGAACCTTGAGGGGTGAGCTCGAGAGAGATTTTACCGTTCAAATAGAGCGATTCGAAGTGCTGATCAAAGAAAAGAGGTAAATTCGGTGTGGTCAGTCTCAGCTTTTAATAACGACTGTTAGTTGTAAAAGGCGATGAAGAAGGTGTACTTACTTTGTTGGCACCTAGATAAGATGAAATCATTTTTGAAACTTGTCCCGAATGAAGTAAAGCACCTGTTTAAATTTGATCTTTTAGGGGTCAGCCTACACATCCTCAAATAAGATCGATTCAATACAATAGCGGAGAGGAGGGGGACTTACCTAAACCGAACTTTCCAACTCCAGCATTGTTTGAAACGCAAGTCAAGTTTTTAACTTCTGGTCGTTTCGCGAGGGCTCCGATCAAAGTATCTATTTACAAGCGTGCGTCGTCGAGGAGATCAGTAAGTGTTTCAGTGGAGTATATATGAAGAAGAAACTAACCTGCAGTACCACATAATCCGAAACCTGTGAACGAGCGAAACAAAAAAAAATGAAAGGATTCTAGTCAGTTCTCCTGTTGAAACTAAGGACTAAGGGATTTACTCCGTTTTCCTATATTTCAACTTCGTATTTCTGTCTCCCAGACGGTCGAAACGTGAAAAAGAATGCGGTATCGAGTTGGAACGGAAGATCCGAATCCGAGAAATATGGCGACGTTTGACGAGCATACGTGCTACTTTGTTCTCTATACCCTGAACTTTTTCGACGTGATCTACTACTGTTCCATCCTTTACGCTCCCCCGTCGTTGAACGCGTTCCTCCTGAATCCACTTTGAAGCCGAACCGCGGCATTGGAGGGAAACTCACCTCCAGAAAGTACTATAGAATCTCCTTTGATATCTTTAACCGCTTCTTCAGGACTCGACCAGATCTTTGAAACTGATTTCTTGACTTGCAAGAGTTGAGGAGTTGTAGAAATCGAACGGATTCGGTGGAGCTAAGTCTCCCTTTGAGAGATTAGTACGCGGGTTCGGGAAAGAAAAGGAAGAGGAGAGGGTACTTACACGAGATGGTAGAGTGTTACGAGAGGACGGAAGGAGTGAGAACATTGTTGGATGAGGTGTAGAAGCGAAAGAGAAAGCTGACTCCGACTTGAAAGAGGGGAAAACTACAGGCCGCGGCTCAAAAAGTTCTTCCCGTCGACTTGTCTCCCTCTTTTTTCCTTTCTTTCCCAGAGATGCTTGTATTACATTCTAGCGCTACTACGAGTGCTCAGAGAGATACAGATAATTCCTACTCAAGTCCGGAAAGAAATAATTTCATCATTCATCACTCTGTCATTTGCTTTATACCTCTTCTCTTCACTCCCAACACACGCGACCATATAATTCAAGATGGGTAAACGCAAGTCGAGTAAGAAACCTCAAGCTAAAATCAAGCAAGTACTAGGTAAACAAACACGCTTCTCTCATTCATCTCATCTCATCTCAACAACTCACCACCTTCCCCCCCCCCTCATTCCTCGATTCGAGTATAGACAAGTCCTTCAGATGTATCTTTTGCGCTCATCAAGGTTCCGTAACTTGTAAAATGTACCGAAAATTCCTTCCCTTCTCCCTCTCCTTTTGAAAAGAGAACAAGCTAGTTGAGACGCTATTCTTCTGTGTATCTATCTAGGGACAACAAAGCTCACATTGGAAGGTTAGATTGTAAAGATTGTGGTCAATCTTACTCTGTGAGTACAACAACACTCTCTCTCTCATATACACAGTCGGAAAGCTTGAAAACTCATGCTTCTATCCCTTGTTATCCCTTCTCTCTCTCTCTCTTATAGATGGATATCTCTCGTAAGTCTTTGCGAATCATCACTCAGAAGGTGACAAAGACGGAGTAACTGATTACGAGAGAATTGAACAGATTTGGACGCACCAGTAGATGTTTATTCAAGTTGGATCGATGCAGCAGCGGAAGCTAATTCTTCCGGAGGAGGAGGAGGAGGAGTACGTGCCGCAACTTCTTCTTCAGGTTTACAAAGACAAGCAGATGAATCAAGAGAAGAGAGAAGACCGACATCTAAATCAAAATCTAGTGGGAAGAAGAAAGAAACTGGTGTTGGAAAGAAACGATCTAGGAAAGATAGTGAAGAAGAAGATTCAGAGGAAGATGATGGTGATTTCGATCCTAGGAAGAAGAACAAGACTGTCGACTCGGACGAAGAACAAGGAGGAGGAGAAGACGAGGACGAAGAAGAGGAAGCAGTTGAGAGTGATGAAGATTTACCAAATTTGGATATCTCTGGAACTTCGAAAGATAGAAGAGGAGGAGGAGGACAACAAGAGAAAGTTGTCAAGAAATCTAGAGTGGTGGATGATGACGAGGATGATGAATAGCGCTTTCTCTTTCTTCGAAATCTGTTGCGTTTGTACCCTTCGCCTTCTTCGTGCGTATTCTCTCAAAAAAGAGATCATACGGTCAAGAGAGAGTTGTTACAACACAATGCAGAGACCTGAGAGAAATTACAATAAGATCTTTCAATCTCTTCTCAAATTATCCAACCTAGCTTGTAAATCGTCAATACCACCACTATCTCCTCCACCTCCACCTCCAGAAGAAGATTCTCCCACAGCGACGGCTCTCCTAGCTCCAGGTTCAGAGATTGAACTCTTCATCGGAGTATCAGTGGGAGCTTCTCCCAATTGTTGACCGACACTAACTCCAATTTCTGCCAAAACTTCCTCCAAGATCTTGTTCCCTTCTTCCTCTTCCCCTTCGCCTTCTTCTTGATCCTCCATGGTATCGTCTATAGCATCTCCCATCATTTCTTCCTTCATGTCCATCATTTCACTCTCCCGTTCGAAATCTTGCAAAATTTTAGTAATCTGAGGTAAATTCATTTGTCTAGACATTAAACCCATCGCTTTCGTAGCACCTTTCATCGCTTCCGCCATTTGTTGGTTAGACCTCAAAGATTGTAACCGGAGGGAAACTGCTTGAAGTTGAGTTTTCATCGTATAGAATTTCGAAATGTACCTCCTAGTTCTAACTAAATCTTTCGCCATTACTTTACATGAACCCTAAATCTCATTCAATTCTTCTTGATCAGTTTAACCACTCTGATTCAAACATCATCAAAAGGGTATGAGGGAGAGAGAGAGAGAGGATTTACGATTTCACCTTTACGAGCACCATTCTTGATATCTAGAACCAATTTCTTCTCTTGTTGTTCCAGTTTCGAACGTTCTCGATCTAGTTCCCTTTGTGCTTTCTGTAATGACCTTTGATGTTGTCTCAACCTCTCTGCAGGAGTTTTAGATCGACCAAACAAGGATTCCTGGAATCAAAAAGAGAGTATTGGGCGAGTGAGCTTTCAAGAAGTTGGCGATAGTACGAGATCGAGGTAGCTTACGAATACATTCATGATGAACTGTGAGAGAGAAGGAGTAGGGAGTTTCGGGTATGACGAGGGATCGAGAAGTGAGTGGGGTCAAATCGGTTCTCTGTAACTGTTCTCGTTGTAGTTATCGGTTATCTTTGAGCTAGCGGGGACTGATCAAGATGCTGGTATAGTCGAGGGCGATAGAGTCGAAGTGTCAAGTTCGAGTGAAACCTCTGAGTTCTTCGATCAGGAACTTGGGCTCTCTCACTCCCCGAACTTGTCTACATGCCTCCTTCTCCTCCTCCTACTCCTACTCCTCGACCATCAACTCGTCCAGCTCCTTCAGCATCAACTCGAACTCCGACTCCCCTGTTGAAGAAAGTAGCGATCCCACTTTCAGTAATCGGAATAGTTTTCGCCTCTGCAACTTTGTACAGATCTGCTTTACAGAAACGTTCTTTAGATAAACGTTCAAGTCGTAAAGAATACCCGAACCCTCTATAAGAACCGTATTCGACACTTCTCCTTCTCGTTCAACTTTTTGCCAACCTCCTCCTCCAACTTTCCCGACTTCTTCTCTCTTCTCTCCCTACAACTCTCGAACTTCGAATCCTCTAGATCAACATGTCTACTCCTGGTGTACCTAATCTAGCCCCTCCCTCAACTACTTCTACTACTGCTACTACTGAATCCGGAGCTGCTGCATTCGATCCTAATCAAGTAACCGTCATCTTTGTCCTCGGTGGTCCTGGTGCAGGTAAGAGCTTTCCTCTCCCTCCTCTTGCTGAATTATTGTCTTTGAAACTAACTGGTACCTCCTTGCTGCTTCATTTCTTTACCCAACGTCAATCTTTCGACTGCATCGCGACTTTCGCATACATTCGTCAACACTCACACACTCAACAACTCGATTTCAAATCGGAAACTCTACAGGTAAAGGTACTCAATGTGCCAGATTAGTACAAGATCATCAATTCGTACATCTATCAGGTCAGTCAACTGCACTCTCTTTCTCTCTCTCTCCTCAAAACTAACTCTTATCAATGATTTCGTCTCTCTTGGTTGATTATAGCTGGTGATTTATTAAGAGCAGAACAAACTAGACAAGGTTCACAATATGGTGAACTGATTAAAAACCATATCAAAGAAGGTAAAATCGTACCTATGGAAGTTACTATCAAATTGTTGGAAAACGCTATGAGATCCGAACTAGACCAGTCAGGCAGTGTAGAAGGAGGAAAGAAGAAGAAGAGGTTTTTGATTGATGGGTTCCCTAGACAAATGGATCAAGCGATTAAATTTGATGAATCTGTAAGAATTAACAATCTCTCTCTCTCTCTCTCTTTTAATGTAGTGTACTGACTGAAGGGTTTCGGTAATAGGTTTGCCCTTCTTCATTAGTATTGTTCTTGGTTTGTCCAGAAAACATTCTTCAAGAACGTTTGTTAGAGAGAGGTAAAACTTCTGGAAGGGATGACGATAACGCTGAATCGATTAAAAAGAGATTTCGTAAGTACTAATTATCCTCTCTCTCTGTCACTTTCTGTACTTGAGGAGATCGATTCACTGACGAAGAGTGAGCTGTTTTTGCGTATAGAAACTTTCATCAACACTTCTATGCCAGTTGTAGAATATTACCGAAAACAAGGAAAGGTGGTCGATGTAAGTTGCTTGTCCATTTGTCTTCACTTCTCCTTCACCATCGAACGAATGCTTACCATTGGTGATCGCGACAGATTGATTCTTCGAAAACTATTGATCAAGTTTACGAAGAAATCGTAAAAGGAATCCAACCTGTACTTTCAGCTTAGAGGTCATTTTCCCATTCCCTCATGAAACATTCTTTTCGACTACATTCACACATCTCTCCATTATCAGTATCATTCGTATCGTTATCTCAGTTCGTTTCCACCATTTACAGCAAAAAGAACGTAATGAAGCAGTTCATTCTTTTTTTCTCGATTCATTTCTCAATCTCTCGACGCGGAAACACTTTCGAGGTGGTAAACTGTCAGTGACGTTCGCTCGTTCACGAGCTTTCTGATCCGGTAACTGTTCCTACCTGGCATCGCAGCAAAAGAGTCTAAGTTCTTTCGTCCCGGGAGGAAAAAGAGTATCCGAGACCGGCAATTAGGAGAAAGAGATGGGTTGCAAATAGCTCGCCAATCCTAAAGTCTACAGTCTCATTCGCCAACTACACCTGTGCTCCGCTCTGCTGACAGGTCGATACTTGGCCAGACTGCGCTCATCCCCCTTCTCCTCCCCTCCGTACATGCTCAGTATGTCGTCAATCGAGGTTTTTGAGGCTTTTCTTGGATCCTTCAGCAGAGGGGTTGAGGGTCGTTGGGGTTGTGCAGGTTGCTGACTCTGTCTCAGTTGGGCCGTCTCTCGCGATTGAGAGGTTTCCTTCGGCTTGTCTCGTCGAAGATCCGGATTTTGACTTTGAGACTGGTGCGAAAAGTCTGTTCTGAAAGACTGAAGTTCGGTAGCAGATATCACGCTCGTAGTTCAGCCACACGCGATCTATCAATCTGAGCCTCCAAAGTCGAAACTACGTACCTCTCCTTCTTCCCAATCAAGCCAAGGCTCTTTGCCTTCGCCTTGTTCTCGCTTCGGCACCTGTGGCGCCTGTGCGTCGTCATTCTTCCTTCTTTTCAGGAGCTGCAGCGGGAAGAGCTTGGTCACTTCGTATTGAGCAACGAAGAACGGAGAGGGCTCACGTCTTTGAAACTCCTTTTAGTGCGTAGCCTTCTCGATTCTGGCGAACTCGGCATCGGGTTCGTCTCAATCGCTGCGTACAGGAAGTGTCTTGATACGTAGAAGAGAAAGAGGAAAGGCGTGCAAAAAGTGAGAATTGGCGCCGCGCGTTGACAGCTTGAAGCACGGATCACTTCATTTTGAATGAGATCCTCGTGTCTCTCTCGGTCCGGTCTCCGGCACGAAATTGATCAAATCGGGGAAGTTGGACAATGCTTGTCAAGAGGAACTAGCGCGAAGAACGGGAGTTGCATATATAGAATAGGAGACAAAGATCGAATTTCGACACGAAAACAGCAGTGGGAAAGAGATACGGCGACACCTTTACGCTTCAAGCTTGCAACTTTGCACTTTAACGAAGCTATGCATCATACTATGAGAGGGAGAACGAATCAGGATACAAAACAGCGTGTCTGCGCAAAGAAGAAGTTGACGAAATGTTCGGGGTGAAGTTTTGCGAATAGAAAGAGGAGGGAGGCGGAGGGCATACAGAAGGGTACTGGTGACTACCGACAAGGGAGAGGAGGCGGGGATCAACTAGATTTTCGAAAGGATGAACAAACTGCGTCGGATCGGACTCAAGGGAAAGGTTTTGGAGATTCGGAAGATTCGATGGGTGCTTATGGAAAGCTCCACTTTGTAATACATGTGGATGTTGGTAAAATCGATTCGAAGGGTAGTAGGGATGGAAAGTGACTAGAGGAGCATGCGAAGGAATCGTTTCGAAAGGGGATTATTGCCAAGTTGGGAGTCCGTGATCGTAAGGATTGAGCTGCTGATGCGCAGGTGGTTTCAGGTTACTGGACTGTTGGTACTGATTGAAGTAGCAGATATCGAAGGGTTTCGAGGGATTTGGAAGAAAGGGTGAAGGCGAGAAAGGTTTCGAGGGAGAAGGATCGCTAGGAGGTTGGCAGGCCAGCGTCGTCTGCTCGGTAGCGTACATTGCAGCTTCTTCTCCTCGAGGCGCCTTCAAGTTGAATGCACGTCGATTAAATTTGAGATCGAGAAGAGAAGAGAAAGCGGCAGCAGACTCACGGTTTGAGTCCTCCGAAGTGCCAGTTTCTTCTGTCGACGCTCTGTTTGCTGTGGATTCATCACTTTTGGTATTGGTAGAGAAGATCGTAGATGGGAAGCTTGGTGAACATCGGAACGGCGTAAGTTTTGAGAAACTGAATGAGATAAATCCTTGTTTGACGAGTCGGATAAGAGAGATTGCGGTGGAAAAGACGAGGAGGACGACTGTGGATTTTAATCGGTCGTAAGCTGCGAGCTGCGTGCTCATGATGAGAGTCGTGAGACTAACGACTCGGACCCATCTTTTGATCTGTTCATTTCGTTCCCATCCCTCTTTTGGTAGTCGTAGACCGTCTCCGTCAATATACAGAATAGGACAATACGGTCTGTGGCTCATCATGCGTCTACAGAAGCGAAGAATGATTGAAGATCGAAAACAGTCAGCGAATCTTCCAAAACCGAGGAAGCGCACGGAAATGTCGTACTTTGGGTTGTACCAGGCTTGCTCACACAGTATACAGTCCGCAAAACCAGGACTTGGGTTACCGTGTTGTCTGTCTTCGTGTCTCGTGAGGACCTGAGGGGGAAAAGTCAGAGTTACGAAGGAATCGAGTCAAGAAGCTCGAGAAAGCTCACTGACATTTTTGAGACTGAATGCTTGTGTGCAATACTGGCATAGGAACTCAACTTTGTCCTTGTGCGAGCGTGGGTGACTGATGTGGTCCTGCTTAGTAGAAACAAAACCAGCGCCTCTGAGAATCCAAAAAAGAGAACTGTTGACTTCGGCTCACCTCCTGACTCGAAGACTGATTCCCACGGGCTTGACATTTCCAGTCGATCCGACTTTCCAGGTCGGATTGTCGACGTTGTGGGAGACAAGGAACGCTGGGGGAACTAGCTGAACCCGACATCGTTTGTTATCTTGACTCGCTTTCGAGGTTGTTGACCTTGATGAGCTTGTTGACCTCGTGAGAGATTCTCGAGTTCACCTCCACTTGACAGAGAAGGCGTCGGTAACGTAGGCGGGAGGGTAAGAGAGAGCGCAAGAGAGCGGAAGAGTTTTGGCGAGAGGTCCGATCCGAGTCATCTCTCGAACCTCGTCTCTCGCGCCTTTCCATCGGTTTTTTCCTGGTGAGGCCTGAGAGCCACGAGAGCCAGAGGTATCTGCAGCTTGAACCTGACCCAATCGATTCTCGTTCAACCTGCGAGTTTCCGCAGCTAATCCGATTCCACTTCTTCTGAGCCAGCTTATCGCGCCCGAGTGCAGTAGGTCCGACATCGAATATCCGTCCCTCGAAACGCTACACTTTTCTGACGAGCTATTGTGCGAGCAGGCGATTTCTCAGAGGCTGGAGAAAATCCGAAGCAATCGAAATCCCGAGGTCGTCTAACTCGAGCGATCGATCGAAGTGATATGTTCATGTTCGCTTGCTGCTGATCAACGATGAGCGAGAGAGGGAGGAAGGGGAGTAAGAGAAGCCATTTGAAGAGTCGGATTAGAAGTTGATTGATAGCAAAGGGGTTTCTTGAACGCGTTTGAAAGCTTGTGCAGGTAGGTGTACCATCGGAGATCATGTTTGAAATTTTGGCGAGTCGGGGAAGGAGGAGGTAGAGAGAAGACGTGGACCACGAGATCAAGGTTTGTTCTTCACCTCCAACCTCCTCGATTCGACGTGCCCGGCTCCAACGGTTCCGAACGTCAGAGACAATATCAACGTACTGTCTGAACGCCGAGCAAGCTCTAGAATCCGACTCCCCTCGACGACCGAAGAAGTTCGCGTGCTCCACATCAATCCTCCCTTCAGTAGCTTTCCTCGGGCGAAACTTGTGTGATACAGTTTAGGTGTCTGTTAGTTCGGCAGGATCCGAAGGTAAGTTCAATCCGTTGCTCGTCCCCTCTGTCCTTTCAAAGCTTTTCTCCTAGTTTGCTCACCTGGTCTCTCTCTCTGCTATGAACGGGCACAGTTCTCACAGTGTCGAACTCATACTGTAGTAGACAAGGTCGTAGAGATGGGAGAAAGGTATCAATCACCGCTATTTTATCAAGTGGTAGGTCGCAGACTGGATCAGGCTTTTTATGCTCGTTCGACCAAGCTTACCCACAATCCCCCGCTTCGCAGACATCAGCGCCTGCAAGGGTTTTTCAAGGATACCGTCTCTCCGTCCCGTTACCCTCGAATAGGTGGCCTGCCTCAGACAAACGTTTCTTCGACCTCTTACCGCCAGAACTAGTCTCTCACGTTGTTCAGCAAGTCGCGGCAACTACGATCTTCGAGCAGAGAGCCTATCGGATACTACGAAAGACCCTACACTCACTCTGTCTCACGTCGAAACAACTCAGATCGCTCGCTCAGCCGCTTCTTCTGGAAACTGTCATCATTCTCGAAGACGACGAACTCAGACGCTTCAGATACCTCGTCGATACCAGGTCCTCAGCAGAACTCGCCACTATTCGGAACTTCGGAATCACAGAATGTTTTGCAGAAGATGTCTACGACGCTCAACGGTTCGACATTTTCGCCAAAGCGGCGACTGGCTTACAAGATTTAAGATGTACTCTCGACCTAACGAAGCTGACACCTTTCCTCGGCACAGGTCAGTGTCTTGATCGTCAACGATTCACGCTCTCGCGCTCGCTAATGTTTCTGTTTTCTGTAGCAATCACCTACCTCTCACTCTCCGAGATAAAAATCTCCGGCATTACCTCGTTCTCGTTCCCGCAGTTCATATCACTCAGTATACACGAGTGCACAATCGGGAAAGGCAAACGAGGAGCGGAGATCGACTTTCACCTTCCTTCCCTTCGCCACCTCGCCTTCATCCCTCTCATCAATCGAGCGTTCAATCCCTCAACAACGCGATTCCTCAATCTCGTCGCCCCGAGCCTCAGCACTGCGACCCTCAGTCTCAAGGCGGCTCAGCACTACCCTCCTTCGATCCTCAAAAACCCGTCCATCACTCGTTCTTATTTCACCTTCATCACCAACTCGGCTGCTCCTCGAACTTTCGATATCACACACGTGGAACACCTTCAAGTCAAGGGGGGCAGTTTCCCGGAGGTTTCCGAATACAAAAAATTAATGAAACTAGTCAAATCCGCACGACAACTCAAGACCCTCACTCTTCCGTCACCTCCAAGCTCATCTGCACCAATCGCGATTGCGATACGTCATTTATCGCAAAACATCGTCGACTTCTGTGTTCCTCGTCAAGTTACGGTGTTCTACAAACATTTGTCGGATCACGGTGATTTCCCGAATTATGTTGACCCGAGATTTGTAGCGATGGTAGAAGCAAAAGCGAGGATTGCTTCGCGTGGAGCTGGAGATAAGTGAGGGGATAACAATCCACGAGGGGAAGGAAACAAACTTTTTGAAGCAATTTCATTGTCAGTTCGTCTATTGTTGCTATTCGCATGGGCTCCTTGTTTTTGTACCCACATATCCCTGCTGCTCACTATTTCTCTCGGCCTTCCTTCCTCTCGATTGAGAGCTCAAGCGAGCGAGTCATTCGTATCTCAGTCGAGCGAGCGCATCGTTCGTAGATTTGCTGCCTTCTCCGAGCTCAAGTTGGATCCCGGTCGCGCGCAGGGAGAAAACTCCTTTGTATGTTCAACTCACCTCTCTTCGTGCCATCTAGCAAGCATTTGCGCTGTGAACGAGAGCTGGAAAAGCTTTACGCGAGACTCGATCCGGGAAAAAACGGAGGACTCATCAGGTCGTTTTCGAGCGCGGACAGAGGTTGAGAGCTGTTCAATCGGCATCGTTGGAACATTGACGAAGCGTTGCAAGGTACCTAGAAGCGAACAGCAAAAGACGACGTAGGTAGTTTTTTACTCAACTATGATTCGCCAGATTTCCGCAGGTTTCGAAAGGGAGGAAGTTCCCTCTCCACTTTCCAACTCGATCGTCTCACCCGACTCGACTCAATACACACAGTTACTTCACAATGTTTGCACCGACTCTTGCTCGCGCTACTCGTGCTGTTCCCAAGGTGAGTCTCGTTTCGTCGATTGCTCCAACTTTCCCTCTCGAGTTCCGCGGTTTCGATCCGACTCACCTCGTCGTTGTCTGCACATAGAACGCTCGTGCTTTGGCTACTGCTGCTACTCAAAGCAAGCCTGAACAAATCAAGAAGTTCCAAATCTACCGATGGGTGAGTTTCTTCTCAACTCGAACTTGTCGGGAACATCAATTCGCAGAGATCGGCAATCGCCACAACCTCCCGCTCGAGTGTATGAGCTGACCTAGCTTCTTGCGTATGTTCTAGAACCCTGACAAGCCTTCCGAGAAGCCTCACTTGCAAACTTACTCGGTTGACATGAACAAATGTGGACCTATGGTTTTGGACGCGATTCTCAAGATCAAGAACGAGGTTGATCCTACTCTCACTTTCCGTCGTTCGTGCCGAGAGGGTATCTGCGGCTCTTGCGCCATGAACATTGATGGTGAGTTCATCTCAAGAATCGACTTTTCGTGAGTATGGTTGACTGACCTCTTCTCGTCTAGGTGTCAACACTCTCGCTTGCTTGAAGCGTGTAGAGAAGGATAGCAGCAAGGATGTCAAGATCTACCCTCTTCCTCACAGTAAGTTGATTCTCTCGATGTGCTTGTCGATTATTCGCAAAATTGACTTTTCCATTTTGTCATTCGTAGTGTATGTCATCAAGGATCTCGTTCCCGATATGACTCAGTGAGTACACTCCTCGTTAGCTTCTATTCGAGTGCTCGTAGCTGACGCAATCGCATCGCAGATTCTACAAGCAATACAAGTCGATCAAGCCTTACCTCCAAGCCGACCCTCCTGCAGATGGACGTGAGCACCTTCAATCGAAGGAAGACCGACTCAAGCTCGATGGAATGTACGAGGTGAGTAGAGAACGTTTCTTTTGATCGTTGAAGATGAGGGGAGCTGATTTCAGAATTCAATCGAAATAGTGCATTCTCTGCGCTTGCTGCTCTACCTCTTGCCCCTCCTACTGGTATCTCTCTCTCTCGTTTTAGTACGTCGTTCTGAATGCTTACAATTCTCCGTTATACAGGTGGAACCAAGATCAATACCTCGGACCTGCAGTTCTCATGCAAGCCTACAGATGGGTCGCCGATTCTCGTGACAAGGCTACCGGATCTCGTCTCGAGCAACTCTCCAACCCCTTCTCTCTCTACCGATGCCACACCATGTACGTGCGGTTCATTTTGCTGAATTCGATCGAAAACTAACGCATTTTCGTTCTCGTTTCTTTTTCTCCCTTTACTCCCTCATTTCGGCTTCTCTCGACACAGCTTCAACTGTAAGTCATATTGACACTTCTCATAGACCATAGAAGAGTTGAATCCCGTCGAGATTGACCGAGCTGACCGTGTTTTGTCTAATTTTCGCTATTTTTTCGCATTTCTTCCCCTTTCCTCGCCCTTCTTTCGTATTTCTTCCCCCTGGATCATTCTGGCAACCCACAGGTAGTAAGACGTGTCCGAAAGGCCTAAACCCCGCTAAAGCGATCGCCTCGTTGAAGAGTGAGTGATTTTTCCCGTCATTTCTTGCGAAAAATCTAAATCAAAAAATCGGCAAAAGCTGACTTTTGGGTGTTCTTTCGATCGATAGTGGAAATGTCCAAGTCTGCTTGAAAAGGACACTAGGTACACACTCTCCGACAGTACAGCCTTCCGCCTTCTCCCTCTCTCTCACGCCTCCTTTCGTTCATCTCAGTTGTTTTTCTCTCTGTAACTCGTAAATCTTTGCCTCGACGATATACAACGTACGGAGGCGCAAGTGCGCACCGAAGGCTCGTTCTTCGCTGACCAGTAGAAGGTAAAGGGCGGCGGCTCGCTCGCTTTCGTGAACAGACTTAAGTTTTTTTCTGAGACGAGCTTTTTTTCTTGGATCGCCGTCCGACTTCCAAATACTCCTCACACAAAGCAGGTTCAACGACAACGAGTAGAGAGACATACCGCACAGTAAGGTAGAAAATAACCCCTTTCAAGAGCGAGTGAAAAAACGTTGCAGATACCCGCAGTTTTCCAAAAGATTCTATTGTATGACAGCAGCGAACTCGAACCTTTCGCTCTCCTCGCTCCTTTCGCATCTCCTCGCATCCTCTTTCTTCACTTCTTTCACTTTTACTCGCTTCTCTACCTACTCACGACTAGAACTCTTAGAAAAGTCTCGACCCGTCAATTTGATTGATCTCACTTTGAGCCAACTTGAAAACGTTCACCGCCTCGTTCTCCCTTCCTCCCTCTTTCCTCGTCAAATGGTCGCAATCCTCCCCGCTCGCACAGCTTCGCTCAAACGACCTGGACCTCCCTCTCGTATCCAGTCGACTCGAGCGCAGAACATCTCGTTGTCAGATGAGATTCCTACCGAACCTTCAGAAGACTGGGAACCTCCTTCCGACGAACCGGATCTCACTTTGGATCAGATCAAGGAGAGTATTGGTAAATGGGAGGATGAACTAAAGTCTAAAGGCAAAGAGGTCAGCGGTAGAACTATGTGAGTCTCTTACGAAAGAATATCATCATAGACGTTTCCACCTCTCTCGTTCTCTCGATCTCGCTCGGATATGGATGGAAATGAGTGGAGAATACAAGCGAACTTCACCAAGAGGAGTTGTACAGGCTAGAGAGCAAATAGAGGTCGCAGAAAGAAGACGATACTGATCCAACAATCTTTCGCTCGTTTTCCCGCAGTGTCGTGGTTCATTCGCTTCCTTGTGAGTGAAAGACGACCTCTTTCCAACGATCGAAGTCTTAGGGACTGACTCCTCGACTGCTTTGCTAGACGTCTGCCGATTATACCCTACGACGAAATCTCACTCTGTCGCTCTCGACAACCACATTCTTCCCGACTTGAATGGTTCCGAATCAGTCCTCCCTTCCGGTGCCAACACTCCTCTCGATGGACCTGGTGGAAGCACCTCGGCTCTGCCTTCGACTCCCGGAAACGGACCTAATCAACTCAACTTCAAACATGTCATGCCTCCCTCTTCTTTCCCTCATCCCGCCAGCTCTCTCCGCCCTTCGTTCCACCCTGCACTCCCTCCTTCTCGAGCTCCCTCTCCCGACGTCAACGGCGGAAGCGTTCTAGCTTCGGGACAAGTCACACCTAAAGACCGCTGGGTTTTGTACCCTCGTCGAGGTCACGCTGCCCTCAACTCGGGAATCAAGTCACTTTCGAGTCGACCTCTCCTCGTAGTTGGACGACCTGATGACCTCCTTCAAGACCCTGGAGTTCCTCTCACTACGAATCAACTCGGTCCTGAAGAGAAGAAGGATCTCGAACGAGGATTGAGCCAAATGGGAGCTCAAGGAAGAGATGGAGTTACTTGTGCACCAGTTTGGGTCGAAGACGGTTTACACTCAGGTGAGCGACCATTGAACTCACCTCTAAGAAATTTAGTTCGAAATCTGACGCATCTTTGTCTCGTTTTGTATAGATTTCTACGAAGGAATGTGCAAGACTTACCTCTGGCCTATTTTTCACTACCTGTCACTACCCGACAACATCAGCAAGAAGGCTGAAGAGAAAGCATGGAACGCTTATTACGAAACGAACATGGTTTACGCGAAGAAGGTTGCTGCAGTTTACAAACCTGGAGATCTCGTAAGTTTTCATCCTCTTCTCTCTCCGCAAAGAAGCATGAGCTAAGACAAATCGTCTTCATCAGATCTGGATTCACGATTACCATCTACTTCTCGTTCCTCGTATGCTTCGAGAGCTTCTTCCCAACGAGAAGCCCAACATCTCGCTCTTCCTTCACTGTCCTTTCCCTTCCTCAGAATTCTTCCGTTGCCTACCTCGTGAGTTCCGAGACAATTCTGCTCGATTTCCCGGCAGCCAGAACTGACGTTCTATTTGCTTCCTTGCAGGTCGCGAAGCTATTCTCGATGGAATGCTCGGATGCAACCTCGTTTGCTTCCAAACTCACTCTTACGCTCGTCACTTCTTGTCTTCGTGCGTTCGAGTGATGGGCTACGAAGCTCGTCTCGGAGGTGTCGATGCTCACGGCAACATTACTCGAATCGCTCACTGCCCGATCGGTATCGACGTCGACAAGGTTGAGAGAGACCGAAAGAACCCTGGAGTCGAACTCAAGATCGCTGCGCTTCGAAGGTTGTACGCTGGAAAGAAGATTATCGTAGGACGTGACAAGCTCGATCCTACCAAGGGAGTTCTACCCAAGGTTGGCTCAACTTTTCTCCCAGGTCCGAAATCTTCGACCACTCCAACTGACCGAATATTGCTACTTTTCATAGCTTCGAGCTTACGAGCGATTCCTTCACGATTACCCCGAGTGGGCGCACAAGGTCGTTCTCATGCAAGTTACTTCTCCGTCTCCTGGAGATTCTCCCGCTCTCGCTACCAAAGTTTCGGAACTCGTCGATCAAATCAACGGAACCTACGGTACAATCGAGCATCAACCTGTTCACCACTTCCACCAAACTGTCGATCGCGATGTAAGCTATCTTTCTCTTCAACAGTAGTGTTGCAGGGTCTGAACATTGACGAGTTTGCCTTTCGCTCGCAGGAATACTTCGCTCTTCTCACTATTGCCGATATTGCTCTCGTCGCTTCTCGTCGTGACGGTATGAACACTACCAGGTGAGCTGACTTTCTCTCTTCAATGCCCTCGAGCAGCTCACTGACTTTCTTTCGAAACCGTCTCGCAGTATGGAATACATCATCTGTCAAGCTGAAGCGAAGGGTTCTCTGCTCGTTTCCGAATTTACTGGTGTCACTTCTCTACTCAGCAAGGCCATCAAGGTCAACCCGTGGGATCTCGGAGGTGTCGCAAAGACGATCAACGATTGTTTGACCGCTTCGATGGACGAACGATCTGAAAGACACGCTGTGAGCTACTTTTCCAGATAGTCTCTCACCGCTGAGCATTCTGCTGAGCTCTTTGCTTCCTAACAGCTCCTTCACGAGGCGGTCATGACTCAAACTGCCGCAGTTTGGGCTCACACGAATATTCTCAAACTCCTCGAATCTCTCCAAGGTGAACAAGCTACTCAGAATACCGCTCCTCTCGACGTGGACGCCGTCGTCACGAGATACAAGGCAGCATCGAAACGACTCCTTCTCTTCGACTATGATGGTACCCTCACCCCAATCGTCAAAGATCCTTCAGCAGCTCTCCCTTCTCCCGCTCTCATCGAATCTCTCCAAACTCTCTGTGCCGACCCTCAAAACGTCGTTTACATCATCTCTGGACGAGATGGAGAGTTCCTTGAATCTCAACTTGGTCACATTCAAAACTTGGGAATGAGTGCTGAACACGGCTGCTTCTTGAGAGCTCCTGGTGCCAAGGAGTGGATGAGCTTGACGGACGATCTCAACATGGATTGGAAGAAGGATGTCCTCAAGATCTTTAGATGTGAGCTCTTTTTGTGATCATTTCCGTCCGTTGATACGGGAACTGACTCGCTCGTTTTCACCTAAATAGATTACGAAGCTCGTACTCAAGGTGCTTTCGTTGAGAAGAAGGTTTCGAGTGTCACTTTCCACTACCGAAATGCTGATCCTGTTTTCGGTGTCTTCCAAGGTGAGCTTTTCTTCTATTACTTTCGAGATTACGAGTCCAGACGGCTGATACCCTTACCGGCTTTGACAGCCAAGGAATGTCAAGCTATGCTCGAGAGTATGCAAGAGAGTCTTCCTATCGATGTTCTCGTCGTAAGTCACGTTCACCTTTTCGCTCTTTCCTTCGACAGTCGATGCTGATGTCTTCTTCCTTTCTTCTCGCTCTACAGGGAAAGAAGAACGTCGAAGTTCGTCCCGCTCATACCAACAAGGGAGAGATCGTCAAGCGTCTCCTCTACCAATACCCCGAGGCTGAATTCTGCATGTGCGCTGGAGACGATAAGACTGACGAGGACATGGTAAGTTTTCGACCTTTCGCGCTTTCGCTCGAATTGATTGACTAACATCCTCTTCACTCGTTCCAGTTCCACTCGATGGCTCGCGTCTTCAGCAACTACACTCCCGGCGGACCTCGAATGATGATCAGCCCTCCCGAATCTTTCGCAATGTTCCCTTCGCTCGCTCGAACTGTCATCGACGAGGAGAAGGCAAGTTCTCCTGCCAAACTCGACGAACCTGTCGAGAGCAAGTTGGATCCTAGCTCGTGTTTCATGATTGCTATCGAAGCAAAGGAAACTCAAGGAGCCAAGATGACGATGGCTAACGCCGTCCTCGAGAGGTAAGCCACCTCCCTCACTCCTTCTCATCTGCTGGAATAGCTTCACTGATTTGAATTCATTCGCTTGATAGCCCTGCTGCGATGATTTCGGTTCTCGGTCAACTTGCTGAAATCTCAAAGGCTTGAACACCTCATTTCGATAGGAATTCCCCACTCGAAACCAGCTCTAACGGACTCTCTATACGCATACCTCATTCCCATAGAAGATAACTCTGCTTTCGCCTTTTTCTCTCGATGTAGTCTTTTCTTTTCAGTACAAAATCCACTTTCAGTCTTTTCAACACTTGACGCAGTCTCAACGCACGCTATCGAGACAAAAGCTCTTCACTCGAGCTTGGTGAGCGCTCGGAAATCCGAAACCGAGTTAAAGTGCGAAAGCGAAAAATGGTGGCTCGTTACGAGTCTTCGCCGACGCGGAATTGTCGAGCAAACGCTCACACGCAGGACGAACGCTGCGTCAACCCTAAGTCTAGCGAAGCGAGGCATCAGGAAGCTAGACTTCCAGCATACGCTCGAGAAGTCGAATACGAAAGGATCGATTCTCTCTCGTTTCCTCTGATCTCGGTATTCGCGATGAGAAGCTTTGTCAAGAGTATAACAACAAGTCATGAATTTGCAGTGCAGTGCGAGTGAAAAGAGAGAAAAGAAAAGAAATGCACGAAGAAAAGGCTAACCAAATACAGCTCACTTTGGAGGTTTTTTCAAACGTGCCATAAGATTGACTGTTTTTTTCCCTGAACCTTGACCAGCAGCTGCAGGTGCCGGACCAAGTCGATTTGCTTGCCAAGAAGGGCCTGAAGGCTGGTGTTGAGGTTGACGGCCGTAGTCAAGTCCGGAGGGAGGAAAAGGTTGAGGAAGTCCAGCGTTGTAATGAGCTGGTCCTTGAAGCGTGGAAGGAGGAGGTCGATTCGCGACATAGCCATTCGAGGGACCTTGTCCGTAACCTTGCTGACTTTGATGATAGTTTCCCATTCCTCCTCCTCCTCCGTTGTTTGCGAAGGAAGGTCCCATTCCCATTCCCATTCCCATTCCAGAAGAGTTGAAGTTCGGAGGAGGAGCATTGTAGGCTCCAACGGGAGGGTAAGGCATCATAGAAGGAGGAGGAGGAGGGGGAGGTCCATTGAACGCCATAGGAGGCATCGGTTGAGGTCGAGGTTGAACCATTTGTTGAGGCGGTTGTTGAGGAGGAAGTTGTCCAAAAGCAGCGTGTTGATTCTCTTTCAGTTTTCGACGGTCGTATTCGTGAGAGGACATGAACTCTCGCATACTGATCAAGGGGCAAAGACGGTGTCACTTGAGTGCAAGAGTCGGGAGACACGTTTTTCGAGGAGAAGAGAAATGAACTGACCGAGAAGGTTCGGTAGGGAAAGGTTCAGTCCAGAACCAGTCGTGATCGAGAGCATCGTCGGCCGTCAATCGTCGTTTCGGATCGAGTACGAGAATCTTGTCGAGTAAGTCAGCGAAGATTTCGGTATCATAGCTGTTCGGACCGAGAAGCAAACGTGAGCTTGGAGCCATGAAATCCTCGATCGAGAGCGCACTAGACTCACTGAGAAGCATCAGCTCGAATGGTTCTCCCGCTATTCTTCCACTGTTGTTGATTCTTGTCGAATCCTTCGACTCCTGGAAGAGACCGCCAACCGGGCATAGATTCATCCGTTGGAGGCCCGCAGGCACTAGATTGGGCAACCTATGTAAGCACTGAGAGCTTCTCAAGAGTCAAGACACGAAGACTTACGCGAAGATTAGTTGAGCTTGATGGAGATCAGAGTTTCCTGGGAAAATAGGAGATCGTTTGAACATTTCGAGCAGAATGCATCTGAGTTCCGAGGATATGATTAGCGTCGAATCGGACGAGTAAAAGAATAGTGTAGTACCGCTCACCCTACTCCCCACATGTCAACTGGATAATGATACTTTCTTTCTCCGAGAAGAAGCTCCGGAGGTCGATACCAACGAGTGACGACACAACTCGTATAGTCCTGCAAAGATGAGGAGAGTTTTCCTCGATCAGTCTCTAGAAGAGCGGGCGGTTCTAGAAGAATGAACTCACTCTTGCGACTTCCGGAGGTTCCATACTTCGAGCTAAACCGAAATCAGCAATCATCAAGACTCCTTTGTTGTTGATGAGGAGATTCGCAGCTTTCATGTCTCGATGTAAGATACCATTCTATATCCAGAGAAAAGGAGGAAAATGTCAGTCAAGAAGCGAGACTCGAGGTGGGTTTTCGAAACTCACTCGATGCAGATACGCTGTTCCCTCGAGAAGCTGCTTTCCGTACTGCTTGATCTCTCCAATATCGAGTTTGACTTGAGGATTCTCTAGTAGTCCAGCGAGATCATGATCCATGTAGGGGAAAACCATGAAAGTTCGACCGACTTGCATTTTCGTGTGATCACCTGCAGCGATTGAGAAGAGAGATGAGCAAAAAGATCTCGACCAAGAGCCGAGAGACAAACTCACCAGGATCGAGAGCCATATCGACAACCGGGACGACGTTCGGATGATCGAGCTGTTTGAGAATTCGAATTTCTCGAACCGAGGTAATCGGAAGCTACGAGATGCAAAGCTTGTCAGCTTCTCAGAGCGACATTCGAGCGCGAGCAAAGAGAAGAGTGAGACTTACACCATCGCCCTCATTGTGGAAAATGATCTGCTTGAGCGCAACTACATCTCCTTTCCTAACTCTCAACCCTCTCTTCCACAACTGGTTCTCCATCTCTCTCTCTTCCTCCGTCACAGTAGCTCCTTCTTTGCCTCTGATGCCCTTGTAAACGACTCCGAAAGTACCCTCTCCCAATTTCTGCTGCAGAGTGTATTCACTGATGTGAGAAGCTCCAAAGAATTGATGGTCAACTTCGTTCGTCGTCGCCAACTTGTCAGTTCCGTCAGCTCGTCCGAGTAGCGTCGAAGAAGGTGAAGGTGGATTGAGCCAGGGTTCTTCGTGACCTTTGCCTGTTCGAACTCCGAGGAAAACTTCATCTGCAAGTAAAGTAGAAGAACTGTTCTCGTTCGGAGTGTTTCGACCTTTTGTCGCTGCAGGAGATTCGAATTTGTGATCGTCGGGATCCGTAGGTCGATTTCCGGGATGATAAGGAGCGGGAGGAGGAATCGGATAATCTTCGTTTGAAGTTGTCGGCGGCATAGGAGGTTGGGAAGAACGATGAGGAGCTGTCACTTCTTGTCGAGGTAGTCTCCTATCTTCTTCGGATAAAGCTGAGCCGTAGGAAGGGCGGGGAGGACCTGGAGGCGGTGGAGGAGGAGGAGGAGGAAGTGGTCCAGAGCCGTTTCCGTTTGACGTAGTAGTAGAAGCGGGTGGTGGTCGAGGGAATGCTGGAAGAGGATGAGGGCGAGAAGGGGGAGTAGGTTGATCGATAGTTGAAGGTCCCATTTTCGACCGATAAGAACCGACGATTTCAGTAGGAGCTAGATCTGGTCCTCCGTTCGAATAACGTTCTTGAGGTCGATGAGCTGGAGGGGCGACAGAGGTTCCCGGCAGGACTTTCGGTCTCGCGGGTAAGGAAAGATCGATTTGAGGTGCTGGCGGAGGAAGGAAAGAAGGACTTTTTCTGTTTTGACCATTTCTATCTTGTCGTTCCTTCTCCTCCTCCTCTTTTGAACTTCTCTGCTTCGACTTACTCTTCTCTTCCCATTCTCGTCTCCTCTGTTCGACTGCACGAGGAGACAGTTTCTGCTTGTATTGAGGTGGGGTTTTCGAAGTTGGTCGGCTCGCGTCTTGATCATCCTCACTCATCGGTGTCCTTGAGCGCGATCGATGTCGTGAAGGCGACACCGAACCCTTCCTTTGTCGTTTCGAAGGTCGATGAGAGCGGTCTCGGTCTTCGTAGCCATCTCTTCTGTCTTTCCCATGCGAACGATGATCGCGGTGAGGTTGAGTCCGACTGTGAGAGTCTCCATGGTGCTGACGACGATCATGGTATGGTGAGCGAGAACGTCGAGCATCTGACGAGTAACGATCGTCTCCGTTCCTCCTCCTGTCTCGATCTTGCCTCGAACGCTCATCTTTTCCCCTATCCCAAGCTCTCCCTCCATCATCTCGATGTCCTCCTGAAGAAGCGTATCTGTCATCATCTCTCGACGTCCCTCTGTCGTAGCCTCGCTCCCTTCCGAATTCACCTTGTTTGTATTCTCCTGCTGATCCATCGTAAGGCAATCCTTCATTACTATCTATCGGATCCATCGCTTTCGGCGGCAGAGGAGTGATTCGTTTAGGCGGAGAAGCTGAGGGTCGAGCTGGGTGACTGGGTTTAGGTGGGAGAGATGGAGGGAGTGAAGATGTTGAAGAAGGAGGTACGGGTCTCATTAAGGGAAGTTGATTCGCTGGAGGAGGTGGAGGGGAAGGAACAATGACTACTTCGTTCTTGAGGGCTTCGATAGCTTCTTGAGTCAGTGCGTCGTCTGCGACTGATGGTTCAGAAGTTGCAGAAGTTTTCGATTTTCCGGGAGAACCTCTACTTCGCTTGCGGAATACAGCTCGAGGCGAGACCGAACCTTCTACTTTCGCTTCCGTTGTTGTGGTGATTGCTGCTGGAGCTGCTGGAGCTTGCAAAGACGATGATCCAGCTATTGAGATTCCGAGAGAATTGACTTGATGACCTGCTTCTTCCCCTGAGCCCATTGTGACTTCTGAAGGGGATCCTCCATTCCCTCCCGAGTGTTCCCCATCCTTTGCTGATCCACGTATTGAGAGAGCTGAAGAAGCTTTCGAACCTGAGGTCGATCTCGAGTTGAGAACGTTGTGAGTTGAAGGTTTCTTTGGTTGACCAGTTTCATTCTTCTCTAGATGTTTCGAGATAGCTCCTCTGAGACCTCCTCCTTTGAAGCTTAGGGAGACCTTGTCTCGGATAGGTTGGTTCGAGTTAGTTGCTTTCGCTGGGAAACTGATTGGTGCTCGATGAGTCGATTTCGCCTCTACGATCTCTCCTTCTTCCTCTGTATGGTTCCCTGAAGGGTTCCGAACTCCCGAAGGTGCCGAAGTCGAGGCAGAAGGAGGTGGCATCTCGAGAGATGGGGAGAGATTCCTCGTTTCTCTTTCGCTTGTTCCGTAGCTATAGACTTGACGAGGTTACTGTACTGAGTAGATGTAGGTTGTTGTACACCTCCCGAAGTCGGAGGGAGGGCGAGTGAAGGGAGAGGAGAGAGAGTAATTCGCTTTCCTCGTCGGCTCGAAATTGTTCGGCAGAGTGTCGTCGTTGTTTACCAAGCGGAGGAACGAGTGATGCGATTTGCAGTAAAGTAAAGAGTCAAAGAAGAGAGAAAAGAACTAGGGTATATACACAGAAAAAAGACAAAAAAGGATTGATACAGAAAACAGCTCAAGAGATTTCGGTTTTTTTCGTTAGTTTGATCTATATCGCGAAGCAACAACTACCATTCGAATTCGCTATATATGAGGAATGATATGTCGAGTCAATGGAGAACCTGATGGGCGTCAAGAGAAAGAAGAACATACCCGTTACATTTACTGAAGAGGTAGTCTTTTCCGTTTACAGAAATCAAACCATCTTTGAGAGTGACCTTCCACTTGTTCTTGACCCGTTGGACCTGAAGGAACTTCAAAGTCAGTGTCTCTTGTTCGACAGAGACGTGGAGAGGGAAAAGCTCGCCTTTTCGTAAAGAGCGATTACGATATCTCCTCCATCGTCTGCTCCTCCTGCCAACTCTGCTTCCTCGTCCAATTCGTCTTCTGAACTATCTAGATCCGAGTTGATAGCGTCTTCGTCTTCTCCCTTTGTACCAGATTTGTCATCTCCTTCCTTCTTGACTGAACCCTGTGCAAACGAAAAAAAGAGAAAGATCTTGAGTTTCGTAATTCCTTCGACGGAGACTCGAGGATTGGAACTAACAGATTTTGAAGCTTGTTGTTGTTGCTGCAGGAGTTGTTGATTCATAGCTACTTGTTCGGTAGTCAGAGGAGGGAATTGTTTCGCTACAGGGCCCATTCGTTCATCTTCAGAGAAATCCGCGACTCTAGATTGAGCCAATTTCAATTCCCACAACCTCAACAACTCTTGGAGTACTGCTTCTTCGACTCCGATTTGTTCAAATTCGGGTCGGACTTGGTGTATCACGTCGTCGATGATTGTACGATAGACCGCAGGCTGTTAGGAAAGAGGGGAACGCGGGATGCACAGCCGAAGCGGATTCAAAGTTTGACAGAGACAGAGCAAGCGGGGCGAGAGCGAGAGCGAGAGCGAGAGTGAGTTGGTAGATCGAGAGCAAACGTGTGGGTCAGTCACGATGTCATGACTGTACTGCAACGGAGAGAGGCAGAGTAGGAGAGAGAGAGTAGAGAAGAGTAAGCGTACAACTTGTTTATTACTCATGATTGCAACCGCCTATGTGACTTGATTTGTTACCCGTTTCCCTAGCGAGTCTAGCTGGTCGGGATAGGTGGACAAGTGAAGTGAAAGAAGGAGAGTCGAATCCTCGCTACTCTGTCAGCGAATTAGGCGAACGAGAGCTCCTTCTCTATTCTCCTTCTCCACTTAGGTCAACCTACCCGTTCTCTTCCCCTAACTCTTCAGTCATGTTCGCTCTCCGTCGTGCCGCCGCTCAAACTCCCCGCCGCCTCGCCCGTGGATACGCTGAAGTCGCTTCTTCCTCCGACAAACTCCGTCTCTCTCTCGTCCTTCCTCACGAGGTACGTTGACCTAAACACTCTTGGACCTCTGATCTATCTTGTCAGGTTCGAACAGACGCGCAAGCTGTCGAATCTGTCGGGTAGAAAGAGGCATCTACCTCTCGATTTAAATAACCTTCAACTCGAACTAACTCTCATTCTGGTTGTTCCCCTCTTGATAGTCTATCTTCAAGTCGCAAGACGTTGTCCAAGTCAACCTCGCTGCTGAGTCCGGAGACCTCGGTGTGTAAGTTGAATCGGCACCTGCACTCTCGGATTAGCTACCCCAATATCATCTCGAGACTGCCAAACGATCGGGCGGAAGGATCGTATCTGAAGCGCAGTAATATTTTAGCTGGAGTGCAAGAGAGGCGAGAGGCAATAGATTGGAAGAAACAAATTATTCGGACCTTTCACTGATTCGCAAAACTGACCTCTTTTCGCTTCTCTCGCGCTTGAACAAATCTAGCCTCGCCAACCACGTTCCTTCCATCGAATCCCTCAAGCCCGGTGTTCTCGAGGTTATCGAGGGATCTGCCAACGAGTCCAAGAAGTGGTTCGGTTAGTTTATTCGAATTCAATTTCTTACTTTTCGTCTCGCCTCGGAAAGCTGACGTTCCTTCTCGATAGTTTCTGGAGGTTTCGCCAACATCCACCCTAACAACACTTTGACCGTTAACGCTGTTGAGGCTTGTAAGTCTTTTCCTCTTTCCGTTTTCAAAATTTCTTGACGCAGAGAACTGATCGATTTCTTTATTCTTTTAGACCCTCTCGACGCTTTCTCGCCTGAAGTAAGCCGTCAAGCATCATCTTTCGAATCATGACCTGCAGAAACTGACACTCCATTTCATGATTTTAGGCTATCCGATCTGGTCTCGCTGAGGCTCAACGAGTTGCTGGTGGATCCGGAACTGAGGAGGAGAAGGCCGAGGCTGCTATCGAGGTTCAAGTTTACGAGGCTCTCCAAGCTGCCCTCAAGGCTTAAAAAGGAAGCCTCTTGATGTAGATTTGAATGAGGGGTGGAAGAAGAAGGAGGGAGAGTTTTTGTTTCATTTAGAGAAAAAAGTTTAGTTAGTCAAGCAGGGTTTTATTTTCCTTTTCTCGAGTGCACCAACCAAAACACAATTATATTCTGTTTATCACACCATCTTGATAATAGAGAAAGAGGAAAGAGAGGCATGAGAAATTGTCGCCGACGAGATCGAGTTTCTGAATTTCTATCAGGCCTTTCTTCCTCCCTCCCCCCCATCTCGCTTCGGTTTTTCCAGTCTCGTCTGTTTGCACGCGTTCGCGCTCCATTTGCTGTATCTACATACAAGTGAGTTTATCTATGCCTTCTCCATTCTACCCTTGTGCGACTGACTGACTAGAAACGAGAGTTTGTTTCTCCCTCCCTCAATCGTTTCCCTCAATCTTCAGTCATGCCTCCCAAAGCCTCTTCCAAATCTGCTCCTGCTGCACCTGAAGCACCTGCAACCTACAAAGAGTCAGATATCGTGAGTCTCTTCTCACTAGAGCAACTAGTTCTCTCTTCTCTTTCAATCTCTCTGTCGCCTCCCACCCGCGTTTGTATCTACACTCATAACTCGAACGCGGATGACTGACATGTAGCTCGTCCTGCTCGCTATAGGTTCTTGCAAAAGTTAAAGGATACCCTTCATGGCCTGGACGAGTGAGTCGCTCTCTCAACTCGATCGGAAAACAAACCTTCCATTCGAATCTACTTCCCTCCGGTTCTTCCCCATCTTTCCTCGCTCGTTTTCTCCTTGTCTACCCTCCTATCCATTCTGCAACCCTACGACTTGACTCCGATCTCTCCTCCCTCGACTCTCCCCCCTCACCTCTTTCTCTCCCCAGCGTGATAACAAGTCAGAATCTGACCTCCCTCTCTCCCGCCTCAAACCTTAGGTTGTCGACGCTTCATCTGCTAGCAAGAAAGTTTTGAAAGAGAAACCTGTGAAAGGAAAGAACCTTTACCTAGTTCAATTCTTCCCTACTGGTGATTTGTAAGTTTTCCCCGACAACTATTTACCTCTCGTCCTCTCAAAGCTGATCAAGTATTGGTCGATACAGCGCTTGGTCTCAACCTCGAGATTTGTCTCTACTTCAAGCTAAAGAGATTGACGCCTTCATCAACGGACCTGGCAAGAAGAAGGGAGATTTGTTACAAGGTTACCAAATCGCCAAAGATCCCGCAGAGTGGATCACCGAGAAGGACGACATTGCGGCAGAAGTTCAAAAGAGGGAAGCCGAAGCTGAAGATGACGAGTTGGCGAGTGAAACCGAGAGTAAACCAAAGAAGGCGGGAAAGAAGGAAACTACTAAAAAGAGGAAGAGAGAATCTACTGCTACCAACGGTGCCAAGAAGGATGAAAAGAAGAAATCAAAGAAGGAATCTACCAAGAAGGTGAGTTTAACCAAATATCTACTTCGTTCTTTGTGCGAATATTGATTCTTTTTTCGTTGTTCGGTTCAGGCATCTGTCAAGAAGGATTACACCGATGATGAAGCTGAACCTGCTAGCAAGAAGGCCAAGGCTTGTGAGTACTCTTGCCTACTCTTTTGAGTATTCGAAGGTAGAAACTGATTCATCGAGAGGGAAACAGCTGGAGATTCTGATGCTGAAACTGTCAAGGGATGGAGGCACAAGCTTCAAAAGGTTAGTCAGTCTACTCTTCTCTAAACGAGCGAATACTTACTAGACTTGTACAAAACAGATCTTCCTCGGAAAGACCGAACCTCCTGCCGATGTTCGTTCCGATCTTCTATTGACTCTCAATCTTTCTTATCTCAAACTCACACTCTTCTCGCTATCAATAGGAAATACCCAAGTGCGCTGAGATCTTCGATGCTATGGAGAAGTTCGAGATGAAGAAGGAATGGCTCATCGTAAGTGCTCTCTTGGTTCCTTCCCGAGCTGAAAGAGCTCATATCGAGACTTCGTACGTTTCTTTCAGGAATCCAAACTCGCAAAGGTTCTCAAGCGTGTCGCTCTCCTCAAGGACGAAGTCATTCCCGATGAAGAAAAGTACAACTTCCGTCAACGTTCTTCCAGTCTCGCTGCCAAATGGGCTCCCATTGTCGGAGGAAACGCTGCCGGTTCTCCTCAAGCTGAACCTTCTACCTCCGCCGCCGACAACTCTACCGAAGCTGCACCTGCTACCGAGAACGGAACTGAATCTGCTCCTAAAGAGTCTGGAGATGCTGCTGGTGAATCGTCTGAAGAGAAGAAGGGAGAATCTGAAGCTATGGATGTCGACACGAACGGAGATGCCGCCAAGCCTGAAGGAGAGAAGCAAGAGGAGGAATCCAAGAAGGACGAACAAGAATCTTCTTAAACTCCCTCACCATGCCCCTCTTCAAACTGTCCATGAATCGCCTCTCTCTCTCAACTTTGTACCCAACTTTCCTCACTCTCCCATTAATAGGTCGTCTTTTACACGTTGTAACCTCGCTCTCTCTCTCTCAAAATACCACCACCCGTCTTCTCTACTAAAAGCTCTTCCTCCCCTCCACAACTATCTCACACTACCTGTGGACGGCTCAGTCGCCTACAAGATCTTCTAGATTGTCCCGTCTCGTCGTCGAGACTCTCGCTCGCAACTTGACGGCTTTCTCCCTCCTTTCCTGTTGACGATTCCCTTTCCTCTTTTCTCGTTCTCCTAGATTAGGATTCTTTTCCCACTTTTTCTGTTTACTCGGTTCATCTGTGCCGGCAGTATTCGTTTCTCGATTCCTTCACGTCGTCTCCTCGTCGGTCTCTCACCTTAGTCCGTCTCCCCTCCTCCTTATTCCCTTTGAACTCTCTTTTTCCAAGTTTTCGTTTCACTTTTTTTCAAAATGGATTCTCTCTCTCGTTGTAACTTGCTGTTTTCTCCTGTTCAGACCTGTCAGCCCGAAAAAAGAGAGCGCAAGTGAGAAAGGGTGCCGTCCTCGATCGCCGATTGGTCAGTCGCCCTCGACGAAAATTCTCTTTCTCTCTCACTCCAATCCCCTTTCTTACAACGACGACGAATCAACGCGTCTATCTCACCTCTCACTACACTTTACGAGTTCTAGCACAGTTCTACAAGCATTGTAGACTCTGTAGAAGCTAGAAGTAGCACTCTCTCCCCTTCGGACGGGTGATCCAACTCACCTCGTTTGATCAAAAACGTTGGTCTTCGTCGTTTCCCCTCTTTCAACTTCCGAACTGACCTCTCGGACTTGGACTAACTCGGGTTCGGATCATCTCAATGTAGCATCTCTACCGATGGATCCTTCCTTCCTCCCTTCGAGTTTCCCTCCCCTTCCTCCTCCTCAACAACAACAATTCGCTTCAACTTCTTCTCACACTCTCCCTCTACCTCCTCCACCTCCACCACCGCCTGCGCCCGCACCAGCTCTAGCTCAACAAGTCGATACGCCAATGTCCGAATCTGAAGACGCGTCAAGTGGAGGAGAAGGAGGAGTTGGAGACGACGCAGAGTTCAAAGATGATGGTCAATCGGAAGAAGACGACGACGAAGAAGAAGAAGATGGCGATTCAGATGTAGTTGCACCAGGTTATGCAAACAAGAAGAGAGGGAAAGGGAAAGCTGCGAACAAAGGAAAGAAAGTTAGTAAAAAATTGGAATTACCTAGAGGATTCGATGCTGATCTGTATGGATTGAGGAGATCTGTAAGCTGCATATCTTCACTATCTCTCGAGCCTGTTGATTTACAAAGCTAACGATTTCGCGGAGTAGGGTCGCGCTTCGACTGCTCGAAACCAAGTAAGTTTTCGATTCCCTCTTCTTCCCGATTTCCACTTGACTGACTCGTCGCGCTCCATAGTCCACCACTTTCGATTATGACGATGATGAAGATGAAGAGTCTGATGCTTCCTCTAGTCGACCTCGTCGAGCCAAGAAAGGAAAAGGTCGTGCTCGTGAGTCTATCGTTTCTCCCTTTCTCTTTTCGTCGTCGAAGCTCTCTCGCTGACCTCTCAATTATCTGCTGCGATAGCCGCCGCTCCGAACAAATTCCAAAGTTACTCTTCAGCAGAAGGTTCTTCGGAAGAAGACGAAGAGTACACCAACAAGAAATACAAATCGAAAAAGAAGAACAAACGTCCTCGCACTGTCAGAGATTTCGAAATGCCTAGGTTCTCTTCGAGAAACGGCAAAGCTTTACCTAATTACAACGAGAATGCAATGTTTTCGGAATTGAGCGAGGAGGATGAAGAGGATGGATATGGAGATAGTTGGGCAACTGAGGATCCTGGTTAGTCTTGGTTCCTCTTTTCTCTTTCTTCTTTCGCGATTAATCTCTTTCTGGCGGAGCCGCTCGTCACAGCTACGGACACGAACGAGGATGCTATCGACGGAATCTTCGGTCACAAGAGAGATGTCAATCATGGTAAGCCAAAACTTTTCCGCTCGCCAATTCTTTCCCAAACTTTGTACTAACTTTCTCGGTCTCAACTAGAATCGGACGAGAAAGATGAACCTCAACGCAACCTCGTGTTCCTCATCAAGTGGCAAAATTACAGTCATATTCACGACACTTGGGAAACCTTTGAATACCTCAAACGATTCAAAGGATTCAAACGAGTCGAGAACTACATCAAGAAGGTATTCTGGCCTCAACACTTCGCTCTCAACGATCCTTCCCTCAGTCGTGAAGACCTCGAAGCTGTTCACCTGGAACGAGAACGCAAGGCTGATGAGCTTGAAGCTTACAAAGTTGTCGAACGAGTTATCTCTCAACGTGAAGCTCCTGCGAACAAAGATATCGATCATGAACACAGTCAGTCTCTCGCCTACTCTCGTGATCATCGAAACTTCTTACTGACACGACTCTCGTTCTCAGTCGAATACCTCTGCAAGTGGAAAGGACTCGAATACGCTGATTCTACTTGGGAAGATCACGACACTGTTCACTCTATCGCTCCCGACGCCATCAGCTCTTACCTCGAACGTACTAGCTCTCCTTACCTCTCGTGGAAGAGTGCAAACTACAACAAGAACCGACCTGAATTCAGAAAACTCACTGCTGAACCTGAATACATCAAACCTTACGGTACTCTGAAAGATTTCCAAATGACTGGACTCAATTGGTTGGCCTACTTGTGGTCTCGAGGAGATAACGGAATTCTCGCAGACGAGATGGGTTTGGGTAAAACTGTTCAATCCTGTTCTTTCCTTTCCTACCTCTTCCACGAACAACAACAATACGGTCCCTTCCTCGTGGTCGTTCCTCTCTCGACTCTCCCAGCGTGGCAATCTCAACTCGCGACTTGGGCTCCCGCTCTCAACACGATCGCTTACATCGGAAACGGACCTAGTCGTGACATGATCCGTGATCACGAGTTTGGAAACGCCAAGAAGATCAAGTTCAACGTTCTCTTGACTACCTACGAGTACGCTCTCAAAGATCAAGCTGATTTGGGAAGTATCAAATGGCAATACCTCATGGTCGACGAGGTTCGTCTCTCTTTCCTCCCTTCTCGTAGTCTGCATCTGACGCTGACTACTCCTACTCTCCTATCCAGGCTCATCGTCTCAAGAATCACGAATCTGCTCTGTACCAAGCTCTCTCTGGATTCTCTGCTGCTGCGAAACTTCTCATCACCGGAACTCCCCTTCAAAACAATGTCAAAGGTGGGTCTCCCTCTTCTTCGCTTCCGCTGAAAACCTTGTGAGCTGACAAACAACTCTCTACTTTTGTAGAGCTTCTCGCTTTAATGCACTTCCTCCATCCTGAACGTTTCGAGCTTGCTGGAGAATTTGACCTCAACGGTAAGAGGTTTCTGACCCCTCGTCTCCCGACTCTGACATAGCACTTACCGAATCATTGTTCTCGCTTTTAAATGATGTAGATGCCGAGAACGAAGCCAAGATTCGAGATCTTCACGGTAAACTAGAATCTATCATGCTTCGTCGACTCAAGAAGGATGTCATCAAAGAGTTACCTACCAAGAGTGAAAGAATTCTCCGTGTCGAAATGTCGAACATGCAGACTTGGTGGTACAAGAACATTCTGGCGAAGGTAAGTTTCTTCACCCTTTTCCCTTTGTTCTGCTTCGCTGGTGCTGATCAAAGCCGACGTCTCTCTCCGATAGAACTACGCTGCTCTCAGTGGTGCCGACAACAACGTTTCGCTGCTCAACATCGCCATGGAACTCAAGAAAGCTTCGAATCATCCTTATCTCTTCGAAGGTGCTGAAACCAGATCCGAAACCAAGGACGAAACCCTCAAAGGAATTGTTATGAACTCTGGAAAGATGGTACTTCTCGACAAGCTTCTCACGAGGCTTCAACAAGATGGTCACCGAGTGCTCGTTTTCTCTCAAATGGTTCGAATGCTGTGAGTTTGCGATCTGCCTCTCTGCAGGTATCGAGTTTTCTTGCTGACGATGCATTACTATCACAGCGACATCCTCTCCGATTTCTGCGCTATGCGAAACTACCTCTACCAACGTCTCGACGGTACCGTTCCTTCCGAAACTCGTCGCAAGTCAATCGAGCATTTCAATGCACCAGGTTCTCCCGATTTCGTTTTCCTTCTTTCGACTCGAGCTGGAGGTCTCGGTATCAATCTCGAAACTGCCGACACTGTCGTTATCTTCGATTCTGATTGGTGAGATCATTTCGGAACCGTAATCGTTGAATTTCAGCTGAAGTCGCTCTTTCTTTGCAGGAACCCTCAAAACGATCTTCAAGCCATGGCTCGTGCTCATCGAATTGGTCAAAAGTCTCATGTCAACGTTTATCGATTCGTCACCAAGGATACCGTCGAAGAAGATGTTCTCGAACGAGCTCGCAAAAAGATGGTTCTCGAGTATGCCAGTAAGTCAATCTCTCGCGTTCGTCTCCTCGGGGTTTCTCTCCTCGCAGTAATTGATGTCTCCTCTCGTTACAGTCGTCAACCAAATGGATACTTCCGGAAAGAACCTAGGTCAAGTCGCTTCGACGAAACCTGAGAATTACACGAAGGAGGAGCTCTCTTCGATTCTCAAATTCGGTGCAGCCAACATCTTCAAGTCTGACGGTGCTCAAAAGAAGCTCGAAGAACTCGACCTCGACGATGTCATCAACAAAGCAGAAGCTTACGATACTGCTACGGCACCTACCGGTACTTCACTCGGAGGAGAAGAGTTCCTCAATCAATTCGCAGTTCAAGACGTCAAAGCCGACATGACTGATTGGGACGACATCATTCCCGCTGAAGACCGTGCGAAAGCTACCGCTGAACTCGCCGAACAAGAAGCGAAAGAACAAAGTACCCGTCGAGCTGCAGCACAGGTAGCACCTGGCACGTACAAAGGAGGAGATATTGCACCTCGATCTCGTTCCTCGTCCCCTGTTTCTTCCTCGAAACCTGCCGCGCCTCGCAAGACTGCCGATCAGCGTGCCATGTCTCTCAACGACCGCAACATTCGTACTCTGGTTCGTGGACTCAACTGTTTCGGAGATGTTCGTCACCGCTACGACGCGATCATCAAGGAAGCTCGACTCGAGAACAAGAACCGAGCTATCGTTACTCAAGCTGTCGATGATCTCATCAAACTCTGTCGCGAGAAGATTCAAGAGAAGGAGGACGACATCGATAGGAGGCAGAAAGCTGGTGAAGAGATCTCAATCAAGGTCAAGAATCACGCAGTTCTCGTCACTTTCAGAGGTGTCGACAAGATCAACGCAGAAACTCTCGTTCAACGTTACGAAGAGCTAAAGATTCTCCACTCCTGTATGTTCTTGTTCCGATCTCCCGTTCTGATCTTCAGGTCTGACTCGTAAGCTCTCTTCTTGCAGATCTTCATCGCGCCTCGGATCCAAACAAGTGGATCTTGCCCGTTGAGAACGTCAAGAGTCCCGCCAACTGGAACTGTGATTGGAGTATCGAAGACGACGCTCATCTTCTGATCGGAGTATGGAAGTACGGTCACGGATCTTGGGAATCGATGAGGGACGATCCCGCTCTCGGCTTCAAAGAGAAATTCTTCCTCGAAGACGCCAAGATCAAGCAATCCGACACTGTCAAGCGTCGTATTCCCAACTCGATTCACCTCGTTCGTCGTGCCGACTACCTCACCGGAATCCTTCGCGACTACTACGAAGAAACTCATCCCGATCAGCCTGCTGCTTCGAAACAACATCGACCCGTTCCTCGTGCCAAAGCCTCCACTGATCGTGAAGGTTCAACCTCGGCACCGAAGCTCCCCAAGATCGCCAAAGCTCCCAAAGCTTCCACCTCTTCGAAACCGACTTCGAAACCTTCTACTTCTTCCGCCTCGACCAAAGCGGCCCCCAAAGCTACCAAGCGCAAGGCTACTCCCGAATACTCTAGCTCTGAAGGATCTGACTCGGAGTACGAGAGTATGGACGAAGCAAACTGCAAGGAATCGTTACGACCCGTCAAGAATGACCTCAAGAACTTGAAGATGGACACTTCCTCGTTCAGTAGGGAGGCGAAACTCACTCATCTCAAAGAGACTCTTTCCTCAATCGGTGCAAGGATTGAAGTTGTTGCTGGATTCGAAAAGTCATCGGAAGCGAAAGAAAAGAAACGTAAACATCTTTGTAAGTTTGCTCAATCTGAAAATTCTCTATCAAACGATCGCTGACTTCCATCTCTTCGCAGGGAAATGGGCGTCTTACTTCTGGTCAACCAAGGTCCCTTCGAATCAGCTTCGAGAGATGTGAGTTCAAGCTTTTCGCTCTTTCTTATCCTAGTTCTTGTCGTCGAATCTGACCTCTTTTCCGTTCTCGCCGTCAGGTACGACCGAATGGCTGCCAAATCCAAGACAGATTCTCCAGCTCTCGCTGCTAACGGAAAGATGGAGTCGCCTGCACTCAGTGCTCCCAAGAACGAATCACCTGCCGCTTCTCCCGTCCTCCCTCCCAAACAACCTCGTCGTTCCGAATCTGGCGACAATCTCCCTCCCGCGAAGAAAGCTCGTTCAGGTGACGGTCTTCCATCGTTCGGTCGCATCTCTTCCAACCCTTCGACTTCGCAATCTCCTCATCCGAACAACAACAATCACCACACTAACGGTTACTCCAACTCTCCTCACTACCCTCCTTCTTCCTCGTACTCGTACCCTCAACAGAGCCCGTACGACTACTCGTCGCAGCAATCTCGTTCGAACGGATACCCCTCTCACAACGATCATCACCACCAACAATACCCTCCTTCGCATCGCGGCTAGATACTCTTCCTTTTTCCCCCATTTGCAATCTTCTCCACGGCTTGAATCATTCCTTTTCACTGTTCCACAGCAGGTTTTTTCCATTGTTTCCCTCGATCTTCTCTCTCTCTCTCTCTCTCGTTGTTCCCTTTTTCGGTTTTCGTTTGATTGTCTCTTTCTCTCTCTCTTCGTAGCTAAAAAAACCGTTCTCCTTTCAGAGCTTTGTACAATCCTTCAGTTGCGCTTTCTCGCGATCTTCCAACGCGTCCAACAGTCTCATCCGAAACTTTTCTGAACGACGTTTTGCGAGATTTCAGAGTCCGCTACCGGACAACAGGTTGCACGGTATCCAGAATGCGCTGCGATGAAAGAGTGGCAGTGTACTAATGATTGGTGATCGACAAACAAGTACGAATTACAGGAAAAAAGAACCATCTTGCGAATCTACGACGACCTTTGAAACTCTTTCACAACGTTCGCATCCACGTTCTGATGCTTTTATGGTACGATAGAGCACTCAGAGAGATCGAGCTCTTTGAGGCGCGGTCCGAAGTAAGAGATCTCAGGGCCCTCTCTCTGTTCCTTTTTCGTTAACCAGTTCCAGGAAGAGAATTGACTGTGGAAGCCGGTGGAAACTCGCCAGTCAATGCTTGGGGCCGAGATCCTTCCTTTGCGTCTGCGGATCAGAACAGGGATGAGATCCGCGCAGATCATCGTGGAAGAGGAAACACAGAAGAAGGAAAGCTTACTTCGTGATAGAAAGTCGGAAGAGCTTGACATCGTGCAAGGTGTTTGGTGAATACTGAATTTTTCCCTTGATCTTGAGTCGAAGGAGGGCCGGGAACAGACGAGAGTAAAGGATCAAGTACGTTTCATACGTCTGCTCGATGGTGAGGGAGAGATTTCGAAGAGAGTCGAAAGGATGACAGGGTACATCTTGACTCTCGAGAATGGGTAAGAGTACCGAGACTGCTTGCGTGATCGGAGGGCGCATCTTCCTGAAGATTGCGTAGTGTACGGAAGCGGAAAGTTCGGCGATTGAGGCGAGCTTTTCGTAAACTTCGTCTTCGAGATCTTCGAGATCCTCCTCCTCCTCGATAGTCTTCTCAATCAGAACTCTAGTCTCGTAAACCATCTCCTCGTCTGGTATGAGTTGAACAATCTCAGAGAAGTTTGACGAGTTCCATTCCCAAGGCATTCGTCGGGCTGCTTCGAGAAGGAACGAGACGAGTAACGACTGGTAGGATCCACGTAGCGCAATTTGTTTGATCGAGAGACGCTTAGTACCGATAGGTCCAAAGAGGGCAGAGACAAACTCGGGATCGATCGAGTAATTGTTGTCGACGATGAACGAGGTGAGGTTTCGGAAGAAGTACGGCGAGAAGGCGAGCTTGGTGATCTGAGCTTCGTCGACTGGACCTTCTAGACGTGGGAAGATAGCTCGAGGTTTGTCGTTCTGCTTTGCTTTCTTTAATCTATAGAGGACGAAACAAAAAGACGAGTCAGTTCTCCTCCCCTCTGACTCTGTTTCGAGCCCCTTTACACTCACCGATAGTGGTACCGTTACGTCTTCGAAGTTATCCCCACCCTTGCAAATGACCCAGGGGTTGACTTTCGACGAGTAAAATTCCCCCCACTTCATCGCCATCTTTGCGTTCGCTAGAGCTGGTCTCTGGTAAAGGAGGGGGTTGCAGATCGAATAGAGGATTCTATTTGTCCTGGCGAGAGCGGCTAGAGCTGCTTGTCCTCTGAAGAAGTGAGGATCTTGCTGAATTGATTCTAATTCGGTTCAGATCAAATGAGTATGATTCTACTTTGAGTACGATGAATAGAGAGCTTACCCGCAATCATCTTGAGAGTCTCAGGAGTGAGTTGATCCATCTCGCTGACGAGACGTTGGGAGTCGAAAGACAAAGTTTGATGAAGCCTCTTTCCCCGCTCTCGCTCTTCAACCTCAGCAGAAGAGAGACTACAGAGAGACTACACATTCATTCAATAGTCAATGCATATCATCGAGCGTGCGCCTGATTATTTTCCTCGTTTTCTCCCGTTCGACTTGACCGAGTCTGAGCTTTCTCTTCTCGGTTTACTCACCAAGGTTCCATCGTCTTACAAAGAACGTTGAAACGAATCGAGAAAGCACGGGATCAGTCGAAGCGGCTTTTCCTTCCCTTGCAATCGAAGCTACTTCCTCGATCGCGAGCGTCGAGACACATCGTTTGTGTCTTCTCACTCTCGAGCTCCTCGATGACATTCCGAGCTCATCGCATCTTCCTAGAGTTCACGACTTTCAGACCTTCCAAAGCGATGCTCGTTCGCCGAAAAATCATTTTGACAACGCAAGTATTGCTGAAGATGTCGAGCGACTATCTTCTCTTGCCTACGCTTTCGAGTCTTGTTGCGACAGACAGGTTCAAGTCGCAAGTCTTCGATGTCGTCTCCTGTAAAGCGACGCTGTGGCACGCAATCGTGTCGGCCAAAAGTTCAAGCGAATCTTCTCAGCGGTCTCCTTTTTCCATTGAATACCGCGATTAAACTTGCGCCCTTTCTACTACCAATCTCCATAAGACAGAGAGGGCCCAGTCCGCTTACATATCGGTTGCTGCTCGTCAGCATCGAGTGTACTGAATCGAAACTGTCTTTCCAAACTCAGTTTTAGAATTTACGAAAGTTTTTGTCTCGTCCGTTGTACACATCCCTGAGACCTCGCAGCCATCGGGGGGAGGAGAATGAGAAGAGGAGATACGAAATACGTCGGAATTGCGATCACTCGCCTGTCTCTCTACGAACTTCGATTAATGTGTCCTTATCCGTATGTTATTTTTTCCGTGTCCCCTCAACTGGCCGCGTGGCCCAATGGCAAGGCGTCTGACTACGAATTTGTACGTCCTCGTACGATTCGGTTGTCTATCAGGAGATTGTGGGTTCGAACCCCATCGTGGTCATTTTTTTCCTGTCGTCGTCAACGTGCAAAGAGACGAGAGTACCTTTTTGAGCCTGGATACCGATATCTAGCAGTTCGCCTGGTGATGTGCTATCTCTCGAGGGCTCTTGTGCGAACAGAGAGTAAGCGGGGGACAAAGAACAGTAATGACAAGGATTTGTGAAGTACTACAGAAGTGAGGCGAAGGGAGGACAGACCTTCGAGGGTAACAAAGATTGAAAAGACGACGGGGTATATAAGGGATTTTGTGCTCGTAAGGAATGATACAGAAGTTGGAGGACCCGCCTCTGGAAATGTGCAGAATGCATAATAGTAGTGACAAGAAGAGGAGGAGTTGTAAATTTGGGAAACGTTTTATCTCCAAGCGTTTTCCCGAGTCGATCGCCAACTAGGTAAGTCGATGTGGAAGCCTCTGGCCCAACTCCAACAGACGACGCTCGTAGGAGCTGCCCATTGAGGTAAAGACCAATCGATTTTGGGTACGAGGTAAGACGGAAGTGAGGTGAACGGTCGAGTTGCTTCAGATGCGAGAAAGTTTCGAGCGCTATCAACGACGTCGAGGAGGTGAGGGTGAGAATAGACGGTTTGGTCGTAAGTGACGTGAACGGTAGGAACAATCTGGCGAGAAAGAACTTCCAGAAATTAGCGATTACTTCAACGATTCACTGGCGGACTTGTAACCAAGACTCACGATCCAGCGATTGTATCCGCGCGACCAGAAATCTTTTGCGACTGTCTTGCACTCGGAAGCAGCTGAAGGATTCGAGAGAAACGCAGAACAATCAGGTGCTGTGCGAAAGAGGGGACGAACGAAACGAATGGAAAGACTCACCGCATTCTCCAGCAGCATTTAGAGCTGTTCTGAAGGATGTCGGCGCAAACGAGGATCGTAGAGTGCTCCGCTGAACACCGGAAGGTCCGTCTCGTTCGCTCGTTCGAGCATTGATCTCGGTCGATCGGAAAGGTTCAGCGTTCATCGCGAGCATGCCATTCCAGCAAGAATCTGACGAAGCGTCACCGAGTCAGTGGAGTAGATCGAGAGGCGCACAGTTCAGATCACGAAAGAGTACTCACAAACAGGAATCGGTAGACCTCGTTCAAGTCGCTCGCGACTCGGTCCATCTTCTTTCGGATCGAATAGCTCTTCAACTCCGTGTCTACCTTCCGAGAATACGTCCAGTCGAGCTCTGAGCATGTTGCCGCGAATCGAGCGAGTAACCTGTTGGCAGAAAGCGATTGAGCACGAACAAAGTCAGTACTTTTGGGTTCGAACTCAAAATTGAAAGTCGACGAAAGTCCCCGCAAGCGATAAACTCACCCAGTTGTCATACATCTTGACGCTCTGCGCTCCCCACTCGGACATAGTACCTTTCGTGCCTCTCCAATCGAGCGCACAAGCTGCGTCTGCCTCTTGATCCCTCCTCTGCTGAAGTAGCTCCAGGACATCCGTAGGTCCTACAAAGACATCGTTGATGAAAACGACGTCTTCGAACTCCTTCCCTGCTAAACCCTGTATGACTGGGGCGAGAGCGACATTGCGATAGATTGCGAGTTGGTCAATTCGATCGACTCGCTTCCAATCTGTTGACCTCGGATCACTGACGATCGTATGTTCGACGTCCATGTAAGTGAGGGCTGCTGCGAGGTGAGCTAGAGCCAAAGTTGTGTTGTCTCTCGAACCGTTTTCGAAAATCGAGATGTGAACGTTCGAAGGACCGAGGAATTTTGAGACGGAGAGGAGAGTCTTGGCGAGGGTAGGGAGGACGGTCTGAGAGTTGTAGAGGTTGAGGGCGAGGAGGTAAGGACCAGAGTGAGGGAGCCGAGAATAACGAGTCGCGAAAGTTGCATTCGAGTCGAAATCCGAAGGTGAGGAAAGAGTGGGACAAGGGAGAGTCGAGGGAGGGAGCGCGAGGGCTAGCAGTCGTGTGTCTAGTTGAGATTGAATATCGGAGAGAGAACGATTGGAATTGGAAAGAGGGAATGGAGTGACGAGGTGTTCAACGGGTCGTGGAAGAGGTTTCAAGGAAGGTGAGAACACTGAATGAGCGTAAGCGTTGTGCCGGGTGTACATGAACCATCCTACCCAGCTACACGTTCCAATCCCTACTATTGTCGTTAGACAGAGGACGAACAAAGTAGCGAGCTGGAGAATTCCTTCTCCCTTTCTGAGGTTGAGGCGGTGCACTTCCCTCTTCTTCCTCCCTTTCCCTTTCCTTACCCACTGATCGCGTTCCGAGCTGTCTGAATCTGCTTTGTAAAGCTTGTCCACGGCTGTAGGTAGTAGCGATTGGTGAGACGGAGGGTACACCCCATTTTGAACTTCAAATTGATCAACATCCGAGTCTTCTTCCTGGTCGTAGTAATCGTGGGAACCAGCCCATCTGTCGTCTGGTGAATCCTCAGAGTACCTCATTGAGGTAGAGAAGAGTGAGAGTTCAATATTTGAGAGAGAGTGAGAGAGGAAGAGATTGAAGCAGAGGAAACGTGCAGTGGGACAAACGAATTTGTCGGCGAAAGGCCTTTTCTTCTCGTGTAGTGGGCGCTGCGGTTTTCCTTCTTTCCTCGACAGTAACGCTTCGAGCTCACGTCTCAGCGTTCGCAGAGGAGCAAACCTCGCGAGCAAGCTCGGTCGTTCGAAAGTGCGCACCGAGGCCGAACTCGCTCGTCTCTGTTTTGCGAAGGTAATCGAAAGGCTCAAATGCATGCACGACGACGACTCGACGAGGAGGACAAACAACATGCAATATTACAAGAACCTTTTCGTTTCTACTACTTTGCTCCTAGAGAACAAACCACCACCTTGTCTCGTCACTACTGGGTTTTTCCCTTTGCCAGAGTCAGGGTGATATCCTCCTAAAGGGTACTCCATACTCCTCGACCTCACTCGTTTCCTCTGTCTCCACGCAGCATCTACTACGTTGACTCCGAGGAGCGCTCCCAATGCGACGAGGAAATGAAACCAAATTCCCCAACTCCAAACGTACAAAGTCACCAGTTGACCGACGTATTTCAGCATGACTTTCGAAGACAGTTTCGAGGAACCGATAGTGCGAATACCGAAAGAGTAAGGGATATCGCGTATCGGTACTGTAGGAGTCTTGAGTAATAATTCGAGAGCGATTTTGAAACCAGAAGAATTGATCGGGTTACTCGCGAGAAGCTGAGAAAGAGACTAGTCAGTTTACCTCTAGAAGGAGAAGGCAATGTGAGTTCGTACATACATGATCTTTCATGATGCCAAAGAATCCAGTCATAGGGTCACTAGCGCTAGTCAAAGGTCGAGCGAGAGTTCTAGCTCCCCATGAAATAATCCTTCGATGCAGAGGCCATCCTTGCGACATCGATACTCCTTCACCGTACCGTGTACCGAGTGCTAGAGGAGTAGAAGGCGTAAGAGCGTCGAAAATAGGTTGAATCGCCGAAGCAGGGTGCTGTTTTCGCACGGGAGATGAGTAGTAAGCGAGTGACACGAGCGTGCCTGCGAAAGTAGTAGAGCTCACCTGTAAGTCTGCATCCATAACGACGAGTTTGTGGCCTCTAGCTACTTCGAAACCTCTCAAAACGGCTGAACTGAGTCCGTTTTCATTCTTTCTGACCAACAACTCGACTTGGTACCCCTCTTCGTGCAGTTTCTGCACTTGCTCCACCGTTCCATCTTGACTGTCGTCGTCTACGATAATGATCTCTGTTTGATCTCGCTCCCTCAGAGCTCCAAAGACTGCTTCGACGAGAGGACGGATGTTTGCCCTTTCGTGGTAAGCTGGAACTATGATCGAGTTCGAGATGGAATGGGAAGACGGATGCGGCGGTGGAGAGTAGATCCTAGAATTGGTAGGAGAGTACAGTGTCGAGGGAGTTCGGAAGAGGAGGAGTGAGATGAGGAATGAAGAGATGAAGAGAACGAGTTGAGCCAAGGGAGAGGAGAGTGGTCTAGGAGATTTCAGCCGTAGGTGTCCAGACATCTTCTTCTTCTTCTTCTTGTTGGGTGAGCTCGCCGGTGAACGAGGCATGCAACTCGGGAGACAAAGAAGCGAAATCAGGTCGAAACACGTCAAACCTCGCTTTCAATAGTTCCCTTCACCCCGAATCTCAGGATGTTCGAAGATGCAGTACAATGGATAGCTGCTTCATCAGTAGCGACTTCGACTCAGACAAAACTAAAGGTACATTATTTCCTTTCTTTCATTGAACTCTCGAACTGAACTCGATCTCTCTGGACAGCTCTACTCGCTCTTCAAGGTCGCGACTGCTTCTCAGAGACCCTCTACTTCAAGGCCAGGGATGTTGGACTTTTCAGGTCGCGCGAAATGGGACGCGTGGGATAACTTAGGCAAGTCCGGAAATTATGAAGGAGAAGGAGGGAAAGACAGAGCGAGAAGAGAGTATGTTGCAGAAGCGCACGCTCTCGGATATCGACCAGAAACTACAGAGGAGGAGACTGGATTCGAGCCAAAGCGTGTCGAGAAGAAAGATCAAGCTGTGAGCGTTAGTCAAATGAAAAACGATTTCGTTGACGAAGCGTGAGTTCTCTCCCGTCGACTCTCGAGGTTCTCCTTATCCTTGACTGATATCGAGTCTCTTGCATAGTCCACCATCGAAGCTCCACGACTTGGCGATTGACGGCGACGTGAACGGTCTCGAACAATTCTTGTCAAGCTCTGAGGGAAAGTCAGTTCAGATCGATCACCGAGATTCTTATGGTTATTCAGCTCTACATCTAGCTACCGACAGAGGTAAGGCTCTGTGTTACTCTTCTGCGACTACGCTATACTCATCCTTCGGCGCTCAACTAGGACACCTCAAAATTGTCGAAATTTTACTCGCTCACGGCGCAGACAAGGGCGCGAAGGCACGTATTTTCTCTATCTCTTCGTTTCGAGGTACACTCGTCCGAGCTGACGTGTCCCTTGTCGAGATGCGCAGGACGAAGACGGCAACACTCCTCTCGACTTGGCTCGACTTGCAGAACACGATTCAATCGTCCAACTCCTTTCCTCCCACTAGACCTTCGATACCTTCCGCAACCTCGAGTTCAGTAAACCAGTGCATTTCTCTTCAGCTGCTTGTTGTCAATAACACTTCGCAAACTCCTCCTTCGACTTTGCCTCCGCGGGAACTCTCGAGCTTAACGTTACTTGCAGACGAACAGCATCGGCCCCTCTCTTCCGAGGTACTCTCTTTGACAGGATCCTCGTCACCCCTTCATTCAGCGAAGCTCGCTTCGTAGGCTTCAGCTTAGACTCTCGAGCCTTGGATCCTACCTGGCGAGCATTTTCTCACTTCTCCATTCCTCCCTTTCACTACCCAAAGCGACGATGCTTCCAGTAATGTCTCGAGAACCGCGTCTCGAGCAGCAGATCGAGGCTCTGAATCGAAAATACGTGAAACTCGGTCGTCAAATCATGAAGTGTATCTATCGCGTTCGGACAACAGCTCAACTACAAGGTACTCTCGGCTTCGAGACAGTCCCGAACATCAAGTGCAAGTATAATCGGGAGAAACTAATCGTTTCATTATCTTTGGGACGAGGGCGAATCGATGGGCAGCTTCGTTTTCTTGAAGCGCAGACTCAATCTCACACGTTGGATAAGTTTTCAAGAGAGGAGCTAAGTAACGACGCAAGGAGAAGGTATGATCGGAGCTACGAACTGTATGTGGTCGTCTTCCAAAGATGGTTCGACTTTGAAGGAAAGTACAAAAGAACGCCGAAAGAGAAGCGCAAAATGTTTCCCCGTAAGCTTCCCTCCTTTACTTTCTACTCGGCTATTGAGTGATACGCCTTGTATATAGAGCTGCTGGAGCATGCGACAGAGGTTTATACGCGAGAAGGAGAGGTGAGATATCTCGAGGAAGAGCTCAAGCAGCTCGATGGTAAGTTTCTTGATCGTCGCTTCCCTCGATGAGTGCGAGAGAAGGCTGACCCTCAGCTTCTTTTCCGGTCTTAGGGAGAGCGACTATTTTCACTCCTCAAAGACGAGACCAATAACCTAAGCATCGAAACCGCGAGCTCCGCACTGTTATTCGTAATTCATTCCTGCTGCAAGTTTACGAGTTTCGTATCTTCCCGACAAGGCTACAAGGGAAGAAAGGAACGAACAGACAACAGAAGAAGTTTTCGAGAGCTGGAAAAAGAAAGCCGCAATTGACAAACTCGCGTTTCCGCTTTACGTCTCCTCGTCTCGTACTGTGACGCTATTCTCTAGTATGGCTTCCACAAGACAGACGCTGTTAATGGTATTGACGCAGCGTCGCTCTCGAGGTGCAGCGGAGAGAGGCAAAAAAGTAAACTTGCTCAGTGGCGGGATCGAACCGCCGACATCGGACTAAACTTAACAAAGTATTAGGTCCGCATCATAACCAACTAGATCAACCGAGCTCAGTAATTTGAAAGCGTCTAGATTATTGCGTACATAATCTACGTTGTTAAGAAAGTCTCTTCAACCCCACTTACTCCGAATATTCACACTAGATTTGTCAAATCAACTAGATCAAGCGAGCTTCCGAAAATGCGCGTTGATCTCGCATACTACAACTGTTTGACTGCCGAAAGCAAAATGCTGCAACCGATATTTGTAACTACCAGGCGCACATCAAAAGTAAATTCGAATGGGAAACAGCTTTTAGTGCGGTTTTGTTGGAGAGAGAGTTTCAACCTTTGAAGGTGCCGAAAACCATTTTTCAGGTCTCGTAACGTAGACGCTTTCATGATTCGCTCTCAGGACAAGTTACTTGGCTCTATTCAAATGTATACATCTATGACAGTAGTACAGGGATGAAGGTGATAAGGATACAGGAAGAAAGTTCTACCAAGCCAACATTTCGTTTTCTTCCTCTGCTTGGTGGTTTCGTCGCTCGTCGTAACGTTTCGCAACAGCTTGTTCGAGCATACGATGCAAGAAAGTGATGAAAATGAGGCGGAGCGATGCTAGAGAGTCGTCAACGACCGTGAGACTGTCATGTCGAACGAGGACGTGTCAGGAGAGAAAACCGAAACGCTTTGATGATAGAAAAGAGACTCACTATTTAGGCTCGCCGATTGTACCGAGTCGAACCGCAGCAACTACCGCTTTCGTTACAACATCACAGAGCTGAAAGTATGCGAGAGCGTCAGTTGGTTTACGAAGTGAAAAAGCACCCTCGAGCTCACCTTGAGTTCACACGGTTTAGCATTTCTTGCAGGTTCTTCCCAGCTGAGTTGCTTTCCCTCTGCTCCCATCCAGCTCCTCCTCCTCGATAGCCAGCTGGTTTTGTAAATGCGAGACCATTTGACTTCTCCTCCGTCTTTTGTGTACAAGCTTTGTTCGGTGAGCCTTGCAATCTACGACAACGATGTCTTCTCCGATGAGCAAGCCTTTCTGATATTCGGGCAGGGAAATCGAGACATACCTGAGATTTACCGTCAAACACCACCCAAACCTCGCTCGTTTCCGATTTTTTATCTTTCACCTCATCTGTCGCAACTCTCGCCGTCAATACAGGAGTCCCACTCGATTCTTCGCACAAAGTTAGATCCCGTCTTGCACCGTCGACATTGAACGAGTAGCGCATCGAGGGAGACGGGACGGAAGAAGCGGACGAGTTGAGCGGGTCGAGTGAAATTGTATTTTGAGGTGTCGGATTGACGAGGGTTTCGCTCGAGTCTCGCACTGCTGGTAGAGACATCGAAAGGGGTTGGAACAGGTGCGCAGGAAGTGTACTGAGGTCGTGGTGTGGCGGCGAGAAGTGGGCTGGAGGAATTGAAGGCATCTTTGTTTGAGGGAGGAAATGAAGGATGTCGGTTGGTGGAAGGTACGTTAGATGAACAGGTCGATTCCTCGATAGTGGAGGTGAAGGGAGGAGGAAGAGAAGAGGGAGAAAAAGTCGTGAAAGGGTGATCTAATCTTGAATTGCTAAACTCCCGAATTTGAGTACCACCTCTTCAATTAGCGCCTGAGCTTAGGAATTCATGGTTTGAATGAGGAGAGCAGGAGGCGAAAGAAGAAGCTTTGACCCCGAGAGACCAGAGCGCTCGTTGACCTTGTGAGTTTCGAAGCACGGAACGTCGCAAACAATGGCGTTGCCTCGTGATCTGATAAAGATTGAAAGTGAACGTAAGCGCACCAGGAGGTAGTGGGAGTCGAGTGAGAGGAGAAAAGGAGATCCGGGTTCTCCTCTTTTCGATCGAAGACCCGAGACAGAAGCGAGAGGAGACTTGACGCGAAGTGCCCACATATTTCTGGTCTCAAACCGGAGGTCTGACAGAGCAGTTTGAAGCGATGCTCGAAGCTGGAGAGGATACGAACCAGCGGCTAGCGTTGCGACGACTTCTCCTTCGAGGTTAAGCATTTTTCGCAAATGTCGCGACATCCCTTTGGCCAGAGATTCCTTGTTCACGTTCTACATTGTGGTTGCGAACGAGGAGCAGAATATTCATCATAACCTGCGAAAAGAGAGAGGAGAAACCGAATAAGCTCGATTCTTTCGATTTTCTTTTCTCCCAAATGATGCGGGAACGAAGGGAGAAGCCCACTCACATGCTCAGCAACAGAAACTACATTGCTTGCTTAGTAGGGTGCTTCGTAGAGTCGCTTTCGCGGGTCGAAAGAAGGAAGACGGATATCGGAATTCGGGGGAAGAGCCTGCAAGAATACAACAACCGTAGTGAAGCTAGTCAGTAAAGTCCCAATTCTCGCTCTGATTCCGCTCTGTGACTTCTACAGCTATCCAGGACGAGAAGTACGAGTCGAAGAGAAGTTGACTTCGAGTGAGCCGAGACCTTATTGCCCCATCCTTTCCACGAGTAGCTTTCCAAATGCTACAATCTCCGACGAAAGTTGTTCTGCACTCCTCAGAAGAAGACTGACGCGAAGGAGACACGTTTGAAGTTCAAGAGATGAAGAAGCTGTCAACTCCTCCTGTCCACTCTGCGCGCTTTTTTGGGGTCTCAAGGTATCCTGAGAAGTCTTTCAGACCTTACAACGCTCTCCGGAAGGTTCAACAAGGGAACGAGAGAGAGCTCACGTCGATTCCAATTCTGACAACTTTCATCCACCTCTGAGAACCTGTCCAGACGTCGCCGACTTGCCGATGGATGTTGGGCTACAGAAGTCGAATGTGTTGCATTCTGCCTCTGCGAAAGTCTTGTCGGGAGGAGGAAGTGAAAGAGAGAAGATTGAGCGCAAGGAGTTCGAAACTGACTTCGGCATAGAGGTGAACACAACATGGAAGCCTGATTGTTGAGAGCCGCTTACAAGAGCTCTGAGAATTGAGCTGAGTACCCAGATAAACTCGAGAGAACAGATCAAAATTGATATTGCAGAATTTACTAAAATTTCACTTCTCGAACACGGACGGGCACAATATCGTTTGGATTTCTTTGCTAGGTACAACTTGAGATCGAGAGAAACTTGATGCAAATTAGGAAGCGGCGGTTGAGCGGTTACCGTAAGCTAAATTCAGGAGGTTTCGTCAGCGGTTGAGCTTCGAAGCGGGGAGAGAGGAGAGAATACAAACCTTTCGTGGCGTAAGAGCTGTACTCGCAGAAGCCAGAGGCAGCCAGGGAGTCAGCGAGGTACGGTAGCGCAGAAAAAATATCGAAAAACCAAGCTCACCCATTTTCGACGATAAGATTAGCAGGGTCTTGAGCATTTCCATTCAGGAAGTTCTCAATGATAGTCTTTGTACCGTTAGCGTAACGGATTTGGGCGTCTGTTTGTCAGCAGAGAAGATGAATAGGAGAGAAGGGTCAGAAAAGAATTCGAAAGCGTGAACAAATCGAAGAGCGTCAATTGGGCTCACCAATTGTCGTTCCGCTGCGTGAGATAGATAGACAGGGTTAGTATCTGACGGAGCTGTCGCTGAGAAATGAGCAAACGTACGAGTAATGAGGTACCATTCCGTTTCCTGAAGCCCCGTTAGGACCTTTCATCGAGCGCCAGCAGTGGTCCTTAACGGCCGGCTGCTTATTCCAGACATCGCCACCATATCCAGCGAGATGACCGGAGTTTACAGCTTCTGCAACATCTTCGGCGACGCAGATAGCTCCTCGCGCCTGCAGATTGCGAAACGAGTTTGAGAGTCAGCTCACTGATCGGAATCGATAAGAGCCTCAAGTAGACTACAGGAACGTACAGTGTTTACCAAATAAGCTCCCTTCTTCATCCACGAAATCTTCTCCTTGTCCATGAGACCGAGAGTTCCTAATTTTCGCAGGAAAAGAAGACTAGGTCAGCGGCCGCACAGCATACTCTCAACGAATAGCAAAAAGAGAAAGGAGAGCTCACCTGAGTGCAGAGGAGCATTGACGGTGACGATGTCACACTGAGAAAGGAAGTCTTTCAAGTCCTCGACGCGGCGAGCACCGACCTTTTTCTCGGCATCAGCAGGAAGGGACTGGTAGTCGTAGTCTATGATACAATTAGAGTGTCAGGTCCGGCCCGGGTAGGATATAGATCGGTAGCAGCACGTAAAACGACTTACAAAGCAGCTCTTTGCAGTTGAAGGGGACGAGACGCTCCAAAACTCTGTGCTCTCGGTGAACAAAGGTGAATGGTCAGCGCTTCAATTGAAGGAGAGAGCGTCACAGGTCAGTGACGAACCGGTAGCCGATACGTCCAGCTGCGAGCGTTCCAACGACTTTTCCTTCGAGATCGTAAGCATTCTTTGCAACGGCGGCGACGTCCCATTGACCGGAGACAGCTTGCTCATGTCCTACATTGTAGTTACGAACGAGAAGTAGAATAGTCATCATGACCTGCGGAAAGAGAGAGAAGAAACCGAATAAGCTCGATTTTTCAGTTTGGTGCTCTCCCAAATAATGCGGGAACGAAGGGAGAAGCCCACTCACATGCTCAGCAACTGACACGACATTCGAGCCAGATACCTCAGCCACGGTGATCTTTTTCTCATTAGCAGCGTCGAGATCAATGTGATCAGAACCGACTCCAGCTGTATAAAAACGAAGAAAACGTCAGAAATGGCTCGGTTTACTCCCATTCGGCTTCTTGACAGGTCGTAGAGTAGCTGAGAGACATCTTTCAAGACTGTGGAGGTCGGGAGAGGAAGGGCGGCACAATCAAGGGGAAACGAAAACCCACCGGTAACGGCTAGTTTTAGATTCTTCGCCTTTTGGATCAAATCGCGAGTGAGATAACCTGTACACATACCCTAGGCGTCAGCACACAACCACGCATCCAAAACCAAGCGAAAAAAGCGAACCAGGGTGGAAAGGAGTGCTGTGCGAAAGAAACGAAAATCGAAAGCTCAGCCATGAAATCGACACAGGGTCAAATACGAGAAGCGACTCACGTAATGAGGATATCGGCGTCAACAATGTGCCTCTGGAAGTCGGAATCGGGTCCTTCCTTGTCAGATGAGACGACGAATTCGATTCCCTTTTCTTTCGCCCAATCTCTCAAGCCGAGAGCATTCTCCGTGGTTCCGAGGAGGCGAGGTTGTTCTTCCGCGTGCTTGCCACCATCGTAGAGGATAGCGAGAATCTGATCGAGAGCGTCACGAGAGTAAGCCTCAGAACATTGTGGGGAACAATCCAAGTCGAAGACGGAGGTTGAGCTCACCTTGGTCATTATGCTAGAGTAGTCTGAGAGGTGTTTGAGGTAAAGTGTCGAGTGTGCGTACAAGTTGTGAGAAGAGAGGGAAGAAAGAGAGCTCTTGCGAAAAAGGTTATGATTTCACTTCTCCTCGCGAGCAAGTGGGGCACAGAGTTTATGTCCTTACAAATGAAATTGCCAAAGAACTAGCTTCGGTCAAACCGAAACAGAACTTCACAGAGAGTCCGAAAGGATCCGACGGCACTAAAAGAGAAACGCGAATGACAGCCTGCGAGACCGTCTCGTGAGAATTTCAAACCAGTTGCGAAGAGTGTCATACACTGGTTTGATGGACCCGCTCGAGCCTGAGGGGTCTGCAGCTCGACTGAAGGCTTACAAGACGTGAGAGGCGTCGAGCTTGGACCACGAACGAATCTCATAGCGTCTGCAGCAGCTCCTCAAGCTCGTTTCGTTCAACCTCCACTTTGATAATTTCCCCTCTTCCGAACCTCGCAGTGAGCTTCTGAGGGAGAGTCGGAGAAATCGCACTTTTCTCTCCGTTCGCAATTCTGTCATACTTTTCGACCACGCTTGACGATACGGACGCGCAGTCTAGCATGTACAGTGGCTGTTTAATCTCGCTAGAACCGAATTGCCTATAGAGAGTGCCGACAGCGTGGGCCCGAGGACAACGCTACAGTAGAAGCGATTCGAGCAGAGAAAAAAGAAGTTGCAACAATGCGAACAAAGTAGAGTAGTGTAGCAACACTTATAGACAGATATATAAGGGTATAGAATGAAGACTGAGAGAGAAATAACGACGGATGTAAGCTTTGAAAGATAGAAATGATCGAGAGACAAAAGTTCGACTCGCTATATACAAGGATTGTCGACGACGATGTGACGACGCAGATTTAAGCAAGATCCGAGAAACCGACTGCCTTTGCGTCGAGGTCGTAGGTTGAATAGACATTCTCGAGGAAGCTATCGAACGAAACAGAAAATTTTATCAGTCTCCCATTCTGAAGTTGAGCAGAGATCGAAAGAGAGCTTACGCATCACCTAGAACCCAACCTTGGATCCCAATATCAGCACCAACGACTGCTCCGACGCATCTCGAGCTTCCCGCGCTAACTTTTCCCAAATTGAAACTCGATCCAGAGACTACCCATTGCTCAGCGAAAGAAGATCCGAAAGAAAAGGAGATCTGAGGTGGGGAAGCGCAGTCGTAGGTGTAGTAGCCTGAGCCATAGACTCCCGAGTTTGGTACCTTTGCCCAGAAAGCGGCAGCATCAGCGGTAGGAGCCTAGAAAAGGAAACGAAATGAAACGAGTCAGCTCAGCTCTATAGATCAGAGGCTCCAAAGGCTGAGAGTACTCACAACGATGACAGACGTTCCAGTATCGATAATAGCACTGAATTTGCCTACTGAAGAAACTGCAGTTCCTCCAATATTCACTTTCGCATCTAACAACCAGTATCCAGCGTTCGTTACGGGGTAGTACTTGGTCGAGCCAGCTACGATCTTCGACGAGTCTAATCCTCCGAGGTAGAGTTCAGATCCAGCATTTGCGAGGTAGAACGAGAACCGATTCGCGGCGAGCTTGGCTTGTTTCGTGAGTGATTCGAAAGGAGTTGTAGCTCCGAGGGTCGAAATTGACGAAAATGCCATTCCCATGAGACCATCATATGGATCAGCAGCGAAGTCGGAGGTGAGAGCGTTGGCGGCACCGAAAGTTTGAGAGTTGATCGTCATTCCTCCGACTAGAAACGAAAATGAAAACGAATCAGATTTCGACTGTCGGGAAGGCAAGATAGATTGCGGCTAACGTACAGTTGACCGTGTCGGTATAAACAACCCCTTGAGTTGACGATCCATCTCCGTAGGTAATACTCAATTTCTTGCCTGCTACACTTTTCGAAGTTGAAGATTTCGAAGGATCGTATTTCTTGTGATTGTTGCAAGCTGACGAAGTGCAACTAGTCGAAGGAACCCATAAATCCGAGGAACTAAGCAGATTCAAAAGAATGAGCGAATGAGAAAAGAATGTCAGTCAAAATCATAATCGACCGAAAGAGATGTAAAAGCCAGCCTTACCCAGTATCAAAATTGATTGCGAAAGCTTGAGCAGGAGTTCCAATCGATAACGAGCCAGTCCAAACTGTGACGAAGGGAAGAAAAGGCGTCAGTTTCGTAGCTTTCGTTGGTCTCCTTTTCCTTTCTCTCATCTCGCCTCTTCCTTCCACATCTCCATCTCGAGAAGAAAACAAGAACTCACTTGAATTATCCGGATAACTCGTCAACGGAACTGAACCAGTTTGTTTCTGAGGGGTCGAAGTGACTGCCAAAACTTTCGAAGAAAGTGTGGTACTGGCTCGATGTTTCGGATTGACGATAATCTTTGGATTCTTCGGTACTGATCTCTTCTCCAAAGCTCTTTTGTTCGCGATAGGAAGTGAAGGAGGTACACCGTGAACGCTCGAAGCGTCGAAAATTTTGTCCCTCTTGTCATTCTCATTCTCATTACTAATCTCCTCCTCGTGACTTGATCTTCGTTGATTGATTTGTGGTTCTTCGACGAAAACGGAAGATGAAGATGAAGAGGCCGAATTAGAAGAAGTAGGGAGAAGGGAAGGATTTACAAAGTCGGGAGCGAGGAAATGTTTCTCTCCCGTGTTGAGTTTGAAATTTTCCAACCCTCTAACGTATTTCGTTCTAGCACGGGCGAGATGAGCCTAGATGGAGTCAAAATTCAGGAGGGAAAAAGGTTGATCCAAGGGGAGTCGTCAGAGGGGTGAGAGAATTAGGAAAGAAAGAGAGGGGAGAGGAGAGCGAAAGGGGAAAGATTTAGAACGAAAGTCATTAGTTTTTTCTTTTCTTCACTTGTCTCTCGATTCTCAAAGGAGTCTAAACTCCTCGATAATGAAATAGAGAAGAAAAACATACATGTGCTCTCCCAAAGTCCAAAGTACCATCGTCGTTCATCAATTCTTCACTTCCTCGACGGTGTTGAAGGTGAATCGTTTGAGTATTCGAGTCGTTTGTCGACAGCTCTGAGAGATCGGGGACGTCGTGAGAAGGTCGGCGAGAAGAAGGGAGGGCATCTACTGCCGAGGCAGAGAGGAGAAGAGCCGAGAGAGAAACGACCGAGATTGAAGTACGCATTCTAGCGTATGAGAGATCGATGGAGTTGTAAGTTTTGAGTGTCGATTGCAAGTCAAAGTTAAGGAGTATCGAAGAAGGCGAAGGCGATAGAGAGAAAAGTTGAATGAGTACCGAAAAGTGAGGAGGAAAGGGAAGAAAGGATGAAAGACGAAGGGAAAAGGGAGAGGAAGGAACCGAGGAAACCGAGAGAAGTTCTCCACGAGGATTCCGACACAAAGAGAAGACTACTGAAGATCGGTCTCGTCAGAGGGACGAAGAGACGTTGTTTGACAAACCGAGAAGATAAGCTTCTTCCTTTTGAAAAAAAAGTTGAGAGACATTCCCTGATTGAATTTGTCCCTGTTTGAAAGATTTCTCGTTCCGTACCTAGTATCAAATGATGCCTGACAGTCAATAGATTGCCTTTGGACTCTAAGCGGTAGTTTGAACCGAATAGAGATGCTCGAGTACAGCCTCCAACTTTCACAGAGCAAAAGCACTACATTAGAGGCTTCTAACGGAAACGAGGCTTGCAACGTCGGTTAATGCCATGTAGATCGTAGCAACGGCGTTGGTACCGAGTCTCGAAAGGGAGAGGAGGCTGGAGATGCCACTCGTTGATGAGATGGCGGGTCAGATTCAATTGTACATCGAGAAGAGAAGGATCTAGCTTGAGTTTGTTTCGCAGTTGTGTTGTATTCAGCGAGTCCTAAGTTGAGATCAAAGTGCGATATGAAAGGTGAAACTGAAAGCGAGAGAGATTTGGAATTGACAAAAAGCAGGGGAGGTCTCGCACTCTCTGCGACCTCTGCGAGGGTCTATTGCAAAGCATTACAATCGACTTTGCATCGTATTCTTTTGATAGAACGTTCGGGACAATTGATTGAGGGAAAGAAAATACCCAAGTTTGACAAATTTCGACGCTCTAATTTCAGCTTGCTGCACGAGATAACCTCGCGATACTCGTTTCTACCAACAGACTATTCTGGTGACTTCTCGACAGACCTGCAACATTCTTCTCCTCCGAAGAGCTCAAACTACCTCGTTTCTTACTACAGCTAATTGATCGCAAGCTACTCGGTTTTGAGCGACGAGGCACAGCGCAGAGAGACAGTAGCGGCGATCTTATCGACGAGGACTACAAGTTGTGCTCTATCTCGTCGTAAACTAGAGCTCGAAGGTAGATCCCGTTTCTTCTCGAAGGTTGATCTTCCATTCCGAATCGATTAGGTAACCTTGATCAACAAGAATACAGTAATCCACATCCCTGCAACGATGACTAAGATTCCCAAAGTCCAACAAGTAGTCCCCCTAGTTTTACCTCTTAAACCTTTCATCCTCTCTTGTTGAACTTTCATTTTCAATTCGTTACCTTCCAATCTCTTTTCTGCTTCTTGCATCACTTCTTTATCTTTTTCCAAGTTTTGACTGAAAGTTTGAGTAGAAGTTTTGAGAGCTGTAGAAAGGGAAGTTAAATCGGAGAGTAGGGAAGATTGTAGAGCGTGATGGTGAGAGAGTAGGTCTGAAGAAGTGACGGAAGATGGTGTATCGGCGGGTAAGAGGTCTGAAATTGGAGAAGGTTTTTTCGGAGGTGGTTTATCTGAAGAGGAGGGTTCTGAGGGTTCGGAAAGAAGTTCTCGTTCTCGTTCTTGTTGTTTCGCTTTCTCGGCTGCAGCTTCTTTCAATTGACGGTTTCGTAACCAAGGAGGTGCGGTACGGTGTCGAAGACCTGACGAAGGACCAGTACTAGCTGACAGGTTAGAAGGATGAGGAGGGAGATCGTAGGAGCTCGTCGGTGCAGGAGAAGATGGAGAAGCGGAACGAGGGGACGAAAGAGATTTCGTCGTAGGTGGGATAGTCGAGTTCAGTAAGACATGTTCTTCCCTTCTCAGTCTCTTGGTTGGTGATGAAGGTTGAGATGTAGTAGTTGAAGGAGATTGTGGTCGAGAAGGACGAGGTATTGGCATCGGAGGAGGTAAAGTCGGTAACAAGAAATCAAAATCGAGTCCTTCTGCTCCCCCGTCGACTGGGGTTGAAGCTCTCGAGTTCGCCTGTACGTCTCTCTCAGTTTCAGCTATATTCGACATTGGCTGAATCAAAGGGAGACGTACCGATACTAATTCCCAAGAATCTGATAATTTCTGATCTGCTTTCGAAATTCTCATTTCCAGATCTGCCAACGAATCCCTCGGCGGTGCGGCATTACGACTAATCATTCCTGTCAACAATGAATCTAGGGAGGCTACGAGGAGAGCAGGGCTTACCTTGTCGAAGGAGGATAGTAATCTGAATCCGATTGTTTCGCAGATTCGAGAAGTTCCCTCGCGTGTTTGACAGTCTACAAGTTCAGATGTATCAGAGTTGAGATTCAGTAGGAGAGGGAGAGAGGGAGGGAAGTACTTACAGCTTGTAGTTTGAGGTGAGTCAGATGATCCGAAGGTGGTGACGAATCTTTCTCTAGCAGTCTCACTAACCGTTCTAGAGTGATCCTGTCCCTCTTCGATGTCATTCTAGGAAATAGTCGAGGTAAATTAGGTAAGCTGGAGGTAGAATGTGGGAGAACGAAAGGCAGGTTTCTCTCATCTTTCCGACAAACACTTCACTTTTCAGAACACACTTTACAGTCAGAGTCCTACGACTGTTGTATTACGCAGGTACCCTTTAGATCTATCTTCCCTATAGATCGTCCATTCCCTCAAAAACCATGTCGTAAGTTCTAACTCTCTCTCTCTCTTCTTTGCTCTCCAACTGTTTGATCAAACCTAACCATTCTCTACTCCTTGATAGTCACGGAGGAGGAGCTTCTCATTTGGCTGCCATTTGTAAGTTCAACTGTATCTGATCGCGTTCAATCGACAGCCACTGACTCTGGTTTGCTCGCTAGATGGTTCCGAACAAGACAAAGTAAACTGTTCTTTGTAAGCCAATTCCTCTCTCTCCTTACTCTATTCAACCTGATCTCTGATCGAACCCTGGCTCGCGATTGTGTAGCTATTTGAAGATCGGAGCTTGTCGACACGGAGAACGTTGTTCTCGAAAACACATCAAACCTCAATTCTCTACGACTCTGGTAGTGTACAACATGTATCAAAACCCAATGCACAACCCACAAATCACTTCGAACCCTCATCTGAGACCTCAAGGTGCACCACCGGTAGACGCGAACAATTTGGATTCGAAAATGAGTGAGGAAGAAACTAAGGAGTATTTTGAAAAGTTTTGTAAGCACACAACCGACTTACTTTCGAGACAGAATGGAGGGTTGAACTGACAATGCCACTGAACTCGACTGCGAATAGACGAAGACGTTTATTGTGAATTAGTTAAATATGGAAATTTGTTGGAAATGCACGTTTGCGACAACGTAGGAGATCATTTGATCGGAAACGTGTATGCTAGATTCGATTGGGAAGATGAAGCGGCTGCTGCGGTAGAATCTTTGAACAAGAGATGGTATGCTGGTACGTTTTTGAAATCCTTTCTCTTTCCCTCGTTTTTTAGACTTCTCTCGCTGACTTTTTTTCTCCTTGAAACGATTTTTTGTTCCAAATGATCATCTTAGGTCGACCGCTCTATGCAGAACTTTCACCAGTAACAGATTTCAGAGAAGCATGTTGTCGACAGAACGATCTAGGTCAATGCGATCGAGGAGGATTCTGTAATTTCATGCATTTGAGACATCCTTCGAGGAAACTCTTGAGGGAACTACAACGGCAACAGAGGAAGGAGAGGGAGGTTAACCCCAAGTGAGTTCAGTCCATTTTTTCTTTTCCTGAACCTGGGAGACTGACGAAATTTTCGTCTCGTTTTCCCTGTCGCAGCCCTCGAGATGAAGAACGTAGGAAGGAGATGGAAATGTTTGGCTTCGGAGCTGACGAAGGAGGAGGAGGAGGAGGAGGGGGAGGGGGAGGAGGTCGTTGGTAGAAACGAGTGCATTTGCTCCGAGAACCCGAGTGAGCGAAATCGCATCTCCTGTTTCACTATCCTCGTATCGAAATTCCCTCGTTATTGTCTACCGGAGAGCAGAAACTTTCCCCAGAGAGTTTGCGGTCGACAAAGAAGCAGAAATAGGGTTGAAACCGTTTACATGTTTGTTGACGACAAACTTTTGCTATTTCTATTCAATTCAACTAAGATCCACTTTCGCCATTTCCTTTTCTCCGCTCTCGTCTCTTTTTTCTTTACCTTCCCTTCATCATTCCTCATCCCGAGTAAGTTTGCCATTGCGTTTGAGGTAATCTACGAATTCAGGTAAGAAGAGTGAAGTAGATTTCGAAGACTCTTCCTCATCCTCGACTGTAACCTCGACTCCCTTCGACCTAATGATTTCTACCTTCTCCTTGATATCCGAATCGTGGACGAGTTGGGAAGGAATCGATAAGAATTTGACAACACTTTTGAGTTTCTTAGTTTTCTGGTCGAGTGATTTCGAGAGTTCATCTAGGAATCCAGAGAGTTTCGGAGTCATTTCCTCTACTTTAGGTTCTATAGTTTTGTAAGTTTGAGAGTTGTAGACCGGGAGAGGTTTAACGAGTCGGAAATTTTGACATTTCGTGAAGACTGTAGGAGAATGTGTGCCATCTAGCGTCAAATTGACGAGGGTGATTTCTGGAGAGAATTTCTTCAGGTTTGAGAGATCCGGTTTCGCATCGAATACGATGAGGTTGAAATTCGAAGGAGTGTAAGGAATGTCTTGACCTAAGAAGGTGGGAGATTCATCTGGTAAACTATAAGCATCTAAACCTTGAGAATCCCATTCCATTACTTCTCTCTCCCATTTCGTAATTCCTGAAATTGCCAATCTTTTCAAACTTGGACATTTCTTAGATAAGAATGCTTTCCATAGGATTGAAGAACCTTGATGATTCCAAATTGAGATCTCTTTTAGATTCGAAGCGGTTTGCATGTTACGGAGGAGCTTCCAGGGGACGGTAGATTCGGGAAATTCGTGAATATTGCGAAGGTGAAGTGTTTCAAGATCTGATCAATGTAATCGACACTGGTGAGTGAGGTTTCGAAAGCGACGAAAAGTAAAGTGAGGAAGAAAAAAAAAACTAACTCGAAATGTCCAACAATTTTCCAGTGACCAGTGCCTCGATCCAGTCGGTCCACATGGGGCATCTTGCAATGGCTTGCCAGCCGTCAAAGTGAGATTCAAGGTTTAGAATAGGACCATCTCCAATTCGTGAAATGCTTGACGAGCGCTTGATTCTCCTCGCTCATGTTCCCGAGTTTCCATCGCTGTGATTTCGTAGAGAGGATCACATGGTGATAGAGGATAGGTTTTGCGAGTTTGTTGAACGCATGAGAGACGAGGAGAACTCGAGCGAGGTCGGCACTCGAAGGAGGGAGATTCTTGAAGATCTGAGTGAGTACTGAGGAGGGTAAGGCGCGTACTGTCATCTTCTGATAGCCTTCCGAATAGTTTGACGAAAGAAGTGGGAGGAGCAGGAAACTGCAGGAAAGCAAGAAATCGAGAAAAAAACGCGTCGAGTCTTTCTTCTCTACTTCTCGCTTCAAACTCAACTTGGTTCACTTCAGAGAGTCCAGAAACATCTAAAAGTATCTAGAACGCGACTTGAGGGCCGCCAGACGCGCTCCGAGCTAAGAGAGAGACGGAAAGGATTTCTGGTTGATGAACCTTCTTTGACTACTTGAGGCTGCTGTGAGTACTCCTTTGGTTCCTAGAATATCCTGAAGAAGCTGCTGCTGATCCTTTACGCGTTTGATCAGTCGGTCAGCGGTGTTTGATAACCTGGACTTTCGAACCTCTTCTCGCTCGACTCTTCAGCTCAGCCAACTCGCCCTTCCGTGACAGAGACTCGCTCTTTACCGTGCACAGATACCCTAAGATACTGTCACGTACCCGTTTGCAATCTCTCGAGAGAAGAAGTGGAGTCGGAGGAGGAAAAAGTCTCCCACCAAGTCTTCGCGAGCTCTTCTGTTTTGGGCTTCCTACCTCGCTACCAGCGAGTAGAAAGGCGTGTAGAAGTCACACTCGATCCAGTCGAATCTCAGTTATCAGTACTCAGATCGCATTCAGACGAGCTACCTGATATTCGATTTGCGGGTAAGTCAAATACTTTCTTCGGGATCATCGAATCGTGTAGAACCTAGCTGACTCGGTTCTCCGTAGTACAGCAGAATACTTCAGACATGCTCTCCAAACGATTCTCGGCATATGCCATGCTCTCACCGTCGGCCCGAGGTCAAGAGCCAATCGAGCTCGCAAAGCGCGAAAAGACGAAAATGTCGCCGAACCTCTTCTCTCGTCTTAGCCTGTGACGGTATTCCTCTCACGAAGAAAGAAACAAAGTTTGCAACTATATGATCAGGCAGGAAACATAGGCGACAAGAATTTAATCACAGAAGCGTGAATCTTATCGTCCTCTTCCTCCCCTCAAGACCCTGACGAAGCGATCGCGCAAGCCCTCTCGAGGAAGAGGCTCGTGGACAGTGCGATTGATAGGACCACGGAGAGTTGACAGGATCGGCTGGCCTTTGAAAACCGCTGCTCGAGGGGGAGGAGATTGTTAATGATCTGATTCGAGCTGGAAACGAAGGACAACCTTACTCTTGATGTGCTCCCAGATATTTTCGGCGTCGTACGTCTCATCGTATCCTCCTCCCTCCTGAAGCTACTCGGAGATCGTCAATTTTCGTGAGCTCTTGCTCAAAGTCTCGACACAGGTTCAGCTTACATTCTTCTTGTACTTCTCCAAACAGCCCTTGAGGACCTTATAGACTTCATCCTTCTTGTAGCAGTCTGTGAGGTGCTTCGGGTACATCTCACAGAAGTACTCCTGCATATGCCACCTCCAGGTACCCGCTTCGCTGTCTCCGACTCGAGCTTTGAGAAGAGCCTGCACATCGTTTAGGAGATTTCCGAAATCCTTTCCCCTTTGATCGGCAGGAAGCGGTATAATCATGGCTTCGAGTGAGCAAGATTGCGGGATGGATCAAGTCGAAAGGGGAGGAAGAAGAGAACGAGCACAAAAACCAACCAAGGGGAGCTGCACGGTGTCTGCCCTTTTGCCGGAATGAGCCCGAGCTTCCCGAAAAGTCCATGCGTATCAGGATCCCCTATCGAGAAAAGAGAGGCGATGCATGATGCATCTGTGAAAGTGAACCCTGCTCGAAAAAAAACGGGGAGGTTGCTTCTTTTTCCCGAGGTCCTGAGATAGTTCCCTGAGCTACTCTGCTTGTACGTTCTGCTCAGAAGACCGCTCAGTGAAGTCTTGATAAGTAGTGAGCGCGAGGCTTTGTCATCGTTGGTGAGCTACAGAGAGGGGAAACGAGCGGAAACTTGCTCGTGACATCTAGAATTTTATTCATCAGCAACTCTTACACCTCTCGACTCACGATCGGAACGTACGAAGCAAACTCTGACTTGAGAAGTTTCAAGTCAGTCTAAAGTGAAGAAGAAAAGAAAAGTATGACGATGATTGTAAAAAGAAAGAAAATCGAATGAAACCAACCATTCTTTTTCATCAGCTTGAAAAGCTTGAAGTAACGTCGAAGGAACGGCCTGATAGTATTCTACTATGAGTCCCAATCGGATGCGAGCTGTAGTTCTGTAAATGCAATGCTTGTGAGCCTCGTTCGAGCCGCGAGTCAGAGAAGAGAATCGAGTCTGAAAGAAACTTACCTTCTGTGAATAGCACCAGCGTATCTTAGTCCTTTACAGCACTTGATATCCGACCAGCTTTACGAAGGTAGTCGACGAAAGAGGGGAGAATGAGCGAAGGATGTTCCTCCTCCTCTTGACGAAGGGGAACTGTAAAACCGTTCGATTCGACAAAGCTGATGACCGACTCGAAGTTCTCAGGGGTGACAGAGAAAGGTCGACTAGAGAGGAAGAGCTGTACGGTTCTCGTTTGATCTTGCGGCGCGAAGAGGAGAGAACAAGCAATGGCTCGCTCGAACCCGTACTCCTCAATCCCTTTGGCGTAAACGAGGTACACATTGGATACCTGAGGAGGAAGAGCGGTATCTTCCGAGTCGGTTCCCGGCATGATAGTTGCGAGGAAGATGGAGAAGGGGAAGTTGGGAGTTTCGTCAATGTCCTTCGGAGAACGGCCGACCAGAGCTTCGAGTTGAGAATATGGAGTTCTCGTAGGAAACCCTTCATCCTCATCCTCCGACAAGCACCTCAACGTCTTCTCCCAGTAAAGTTGTCCCTCCCTCCTTCCGTCCCAAACCGGTTCTTGTAACCACTCGTCAGGGTCGTCCACTTCTCGGTAGTGACTGACGCCGTGATAGACTAGTCTCCGTAGATTGGGTACGTTTTCCTTCCGGATGAAACTATTCCACACCATCGATCCTCCTTGATGATTCCAGATTGAAAGTTCTCGAAGTTTCGAAGCAACCTTGAGCCCGACTGGGTCGTCGCCTTGCGTCCAGTGTCCATACGGCGGGTGCTCGTGAACGTTCCAAACGTGTAAAACCTCGATGACTATTCGACTCGACGGCGAGATCAATCAGAGAAGAAGGAAAGCGAGCTCGGAAGACGATCTGTCACCTTTTATATCGAGTAGCCTTCCGGTAAGCAAATCTTCAACGCATTCCCCGCCGAGTTGACACTCTCCTATTGCGTCAATATGGTCTCCGAAATCTTCTATCTCTACCGCTCCATCTCCAATCACCGAAACTTTTCTCACGCGTTGTTTGTCTTCCTGATTGACTTGCTTCAACAGCTGGCGCTGTCGATACGTCTCGATTGTAACATGGTGGTAAAGGATAGCTTTGGCGAGACTGCAAAAATTTCGAGAGACGAATAGACAGTTGTAAAGATTCCAAGTGGATGAGGCGAGATTCGAGAGGATCTGACTGTAGAGTTCAGGCGGAAGCGAGCGATCTGACATCTTGGTAGTTCTGTAGTGTTTATGAATAGTTTGAGAGAGGTAGAGCCGGATCGAGCATGTAGTTGAAGAAGCAAGATGCAATTGCAAGAAGCCTCGCCGATCTTTTGACTCTGATCTGCTTCCATCACCTCAATCCGACTCTTCAAGAGTGTCCAAGACTCAGATAAATAGCTTGCAACTCGGTTGATTGGATTGGAGTGCTCGAAGAACCTCAGACGAATGCAGTTCAGCTCGAATCAGATGAGATGACGTGAACTCTCTCGAGCTTCGGTAAGCCCTCTGCATACCTCTCCCCGCTATTGTGAGTACTCACCAGTGATACGCGTGACTCAACAGCTGCTGCCAAACGAAGTGCTACTCAATTCGCACTACCGCTGCTTCGGTTCATTCAACTTTTGCCCTTTGCAAGCTCTGCGTCAGCTTACGATAGCTCCGGATGATCACGAGACTTAACAGTGTGCTAATAGAAAGGTGCCACAACAGATCGACGAGAGTGAGTCCTTCCTCCCTCGTTTCTGCACATCTCGACCGATCGCTCACTCTCCTCGTACACTGTCAGGCTATTCTCGCTGCCTGAGTTCTCTTTACTGTTGAGCTACTCTCGAGACTATCCGCAGTCTCACAAGCTCTAGATATCGACTATTCGACGCGTTTGAGAACGCATTGACGGAAGAACGGGGACGTTCTCAGGTTCAAACCCTCTAAGCAAGTCCTGTGCGGAGGAACTCGGATCTCATACACGGTATCGGTCGAGGCGTGATCTCGAAAGACGCTCGCTCTGGGACTCGTCGATTTTGCAAAGGCGCAAACAGATTACTCTATCTCTCTTTTCGACGTCAATTCTTCCCTCTCGTCCTTCGGAATGCCAGAACTCACTGCAGAAGTGAGTATCAGTCTCTATCGCCCTAGTGCACAACCCCGAGCTGACTTAGTCCGCGTTAACAACAGGATCCGTCGTTTGAGGTCAGCCAGCTCCCACGATTTTTCTGTTGCAGCTCATTCCTCATGGCGAATCCAGCTTACATCTTCCGGCTTCACCATCTTTAGACGTATCTTAGCGAAGTCAGTATGCTGAAGCTCAAAGAAGCAACGAAAGTTCTTCCTCCCGGCTGGGATCAAGTTCTCGAAGCGGTCACCTCGATCATGTGGCATGAACCGGAAATCAAGAAACTGAGAAAGATTTCTATCTGTCTGATAAAGTCCCTGAACGAGAACTTCCATGATGTTTGGACTTTTCGGAAGAAATTTAGCTGGTTGGCGTACGATATAGAGCAAATCGTCGGTAATCAGACTCCCGTGAGTGATTCCAAACGCCTCTTTGTGTCTCAGGACCGTAACTGATTCTCTTTCGGTGAGGTCAGGTACAGCGCTTGACGGTTCCCTTGGAGGTGCGAAAGCGTGTTTATCTCAAATCTCGCTATGGGAAATTGACCTCGTATCCTTTCCGAGCAGTGGTCTCCTTCGGCCGGTATGGACACTCTACTCAAGGTGATTCAAGATGTCCGCATGTACGACATAGAGCGACTAGAAGCTGGCAAGATCGAACTCACTACGCAAGAATTTTCAGAGAAAATTACTCATCTAGCAAAGCTCACGAGGAGTCTACAGGAACAGAAGGCGAAGAAGCTCTACTTGGACTACAGAGGCTTTTTACTATCTCTCATTGGGCTCATCGCGAATGAGGAAGCTGTCATTATCGCGCGAGAAAACAAGGCAAGTATCTCGATCTACCTTATCTTTTTCTTGTCTCTTGAATGTTGGAACTAAATCATCATATCTGCCTCTTCATCCAATCTCAGAGTGTCTGTCACTATCTCTGGAGCCAGCCATGGTCGACTTTCCTGAGGATAAAACAAGATCTTTTGACAAGATTCCCTTCCAAGCTTCGCTCGCCAACGAACAATGCTCTCATCGAATACAACCCCCTCCTTACAGAGCTTCTTCTTCCTATCACGGAACCTATGTGGGATTGTACCGAAGAAGCGGCTGTCGACATTCGCTATCGAATCATCTACGGGATGCAAAATCTGAGATTACCACTCTGGCCTCAAACTGTCGGCGAGAGACGACCTACCGCTCTCACCGCGGTCTTCACAGGTCACTGTAACTTGACTCTGTCAAGTCTCGAGACGGCGCTCAAATCTCTCGAAACGCTCGCGCAGGTGAGTTTTGGCTTTCACTCTTTTTCCCGTTCCACTCTCCTATCGCCCACTCTTTGTTCATTTCTCACCATCACCTCCTTCCGCTCACATTCAGGAAAGCACCAAGGCATCACCTTTCGTCGCGAAACATCGTTCCCGCTAAACTATCGATGGTTCAAGATGGCTCGACGTTCCTACGAGCTTTGCGATTCTTCACCTTACTATCCTCGTCATGTTCTCTCTCATCACACTACAATTTGTTCCGATTCACGTCGAAGCAAGATTTGCAACGAACTCCTCCTATATTTCGCTCGAAAGAAGGTCCGGGAATCGGGACAAGAGCGACTCCTAGTTGCGACGTAGCGGAGCTCGAGACTTGTTGAAGAAGGGAACTGAGGCAGTGCTAGGTTGCAGAATCATAGACAGACAAAAAAAAAGCGACAATCGAAAGTTGTTTCGACTTCGTCACATCCCTCATACCCACTTTACGGCGACACGACAGCCATTTCCCTTCTCACTGACATCTTTCTCGATCCTCCTCAAATCGTTTTCGATTCTTCTCGATTTTTCGATTTCTTCTTTCGAATCTCCTTCCTTCTTCCCCTCTCGTCTCCTTCTCAACAATACCTCAACCTCCTCCAGCTCCGCTTTCGTATTGCACAAACAACTCTTCAGCTCCTCAAGCTCCCTCTCCTCCTTCAAGGAACTAGGACCGATAACCAAAACTTTTACACTTTTCGGTAAATGATGAATCGTTCCCAAGTGACCCAAGTTTGCCAAGTACACATATTTCAGCTTCGACTTGACCGATTTCCAAGAGAAGTGATCTAGGAATTTTCGAGAGGGATGAACAGGAATTGGTGGATCGCAGGAGAAACGAGATTGTTCTGTCGGTTCTTGGATTCCGACTTCTCCTTGTAGAGTCGATGCGTAGGAGTGAGAATGAGTGTATCTAGGTAGAGCGAGAGATTCGAGAGTGGAAGAAACATTGGGAGCGAGTGAAGGAGGTAGTTTGAGAGGATGTCGATGAGAATCTGATAAACTCAGATTGACGAGCTTAGATAGGGAACACATAGTCTCTTCAGACTGGAGCGAAGGACGAGGAGCTAGAAGGATGTTGAGTGTAGGAGTGAAGGAGAGAGTGAAGGAAGAGTCGAAAGGTGGAAGAATTGACAGAGTTGTTAGATTGAAAAGAGGTGGTTTCGGAGGTGCAGAGATGGAGGGTCGAATAGGAGTAGCGAGAGTTAAAGATGCAAGATCTGATCATCTCGTATCAGCTCAGCGCGTTTTCCAAGGAACACCGAGAAGGAAAAGAAAGAATGAAGCTCACTTGCGAGGGACTTTGAACTGAGAAAATTCTCTTTCAACCCAAAGGTCGTCGGAATAGCGATTACTAATTCCCTCAATCCAGTGCATTGCTCGAAAATTCTTTCCAGATGGTCTAAGCTCCATTTCTCGACTTGCTTGTGTCTCGAAACGAAGGAAAGCTTTCTGATCTGTCGAGTTAGAGATTCGTTTGATGTGAGAGTCTTGAGAAGGGGCGTGAGTTGCGAGTTGCCGCAAGAGATGAACACTTCAGAGTAGAGTATTGGCTGTAAATGCGAGTGGATAGAGCGGGAGACTAGGGAGAGTTTGAGGAGAGTTGAGTAACGCCGAGAAGGTCGTTCAAGAGGCGACGAGAATGGAGGGAAGAGGTAAGGAAGGGCTAGGTCGAGTATCTCTAGATGCTTTTCCGTCATTCGTGGAAACGAGAGATTGGGGGCGTGTGTCAGGAAAGTGAGGAAGATGGAGGGGTTGAACGAGATTCTCGAGGTCTCAAATGTTCCAACTTCTCAGGTCTTCCAAACAGGTTCTACGGCCTTCGAGCGAAAAATTGTCTGTCCTCTCGCCCAACGGACCAGACACTATCGCGTGAAACGAGCAGTTCTACAAATATTGAGCCAGAGAGACAAGGATTTTGCGATTGCGAACGGTATTCGAAACGAGAGAAGGGGGGTGGTCGTAAGTCAAGATAAACGAAGAAGGGAGTACATATATTGTTGCGAAAGAGAGAGGAACCAAACGAAAAAACGGTCGAACAAGCTTACACCGAGAAAGAAAGGTGGAAAAAACGACGAAACTACCGTCTGCACTCCTGTCGGTATCTTTTGATCCACCCACTCGACCGGGAAGATTTCACAAGAGATGATCAATCTCGTAACCTAGAACTCCTATCTCTTTCTTTCTCCCTCTCTCTTTCCCTTTCCCTTTCTCCTCGTTCTCTATCACTGCGATGATGGTGGTGATGTCTCCTACCACTCGAAGAAGATCCAGAGTACTTCCTCTCTCCAGTTCCGATAGTTGAGCTAGCTCGTGATCCAGATCTACCGTGACTTCCCGTACCGTTGCCGGCCGAAGTAGAAGTAGTGTCATTCGCGTTTGAAGCGGAAGGTGGAGGAGAAGGTCCGTAGGCAGTCTCGTCGTCCGAGTCAGTGGCGGCCCTTGAGGATCGACGGTGACGATGGTGACTACTACTCCTAGAAGTTTTACTCCTCTTGTGAGAACGACTCGAAGTCGATTTCCTAGTTGAAGAACGGTCTTCTCGATCCCTAGTCTTTTCATCGGCGGCGTCGATTGTAGAAGTGAGCTGAGTGGGAGTTGGAGAACGAGATCGACGTCGAGAAGAACGGGAGTGTTCAGAGCGAGAACGGGAATTCGATCGAGAGAGAGCGGTAGGAGGTCTAGATTGAGAACGATGGTGACGAGACGACGAGGAAGCAGATTTGCTCGTTGACTCTCCTCCTCCTCCAGTTGTTGACGCGGGTAGAGGTTGATTCTTGAAGTAATCTTCGATAGCTTCCTCCTTTGTTAATCCATCTTGGGCGAAAACGACTTTCAACCTCTTTCCATCCACGACGTAATCATCCCACAATTTCATCAAATGTTCACCTCTGTTGGTATCTGGGAACCAACAAACTGCTTGATCGCGATCTGACAACCTTACCAAATCGAAATATCTCAATTTATTGACTACAATTCTAGCTTCATCCGTTTCGTGATAAGGCAAGTTGACGATCATTACGTTCTTCTTGTTTGATCCTCCTCCTACTCCTGACCCGTTGATAGAATTTGAAGACGAGAGAGGTGGTGAGAATCGAGAAGGGGAACCTGGTCTGATCGGAATTTGAGGTCTCGAAGAATCGTTTCCTCCGAATCCATTCCCATTCCCATTGATACTGTTGAAACCGTTAACGTCCCTTCCTCCTCCACCTCTGTAAGAATTCCCTTGTCTTCCAGCGAAATTACATCTGATCCTAGCATCTCCTTGCAAACTACCTTCCAACAACCTGATACACCTCTGAGCGTCATCCCTATCGACATCCAAGAACGCATAAGTTGGCCAATAAGTCGAATGACACAAAATCGTCTTTGACAAAACTCCGATATCGTAAAACATTTCTTCTAAATCGGTTCCTTGCCAACCTACTGGGAATCGAGCTACGTTCACTCGGGCCAAATTCGTAGAAGTTAAAGAAGGACGAGGTGGTGGTGGAGGACGGGAAGAACGGGAACGGGAATGTGATCGAGTAGGAGAATGGTGTCGAGTCGAACGCGAACGAGATCTGTCTCGTGGTCGGGGTGATCTCTCTCTCTCCCTTCCGTCTCGTCGGGAGGTAGATGGGGAGACTGACCGTCGACGATGGTGATCGTGATGGCGATGTGAAGATGATCGAGATAGAGACGAAGGCGGAAGAGGTGAACGCTCTCTCGAAGAAGTTCTAGTTCTCCTTCGAGAAATCGAGGGTGGAGGTGAAGCTTCTTTGGACGGTTTGTCGATTTTGTCGACGGCGACGGGAGAAGGTGAACGAATCCGAGAAGAGCGAGGAGGAGGGTCTACTACTGATGCTGCTGCTGTTGCGACTGATTTCGAAATCGACAACTTCCTGTCCTTTTCTGAAGATTCTCTACGGGCGATCTTGGGTGGTGGAGCCAGAGATGGATCTTTCGGACGAGGAGGAGTAGGTTCGACGGCTTGTTCAGGCTGCTGAACGAAGGACTGAGGGTCTGGTAGAGGATTGAAACCGGTAAGTTGAGATGGATTCGGAGGTTGTGGTAAGGTTTGATCTATCACGTCTCCTGCTGAAGCTAAAGGTAATGCCAGTAGTTTGAGTGGTATTTTCACTGTATATCGTATCGATGATCAGCAGTGTCTCATAAGGAGAGGGAGAGTGAGAAACTGACAATCTTCGAGATTTGCGGAATTCCAATTTTTCAACAATTCAATCATTTCTCTGTTCCTGCACTCTACTGCGTACTCTAGATATTCTGGAGGTGGTGTACTAGCAGCTAGAGTCAAGAGTAAGATCTGAATGATGACTTTGCGTAGTGTACTGAACTTTCCAGCGATGGTCGATTCAATCGCTGAACAATTCCTTGTAGAATCTGTCACACGTTTCTCGAGTAAGCACTCTGAACAGGAATACATTAAGAGCAGTATCAACTCACGTCTCGCTCTGATTCCGGCTTCCAAGAGATTCTCTTTCCTCATCTCGTTCAAGTAGAAGATGCAGAATAAAATGTCTTGTTCCTCCACCGCCACGACTAACCGATCTGTCAGTTCCTGCTGCAGATCCATGTTGCCCGCACCTCTGTGTGCCTTGATGAAGATGAGATGGATTGAAAGAGAGTAAGAAGTTTTTGCCGCAACTTCTCTTCCTCTGACAGCTCACACGACTTGTCGATACCTCTCAGTAACAGTTCATTCAACCTCGAAGTCTGACCGAACGATTCCTAGCTTTGTTCTACCCTCGTTCCGACGCATCGATTTCCCTCTTTCTCCGGTATCCTCAACATTCTCGCTCTGCCTGCCTCACTATCGATTCACAACAGAAACACTCAGCTACAGATCTACGGTAGATCGTCCTTCCAAGAGCCGAAGAAAAGGAAAGGGCATTTTCAGTTTCGGACTCTCACCTCACACGACTCGATCGACTGCGACCTAGAGGAAAAGGCCCTGGGACAATCGGGAGTGAATGTCGTCGAAAAATATACCTGGGAACTGGAGTGGAAAGTAGACTTTGAGGGGTTGCGGAAAACTTTCGGTTTTCAATTCGGGAGAAAAAGGTTGTTGGTCTCTCGTTCACAGGCATAAGGTTCTGTAGAACATGCAGGGTGACCCACCGACTCATCATACTGCTCGGTGGTCACCAACGAGGCGACGAGGAAAGGAGAGACAGAAGAACGAGAGGATCGAGGCAAAATGAGAACCAGGAAAATCTCAAACAAGCTTCACGTAGCCAGTGCTTCCCATCTTCTCTCACAACTTTGCTCTAACTGACGACGCCAAGAAGTTGATCGTCTAGGCGGAGAGAAGATTAGAGTTGAGATCTAGCGAGTTCGAGAAGGAGCTTCGAGGTGAGGCAGAATGATGAAAGAGTTTTGGTAGTGCTACGGCCTTCAGAGGGGTCGAGGTGCTCGATGATGATACCTATGATATTCTTGGGCAGTCTCATAGTGTCGTGGAAGTGTCTGCTTGATTCGAGAGTGAGTGGTAGGAGAGAAAGACGGAACGGGAGAAATTCGCCTCCTCAGTTCGGCTCATGTCCCTCGACAATCACATCCAGCTACCAGATAAGGCATTGATTGTGTAGACAAGTTAGTTGTCGGGTTAGAGGGAAAATAGAAGAGGAAAGTAGACAGCGATGTTCTTCGACTCAGAAAAATTTCTCTGTCGCCGACTTCGCACGAGCTTGAAAGAACCATACGACGAAACAGCCCGAACTGCCCCATCGCGCAGCTTACTTTGGAGATCGTAGAGACGAGATTCAACTTCTGCAGGGTCGAACTCGAGAAACTCGAGGGATCATTTACAGCTTTGTTTTGTCGGCGATCTGCACCAGGTAGCTTACTTGGAAAGCCTGTATAAACATCGTGCGATAGTCAAGACCGATCTCTGCAGCCTCATGTCGGGAAGAGCGCATCAGAGGAGAGAATCGAAAAATCAAAACTACATTTCTTTCTGCAACCTCCGAATGACCTAGCTTTTCACTCCTCAAGACCCTCGGCGAGCAAATCGTTCCTCCTCAGCAGCTCTTTACTATCCCAATTCCTACTCACGCTCTTTCCTGTTCCTTCTCTTTCTCCTTCTCCTCTTTGAGCTTCTTTTGCTTCTCGACAAATTTGACGAAAGATTGCGGAATGAGCGAAATCGAATCCTCCTCCTCCTCGTCGCGGCTGAAGTGAAGGTCGATACCGAGTTCCTCGATTGATGACAGGGTGGAGAGACTTTCGGCAGAGAAATCGGAACGGGAGAAGGGGAGGGAGAGGAAAGAAGGAGATTTGATCGGAAAATTGTTCTGAAGGTCTGACAGCGTTCGTCTACAGGCAGTCGTATCGGGTGGAGCCATGGTACGATTGGGCAGCACATGAATATGTGCGACGTCTTGAAACATCCTCGGGAGGTATTCGAAGTTGTTGGAAGTCTGGATATCCTCGAGTAACAAGTTCTTCTTGGCTACTTTTCCATCTCCCTCACACGCTGATGCAAGAACTTCCAATCTCTCTACGAGCGGGTGGCGATGAAACCAGATTGGTCTGAGCGTACAGCGCTCTCGGTTATCGACGAAGTTTTGGATACCCGGGACTCTCGAGCGTCGAGGGCCGGAGTACGGATTGATTTCAGGATGAATATCCCAAACTCCGTAGCTTCCGAGTCGAAGGAGGCTGGGGCAAAGTCGACCGTCTCCGAGTACGTGGTCCCAGAGTAATCCTCCTCCACAATGATAGTTGATAGAAAGTTCGACCAGGTTTGATGCGGCTCTTAATTCGAGAGTCTTGAAGTTTGACTGTTCCTTTACGTTCTCGAACAAATGTGAAAGGTGAAGTACTTCGATGACTGCCAAATTCGACAGCTGTTGTAAGTTAGGGGCTCGCCGAATCATGAGAAACGAGGAAGGGAAGCTAAAACGAACCTGAAATATCGAGTAATTTGCCTGAAAACAAATCCTCTATGATTCCTGAACCGATGGAGTCATCTGCTTCATCTATCTGAGAATCCGTCTCCACACTATCCTCCTCCTGAGAGTCCGTTTCTGTGCTGTCCTCTCCTTTGATGACGAGTTTCCTTACGAGTTGAGCGTCTTCTTTCCTAACTTCCTTCAACTTTCTGCGTTGTTCTCCGGTAGTGATTGTAATATGAGTGTACAAGAAAGGTTTGCATAGGTGGTAGAAGGTCTTGCACGAGAGGGAGAGGTGGTAGAGAGCTGATTTTGATGACGAGAGTTGAGAGAAGATGTCTTCGAGGAGCTCAGGAGGGACGTAAGGAGTAGGCATTCCAAAGTGGTTTGAATGTATCTGAAGGTTAGTAGCATGCGAGAGAGACTCTGCTGGTCGAGAAGTGAGATGTAAGAGCGAGAGAAAGGGGTCCGAAGAGGGGAGTCCCCTCAAACGTTCAAATTTTGTTCGTTACGAATGCTGCGAACGCTGTGTCTTTTCGTTGGGTGAGTATGATCGAGAACGCGCGTTGAACTAGCGGTGCTGAAAAAACAATCTTTGAAATCGAGAAAATTCAGAGGTGAGCTCGTTTTCCTCAGCTTTTCGCTCCCTCTGCTCAAGGTCGATCTATCTCTGTCGTCACAAGTGCAACAGCAAGTGAACAAATATTGCAACGAGAGACCTTGTACTTCGAGAGACTCTCTTTAGCTCTCGAGGGTCGTTCTTGGAAGGAATGAAATCGTTTCGTTTTGCAAGAATCCAAGCTAAGAGAGAGAAAGAGAGAGAAAAGGGGGAAAGCTACAACGAGAAAGAGAAGGAGAAGAAAGAGACCTCTATCGTTTCCTATTGACCTCCTCCAGAAGAAGTAGTGATTCCTCCCAAACTATCTGCGATCAATCCTGCGAGAGTGTTGGCAGCGTCTTGATTGTTAGTCGAATCAGTTCCGCCTCCTCCTCCTTGAACGTCGGAAGGTGAAATAGTAGTAGCGGGATATCCTCCTCCTCCTTGGTAACCTTGAGGAGAGTAAGCTTGAGAGGGAGAAGAGTAACCTGAATCTTGAGGAGAATAGTAAGAACCTCCTCCTCCTCCTCCTCCTTCTTCTTGAGGGTAGTAGTATCCACTAGGAGAACCTTGAGGGTAGTAGTAATCGGAACCTTGAGCTTCTTGAGGAGGAGAGTATCCTCCTTGATCTTGAGGGTAGTACTCTGCTTGAGGTTCGTAGTAAGCTCCTCCTCCTTCGCCGTCGTCGTCGTAAGTCGGAGCGTAAGGAGAAGAAGAAGAAGAGCCATCGTCTTCAACAGGGAGATTCGAGTAATCTGAAGTCGAAGGATCCGAAGAAGTAGAATCGTCGTCGACTACAGGTTGAGCGGTAGAAGTTTCGTCTCCCGAGTCACTTGGAGTCGAGGAAGGATCAGTCGAAGAGGTAGAAGAGTCGTCGTCGGTAGAGGGAGTCGAGGAGTCTATTCGACACCAATAGAGAAACAGAGAAAGTCAGCTTGGTTCTTAATCTCGTTGAAAGTGGGAAAGAGAGAGACTCACCTCCTCCTTCTTGAGAGTCAGAACCATCTTGAGGTTGAACATCGACGGTAACTGGAGTAGTAGTATCAGTTGTAGTTGAGTCTGAAGTAGAAGGAGCTGGAGTCGAATCTTGTCTCTTTGAGAGTTCGAGAGTTTGACGAAGAGGAATCGCGAGGGCGAGAGAAGGGAGCAAGAGAAGAGTAGAGAAGTGAGTCTTCAAGCTGTTATCACGACGACAGCAGGTGAGTTAGCGATGATTCGAGGTTGAAGAGAGAGTGAGAGAGAGAGGAAACTTACTTTCTAATTTGAGGTTTCTGAAGGAACGGCAGAGAGGAAGAAAGGAAGGAGAGAAGAGGGAGAGAAGGGAGGAAGAGAAAGGAGAGAGAGGTAGAGAGAAGAAAGAGAAGTCGTTTCCCCTTCGCAGCAAAATTTCGAGACCGAGGGATGTCCAGCGAAGAAAAAAAGTGATCAAAACTCAAGAACTTTCTCTCTCGCATCAAGTCAAGTAAGAGAGTGAAATGATAGCGATCTAGATGTCAGGGGTATAAGGTACAAACGAGCGAGGGTATCGGTAAAAGACGAGAGAAAAGCAGATTTCAGATCTTTCTCCGAGGTTAGTTTGAGTGATCGCATGAGAAATGCGCCGTTCCGGTCCCTTCTTGCTGCAAGTACCCTTCCAGTAATGTAAGAGAAAGCGTGCTGCTGGAACGAGAGAAAGAGCAAGTTGCAATAACAATTTTAAGCTTCGGATTTCGCGCCCGTCGGTTCCGGTCCTAAATTCGCGCAATCAACTGGTTCAGCGCGAGCTGGTACAAACTCCTGTAGGAGAAAGGAAGGACTTACGGAACTGGAAGTTAAAGTTCAACCTCACTGCCAAAAATTTCATATCTAAATCTGGACTCTTTTCGAGAGAAGAAACAAAGTTTTCGGCGGCAGTCTGGAAAGACTCGGAATGTGAGATCAGGAGAGTTTCGATATCGTATAGACGTTGTGTTGAAGGCGGTCGAGACGAGAGAACTGGCGAAGGTAGACCCTGCCCGACGGTGCAAAAAGACGAAATCAGTTTCCTATGTTCACATCGCTGGAGACGAAAGGGAAGCTAATCTCACTCGTGCAGCATCTTGTGCACTTCGGGCGTGAGATTCGAGTTGCATAGCGTGAGCGAACAAGTCATCCTGATCATGTTACGAAGAAATCGATCAGTCTGGTCAGTCGCAGGAAGACGGAAGGTGGAGACGACTCACCGCTGCATTCTTGTAGGATAGCATCGTAGCAAAGATTGCCTCCAATTGAGACTTGAGAGACGGTTCCTTCTTTGATCTCTTCGAGACAACCCTCAATAAACCTTTCTCGAGTAATTTCGCCAAATACTTCTTGTGAGCTTCAATAAGTTTGTCGAGATCTCCTTCCTTCTTGGCGACGAACTCTTCCAATTCTGCCCATTGACAAGCAATCACTTCTAAATGACAGTAGTATTCGACTTGACGAACGAAGAAAATCATTTTCGAGAGAGCTGTTCGAGCTTGATGAAGAGCGAATGAAACGACTGTGCAATACCGAAGTGTCAGTCAGTCACTACTCGTATGAGCTACATAACGATATCAAGAGAACTAACTAGATCCCTTTTTGAGTAACCGCGAACTCGTCATCAACGTTCTCCAAGCCTCGTTCAAAACGTATTCAACTCGTTTGATTCCCCAAAGGTGTCTGAACATCTCTCTGTAGTCTTCTAGACTCCTTGGATCAAGTACAGTAGAGAGAGGTGCCTCGACTTTGTATTCTAGGAGGAAGACGTCCCATCCTACTTCACCTTGCTGGAAATCAGAGATTCGAGCGTCGAGTCTTCGGAGGATCGAGAGGGAATGAGGTGTAGTGAGAGAAGAAGGAGGGAGCGAGCCTCTGATCGCAGTTTCGAGGGTAGATGTGAGGTTGTGACGATAAAGGGTATTCGCTGGTCGACCGAGAGAAGGTCTGTGTGGACGAAATGGGAATCGTCAGAAAGCAAGTCGGAGAAAGGCGAAGGACCTGGTAAGCGCACCCTAGCTGTTCCATCAAGATCTCACAGAAGTCTCCTTTCCCAAGCATGAGGTAGTCTTTGAGCGCTCGTAAATGATCCATCAATCTGAACTTGTCGAAGAATAGCTCGAATAGTCGTTGAGAAGCAGTCGAATAGGCGAGAGATATCGATCGTTCGAGAGAAGCCATGTCGGCATATTCGAGAGCTAACGAGAGATGAACAGTCAGTTCATGCGAAGCTTATCCTGAAAGACTCGAGGAAGAGAGCTCACTTCGATCATCTTGGTGATTTCGTTCGATGACCCATGCATTATCGGCACAGGAATACTTCATGAAGTTCAGGGATTTACCCGTCGAGAAGATCTAACGGAGGAAGATATCAGCTTAACCTGAGCGGCTCGAGGCTCTGACGAGTTCCTGACCTTTCTTCCAAAAGATTCTTCCAAGAAGCCTGGCAGCATCTCTTTCCTGAAGGAGAACTTGTCCGCCCACAGCTCGTGACTAGGTACACCTCTCTCGTCATCGAAACTGTTACCCCAATAATCTCCATCAACGACGTTTCCACCTCGTCTCTTCCACCGTTCGTCTCCTTCGTTTCCGAGTGCCGGGTTCAATTCGACGAAGAATTCAGAGTACGGATCTCGGAGTTCTCCTTGGTAGATCCAGGACGAGAGGGTCGAGAAGAAAGGAACTGAAAGCGTTTTTAGAAGGCGAGAGGAGAAGTTGCGAATGAAAGGATCACCGTTCGAAGTGTAGGCGTGCAACGTTGTCAAGAACGCTCCTCCAACTTTCGCACCTAGTCACAAGGAAAGATCTCGTGAGCAACTCATGACGAGCGAAACCAGAAAAAGGGACTCACCTCCGACTTCGGAAACCAAAGTGCCCATCATTCTCATTCTCAATCGGATATCCTGAGTCCAGACGTCTAGCTTCCTCAAAGTGAGTGCACCTGATAATCCTGAAGGTTCCCACAATTTTGTACCATCATTTTTCAAGACAACCGTTCCACTTTCGTCCGCATCGAATTCACTATTCAGTTTTCCCTCGAGTACTGCAACGAGTGCGAAATAATCCGTCATCTCCTTCTGCAACTCGGCATGTAAGCTCTGTTCAACCATTCCAACCTGTTCCTGTTTCGTCGTTGAGGACCTCTTTCCCTTGTCTCTAGATTTGCCTTTCCTCGCTCCCGCTCCTCTGATTCCGAGAAGATGATTTCTCCCCTCTTCGCTCTTCAGTAGAGCTTTCTCAATCTTCCTGTACAGCCATCCAAGCTCACTCAACTGATGCAAAAGAGTTCTCGTCGGTGCAGGTAAACTGAACCCTCGTTTCCTCAATTCAACGAATTCGATCCCATCTTCAAATTCCATCATATCTCCTTGAAAACCTCTCTCTACGTCATCTTCAGCGAATTCTTGAGCTGTAGTAGGTGGATCGATAACTCCTCTGTTCGAATCTGTAACGATTTCCCCTCTGATAAAAGTTCGTTTCGGACCGGGTCTTCTCGAAGTCGCAGGTGATTTGAACCGAATGAATTGACCGTCTATACCTTGAAAGATGTAGAGTATGTCTCGAAGGAGGGTCGATTCTGGAACTGGAGGGAGGAGAGATCCACCGCAATCTGAGGGGGGGAGGTTCGAAGTTGAAGGAGGAGTAGGAGAAGAAGAAGAGGAAGGTTGTGATCGGTGATTCGCGAGGAGAGCAGCCATAGGGACTTTGGACGATTTACGAGAGCTGGAGAGAGCTGCATCTACTGAATCGGGAGAAGGTTGAGAGAATGGAGGGAGAGGTTTCAAAGAAGAAGGTGCAGCGAAGAAGTTGATCCTGGACGGACCTGCCTGAGGTAGCGTGTCTGTCGATCAGGTGGACATGTCAGCTTGTTCAGTGAGTATGCGAGTGCTTGCTCAGAATGGGGAGGATCGTGTTTGTTTGATGAGAAAAGGTCCGTCTCTTGTGTCGACGCTTGGGGTCCGAAGTGGTATCGCTAGAGAGTATGAAAGGGTGAAGTAGCTTACCTGTCATGTCAGAGACTCGTGCTAGGTTGTGACTACTGGCGACAGAGATGTTTCCCTGAATTGATGAAGTTCTTGTTTCCCGTAGCTATGAGCGCGTAAAGCGCGTATCCGGAGTCTAGTATGATCTATTAGACCTGTAGTTGGCTCGCTGGTATGCTGGTTTTGCCGTTATAGGTCGGACAGTGAGGGAGTATTGGTCAAGACGCGTGCCTCCGAATTTCTGCCGACTCGAGCTTTTTCCCCACTCCTTGAAAGCCTACAAGCGGGTCTACAGAGCTAGCAGTCGTATCGTAGATGCTGAAGAACGATTAAATTTTCGAGATCAAAATCAGGCAAATACGTAAAGCGATCCTCGCAAAGCTCCAGCTCTCCTGCCTCTCGCACCTGCACCTCGACTACAACCGTCAAGCGACGCTCCCGTGAGGTGTATCATTTGATATGATCCGGTATACTCTAGGAGATTCTAGTCTACTCTGTAATTTCTATCACTCTATTTTCCCTTTTCCCAGTCCTCCTCAATTCTCCTTTCCTTTCTCCCTCGTGACCCACAAACGCAACACTTTCCTCTCTCCCTTTATCCCTCTCGTCTGCATGGAAATTGAACACGAAACCGCTCGATTCCGTGACTCCCCAAATCCTAGAATTTTCTATACTCAATCCATAAACTGGTGATCTATCCCCTTTCGGTCCGAACGCTGTAATACCCGAAGATCTTGACGAGGAGGAAGTAGAAGCGGTGGTAGAGAAGGGAGAGGAAGGAGTAGAACGAATATCGAAGATTCTGACGGCTGAGTTTCTTGCGGATCCGACCGCGACGTAACTCCCAGAAGGTCCTCCAGTTGCGACAGAGTAGGATGGATCATCGGACCAAGGATCTGACAGCCGAAGAACTTCGTTCGAGTCTGAAGATGGGAGGTCGTTCCAATCGGAAATTGCGAGGGCTGAAGAGGAAGAAGAGGAAACGGATGAAGGTACTCGCAGATCGTAGATTCGAGTAGTCGAATCAAAGAATGCGGCAACGAGGGTTTGATCGGGTCGAAGGAAAGGGGAACAGTTGAGCGAAGGAGTGGTCAGACTGTAGACTGAGGTAGACTTTGAAGTTCGTGCGAGAGGTATCGACGAATCGAGGAGGGGAGTACCGGTCGAATCGAGTTGGAGCAGAGTAAGCGGTGAGGTACCACTTTGACCGATTGCGAGCCAGGAAGGAGTGGAGGAAGGTGCTAGTTGAACAGACCAGGGTTTCGAAGAGAGAGGAATTACTGTTGGAGGTTGCCAAGGTGAAACAATAGAATGGATCGCGACTTGGTGCTTCTTCGGTGCCGCTCGTTTCATGAGGTTGTGAGCGAGTGAGTCGTTCTCGTCGAGTTCGAGTTGGTGTCTATTCGGAGGTCTCAATCGGGTGGTCGAAGCTGATACGACTAGATTCGACGATGCTGAGGAATGTAGAGCTTGGACTGCTGTCGATCCAGGTCGAGCGTGATCCACTTGAGGTATCGAGTATCTTGCAATCTCCTCCAAGACGACAGGTCTTCCTCTTCCTCCTAGATCCCTCACCTTCAACCTCTGAACTACTCCCGAAACCCTCGAAACTATAAGTTCTCCGGCTCTTCCACCTTCCGTCAAAGCCGTGATATCGTCCAAAGCTGACTTTGTGAACCCTCTCTTGCCTCTCTGACCCTCTTCGTAACCCTTGACCACAATTTGAACGCAATTCATCGTACCTCTCTGATCCACCGCGACCCACCATTCCAACCCTTTCCCTCTAGCGATCAACACTCCCTCGATTCCTTCTTCAACTGACCATAGCCTGATGACCGGCATACTTCTGTCCCAACCTCCGAAAGTAACTCCAGTGAAATCCCAGTCTTTCCATTTCTCTCCAATTTTCTCTGCCCAGATCGCTTTCCTACCCCAGCTCCAGCCTCGGGCCGTTCTTCTGTATCCTGATGGTTCGTGGTGTAGGTGCTTGAGAGTTGCAGGAGAATAATTGAGTCGGTTGAGAGCGAATTGAGGAAGAACTGTTGAATCGATGAGAGAGTGAAATGAACAGTTTGTACGGGACAGGGAGAGGAGTGAAGATAAAGATAAGAAGGATAATAGCTGTAAGAGGAGTTCAGAAGGTAGCTCTTCGAGGGGTGAAGTTCTCATCGAGGTTGAAAGTTTGATGAGGTCACGAGAGTCGAGAGGGATCGATGGGAGGCTCGAAGGAAAGCTCTATGTGATGGTAAGATGCTCTCGGAAAGGGAGAATGCCGCAATGGAGTAGAAGTGTAGAGATGATGGCGAAAGAAGGTGAAGGAGAAGAATCTCGCAAAATTCGCTCGCAACATCGTTTCCGCGCACCTCTCGGCAGTCCATATTCTACTGGTGTCTCAGCGTCTGCAAATCTTTCAGAGGGTAGACAATGAGTTGCAAAACTGTGCAGGTTGAATTTTGGTTGAGCGGGTAAATACAAGAAAATAAAATGAGAAGAAAGAGAGGTACAGCAGTGCAAGAGAGGAAAGAAAGGAATGACGGAGGGGTGTGTATCTAGCAAACTGAAACGGACGTTTAGGTAGCGGCCTTGGCAGCACGACGAGCGGCACGAGTCGTAGCCTATTCGAGACACACAGAGAGAGAGAGATATTAGCGAAACAGGCGCAAAGCAAAGGGGAAGAGTTGTTTTCGTCGCTTACTTGGAAACCAGTCTTGATAGCTTGAACTGATCGAGTAGAACCACATGAAGAGCAAGTCATGAAGAATAGACGGTTGTCCTTGGTCAAGGTTGTATCGGGAGATTTGCAAGTCTTGCAAGTAACGTATTCGACGATGTATCGACGTAGAACGTTCTCAATTTGTTCTGGCGATCAATTGAACGATGAATCAGCTATTGCGCTTGACGGGTAAGACGGGAGAAAAAGAGCTCACTTTGTTGGAAACGACCCTTGATAACCAAACGAGCACTTCCATCAACGGAACCGTTTGTTCCCAACTCGGCAAACAAGAATTGAATAACGTGTTCCGGTTGTCGGTGCATACGCTTGCAAATGTCGGCAATGTTGGCGAAAATCGAACGCTTGTTTCCTTCTCGGAAAAGTTGAGGAGGAGGAATGGTGTACTTCTTCTTTGAAGCACCTCCGGATAGAGAAGGGTGAGATTGGTAGAGGAGGGAGAAGAATCGTCCGAGGAGCTGACAATGCATGAATGGAGAATGAGATCAGTTTTTTCGATTCAACGTCTAAAAAAGGTCAAGCTGGAAAAACGGTTAGGCTTACCTCGGTGTAAGTGTAATCACGGTCATCCTTGAGCCACTCCTTTGCGGCAGCAGCTTGTTCAGCCTTTGAAACGACACCTTCTTCCTCATCCTCTCCGTCCTTTCCGAAGGGGTCTTCTCCCTCGACAGGCTCGTCATCTCCAGCATCCTCGTCATCACTTCCAGCAGGGGTAGACTTCTTGAGGATTGATTTGGGGGCAGCTCCCTCCTCCTCTTGATCGTCTCCTCCAGCTTCCTCACTCTCTTTCAACTCTTTCTCGAACGCCTCCAAATCGAATGCCTTCTTACTACTCTTTTTCTTCTTCTTCTTCAAATCCGAGAACTCGTCCATACCACTGGCATCAACTGCGGTAACTTCAGCCGAGATTTGATTGTCGACAGGTTCGTCATCGATTTCGTTTCCTAGCTTGTCAACTCGTTTCTTTGATTTAGGGTTTTGTTCTTCCATTTCTGCAGCGTCTTCAGCGTCTGAATCGATTCTGACTGACTTCTTCTTCTTCTTCTTTTTGAGGTCGGCGAAATCGAGTTCGGGATCGGCGGCGTCTCCGGGAGAAGGAGCTGAAGCGAGGTCGACGGCGGCGTTCGAGCCAGTGGCATCGTTCGAAGGGGCGGAAGGGGAAGCGGCATCGACGTCGAATTCGTCAATGTTGATCTTCTTGGTCGACTTCTTCTTCTTCTTCATTCCGCTGAAGATATCGTCGACGGGAGGATTTTGATCAGCCATGTTGAAATGTAAAAAGCTGGTTTCTTCGGGGGGTCTTCAGGAGTCCTACAGAGTACACGAAGGTTCACGGTCAGTATGGAGTGTCTTCGACTGTCGTGAGAGCGATGTGAGAGGGAGAGTCGCGTGAGGTGGTCAACGATTCGAGGCGAAAGATCCGACTTCGATCTACCGCATCCCCATGTTCACCCTGTAATGAGTCCACGAATACATATCTTCCCTCGTCTCGGAATGCACAAACATCAACCCGAACTGATGAGATTGTGGAAGAGGTCGAATTGTTCCCTTCAGCAGTCACTCCCCGTAAGCCAGTTCTTGCCTGATCGACTCTGTTCGAATTCCCTCTACATTCCTGCTTCCTCTCTGGAGCCGAACGCCCTCCTATTGAGTCCTTCTTGTCTTGATCGTTGGCTTTTGAATGATGATCTTTTTCTGTTCCCTCCACTCTCAAAAGACGCTTGACTTACTCTTTGAGGTTTGAATGTAGTATAGAGCTCTACTCTTGACTGTCTGATAGACTTGTGACTGATCTGAGAGGTCGAGAGTGAGAGGTGGGAAACCGAGAGTTGTTCTCTGACTCAAAAGTCGCTCGAGAAACCTCGCGGGTCTCTTATCTCCCTCCGACTTGACTTTTCGCGCGTTCTCAAGACCTTCAGCTCGTTCGATAGCTAGATCAAACCCATCGCCTCGATCTCCAACTGGAACGACTCGACTTTTGGAATGTCTCCTCCTTCAACTTCGGTAGCTTCTCTAGACCCTCTGTCTCCTGAAGTGAAGCCAGCCTCAACCGGGTCTTCATCAGTAGGTAAAGAACTATTGGCTGGAACGGTAGCAGGTTGGGCTCAAGTGTTTGTTGGTCAACCTTGTGAGTTTTAAATCTTTCTCGTCTCTCGTCTTGCTGTGAATTGACCCTCATTCGCACCCGAAATGTACAGTCGACATTGTCAAAGTCAGGTTACAAGCCGGAAACGTTCAATATGCGGGTCCTTTAGACTGTGCGAAGCAGCTCGTGAAGAAAGAGGGAGCTCTCGGATTTTACAAAGGTCAGCCAAATTCGTCCTCTGCTCTCATGCCGATTCGGGCGAACTGTGCTGACATTGTATCGAGATCTCACAGGTACCACTATGCCACTGGTCGGTATCGGAGCTTGCGTCAGTCTCCAGTTCGCATGTCTCGGAGCTGCTAAATCATTCTTCGTGTGAGAATCCTTCATCTTCTATCTTCTGCTTCGGCCTATCCCGTAGCTTCACACGCTCACCAAAGACTCTCTCTCGCTACCAGATCTCGTAACTCTTCGAGCGGACAGAGTCACTCAGAAATTCTCACTCCCTTCCAATATTATCTCGCCGGAGCTTTCGCAGGAATCGGTAATTCAGTAGCTTCGGGACCAGTCGAACATATTCGTATTCGTGAGCTCTAACCCTATGCTTCAAAGCTCCATGTCTCGATGATCACTAATCTGAGATTTGATCGGTTTGTAGGTTTGCAAACTCAACAAGACGGAAGGTACTCTGGACCAGTCGACGCCATCAAGAAGATTTACAGATCAGATGGAATCCGAGGAGTCTACCAGGGTCAAGGTGCTACTTTGGCTCGGTGAGTTTCTGCTACAAAGGAATCTCTCCCAGTCTTTCGCACAGGAGCTCACGTTCTCGCTTGGTACACTTCTCCTGTTCACATTCTCCAGTGAGGCTCACGGGTACGGTGTCTACTTTGCTGTCTATGAGCTACTCGTAGCGAACGAGATCAAATCGAAAGGACTCAAATCTCGCGACGAACTCAATTTGGGAAAAAGTGCGATGTTTGGAGCTGCTGCTGGATGGGGAATGTGGTTGTTGTGAGTCTCGGCATCAGCTTTTCTCTTTCGTGACTTCAAAATTGACGATGCTTGATATTCGATAGCAACTACCCTCTCGACGTGCTCAAATCTCGACTTCAAACCGACGCATTCCCTTCTTCTGGAGAAAGAAGCTACCCTCGGGGTATGAGAGACGCTCTCCCAGCCCTCTACAAAGAAGGAGGCGCAGGAGCTTTCTTCAGAGGATTGACTCCTACTATGATCAGGTGAGTACCGAAATATGTTTCTTCTCGGATTATTTCCTGCTTTCAAGAGCCGTCGCTGATTTTGTCCTCTTCTTCAGGTCGCCCTTTGTCAACTCTGTCACTTTTGTCGTCTTCGAACTCGTTATGCGATTCCTCAACTAACTTGAGAGGAGACTCCGACTTTTCTTCCTTCTTGCCTCTTACCGATACCCTCGCTCTTTTGTACCTTATACCCCTGACATCTAGATCAATATCGTATCACTCTTGTTCTTCGATTCGATGTGAGAGAGAAAGTTCTCGAGTTTTGATCACTTTTTTTCTTCGCTGGACATCCCTCGGTCTCGAAATTTTGCTGCGAAGGGGAAATGACTTCTCTTTCCCTCTTCTCTCTCCTCGTTCTTCCTCCCTTCTCCCTCTCTTCTTTTCTCCCTTCCTTTCTTCGTTTCCCTCTCACTCAGAAATCTCGAACTAGAAAGTAAGTCTCTCCTCTCTCTCACTCTCTCTCTTCATCCTCGAAACATCGCTAACTCACCTGCTGTCATTGTGATTGTAGCAGCTACAAGATGCACTTCTCTACTCTCCTCTTGCTCCCTTCCCTCGCCCTCGCGATTCCTCTCCGTCAAACTCTCGAACTCTCAAAGAGACAAGATTCGACTCCAGCTGCTTCTACTTCAGACTCGACTACGACTGATTCTACCACTCCAGTCACCGTCGACGTTCAACCTCAAGATGGATCTGATTCTCAAGAAGGAGGTGAGTACTCTCTCTTTTCCACTTCCAACGAGATTGAGACCCAAGCTGACTTTCTCTCTTCTCTCTCTTCCTCGATCGAATAGATTCCTTGACTCCCTCTACCGACGACGACTCTTCTACCTCTTCGACTGATCCTTCCTCGACTACAACTGACTCGGGAGACGAAACTTCTACCGCTCAACCCGTAGTCGACGATTCTTCTTCTTCGGATCCTTCAACTTCAGATTACTCGACGCTCCCTGTTGAAGACGATGGTTCTTCTTCTTCCTCTCCTTACGCTCCGACTTACGACGACGACGGTAGTGGAGAAGGAGGAGCTTACTACGAACCTCAAGCAGAGTACTACCCTCAAGATCAAGGAGGATACTATTCTCCTCAAGAAGCTCAAGGTTCCGATTACTACTATCCTCAAGGTTCTTCCGCTGGCGACTACTATCCTCAAGGTTCTCCCTCTGAATACTACTACCCTCAAGAAGGAGGAGGAGGAGGAGGTTCTTACTATTCTCCTCAAGATTCAGGTTATTACTCTCCTTCTCAAGCTTACTCTCCTCAAGGTTACCAAGGAGGAGGATATCCCGTTACTACTACTTCACCTTCCGACGTCCAAGGAGGAGGAGGAGGAACTGATTCGACTAGCAATCAAGACGCTGCCAACACTCTCGCAGGATTGATCGCTGATAGTTTGGGAGGAATCACTACTTCCTCTGGAGGAGGTCAATAGGAAACGATAGAGGTCTCTTTTTCTTCTTCTTTCTCTTCTTGTTGTAGCGTTCTCTCTCTCTCTCTCTCTGTCTTAGCTTGGATTCTTGCAGAAACGAAACGATTTCATTCCTTTTCAGATTCGTAGGAGTTGAAAGAGGTAGAGGATCGCTTCGAGAAAACGTCTTTGTGCTGCTCGTCATGCACTCGCCACTGACAGAGCTAGACCGACTTCGAGTCGAGAGAGAAGAAAGTTGCGAAACAACAGAGCTCACCTTGAAATTATGTCGATTTCGAAGATTACTGCTCGGCGTCACTGATTCAGCCCGCGTTCTCAGATACACCAATTCAACCAGAAGACACAGTGCTTAAGACGAGTAAACAAACTTTGAACCGAAGGAAATTCCTCTTCGACGCGATCGAATAATATCGAAACCTTTCTCTCACTCTCTCTTTTACCTATTTTAGATGGTCAACATGGGCACTTGCTCGATATGACTTGAAATCCGATTTCTCTCTCTCTCTCTCTCTCTCTCACTCTCTCTTGAATCTCACTTCTCGACCAGCAAAGTCTCTCTCGCACGATACAGACTTCAGATACATCTATACAGCTTCACGATGTCTACTCCTCACCTTCCTCCCGAACTCCTAGAAGACATCTTTTCTCAACTCTCTTCATCAAAATCAGCTCTCTACAACCTCTCCCTTTCGTGCAAGACCTTCTGCCACATCTGTAAACCATTCTTGTACTCTCATATCACGATCACTACCGGAGAACAACGTAGGAAGTTGATGGAAGTCAAGAAAGAAGACGCTCAACTCGTCAAGAAACTCGTCATCAAAGGAGAGAAGAGTACGAGGAGGGAGATTGAAATGGATGGCGCAGATAACTCGATAGGCTCAGGGATCATAGTAGATCTCTTTTCAGGCGACTTGCTCGATATCTCAGGTTGGTTCAGGCTTTCCTTTCCTCGAAGCCTCCAATTCAGGAGCTCATCGCTGACAACACCGCTCGAGCTTGACAGTGATCGAAGTACTCCACCTGTCATACTTGTACGAGAACGTGAATGAACAGCCAAACCTTCGAACTCTTCCGTTGAAAGCCGCAACAAAACTGGTCGAGCTTTCTATTCAGTATCATGGTGGAGGCGGAGACCTCTGGCGCCGCGTACTTGAAGACATTCGACTCTGCCCCCGTCTCGTTCGTCTTGGAAGTCTCAGCGTTTCATCTTTTCATCGTTATTTTTCCCGGTGGTCTGCTATAGGTTCAATCATGCCCAGAAAGTTTGTTGGAAAATTGGGTGACTATGAGCTCGGAGAGGTTTCCTTTTATCATCGGTCGCTCGGAGAAAGGCTGGGGGTTTTCGTATCGAACTACATGGGAGAAAATAGAAACGTCGGAAAGAAACTCAATATTTGCTTCGTCTCGACTTGGACGAGGTGCATAGCAGCCATGCCTCAGATGATTCAGGAGCACCCTCACATCAAAGTGCTCGCAATCCGACCGTTGGGTACTCCCGACGCCGGCATCTGTCGACGACTGCTCGAAAGCTTCCAAAGCAATCCGATTACGACTCCTTCTTTCCTCTCCTTCCCCTTCTCTCGCTCGATCCTCACTCCCGACACTCTCTCACTCTTCTCATCGATTGAAGACCTTGGAATCGAACTTCATTTCAGCCGCGACGAGGAGGAGGTGGATACGATTTCGCTCATTCCTCAATCTTTCGTCAAATTTGTCGAGAAGCAAAAGAAGCTCAAGGAGGAATAGGAGAAAGAGGAGAAAGGAGGGGAGGAGGTGGGAATCCAGGTTTGGTTGTAGACTAGCAAAGTAGTCAATGGATCGTCGTTTGGGAATTTTCGGGGTGTAGAGTGCAGCGCACCGAATTCAAGATTCGAATAAATCAATCTTTCCTCTTCGTTTGCTAGATCTACATCCTCCGTACGAGACACGGAGAGTGGTGAGATGAATCATTCATCCGATGGTGAGTCCGAGTTTGAAGGAAGATTCTCAACGTGAGCTCGAACCTCGTAACTTTTTGTGCTAGGAAACCTAATATTACAATATCTACAAGGTCAAGAGGAACAATGCGAGCACATTCTTTGTTATCAGGCAAGATGATATGTATGACTGCGAGACATGTAGAGATGGAAAGAAAACTGTAAAAATAGAGACTAAGATTCTAAGAAAATTTGAAAGACGTTCCGACGACTTTGGCGAATTCTTCTAGACGTGATCGACCTCGGCTTTCTCCTTGTGATCGGTGGTTCCAGTAGCCTTGGGAGCGTTGTACGCGTCTCGGGTTTCGTGACCCATGTTCTCTGCGAGGATCTGCTTGCGGAATTGGTTCGACTTGAGGATCGAGGAGTTTCGGTAGAGGATATCAACCTATCATTTGAGCGAGTATTAGTACAACTTGACGTGAGAATTGGAGCAGGAAGCAGAGGAAATCGATCATCCGAAGCGAAAACCTTGGAAATCTGGCTCGAACGATCGATTTCGAAGACGGAGACGATACTCACTTGTTCGAGAGACAAGCCCTTGGTCTCAGGGATTAGGAAGAATGTGAATGCTATCAAAAAGAAGAAGCTGGATCAGTTTTCGAAGAGGAAAAAAAAACCGCAGACAGGAACGACGATGAAAAATAGAGCTTACCGAAGCATATACAGCAGAATCCACCCCAGATAAAGAAGACACGTGATTTCAAACCAGCAGAGCCCGGAACATCGTCAACAACTGAAAGGAAGAGTCAGTAAATCAAGTTTTCGAAAAAAGGGAATCTTCTCGCTTACGGTAAGGAGTGGCATAACCGATACCGAAGTTCAGGAGCCAGTTGGAAGCAGTAGACATAGACATTTGTTTCTGAGAGGAAAGAGCCGAAAGAGTCAGCGCAAAGTCGAACGAGGAAAGAAACTCGGAAAGGAAAACTTACTCCTCGAGTGGTCGTAGGGTAAATCTCGGAGGTGACAACCCAGGCAAGAGGTCCCCAGGTAGCAGCGAAGTGAGCAACTGTAGACGAGCAGAGTAAGTAAGCTAGCATCTGGAAAGACAACAAGAAAGAGTAGACTGACTGAATATGCAAACGAAAGCGATCAAAACTTTCTGAGCAGCTTGATTTCCTTCGGGAGTGGCGACACCGACGATAGCAACGATGAGTTGAGAAACAGCCATACCAGCGGCTCCGTAGAGAAGGAGAGCTCGTCGTCCAGCTCGATCAACCTAAGAAGGAGTTCGGGTAAGCATTTCTCGCAAACGAGGAGAACAAGACAATAGAACGTACTGCGAAGATACCAGGTACGGTTGCTCCGACGTTGACGACATTGGTGGCGATAGTGATGATGAAGGGATTGGTGATACCCGAATTGCGGAAGAACGAGGTCCCCTGTAAAGCGAACAGAAAAAAAGAGAAGATCGAATTAGCTCAAGTAGTTTCATGACTGCGAGGTTGCGAGAAAGTGAACATACGTCTATGAAAGAGAAGCGAGGCAAATCAGGAAGCGTTGAGGAGAACACGATATCAGCTTTGATCGTTCGGAACGTGTAACATCGAAATGCTGCGACCGCGAGATGGAGAAAGCGACTTACAGTAGAAGATGAAGTTGATACCAGTGAGTTGTTGAAGAGCTTGAATTCCGATACCAGTCCAAGTCCTGAGAGCGTTGCGACCAGATCCAGACTTGAAACAGTCGAGGTAAGTGGCAGTTCCGAGACTCCTTTCGTGGTGAATATTGGCAGCGATTTCAGCGAGTTCTTCGTTAACTTCTTGCGAATCAGGGTCGTTTTTGAAGATACGAGCGAGAGAACGACGAGCATCCTCGTCGCGACCTTTGAGCAAGAGCCATCGAGGTGATTCAGGAAGAATGAAGAGACCGGTACCGAGGATCTGTGTCAAGACGAGAGAGGGTCAGCGGAGGGCGCCGAGTCCCCATGTTCGAGTCAACTTACAGCAGCCCATGCGAATTGGATACTATAAAAGGAGACGAGTGAGAGGTCAGTGCTGAGCGGCGGGAAAAAGTGACAATTTTCTCTTACCCGATAGGAATTCTGTAAGAGGCTGCTCCGGAGTAGTCCTTTGTTCCGTTGACGACGATCGAGGCAATCAAAAGACCTGTCGAGACGAGACGAAAAGGTAAGTTTCGCACAAGCTTTGCGGCTCGACTTGCGAGACTCAAACGTACCAATCGTGATCATCCATTGATATCCAGCTACGAGGGCACCTCGAATGCTCTTGGGAGCTGCCTCACTTTGGTACCTATAAATTTCGACAAAAACGAAACAAGCAGTCGCGAATGTCAGTCAATCTGGGAGACCCTATAGTTCGCTGGAAGGTCCACTCACATTGGTACCAAGCAACTTGTTCCTCCGACACCGAGACCAGCGAAGACACGACCGAGAACGAAAGTAGGAATCGCTGCGAGAAGAAAGTCAAAGCTTTTCGTCAGCTACCTTTCGTAACGAGTCAATGAATCGATTGAATGACTTACTCGTCCCACCAGTTTGTAGAGCTACTCCGAGACAGAAGACTACAAGATAGGCGATGACTCCGAGTCGTCGACCGAGGAAATCTCCGACAGGAGCGGCCAAGAGAGCACCTGAAGACGCAAACGATCAGTTCGAGTCTTCCCCAGCCGTGCAGATAGATGAAAGGTACATACCGCAGAAGGTACCAGCAGAGAGAATCGAAGTAACCAAAGAGTCGGTACCCGAAGTAATAGTGTAAGAACCGTCAGGTTGTAAATCTCCAAAAATTTCTAACCAGCCATCCATCTCCTTCACACCCGAGATGTAGCCAGTGTCGTATCCGTAGCTGTAAGAATGACGGTTCAGCGATGTAGAACGACGTGAGATCGAGATGAGAGAGCTTTGACTTACAGGAATCCACCGAAAGCGGCGAACGCTGCCATCGTAACAGCCATTGGGCTGATCTTAGTCGGTAGAGGTACCATACCTCGCTATACGTATGATATGTAGGTTGTTATGAAGTTGTCGAAGTTGTCGTTTGAGTAGAGGATTAAGCGAGGTTGAAAGGGAAAAGGAAGAAACTTTTGAATCGTTTATCCCTCAACAGCTGGCCACGAGCGGAGGCGGTTCCCCTTTTTTTACAGTATATCGTCACCCCACTGTAAAGCTTGGCGTACAAGAAGATACAAGAAACTGAAGCTGAAACAACCTTCGCATTTTCGTGGTCTTGGCTTGAAATTTCTAGACTCTTCGTTTCGCAACGACTGAGCTTGAACAGCGCTCCAGCACACTGCGATGTTGTTCAATCGACGATAGTTCGCTATTGAGCCGAACGATCTCGCTGTACTTGCTCAACGTGCGCTCGATAGAGACTAGTAGGCTTCTTTCCTTTTCTTCCCTGGCTCAAGACCTCGAGCCTGATCCCGAGATCGATGACGCTATGATAAGCTTTCAGCTTCAGAGGGAAGAGCCGAAACGAAGAGTTCGAGACGAGGAACTTCGGTGAAACGAAATCGATTCGAGACTTTTTGTACAGAAAAGACAAGAGATTGTCCACACAGTGGAGGAGGAGGAGAAAGGGGGAAGGGAAGAAGTCGATTGGGGGTACCGGTGGAGCTACAGAAAGAAGATACGGTCAACAGTATTAGGTAATAGAAACGACACTGACAGATTAGTTTAGAGATGATATTCTATGCTACAAGAAAAAACAGAAGCGATACAAGTTTGACGGGAAAAAGAAATACAGCTAGGGTCAATCAATCATACTTCTCTGCCAATCGGTCCAACTCGACAAGCACTTCTCGTGCAGTCGGACGTTCCTCCTCTCTCGAACTGGTCATCTTCCTAATCAAATCTCGAACTTCGAGAGGAACGATTGAAACTCCGTCGAGAAAAGTTTGAACTGGAATGGAAGTTCCAGAGTACATTCTGGTCGCAGCGGCGAAGATGTCGTCGTCGGTAGAGTCGAGAGAAGTCGATCGAGAGTGAGTCGGAGAAGAAGAAGCTGAAGTCGGGAGAGGAGGTAAAGCGAATTCTGAGAGATGCGACGAGGGTTCTCCTGCAGGGTCTTCCTCCTCCTTGTCGGTGTCGACGAGTAAGCTTCGAATGGTTGACTCCCAATCTCGTCCAGCTCCTAGACTCGCGATACTCCTCAAACTTTCACTACTTCCTGACCTCCTTAAAGACCTCGTGTTGACACTCCTCCTCAAACTTCCCTTTTCACTTCTCAGACTTCTCAAACTACCTTGTCGACTCAACCTGACGTCTCCAGTACTACATCCACCTAAAGAAAGATTGTAAAGACTTGCAGTAGGAGTTCCTTCTTCGACTTGAACTTGTTCCCCCTCTAACTCTTTCAATCGTTTCCTCTCTTCCCATTCCCACCAACCACCGTTTCCGACCAACAACATTCTTTCTACAGCTCTCATTCCTTCAAATGGTTCTCTCCCACTGATCAACACTCCGAGCGTAACTCCTAACGAGAATATATCTGATGGGTAGGAGAACGTCGAAGGTAGAGGTCGAACGAATTCGGGAGGAGAGTAAGTTGGAGTACCGAGACCATGAGGATCGATAGGGAAAGCTGAACGAGGTGAAGTTGGAGGAGGCAAGAAGAGAGACATTCCGAAATCGCACAATCTCGTCGATAAATCAGTCGCGATCTATTCGAAGAACTCATTAGCTGAATCGCAACTTGAGTCTGACCGGGAGCCACGAGTCAGCAAGGAGAGAAGGAGAGCACTTACCATGATATTCTGAGGTTTGATATCTGCATGTAAAATTCCCCTTTCGTGACACAATGCAACTGCGGCTACCAATTCCCTACTCCATTGGAACCATCTCTTCCTCGTCATCCTCTCTGGTTGATTCCTTGCAAATTGTAGAGCGTTTCCGAAAGGACAAAATTCGAGAATTAGATCGATTCGAGGTTCAACCACTGGAGCAGTCGAACGAGGTGGAACGAGAGGAATCTGGGAAGAAGGTATGAGAGATGGAGCGAGATTCGATTCGGACTGCTGAGGTTGATGTTGAGCTTTGTAGCGCTGAGCCGAGGAAGATGAGAGAGGAGGTGCGAGAGAAGGCAAGAGAGACTTTCTAGTGATGTGAGGAGGTCGAGTAGGAGAAACCGAAATCGAAGCTGAAGGTGAAGAAGGAGATTTCGCTGTGTGAGTGGTAGAAGATCGCTCAGGATCGGGAAGAATCTTGTTCGTGAAGGGAGAGGAAGTTGGGGATTCCGGAGAATTCGGAGATCCGTCGTAAGGATTGCCTCGGAGAGGTGAACCTGCGAAGGAAGAACCTCCGCTGATTCGTTTGCTGCTCCTCCTACTGTCGCTCCTCTCGAGCGAAGTCGCCAACGGTACTTCTAATCCGTCCCTTTCGTCTTTGACTCCAAACAATCTCAAAATATGTTTTCCTCCTCTTTCTGACAATGAGTCGGATGAGTTCGCCGCATGGGTGACCGTCGTTTGTCGATTCGGGTGTTGTAGAGGAGGAGGAGGAGGAGGAGGATTCAACTTCGATAGGATGAAAGCTTCTCCGAGGCCGGACAGTTGGGATTCTCGATCCGGGAATAGCCGCTTGGCGGCACAGAGTTGACGAGGTCGCTGATTACGAGTAGGCGAGGAGGGAGAAGGTGAACGAGGATAAAAGCTAGCGAGATACACGCTCGCGTGTCTTCCTTCTCCGAGTAGGTAATTCGAGGTTGGAGACATTCGAAGGGTTGGAGCTTGCCTCGTGTCTAGAAGGGGATTTTCAGAATGCCCAGCAGTAGGCGGAAGGACAGAAGTAGTTGATGAAGCTGGAGAAAGAGCAGGACGAGGTGAAAACGTCGATTGAGAGGGAGAAGTAGGCGAAGGTGGAAATGTGACGATAGGGAGTGGCGGAGGTGGTGAAGGTCGAGCGTGGAAGGACTCCTTCGTCGAAACGAGGAAAGGATTCGGAGAAGGAGGAGTGATAGGCCAGTTGAGGTCTGACGATGGATGTCGATTCGAAACTGGAGTTTTCTCGTAGGTCGGTGAACCTGAACCCTTGACGATCACGACATCGTCTCTTACATCCATCCAACTCTTTCTTCCGGTACTACTAGCCGGACTCGGTGTGCTGTCGACGCTGAATTTCGATTCGGTTGTCGAACTTCTGCTTCTAATGTTGGGTGTAACTGGGGACCAATCTTGATCGAACAGGTCATTGCGGGAGTTTGGAGGAGGTTTCAAGACTAATGGTGCTGTCGGCCGAGGGGGAGGTGAAACGAGTTCGGGCAGTCGAGTGACATCAAAGAAAGACGAAGAGCGGAGAGGAGGTGAAGTAGAAATGTCGAGGGTCAAACGAGGTGGTGGTGCTGTTGGACCACCATGGCTGCTCATCGAATCCGAGAAGAGCTGTACGAGAGAAATTTCTGTGAGATTGTGAACTACGATACGAGCTGCGAAAGTGATCAAAGAGGGAGCGTCACATCTTTCTCGCGTCCTTGTCCGAGCATTCTACAGCAGTACAGAGCTCTTATCCATCCAGTGTGATACCTCTCTGCTCGCTTGTAGAGCCCCACCGAGGTGGGAAAGAAAGAACAGGGGAAAGTGATGTGAAAACGGAAACTCACTGAGAACCTCGAATCTTCAACAAGCAGATGCTCCTAATCCTTGCTCTTCTATCGTTCTCTGTTTGCTGCACTTGCTTGCTGGCGAGTTGATTTGAAAGAGGTGTGACAAGTTAGTGGGAAAGAGAGTCGATCAATTCCGAAAATTCGCCGCAGTCTGTGATCGGTTTTACCTTCTCCGGATCTCCTTCAAGAAGCAGATTCTCCTCAGAGTACAGAGTAGAACGAGCTGACCAGTCCGAGCGCTGCTGTATGAGATCCGGAGAACTCCCGTTCCTTCCTTCTCCTCCTTCCCAAACTCGCCTCCCTAATTTCTCAGCTCGACTAGGAGGTTCCCACCGGCATTTGAACCGCCGGAAACTGCCGGAGAGTATCTCTGTGGAGTTGACAGCGTGAATTTTGCTTCTTCGGAGTGCGTTTCGTTGAGAAATTCTCTCTCAGGCTGAGGCTTAACATCGTCGAAACGTTACGAAACAAACTCGAGTAAGTGCACCACTAGCTTGCATCCGAGTGAACCTAGCTGACCGAATCCCTGCCTTTCTTCACAGGGTTTGACGAGACGATCAATGAGCGCTTCTTCGCGAATTTTCAGCTTTCTCACTCGTTCTTGCTCTCGTCTATGAGCTCATAGCAACGTGCTCGGGTTCTCGCTCTGTTGTCTACGACCTAATCGGTATGAAGATCGTACTGGAGGTAAGCGAGACTGCTTGAGCTATGGGCAAAGAAAGTTCGCTCGTTTGAATATTTCAGGGATTTTTCGTTGCTCTCGTTTTTCAAGCGCAAATTGAGTCACTTCTTGTTCAATAGTCTGCTGACCTTTATCAGGATCTGGAACGCTAGTCACAGGGACTTTGTGTCAAAAAAGAGGTTCGAGCTTCTCTACCTCATGTCCGAAATCCGACGCGAGATTTTTGGGGGGAAGTTGCGCTGACCTATTCCTTCTCTCCCTCTCCCTCTCCCCCTCGCTAGGCTTTCTCATTTAATCGACTCCACCTCTTTAACAATACAGCTTAGAGTACACCTCAACTACGACTGTTCACCAACTCGCTCTCGAAGATCATTGATCATCAGTCTCCTCTCGAAACCTCTTAATCTCCCTCTCCCCCCTTCGATGCCTCATACTCGCTCACTATCAGAAGATGGAGTATCCTTCATACCTCCAACACTCTCAGTCTCGATCAATCAACCTCAATCATCATCTTACCCTCATTCTGCTCCTCCTACCAACTATTCTTCTCACAACCCTTTCTCCCCTCTCAACTCTCGCGAACTCCCTCCAGTATCGTCTGTGACTACTCCCCTCTCCTCTCAGTACACTCACTATTCAGCTTCACTACCTCACGACACCGCCTCGAACTTTCGCGATCAAAGCGCCGTAGCGTCGGACATCGGTAGTCACGATCTTGGTTCAAGTCACGAGTACAAAGGGATCCCGAAAGAAGGAGGTCACGAGAAAGTGCTAGTCATCGAAGAAAAGGAAGAAGAACAGGAGGAGGAGAAGGGGGTGAAAGAAGGGGAAATCGTTTATCAGGAAGACGAAGAAGAGGGGGATTCGGCTCAAGATTGGTACGCTAGAACATTCGGTGGTATTATAACGATGTCTCCAAGCTACCAGGAGAACGAAACTGGCGAAGCTGGCGGAGGAAAAGGAAATGAACTTTCGCCAAAATTCGAACAAGCTCGTCAACAAGACTTCTCCTTCACTTTCAACCAAACTTCCCCCACCCTCTCTACCTCCGACTACGAGCCACTCGATCTCTCGCCGCTCTCAGGTGGAGGAGCCGATGGAACCGCTTCCCCTTTCGACTGGTTCTCTCCCTCGAATTCTGGTTCAACTCAATCTCGTGCAACTTACGGAAACGACTCTTCCTCTCTCTCTCCCGATTCTCCTCCTCGATCCTTCACCCTCTTCTCGACTTCAGCTTCGACCAGCGATGCCCTCCCTTTCCGTCAATCGAGTTTCTTCCCTTCGTTTGGATACAATTCGTTCTCGACTGCAGGTTCAGCTCCATTCTCCCAACCTTCTCTCGCCTCGAGCAGTCTTGCTGCAAACCTCCCTGGTCATTACTTCATTCCCCCTCCGACCGCCACCGGAACTTCTACTGGTCTGGGGCAGGAAGAAACTCTTTCTCCTCCTCATCGATCAGAATCGGATCAAACTTCTCAATCTGTCCTCCTCCAGAAACAAGAAATTACAGGAGAAGGAAGTGTGGACAAAAACGAATCCTCCCGTCGAGCTTCGACTCAGGGATTCCCGTTCTCTTCTCCGACTCTCGCAATCGACAATCGTCGACTTTCCTACCCTTCTCCCGCTTATCTGGGCCCGATCATCTCTCCTCAGCTCCACGCTCTTCCGTGTCCCTCTCCAAACTTCAACCTCGACGATGTACCTCCTCCTCAAGCTTCTACCAACCCTAGTCGATTCCAACTTCCTCCTCCTTTCAAAACGTCTCTCGTCGATTTACCTCCTCTCCCCCAATCTCGAATCATACAGCTTCCTGCCCCTCCTATCATTCACAACTCTCCTCAATTAGCAGTACCGACCAGTCCTATTGGATTCATTCCTCCTCCTCCTCCTCCCTCGCAATCGAAGAAACGAACCAAGAAGCATCATCGTTCTACCTCTCCCTCCTCCTCCTCCTCCTCCTGTTCATCTTCCTCTTCAGGATCGTCTTACCACCCAGAAGCTTCCGAGGTAGTATCTAGATCTGAGGGACCTAGCATCGAGAACGATCAAAAAAGAGGAAAAGGAGAAGTTAGAATTTCACCGATTACTGGAAAGCCTACGAAGGCCATTTCTAAACGTAGTTGGCCTCCCAAGGATGTAGGAAACAGGAGGTATCATTGCAGCGAAGCTGGATGCGGAAAGAGCTGTGAGTTTATTTGATCATCGTTTTTCGAAACAGATACGAGCAGCTGACAGAAAGTTTTCGGGATTGACTTAGTTGGCAGACCTTCCGCCCTCGCTACTCATCAGAGAACTCACGATGGCTTGAAACGTAAGCTATTTGTCCCCCAATCCTAGAGCTCAAGTCTAGCTTGTCGTGCTGACTCGGTCGCTGTTTCTTGTTGCGTTTCACAGCTTTCAACTGTCCCGTTCCGGCTTGCGCTCGACCTTTCTCTGTCTTCGTACGTTTTCTCTCCGCTCTCTTTGACGTATTCTGAGCTGATCGAATTCGTTCGGGAGCAGTCAAACTTGAAACGCCACATGGTCATTCACCCTTCTGTCGATTTCACTGCCGTCACTGTCAACGACCTCTCCTCTATTCAGTGGGTCGTCGACGAATTCGATGCTGGAGGCGAAGGCGGAAGACTTGTCTGGATCGACGATTAGACACTCTCAAGCTTTGAAGGAGGCGCAGGAGCAATCGATCGAGCTCAAACGCCGAATCCCTTCTTCTCAACCTAGGAACTCGACACAAATCAGAAGACGCTCAAGCAAACACGAATATACCTCACAACACTGCACATAGAATCTTCTCCTCCGTTTCCTTCTTGCAAATAGATTCTATCTCAAAGTTTTCCCCTTCTTGTTTTTCCTTCTTGCTTATCCAACTCGTTACCTCCCTCTCTCCTTACCTTTTCCACCTCTGCATATAGATCTTACTGTTCTTGGTTGTCTTCTATCTTCTCTCTCTCACCTGTACGCCCGGAATCTGTCTCCTTAGCTCTCGACTCGTTATTTCCCATTAGATTAGTTCTTCATTCTTGTTCACTTCTGCTCATGCAATTATTCCAAAGCGTGCTTCTACGATTTACGAACTTAATAAGCTAGTAAGAGTTATGACTGCGAACCTGGGAAGACCTCAGAGGTCTAGCATTCGAACGGAAAACGAGAACAAACTTCGAGATTTCAAGAAACTGATCACAATGAAACAGTAGAAAAGATCGATACAAAGCTCAACGTAGTTCGGTAAAAGCAGAAGCAACTCTCATTAAAGCGGACCTTTCTGAGCGTTCTCCGTTCCAATGCTTGACTCTGTAGACTTCGACTCCTTTCTCCTCTGAAAGGTATTTCGAAATTTTGTCCAACCAAGTTTCGACTCGATTCCTCTTCTTTTCCTCCCTCTCTGCCTTGATCCGAGCTTCAAAAGCTTCCTCGCTCTCGTTGTCGTAGACTTCCTCGAGCTCGTCATCTTCATCGTTACCCATCGAACCGAGTAAAGAAACTTTCTGGAGCGAAGGAGGTAATTTGGTCTCGACAGCAACTCTGAGTTCCTCTTGAACTTCTTCCGGTAAATACCAAGGAATTGACAAAGTCTCGAGCTTCGAAGGGAGGTAATCGAACAGATCGACGAGCGAATCCAATTCCCTCTTCTTGTTCTTCTTTTCTTTCTCTGATGACATATCTGATCCTCCTCCTCCTCCTCCTCCTTCTTCTTCATCTTCGGTTGGCTCTTCGTTCATTGAATCTTGCCAACAATCTTCTCGTTCGTACTTGCGTTCCTTCCATTCGACGTCGTAGATCGTATCCGAGAGTCGTAGTTCGAGCGAGATGATTTCGTTCGTCGATGAGACAGTTTCAAGGGTCTTGATAGCGTGAGAGGTGTATCCGTAGGTGACAGTGAGATGGTGTAGATTTTTGAATTTGGAAAGATCAGGAGATTGACGACGAACTGCTACTCCGAGGGAAGTGATGGATTCGAGGAAGTCAGAAGGGATGGAGTCGTAGAAGTCGGGAGTAGCGATGGTACCGAGGTATAAGGAGGTAAGGGTTCGAGTAGAGAGCAAAGTGAGAGAGAAACTGTCAGAGAACACGATTTGATAGCGTGAGGCGGGGTGAGGGAGAGATGGGAGAGATTCGAGAGGTTCGAGATGGCTTGGAAGATCTTTTCAGATCCATCCTCGTTGAAGTCGACGATCTCGAGGTTCTTGACGTTCGGTGCTTGCCTGACGATCGCTTCTACAACTTTTGGATAGTCATCAACGGTACGGACTGGACCTCGATAGAGAAGGATTGTTTCGACGTTCGGACAGATACTGAGGAATCGTTCAATGATGATAGAAGTAGGTTTGCCTTCGATACGACCATGGAAGTCGATCGATTTGACGAGTCGAGCGAGATGAGGTTGAGCTTCGAGGGAGAGGAGTTGTCCATAAGAGAAGGGATCGAGAATGTCGGTCGGTCCCCAAGAGATGTACTCGAGCTGAGGTCGCTCAGGCCATTGATCAGGGTCTTGATAAGAGTCCTCGTCTCCATCGTCAAAAACGTCTGGCTCGTTGAACATCTCAAAATCGTCGTCCTCCTCCTCCGGTCGAGTCTCCCTCTTCAATCTCTGTTCCTCTTCCCACTTCTTCTTAGCAATCTCGTATTCTTTCTCTCTGAACAAGGTGTCGATCCAGGCAGGGCGTCGTTGAGCCTTTGCAGGATCGTCGACTTCGTTCGGTACAATAGTACTCATCATCTTGGACATGATGTTCAAGACAGTGACCGTAGAGTAGTCAGTAGTACATCGCATATCGTCTATGCGGATTGTAGAGTAGAGCTGAGGTCTAGCGAGATCGAGGAGGAGCTTCGAGGTGAGGCAGAGTGATGAGAGAGTTTTGGTGGTACTACTGCCTTCGGAAGGGTCGAGTTCCTCGATGACGATACCTAGGATATTCTTAGGCAATCTCATGATGTCGTATCGGTGAAGTCTGTTCTCGGGAGTGAGCGGAAAGAAAGAAAGCACAAACTCAGCGTTCCAACTCGTCACTCTCGAGTCTCAAAATTTCTGAGGAACCGTGAGCTTCACCAGGATATCAAATGAGCTATGGCAGTGGCTACGTCACAATCGCTGAAAACCCTCAAGAAAATTTCGTCGTGCAGAAAGCTCTCGAAGTTTTCGCAAGCCTTTCGCAGATAGCTCAGCTCAACTACAGAGAGGACAGTCCTTCTTGTAGAAACCGTTCTCGCTCTTCCGCGGTCGACTCGAGAATCACAGAGTCCAAGCAGGAGTTTGCGAGGGTTCTCGAAGATCTATTCTGAATGTATCGCAAGTGTTCGACACGGCCTTGCCTTCACGAGATAGAAGAGGTCAGGAGAGTCCGCTTACTTCTGCTTGGTCGTCTTGCAAGCTCTCGTTCCGGTCTGATGAAAATCAGCAGACTTGCGAAAATCGGTTTGCACAAAATTTCCCAATTCCCAGCTATTCAACAAACCTGATCCTTCACCGCTGATTCATGACTCCGTATCCCGTCTGCAGCACCCCGTACTTGGTCATCGCCCTCATTCTCTTCCTTCTCCTTCTCCTCCTTGAGCTTCTTTTGCTTCTCGACGAAATTGATGAACGACTGAGGGATGAGAGAAATCGAATCCTCCTCCTCTTCGTCGCGACTGAAGTGCAGTTCGATACCTAGATCTTCGATGGATGCGAAGATCGAGAGGATGTCGGGAGTGAAGCTGGCGCGGGAGAATGGGAGGGAGAGGAAAGAAGGAGTTCTGTTTGAAATGCTCCTGAGTTTTGCAAGCATTCGTTTCCAGGTTCTGACATCGGGATGATCCAGAGGTCGTCCAACTATGTGAACGTGGTCGAAAACTCGCACCAATCGAGGCAAGAAGTCGTCGTCACTTCCCCACGTCCAGATTCTGCCGAGGAAAAGTTTATTTTCGGAGAATTCTGTCTCTTCCCATTCATCTGTTACGAACACTCCCAATCTTCCCGCAAGCGCGTGGTTACCGAAGGAAGTTCCCACGAGCGCAGTAAAATCGAAAGGTGAACCAATATTCGGATTGAACGACGAAACGTTGCAGCTTCCGAATCGCGAGAGTTTGGGAGAGAGTCGATCGTCTTCGAGTACGCGCTGCCAGAGAGTTCCTCCTCCGTCATGATACTGAATAGAAAGTTCGACCAGGTTTGACGCAGGTCTCAACTTAGGAATTTCGAAGTTTGGTTGTTCGTCGACGTCTTCATACAGGCGTGAGACGTGAAGTACTTCGATCACTGCGAAACTTGAGAACTCTTCTAAGCTAATATCTTACCCCGGCAAGCGAGAGAAAGGAAAAATGAAAACGAACCTGAGATATCGAGCAAGTCGCCGACAAATAGGTCTTCTATGATCCCTGAACCTATCGAGTTATCTTTGCCATTCATCCGAGGAAAGCTCGCACTCTTTTCTCCTTTGATGACGAGTTTCTTGACGAGTTGAGCGTCTTCTTTCCTCACTTGCTTCAACTTTTGGCGTTGTTCGCCGGTAGTGATAGTGATATGGGAGTACAAGAATGGTTTGCAGATGTGGTAAAAGGTTCTGCAGGAGAGGGAAAGGTGGTAGAGAGCTGACTTAGATGACGAGAGTTGAGAGCAGATGTCCTCGAGTAGCTCGGGAGGAAGGTGAGGAGTGGACATTATTGAGCTTTCTGAGTGAATCTTAGGAGGTATAGTGTAGAGATAGGGGTCGATCGAAAAGATGAAGCGAAGAGTTCGAGGGAAAGAATTCCCGCAAGTTTTCTTCCGAGACACGACGTCCGTTTTCTCCAGAAGTAGACGCAGCGTGGGTCAAATCGAGTCATATAGCGATTCAGGAAAACTGAGGTTAAAAGATCCCATGAGCAAATATTGAACACTACGGCTTGATAATCGCAAGCTTTTACTTTTCGCGGCTGAAGGTCTGGTCTTGCTCAAGTTGAGCGCTTCTCTCGACGCGACGTACAGAGATAGAGCGTGGGAGGGAGCACTGACTCTCCCTAGGCAGGAAGCAAACCAGACTAGACGCTCAAGAGAAGAACTGTTCTTCGTTTTACAGTTTCTCCTTTCCGAAGAGAACTTCTGTTCCTACAACTATCCGATCTCCTCCGTTCATGATCCCACCGAGAGATCATATTCCCACACGCTCCTTTCTACAACCAATTACACGCTCCGCTTTCCTTTGACGAATTCTGCGGAATGTTGAGAATACTCTGCGAAGTCGACGAATGCTCGAGAGAATGGACCTCCTCCTCCTCCGGTAGAATGAAGATGATAGCGTATTAGATCTAGAGAATGATGATGTTTGGTGAAGCTTGATTATTGATTGGCTACAGAGCTCTTATTTTGACAAAATCCCCTGAGATTATCTTTATTCTCCTGCTTCACTGCCACTACTGCTCCCAGAATCTTCCGCTTCCATCTCTTTCCGTTTCTCCCTCGCTACGAAATGTACAAACTGTCTAGGAATGATTGAAACTGATTCCCTCTCCTCTCCCTCTTGATCAGCTCTGTAATAAATCTTTGCTCCCAATTTCTCAAACTCTGTCATGATCCCCCTCACTTCTTTGTTCAAATCGACCTTGTAATACGGGAAAGCCAAATACCTAGCTCTAGGAGGTTTCGTTTGTTTAGCACCTTCCAACAACATTTGAAAATTTGAATTCGGTGGAATCTCGTGTCCCTCCTCGAAAAGGAATTTAACGTTGAAACCTCCTTTAAAACCTAATCTCAACCAACCTGCAGTTTGAGGAGTAGGAGGTGCACAGAGTACTAAATGTTTAGTTGAAACTCCTCCATTCGATTTACCTTCTTTCCCACCTAACCCGAACCGGTGATTACAAACGATTACGTCTAGTTTGTTATGTAAAGTTCTATTACCCTGATGAATGAAAGGTTCTTCTCCGAACAATTCTAGATATTTCGTTTTTGAATTCCTCAGCGGTTCTTTCATCGTGTAGGTGAACGACGTAACTTCGTTGATTCCCAACCTAGATAACTTTGGTAAGCACAATTCATGGTTCCAGAAGAGCGTATTCCAGAGAACTCCTCCTCCTTGATGACCGTTGATTGAGAGTTCGATTAATTCTGAAGCAGGTTTGAGACTCTTGATCGGGATCGTGTTTGGTTCGTATCCAGATTTAGGTTGTTCCGCTAGTTCCGCTGCATGAATAGTACGAATGCCTTCAACATGGAGGGGAGGGAGCGAAGTGCAAAGATTTGTGATCAGAGCGAGCGCGCGGAAATTAGAGAAGGGAGGGAAGAGTAGTTTTTCTTCAAACTCACATGAGATATCGAGTAGTTCACCTTTGAAGATAGCTTCTAAACAACCTGGACCGACGCTTGTTCGGTTACCTTGAATAGTAAGCCTTCTAACCAATTTAGCATCATCCCTCCTAATCTCTTTCAACAGTTCGCGTTGTTTTAGGCTCGTGATCTTGATATGGAAGTACAGAGATGGTTTGGCTAGATCGTGATAGGTTCGGGAGGTTAAGAGAACTTGATAGAGAGTTTGAGGTGATGTTGTCAAGTGGGAGAAGATTTCAATCAGGATCTGATGCGGGAGCGGCGGGATTGACAGAAGGGCATCTTGTCGGATAGGATTCTTGATTCGGGGTGGAATCTTGGTGGAACTCGACAGAGGTTGGAGGAGGTGAAGGAAGAAAGGAGAACCCTGCATTCAAACAACTTTCGTCGTCTCGAAGCCAATCGCTGTTTACTAGATTCGTGTCAGAGTACTCAGATAACTTAGTGGAGACTCCCCATGGTGTCAGAAAACTGTTTTAGCAAATTTGAAAATTCGCTCACGGACCATTTCTCACAAAACTCGGGAAACTATTTCTCGCGCTCAAGTCAGCTGCAGCGCTGTTGAAGGCTACAGTGACTCTCGATAAAGCTAGTAATGGTGAAAAATGAGCGGAAATCGCTCGCAAATACGCTTCATTCCCTGCTAAATTTCCGCTCGTCCTCTCAGTGCCTCCCGCTGAACACCTATCGACAAGGGAGAGAAGTGTATACATCCTGCATGACAAAGATCAAGAAAGAACAAACTGCACTGCAAATCGGAAGTCTCGAATCCTCGCCTTCTACTCTCTCGTACCAATTCGTCCGAATTCGTGTTTCCTCAATCTCCAGGGTTCCTCCTACTTTCACTGTTACTACTCAGGTTCTGAGCTAGCAATCGATCCTCCTACTCTCTTTCTTGTAGCCTCAGTTTCTCCTTCTCCTCTTTGAGCTTCTTTTGCTTCTCAACAAATTTGACGAAAGATTGAGGGATGACCGAAATTGAATCCTCCTCCTCGTCGCGGGTGAAATGGAGCTCGATTCCGAGGCTTTCGATGGATGAGCAAATTGAAAGGATGTCGGTCGTGAAGTCTGAACGAGAATAGGGAAGGGAGAGGAAAGCAGGAGTTTTGATCGGAAGGCGTTTGAGTTCTGCGAGCATTTGTCTCCAGGTATCGGCATCGAGGCATTCCAGACGAAGGCGGAAAGCCATAGAAATGCGCGCGTACTGCCGAATTTTCCTCGGCAGTCGGGTTCTGTACCCTCCTGAAGAGTAAATGGAGACAATGACGAGATCTTTTTCAACTATCTCCTCTTTTCCCATACAATCTGCTGCATAAACGCTCAATCTTGCTCCAAGCGAATGATGGTAGAGTGAAATGGATTCGAGCTCGTACTCGCCTGATTCACCGACGATCTTTCGGGGGGATCCTGAATATTCAGAGTGCGCATCTTGGTACGGACGAAAGGACGAAACGCCGAGAGTTCCAAGACGAATGAGACTAGGGCAAAGCTTGTCGTCTCCGAGTACGTGCGTCCAAAGAGATCCTCCTCCGTGATGGTATCGAATAGAAAGCTCGACCAGGTTGGAGGCGGCTTTCAGTTGAAGCGGTTCGAGGTTTAGCTGATGGTTCACGTTCTCAAATAGGAGTGAGACGTGTAACGCTTCAATCACTGTCACATTAGTAACCTCAGCTTAGTGAGGCCGTATCAACACGACTCGGGGCAATCAACTCGGAAAAAACGAACCTGAGATATCGAGTAAATTGCCTTGAAAGAGATCATCTATGATCCCTGAACCTATCGAGTTATCTAGTCCGTTCATTCGCAACCTACCGTCCGAGCGCTCCTGTCCTCTGATGACGAGTTTCCTGACGAGTTGAGCGTCTTCTTTCCTAACTTCCTTCAACCGTCTGCGTTGTTCCCCGGTAGTGATCGTGATATGGGGGTACAAGAAAGGTTTACAGATGTGGTAGAAGATTTTGCAGGAGAGAGAGAGGTGGTAGAGAGCTGATTTTGATGACGAGAGTTGGGAGAAGATGTCCTCGAGTACTTCGGGAGGGACTTGAGAGTTAGGCATCTTGAAGCTGTCGGGACAGTTACACGAGAATCAGACTGTAGTTTGGGACGCGATGAGAAATTCGCAGTGAACGGAGAATGGAAGAACAGTGAATCGCAAATCTTCGAACTTCTGACCATTGTCGATTCTCATTCTCACTGTGCTGTCTTTTGTAGATAATATAGAGAATTGAGAAGGCTTATCTGACAGGCAAAGAAAACCTTAGCGAAATCCAGAGTGTTTTAGCGCAAAGAGCGAAGTTTTTTTTCGCAATCACTGTTTCTCCTGCGAAGAAAACAGAACGAAGAATGATGCAGTTACGATGATTACAACAATCTATGCCAGTCTATACTATCTACAATCGGCTCTCAACACGAGACACTCTTCTTCCGACCCGCTATTTGTTTGACAGTGAACGAGACTTCAAGGTCTCTTTCGACCAACCCATTTCTCCAACGACGACCCATTTCCCTCTCTCGCTGTTACTTTCCTTCTCGTCGATCCAATCTGCGTCCCCTTCTACTCCTTCCAGGTCCCAGCCCCATCTCCTCCTTTCTCCTCCAACTGCCAACTCTTCCCACTCTTTCCCTTCGACCTCTTTCTCCTCCAATCCTGCTTCTCTCGCTCTCCGTAGGAAAGATCGTACTGCGTTTCGACCTGAATGAAAACCTGCTACAAGATGGATACGAGCGGAAGGTGCGAAAGCGAGGAGTTTGGTGAGGGAAGAAACGAGAGCAGTTTGAGCTTCGGTCAACCACAGTGTATCAGCCATCAGGATATGGGTGTATCTCTTGTTTTCATTCAATCTAGAAGATGGTGCGATTGATTTAGCTTCAACTTCGAGAAGTTGAGGAGGGGAAGAATGAGAAGAACTCACTCGAGAATCATTGCGAGAGATTGGGACACTCCCCAAGTGTGACCGAGTGCTCTCAGCTTCTGCTGTATCGGTTCATCATCTTTATACGCTAGCTCGATGTTCCCCTTCAGGTTCTCAATCAAGAGAGGATCATCGTAGTCCGTCAAAACGACCTGATAGGAAACAGGGAAAGCGACGCATAGCGTCAGCTCAAAGGGTCCAGGCTCGAGAACTTGGCTCTGATGGAGCTATGAGTGGAAAGGTGAACGTACTCGCTTGACTTTTGGACTTCTAGCAGCGATCAAACCTGGAATTCCAGCTCCGCAACCTAGCTCACAGACAGACATTCCTCCTCCCTCTGCTGCTTCCTCCTCTGATTGATCCATTTCGAAGCCAGCGACATGAGAGGTCGATATCCGATCTGCTAGGATGAGGGAAGCGTTCCACACATGGTGTGCGAAGAGAGACTGTCGAACGAAAACGAAAACGAAAGAAAGACTGAAAAGTCAGCTCATAACCCTTAACGTATCGAATCTAAACTAGCTTCTGATTTAGTGATTAGCTCTCTTCAGTACCTCGATGCCTCTCTGTCCCGCTTCCGTTGGCTGAGACGAGACAGAGTGAGATCTCTTCCTTAAAACTGCCTTTCTCTCCCCTCTTCCCTCCCCCCTCGACTGACCCCTCGACAAAAGATGAAGGTGGAGATGCTTACATTAATTTGTTGAGGAGGTATCCTACACACGAGAGGTGGTTGTCGAGGATTTGAAGTCGGTGGATTGTAACTGAACAATTCGAGTGGATCTCCGTTCGCGGGTACTACATGATCGAACAGTGAATGAAGAGAGGAAGAGAACACTTCTAAAGGGTCTTCTTCTGTCATCTGAGTCGAAGTCGAGTGAACGAAGAGGAACTGAACTTTCCTCTCTTTCTTTGCCTCCTAAACTCTCACTCCCTACAACTGTAACACCCTAGAGAGGGATGACAATCAACTTGAGACCACTACACAACTTGTACCAGACTATCTCACCGGCTTCTTTCCTCGAAAACGAAGATCCACTCGTCGCCGTTTCTCAACTCGAAAGGAGAGGGAGAACCTCAACCGGAGAGATAGAATGGGTCATAGGGATAGGTATGAAAGGAAGAGAACACGGTGAACAGATCTGGTGGTCAAGTAGATTGAGCTCTGAAGGGATTCAAAAGTTGGTCATTGAACAAGTTGAGTTCATCGACTCGTCTCTTCTCTCTGTGATCGTAGCTGATCATAGCAAATTGTAGTTGAAAGGTACAGCAATCACAGAAGAGACCATCGTCGAAAGCATTCGAACGAGATGGTTGGAAGGTAGATTGGATGTAAAAGGTTTAGAAAATGTCGATTCGAGTGCGAAGGAACGTCAACCGATTCAAGTGAGTCTATCGAGCACTCTTCATACGGAAACGATATCACTGACGACTACCCTACATCTGACAGCTCGTCATTTGGCTGAGAGACAACGTTCCTCTCTCGATTCCATCTGCTCCTCGCGAAGAATCTCCTTTCCCTCTCCTCTCGATCATGGCTCATGTAAGTTCACTTTAGTGCACACCGATATTCTGAGTCTTCTGACCCTCGATGACCTTTCCTCAGCTCATTCCCCCTTACCTCTCTGCATCGAGATCTGAAGCGACTCTCCGTTCTCTCGAACCTCAATTGACAGCCGCCCAACGAGAACGATCGACTCTCGCTGCGGACAACGATTTCCTACGCTCAGAGGCCAAGGAGTTGAAACGTAGACTACGAGAAGGAGGAGCTGGAGGAGGAGGAAGAGCTGCCAAAAGAACGAGAACCGAAGAAGATTCGAGTCAGAGTCAATCACAAGCTCAAGAAGTTCCACTTAGTCAACGACAGTCACAACGAGATACGAGCGCACCTTTGAGTCCTCAGAAGAAAGGAAGACCTGGAAGTGAGTCTCCCTCTCTTCTCTCGAAACGAGATTGAGCTTGTTATAACTGATCTCAGTCTCTCTTTTCCGGCTTTTAGTCGATTACAAAGCGGTGATGAGACCTGGTACGAAAGGCTATGCAGGTAGTACGAATCGAGTTGGGAGAAATCTCGACGACGAGTGGGAGGAGCCAGAGAGCGATAGCGAGTGAAGAGACTCGCTCAGCTATGAGTTTTATCAAGTTTGTTGGCTACTTTTCGGTTCCTTTATTCTTTTCTCTTCTCTTTGTTGTCGTATCCCTACACTTATCAACGCTCTTTCTTTCCTATTCGCGAAAACTCTTTATTTCCTTCATTTGCACAGATTTCGCCCTCATTGATTACTCTTTGAGCGAGCAGCAAGTTTCCCAGCATAACAGCTCGACGTTTCTGACGAAAACGCTGAGATCCTTCGGCTAAAGGAAGGGGATCAATTCTCAATAGAAGAACATTGCTCGTTCCCCTTTTCTCTTCTCTCTCTCCTTCTCCCCTCAAACCTCGCTCACTCCAGCCCAGACACTAGATGTACACCTCACAGGACCTCACGGATCGATTACAGGTAGCCACAGCAGAATCGGACGTCGTCTTCGTGATCGTGTGGCTTTCACAGATGAGAGAACAGAACTGCCTCGAACAAGCTGTCAACTCACCTCGTAAGTCTATCCGTTACTCTCAATAGACTCTACAAGACTCACAAAAGTGTTCGAGTAGATTCATGGAAGGGCTGTACTGCTCTCGCAACGCTAGTACGATCTGAATGGAACTCTCTCAGAAAGATTACTCTCGAGTTGCTTCTTTTGAGCGGCGCAGATAGTCAATTGAAAGAAGCGATAGAGCTAGCAATGGAAGAGAAGAACGTAGAAGCTCTGGGCACTTTACTCTTTTGGGAGAAAGGAGGAAAAGAAAAAGGTGAGTTCAGTACGTCTCTCTCCTCTCGAAGTCTAGCCAGCGGACCGCGACTTATAGTCTAGCCTACAGCTACAAACGCTCGTCAGTTACTGGAACTTCCTCTCAAAGAAGCAGCAGATTGGATCGATTTGAACCTTCCTCAAGCTTCAAATTTCGAATCTTTCACCGGATTGAATCCACTTCCTTCGCCTCCTCCTCCTCCTACTCGTGCTTCTCTTTCTCCAGTCCTTCGCTCAGCTTCTCGTAGTCCACCTCCTGTCGATCTACCGGACTCGACTACCCAAATCGAAATTTCTCCTTCAAACGTCGTCAAAAAGGAACTCGAGGAGGATTCCTCCCTTTCGCTTCCAGTCGCAAAGCTCTCACCCTTCTCCTCGCCTTTCGCTCAAAAGCTCTCCGATCAGACGGAAATGCTCGAAGCAGACACAGAATCGGCTTTCTCTTCACCTTTTCAACCTGAACCCTTCGACGCTTTCAACAACTCCTCGCCTTCTCCCGAGTTTCACGTCGGTCGTTTACCTTTCGGATTCTCAGCAGTCGATGTCACGTCCCTCTTCAACCAGATCGGAGTCTCGAACGCACTCGTCGATCATTGTCAAACAAACGGTCTCCCTGCGTTCGCGTTCGTTCAAGTTCCGAAAGAACAAGCTCAACAGTGTGTCTTCGAGCTAGACGGTCAGAAGGTCCTTCACTGTCGAATCACCTGTAGCTTCCCGAGGTTAACTCGTCGACATTCTAATCGTTCCTTCTCTCAAGCTTCTCCTCCCCCTGCTCTTCCTTCTTCTTCTGCCGTCGACCCTTTCTATTCCTTCCCTCCTTCTCAATCTCCTACATCTTACGCGAACACATTCTCTCTCCCTCCTTCGAAGCTAATAGAACACAACCTTCTCGTCCTCAACCTCCCTCTCGAGAAAACTACCACCACTCTCGAATTCCTTTCAAACTTGCCGAATTACACCTTCCTTCCTCAACCCGCCCACTCTCAATCCGTAGCATTCGTCAAAGCGTACACTCTCGAGAAAGCCGAAGAGATCAAGAGTTTCTGGAATCGATCAGTCGTCGAAGGGAAGTTTTTGGAAAATGTCGATGCGAAGAGTGGGTTGTCGGCGGAACAAGCTATCGAAGAACATTTCAGTCCTTATTCGGATCAGATCAAATCGTTCAGGGCGCAACATGGAGGAATTGGAGAGAAGAAGAAAGGACCAAAAAGAGCGAAATACTCGATTTGAGGAGAAGAGACCAAGTCAACGAATGAAACAAAGGGAACAGACGAGGTCGATGAAGGACTCAAAAGAGAAGAGACGCTGTTTGCCAAGGACTGTCAAAATGGATCCAAGCTGTAGATTGTTTGCTGTCTCTGCTGTCTTCAAATCTGTTTGTACAGAATTTTTGTAATCTTCTGCTCTCTCTCTTCCTCCGTTCCTCAGCCTCGAGGGTACCAATGTGCAGATTGAATTGAAAGAAGACTTGCATAGACGGCTATGAGGAGACTTGCTGCGAAGGCTACGAAGGAAAAACAACAAAATCGACTAATTTGCGAAAACAATCAATTCTAAAAACTCGTGCATCCCTCCAACTCAAGTCGAGCTACCTCGTATTCAATCCATCACTGCCAATCATCTCTCGTGCTCGTTCAAGCTTTCCGTTCCGTTTGAAGTGATTGACGAAGGAAGGGGGAATGAGGGAAGTTGATTCTTCGAAAGCGGTTGCGTCCTCACAGCCGTGTACCACGAAGCCCTTTCCCGCGATTTGCTCGATGACTCCTGAGTAGTCCTGCGGAGACAGGCTCGGAGGGCGTCCCGAGAGCCAGATGTGAACGTCGTCTTTCGTGTTGAACCGATTTTCGGAGTGTCGTTCTATTCTCTTCACCCAGTTCGAGGGACCGTTCGGATCGGTTTCGGAGTATTCGAATTTGAAATGCTTCAGCGAGAGATCCATCTTTCGGAACGCATGAGAGGCGAAGTAGTCTGGAAGACAGAGAAAGTTGTCGGAGGGGAAAGTTTTGATCGGGTGATTAGAGTCGTCTTTGGGGTAGTAAGCTACGAGAACTTCGAGCTGGGAGTATGGAATACCTTTGCCGATAGGGGAGGTTTCTGCAGAGAGGTGAGGTATCGAGTCGGGCCAGTCGTCGAGGTCGTCGAGCTCGTCCCTCGCATCCTCGTACCTGCTGACACCACTGTATCCTAGTCGTTTGAGGTTTGGACCGTAGCGCTTTCGTAGGTAAACCTCCCAGATAAGTCCTCCTCCTAGGTGGCCAGAGATCGAGAGCTCGGTAAGATTGAAAGCGATTTTGAAGCGAGGAGACCAGCCCTGGTAAGTACCCTTGTCTCCCTCATGTTCATGGACGTCTTTAATGTGTAAAGTCTCTATCACTGTGATTCCAACTCGAGTCAGTACGAGGACGAAGACAAGAATCGGAAGAAAGAAAGAAGAGGGCGACGGATTGCACTCGACTCACCGGAGATATCGAGCAGTTTCCCACACAGCAGATCGACAATGACACTTTCTCCGAGACTACAGTCCTCCTCGTGCCATGCTGATTCCTCAGGGTCATATATATCGTCTCCTCTGTTAATAGTGACATGTTTTACCCTCCGCTTGTCCTCCTTACTAACCCGCTGCAGCAGCTCGCATTGTACTTTGCCGGTAATTGTTATATGACGATAGAGAGTTGGCTTGACGAGACTGCAGAAGGTTCGAGAAACGAAGAGGGAACGGTGAAGAGCCGACGGGGATGAAGCGAGATTCGAGAAGATGTCGGTCAGGAGCTCGGGAGGTAGTTGACGAGCGAACATCGCTATTCTGATGTGCTTGAGCTTTGCGTGAAGTTCGATAAGCGGGAGGAAATAGAGAAGACGGGAGAGAAAGAGAGACGAAACTCGAGGCAAGTGCTTTTTCTTCGTGTCGAGGGGTCCGAGTTTCGCGAACTGAACTCAGGCTTATCGGATTCTACAGAGACTTTTACAGCGTCGGACCACGGGAGACTCACAGGAATCTGGCCGAACGAGGTTGGTATTAGGCAGGACAGTCTCTGACATGGAAAATAAAAGGGAGACTGAAAACCAAATCCTGCAGCTTTCAATCCCAATCTCGCGGCACTTGCAACATCCTGATCAAAGAAGCCGAGAAGAAGTAGAGAACATAGCTGAAGATCTCGTGCGAGACTTGCGGTCAGTTGTTTTCTTGATCAACCGCTCGAGGAACATGAGCGAGGATAGAGGGTCTGAACGACTCACCTTTTTACGTCCACCTTTACCCAACTACGTTCCTAGTCTCTCAACTTCCCAGCTCGTCGAAGGGAGTCAACGAACAAAGGGAAGATCAAGGAAGTCAAGTCGTCCATCTCGGTTCTCTCAAAGTTCTCCCCCTCTTCTCCTACACTTCGAGCCTCCTCCTCAGCATCTATCTCATCAATGACTAGTGACCCTTTGGCTACGATATCATGAAGCTCGTATCGGTAGATGCTGGGCGAGAGTCGGTAAGGGCAGCCGCAAAAGAAGAAGCGAATTTTGCTGCTGTCGCTTGTGGAGGGAATCGAGAGCTTCTGAATATCCTCGAACCAATCGTCGATGAAATGATAGATCTCGGTTCTAGAGTAGAAAGGGCGGAAGTTTCGAATAGAGTTGTTGACCTGTTTTTGGAGCGATACCGGATATCGCCTGAGAGACAGGAAGCCGTCAACAGGGAAGTCGGGGATGGTCTCAAAGTTTTCGGGACATGCGGCGACGAGGACCTCGAGTTGAGAGTAAGGAATGTTTCGGCACGGTTGAACCTCGACTTCGCTCACGTGTCGACGCTCGGAGTCGCCGGCAGTTTCTGATTCTCGACGCTCCGTCCGGTACAAGGAAACCTCGTGAAAGCCAAGTCGACGTAGTGAAGGAAGTTTCCCCTTGTTGAGATAGGTACTCCAGATACGAGCTCCTCCTTGGTGATTCCAAATCGAAAGTTCGACGAGATTTGGAGCGGCTCTGAAATTTTCAAGTGAGCGTACAATTCTCGGATCTTCGTGTACGTCACGTATATGGAGTGTTTCCATCACTGCGTCGCTCTCAGTCTTAGTCAGTCGAAGGTACCGTGGAGAATCGGGAGAAGAAGTTCACCTGAAAGGTCGAGCCATTCTCCCGTTAGCAATCCTTGCACTAGACTCGCGTTTCCCAGTGTACAATGGTCATCTACAAAATGCTCTACCAAGTCTTCAGGCTCGACGTCTCCGCAACCTTTAATCGTGAGTTTTCGAATTCGTCGAACGTCTTCCCTCCTAGCGTTCGAAATTTGAGCGAATGCCGACTGCGACTCGATCACAACGGTGCGGTAAAGTATCGGCTTGACTAGGGCGGCGAAGGTATGAGAGACGAGAAGAGAGTGGTAGAGATCCGAGGGCGAGGAGGAGAGATTCGAGAGGATCACGGTCAGGAGCTCGGGAGTGAGTTGACGAGCGGGCATCTTGAAGCTAGTGCGGGGAGAGCTCCGGAGTAGGTTTGAGATAGCTTAGAGTAGACGAGAGTTTGGAAGAGCGTGCGTTAGATCGGGAGATGAAGACGTGAGGTGGGAGAGGTTTCCAATGTTGACCGTGCTCACGATATTGTGTCGGGCTTTCGAGAGTTCGTAGAGTAAGTCGCAGCGTGTTTAAAGCTAGTCAAAGTGAATGGTCGAGATGATGAAATGTTGCTCGGGTTCTCACGACCGAACTTTACTTCCTTTCCTCGTTCTAACTCTTGTCTTTCGACTTTCTCTCATCAGACATGAAGACACCACAATCTGTTACTCTCGTGACAGCCCTCACGAAGCAACTCGCGACGATCGAGAACGCGAAAACTGTAAGCTCCACTCACTACTCTTCACTTCTCAGTATCGACAGCCACCGACTGAACAATCCTATCTCCCACTCGGTGCAGTTTGTATTCTGGTAAGCCTTGAGGTCTCCGGTACTCTCGCTGAACTTGCGCTGAATTCTCCTCTAATTTCGAAATAGGTATCTCGTTCAACGACAACTCTTTCGATGCATCCGGCATCTTCGAGCCCGAGGACTCGTCACTACTGCACATGAGTTCTATCTCGAGATTGTCAAGCGTGGGTTCGCAATCATGATGTTACTTCCGTCGGTTAGAGCGAAAGTGAAAGGAGAACTCGATCAAGTTACCACTGAACTCGAGGCAAAGGTAAGCTCCCCTTTCCTACTCGTAACTGTTGCAATGAAGCTGATTGTCTTCGAAGGAATCTAGCTCGCACCGAAAGATGGACCTTCACCGAACTATCTCGCTTTACCTGCGAAAGGTTTGACCTCGACTGAAGTTTCTGCTGCTCTCGATCAAATGAGTTCGATCCCGAACACCAAGTGGGACACTGGAAGAGTCAGTGGTGCAGTATATCACGGAGGAAAGGACGTCGGCGATATTTGGAGGGAAGCGTTTGGCAAATTCGAGGTGAGCTCTCCCAATTTTCGATTGTTACCTCTGCCAACTTTGCACTGAATATCGTTCGTTCGATAGGTATCGAATCCTCTTCATGCTGATGTAAGTATTCCTGCCTTCAATCTATCGTGTCTTTGCTTGCTGACTCTTCATCCATCCATCCTCTCACAGGTTTTCCCAGGAGTTCGAAAAATGGATTCAGAAATTGTTTCAATGTGTCTCTCACTCTTCAATTCTCCTCTACCGACATCTGCCGTCGATGAACAAGGTGGAGCTGGAACTACGACTTCTGGAGGAACAGAAAGTATTCTCATGGCTTGCAAAGCTTACAGAGATCGAGCGAAAGCTGAATACGGCATCACTGAACCTGAGATGTACGTCCTCCTATTCTCGTTCCACCGTCTAATGCTGTCTGACTGACGAGGTGGAACCGAGATAGGATCGTACCGATTTCAGCTCATGCAGCTTTCGACAAAGCAGCGAAATATTTCGGTATCAAGATTCACCATATCCCTGTAGATGTAGAATCGAGGAAAGTAGATATCAAGAGAGTCAAACGAGCGATCAACCGTAACACGATCATGCTCGTTGGGAGTGCAGTAAGTTTTCGTTCTCGACCTTTCGCCTTTACCACGAAGGCTCGAAATTGATTAGGATTCTTTGACAGCCAAACTTCCCTGACGGCGCTATTGATGGTGAGTAGACCACCTCTGCTGACTTTGCCTGTAGCTTCACAAGCGCTGACTCGTCGGTTCTTTCTTCTCTCCCCAACTCTAAATCAGACATCACCGCTCTTTCGAAACTCGCGCTCAAACATAGATTAGGTCTTCACGTAGATTGCTGCCTCGGATCTTTCCTAGTACCTTTCATGGAACGAGCTGGATTCCCTATGGATCCATTCGATTTCAGAGTACCGGGAGTTACTTCGATTTCTTGCGATACTCACAAATGTAAGCTTTCTCCCTTCTCAAACACGAAATTAGCAGCTGAATTTGATTGTCTCGTGTGAACGTGTAGATGGATTCGCAGCGAAAGGTACTTCAGTCATCATGTACCGTTCGAAAGCGATTCGTAAATATCAATATTCGGTTATCACTACCTGGCCTGGAGGAGTTTACGCTTCGCCTACAATTGCTGGATCTCGGTGAGCTTCTACTGGTCTTCTATCTACGACCTCAACTTTTTGAACTGACTCTCGTGCTTTCCGCTTTTTTTACCCCGGGTTCAATAAGTCCTGGAGCACTCCTCGCAGCTGCATGGGCTTCCCTCCTCTACCTCGGTATCGACGGATACACGGAATCATGTCGAGAAATTGTTGGAGCCGCACAAAAAATCGCTCAAGCGATTCGAAAAGATTTCCCAGAACTTTACGTACTTGGGAACCCTCTCGTCAGTGTCGTCGCTTTCGGTAGTAGAACTGAGGGACAAGGTAACGGTAAAGGAATCGTACCGGTTTATGAAGTAGGAGACAGAATGGACAAATTGGGTTGGCATCGTGAGTTTTTCTTTCTTTCTCTTTTGCTCCAGTCCCCGCTCTCCCTAGGTTTCATCTTGTTTGACTGATGGGGTTTTGTTTTGGTTTCTACTGCTTACAGTCAACGCTCTCCAGAATCCTCCTGCGATCCATATCGCATGTACGAAGCTCACCGTTCCCGCCGTTGACGATCTTTTGCGAGATTTGAGAACTGCAGTAGATCAAGTCAAAGCGATGGATAAAGCTGGAGGTGGAAGTATGGTCACTCTGTACGGTCTAGGTTCAGGAAGTCCGATCGGTCCTGGTCTGGTAGAGGAAATGGCTAGTCGATGTGAGTCTCTCTCTCTCCTCGATACGGATCTTTTTCGACGAAAGCTAAGTCTGTTCTTTTGGTTACGTTTCGGCTTTATAAGACCTGGATGTTGTGAGTTTTACATTCTTTAGATTGAACTGAGAAAAGAGACTGACGATCTTTGACCTATACAGCTCTACGCGTAGATTTCTGCGAGTTTTTTTCTACCATCTCGCCCCTCTCTCACTTGTAGCTATTCATCACCTCTCGCTCGACTGCGTTCTCCTCTTCTTATGTGCAACTATCTATTCTCATATCTCACTTTCTCGCTAAATTGCCCGACGCAAAAAAGCTATCGATCTCGATGAGAGAAAAAAAAAATGGAAATGCAAAAGGAAGGAGGAAAATTAGATCAATCGCTATCATCATCATCCCTATCGCTATCTTTCCCACCTCTCTTTCTCTTCGCACCTACAGTCTTTCCACCCCAACCGCCATCTCTTGCAGGTCCATCATACTCTTTGACAACTAACTCAAATTCCCAAGTTCTCATTCCCGTACCATTTTTCTCCTTTTCTTTCCCACCTCCTTTCTTAGGATCCCGACCTTGTACAGGGTTCCCACCGTTCTTTAAAGTGTTCTGTACGGTTTCTTGATCTCCCAACCTTTTCCTCTCTTTAGCGCTCAACCGAATATCTTCGTTGCTCAAAAAACTCTTCTTCTCGTCCCAACCGAGTGTACGTCTATGTTCATACCCTTCCCAATCGTTAGGTTCGAATTCCCAACTCTTTACCGTTTTGAAACTAGGTTGTAATTTAACTCTCGGAATCCCTTTGTGATTTTTTTTGAGAGAAGTTGGAGGTAAGATAGAAGGGAGGAGTAAGAGGGGTTTGGTAGCCAAGTGAGCTGGAAGCCATAAAGAGTATGGAGGTTGAGTTCGAAGGGTTAAAAGGATAGTTCCTCTGGTTTTTGGAGGTGGGGGAGGAGGGAGAGTTGAAAGGTCTAGAGAACCGAGAGAGAGTGATTCGTCGATTAGGGTAGGTGGAGAGGGGGATCGAGATAGACGGGACGATGAAGATGTTTTAGAAGTCGAAGTCGAAGTCGAGCTGAGGTGAGTAGAACCGTTTCGAAGGAGGTTAGAGGCGGAGAGGTAGAAATCGAGTAGGAGAGTTTGGTTTGCTCGAATGTTTCGATCTTGATCTGTAATACCTTGACCTGTTAAATCACCTCGAGAGAGAGAGTGTGTCAGTTGATCTCATTGTGCGATTCTATACTGATGTAGAGGTTTTTGGGAAAACGTACCGACATGAGGGAAATTGAAAACGATTTTATCGTAACCGGTAACGGTTTCCAATTCTTCCCAACCATTGTCGATTGAAGAAGCTTTCACCTTTCCTTTCTTGTTACTCCTACCACAGAACTCCATCACTTGTTTGTTAGATTCGAGTTTGGTAGCATCGACATCGAAGAGGATGGTAGCTCCAGCTTTTCTCAAAGGTTCGAGGTGAGATTCCAAGTCGGGATACTTTTCCGATGCTATTTTGTGAGAGTCGAAGGAGGTACAAAGTAGCATAGAAGGGGTTACGAGAGGCAAAACGGTTTTTGAGGAGGAGGAGGAAGCGGTCGAATCGGAGCTCGAAATTGGAAGAAGCAGAGAATGCGCGAAAGAGAAATTTCCTTTTCGATTTTGGACGAAAAGGAGTCAGTATGTCTCGATTTCTTGCGCGCAAGATAATGTTGCTGAATGAGATTGAGTTCACCTTCTCCTACGAGTAGTACTTTTTCACCTCTTCTGAAAGGTTGAGCGAAAGCTTTCTTCCTTTCCAAAGCTCTTTTCTCTCTCAATTCTTCTCCATCCAATTCATTCGCTTCCTCGTCGACAGCTTCCCCACCTTCTGTCGCTGATGCGTCTCCTGTCGAGGTAGAGGCAGTAGTTGCTAGTTTACGTTTCTTGTTGCCAGATTGTCTCTGTTGAACGATTTTATTCTTCGCAGCGTTGGCACGATCTTGAGCAGCTTGTTCGGCTCGTAACTGCTGTTCTTTCTGTTGTTGTTTCTGTTGTTGTCCAGAGAGAGCTAAAGAGAGACTGTTGAGTTATCAGAACCTGAGTTTCAGAGATAGAGATGAATGAGAGAGAGATGGAGGTTGTCACCTTTTGCTAGAACGTTCTTCCCTTTCGGTCTACCTACTGAAGGTTTCTTACCCATACTGAATACTGGGGAGAAGAGTGAATAAAGAGAGGGAATTGAGGTATAACGAGCGAATCAGATTTCACCCCCTTTGGCAAACTTGAGACTCTGAGTGAGAGAGTGAGTGAAAAAAACCTTCTCTGCTTTCTTTGTTCGCTCTTCAACCAACATGGGTCAGTCATAGTTCCCTTAACTAGACTCTACAAACTCTCATATACCTAGCAAGACCAACTATTTCCTGCCCTCTCGACTCCTCGATCCAAGTTTTGAACCCTTTTCAAATTTCTTCACCAACTCATCTTCACGACTCTCAACTCGCTCATTCGACCCATCTAAATGGATCAGTAATTGTTAGATACTCGATACATTCGATCAGACCCAAGGAAAACCTCCTCGAACAGACGATGAGAGATGTTAAGAAAGAGATTGTACTGACTAAAGTGAATCTTTTTGGGTTTCGATGGTGAATTACAGGATCCTGCAAGCCTCGTGGATTGCTCGCTGGCCGCAAGCTCAGGAACGACCGAAGGGAGAACCGTTGGGTAAATTATAAACTTTCACCCATTTCAAGGTCGAGCAGAGAGCTGGAGGAATACTTCTGAGGGAAATCAAAGAGGCAGATTCAAAAGAGTGGCAATAGATCGGGAGTAGCTACGAATGAACGGAGGAGGTTATAATGAACGATTCAGCTGGTTCAGACAGGTCGGATTGATCTCGGCAAGTGGGACGAGAGAGTCGGACGACAATTACTTGGGAGTCTTTCACATTCGACGACCTGTATCCCTCGCCCGACCCCTGTAGACCTAGGAACAGATTCCTCTAGTCTCTCTACAAGCAGAACACTCTCTCGCAGATTAGAACAAAGTTCCGGAAAAACTGACTTCTCGGAATGAACTGTCACAGGCCGACAACAACTACAAGAAGCGTGCCCTCGGAACTGCCTACCGTTCGTCCCCTACCGGTGGTTCGTCCCACGCCAAGGGTATCGTTCTCGAAAAGGTCGGAGTCGAGGCTAAACAGCCCAACTCTGCCATTCGTAAATGTGTCCGAGTTCAACTCATCAAGAACGGAAAGAAGGTTACCGCTTTCGTTCCCAACGATGGTTGCTTGAACTTTGTCGATGAGGTTAGTTTTCCTTCCTCCTTTCTCTGCTCTCGCTCACGAGGAGTTTTATTCGCGGTTTCAACTGACTGCATTTTACTTCCTTCTTCTCAAACCCAACTCTCCTTCATCCACCCTCAACCACTTCTCTCTCGCCGTCCTGATCTCCCTACTTCGATTCCCCTGCAACCGCTGTCTCAATTTCAACCCCAACTTGACAAATTTTCGAAAACCTTACTTGAACGGGATCTTAAAAAAACAGAACGACGAAGTCCTCATCTCTGGTTTCGGACGAAAGGGTAAGGCAAAGGGAGATATTCCTGGTGTCCGTTTCAAGGTTGTCAAGGGTGAGTTCTCCCTATTCTATTCTCCCTCACTCATATCGACTCGAGTTTTTGCTCCCGAGTTCCGAAAAGAATAAAAACGACTTACATTGTTTTTTTCTTTCTTTTTTCGTGATTAGTCTCCGGTGTCGGTCTCCTCGCTCTCTGGAAGGAGAAGAAGGAGAAGCCCCGTTCTTAAATTCGCTTTTTTTTTTTTTTGCTTTGTTGAAAAAAAAAAAAGAGAATGGGAAAAAGGAGATTCTTCTTTGGTTGCGGGAGTTTTTTTTAAACTCTGAAATGGTTAGTTGTGTTACCACCCACCATTCATCAACGTGTCTCAATGGTCTCCACGTGTCGTCTTTCAATCGTTGAGCGAAAAAAGCTCGAAGTTTTGACACGGGATTTGATTGACGCGAGAAGTTTGCTTAAACAATGGAGAGATAGCGTACCAGAGGACGCTGCTGTGCATGAGTCACTCGGCAGTCTACACGGGCCCAGTGCGTGTCTATTGAGTTGGTCTTAGCTGCCCTGCCTGCAATTGCTCGAGCCATTGGAAAATTCGCAACTTTTGCTTCTCGAACCTTGCGCGACGGCGAAGACCCGTGCGAACTTCTGATCACTTTCACTCTGGCACTCGAGATGCAGGAACATTCTCTCTCGTGTAGGGAAAACGTAGATCTAGTTGCTGTATCGTTAAATATCAGATCTCCAAAAGTCTCATTGTTTCTTCGATGATTTTTTATGCTTCTTTTGATTCTCTTCTGCAGATCTCCTGATAGCCCAAGAACTGTTCACTCAAGGAGACGAGAAGAGGAAAACCCCGTTCTGTCAATTCAATTGTTTGCGCACGGGGGGAAATTCGTTTCTCGATCGTAAAGGGAGGTACGTACAAGGCATACGTTTTACAAGCGTCTTGATAGTCACATAAGATACCGTTCGAGATGTTGTCGTCGTCATCTGCGACTGATCGTCGAGAGGAAACCGTTTTAGCAGCTTTTCTTTCCTTCCTCGGAGGAACTCAAGTTTGCAAATCGAAACGACAAGCTCACCTGCAGAGTCGTTTAGTTGTTTGATTTTGTCAGTGGCATCGACGAAAGCATCTGATGAGGTAAACGGGAGAGAAATTCAATCGTTACTTGAGGGGATCTGCCAAGAGATAGCTGAGGGAAAAAAAAAAAGGAAAAACTCACTGAGTTCGCTAGCGTAAGGGTCATCTCGTTCGAACTGACAGAACAAAACCGAATAAGAGTCGAATGTTGTCAGCGGATCAGCGTTAAAGACATGATAGGTGCAGAGGAAAAAAGAGCGAACGGTAAAAACGTGTTCTTCGTCGCTTTCAGGAGTTCGAACGCGCAATTCTGGATTGCCGTATGGATCGATGAGCTTTAACTGATATCCATCAGCATCTAGCCTCGACATACATGCGAAGAGCGAGATCAGAACTGAGAGATGCATCGAGCGGGAAAATCGACAATAGCGAAACTCACAAACTTCGAGTTCGCAAGAGTAGCGATAGCCTTGCAACACTAGCATATGACTCAAAGAACCAACTGCACCATTCTCGTATTTCCAATTTGCAGAAGTGACTCGAGGAATACGATCTTCTGGATCGATCGTTGTTTCGTCGATTGGCATATCTGTCAAATTTCCAGCTGGTTCATCCCAGTCTAACACGTCGACGAGGTCTATCACGTTAGCTCGAGTACTCGTAGAGAACACAGCGAAAGGAAGAAAGAAAGAGCGAACTAACCTAATTGATTAGCGTAAATAGAATCCAAATCTACTTCGCCTCCGAAATACCTCGAAAGATCGCAGAAATGAGTCGCTTGTTCACAGATCGGTCCGCAATCGATCCTTTTGTTCCACCAATCTCTCTTGGTAGAGACAGAGTAGGTCGAAGCGTAACGAGCTACTGTTGACATGACTTCGAGGTTGTTGTCTTCGATGATTGATCGCATCTTTTGAACGACTTTCGGAGGAGCGTAAGAATTAGCTCAACACGCTCTTCAAAGTCGTTACTACGTTGAGCGAGACTCACCTTTGAGATAACGCAGAAAGTATCCGACGGAGATTACAGTTTGGGAATCTAGTAAAGTTCGAGCCACTTGTTCTGCTTCTCGAGGATCATCCGTCGACAGAGGTTTCTCGAGAAAGATCTAATCGATAAAATGGTGACCGTCAGCGTACGCAGTAGGCAAGATCGTAGGGGGGAAAGTAGCTCACCGAGGGAGTGTCTTGAGGGAAAAGTCGATGAATCGCAAGTTCGACATCTCTACCTTTCTTCGTAGATCCTCTGTATGCCGGTGGACTTCCAACGATGAACGCATGGGGTCTGTCGTCCTCACCCTTCATGTTTGTAACAAACTCCTCCACGGACGAGAAGATTTTCCCATCTCGGTAAGCTTGAGCAACGAAACTCGATTTCTTCCGTTCTAGAACAGCTTGAGCGGTAGCGCTAGAGGGATCGATGAGAGCTAGAACTTTGAGACGAGGTCCCAAGTGGTGCTCGAGGCGGAAAGAATGATCCCAAGGTCTGCGAAATCGTAACGACAAGGGGAAAAAGTCAGCTTGATCGAGTCAATGCAAGCATCTTTATCTGCTTACCCAGTTTCTCCTCCCTATTTAGTGTATTCCTACGTGTCAGTGATGTCCACAGGAAGTAACAAGGAAGAAGTTAGGCGGTACTAACGAAAAGAACCTGTCCTGCTCCAATGAATACGATGCGGAACTCTCCACCTGGTGCCGGAGCTTTTGCTGAAGAGAATGGTACTAGCTTGTCTTGCGGAATACATGGGCGCCTACAGTGGAAAGTCAGCGAAGAGTTGGAAAGAAAAATGAGCCGAGAGAGGGAGCCAGTGGGGGAAAGAACTGACATACCGCATGCTTGAGCGCCTTTCGGAAGCTTGTATGGTAGATATGGCGACTGCCGAAGTATAGACCGAGCAAGAATATCTAGAGAGGGAGAAGCAAGAGAGGCAAGTTCAAAGAGCGATGAAACATCGCTAGCTGAGAGTTGTTACTGTAAATATTCTCTCCGAGCTGCAGATTATTCGTAAGCTCAGTTATATCTCAGTAGTCCCTTAACAGGCTCTTCGAAAATTCGAAAAGTCGTGAGCCGATTTCAATGCGAGAGGTTCGTGACTTCACTTCGACTCTCTCCCTTTCACTTCTACCTGGCCCAATAGCCGCGCAATAGCTATGAACTCTGCTTACGGTAAGTGAGAGCACTCTTGTACGCGCTCTTCGCGTCTCAAAGCGCTGACAATCCGTTTCATCAAACAAATTCAAAACAGATGGGTGGGATCAAGACCTCTCGGACGACGAGGATGAACAGCTAGACGAATACCGTTACTCGAAATCCTCTATTCTCTTCTGTATCGAAGCGACCCCTTCAATGCTTGAACCGACTCTCAACCTCGAAAATTCGAGCACCGCATTCAGTTCGACTTTCCCTGCTCCTTCTGCTACTGCCAACCCTGCTGCAACTCAAGACTCTAAAGGAAAAGGAAAGATGTCGGAACAAGAGGTAGCAAAGATGGAAATCAAGAAACTAGGTTGGAAAGGGAAGAATCCTCCAAAGAGTAAACTGGAAGTCGTTTTGCTATCGGCTTACGCCATGATGAAACGTAAAGTCATTTCTAGTCCCAAAGATCAAGTAGGAATAGTCATCTGGAATACTGTGAGTCCCTCCCTCGTCGAGTCCTTCTGAAGCGAAGTCTCATATCCCTCTCTCACAGGCAAAAACTCATAATTCTCAAGATGCGAAACTCGAGAACAGCATGACTCTGTTCCCCCCTACTCAAGTAACTGCCAAGAACCTCAGGATGATGAAAGAGCTACTAGAGAGTGAGTCTGCCCATGTTAACCCCGCTCCATTTCTTGAACTGACATCGATTTTTCTAAACAGAATGCGAAGCCGATGAAAACTATCTCGCGAAAGAATACGCTCCTTTCGAAGGCAAACCTCGTATCACGGACACTTTCGGTCACTGTAGTACTTTGCTCATTCAGAAGTACGTTCTTCTCGATTTCGCAACTCTAGTCAATTCGAGCTGATCCCTAGTGATTCAATTAGCTCTCCTACCGCTCAAAACCAAATCTTCTGGGTTACCGACAATGACGATCCTATTCAAGGTACTGCTCAATTATTCAATGTCGCCATGAACAAACGTAAAGTGAGTATTCGATTAGAACTCTTCTTTTCCATCAGCTTCCGAAACTGATTCGACTGTAAGAAATAGGATTTGAAAGATAGAAACATTGATTTGCAACCTTTCTTCGTACCACCTTCACCTGGTCAAATATTCAATCTCGACAAATTCTACGGTGTGAGTCTATTCTTCCTTTGTCATTCATCGTTTCTCGACTGATTCCTTGCTCTGCTGTATCAGGAAATCGTTTCGATGTACTCTGAAGTCGACGAATCTATGCCAGAATTCTGGCCAGAGGTTCACCCTTCACTTGAAGTTGCGTTATTCGGGATGATTCAGAGTATGAGGTTGAAAGAAGCTGCGAAACGAGTCGCTTTCAAGATCCCTTTTCACTTGGCTGATGGATTCGTGATCGGTATTTCTGGGTGAGCTACCTCTCTGATACTCTCCTATAAGCAATCAAGAACTGACAGAGAAGTGTCGAGTAGATACAACATGATCGGAGAAGAGAGGAAGAAATTACCTACGAAGGTGGATACAAACACTGAAACGGCACCTGAAGTGATCAAAGAGGTCGTCTACAAAGACGAGGTACATTATAGCTTCAACTCTCGAGATTGACGATAGACGAGCTGATCGTTTTTGTCTTCAGGATACTGGAGATGAGATCAAACGTGGCCAAATCAAGAAGTACTTCCAAGTTGGACATTCTGACATCAACTCTGGTATTAAAGCTGCAAAGATCTTCTTCAACGAGGATGAAGTTCGCAAAGTCAAGGTGAGTTCATCGTTCTCTCGCGGCTCGAAAAGAGGACTGACCTGAACTCTGATCGATTTAGGCTGTCGGTCGTCTTCCTGGATTGAGACTTCTCGGTTTCGTTCCTCGTGAAGGAAATTTACACTTCTGGCAATCTGTCAAACAATCTTACTTCATTTATCCTGAAGAAGATGTGAGTTTTTTCAATTTTCGTCCTCTTGTCGTTCTCGAACTGATTGGAACTGAAAATGCTGTACAGAGATGGGAAGGATCGACTCGAACTTTCGCTTCTCTACTCAAGTCGATGGTCAAGAAGGACGTAATCGCTTACGCTTCTTTCATCGGAAGGAGAGCTGCTAGACCTCAAATCGTTGTACTTTTACCTCAAGTTCGTTTCTCTCTGCATCGTCGAACGTTTACGGAAGGGACTGACATAGCAACACCTCTCCTGATAGGAAGAGAAACTGAACGAAGCAGGAGTCCAAGTTCTACCTCCTGGAATTCATCTTTGTCAACTACCTTTCGCAGATGACATTCGAGATCTCGGAATTGGCAGAACTTTGAGCTGTTTACTAGGTGAGTCACTCTCCTCTAGAGTCTATGGAGACCTACAGACTAAGGTTTATCGATCGTTGTCAACAGCTGACGAAAACGGAGAGATGCTCGACAAACAACCGGCCGTCGACATGGCGAAGAAGATTATCAAGAATTTGACGAAAGCCTACAAACCTGATCTCTTTCCCAATCCCTGTAAGCTCTTCTCAGGTGTTACTAATGCGTGTCTAGTTGTTGTACTGACTTTGACTCACTATTTACGATTTAGCTCTCAACTACTTTTACGAGGTGAGTCTCGTTCTTCCCTCCTGTCATGATTTTTTCGTAGCTGATAGCGTCTATGAACAGTGTCTCGCTGCTGTCGCTCTCGGAGAAGATGAAATCCCTGAACCAGAAGACAAGACTTATCCTGCTTATGAATCGATCAATCAGGTGAATCTGTCTTCTCCTTCGCCTCTTCTAATCTCGCACTAACTTCGATGACTGCTCTCTCACTCTAGCGCATCGGCGACTACATCTCTGCTTTGAGGAACATCATTCCACCTGAAGAGTTCGACACTTCTCGAATTCAAACCTCAAAAGCAGTTCGACCCAAGAAAGCCTCTGAACTAGGTCCTCCTCCCGACCTCTCTGATTTCCTCGAACAACTCGAACGTGAGAAAGGTGGAGACTTGTCAAAGTTCAAGAACGACGAATTGAAAGACGTTTTGAGGAAAATTGGACAGAGAACTACGGGAAAGAAAGCGGATTTGGTTGCTTCTCTCGAAGCTTACCTTTCTGAACATGATTTGTTGGGAAAGAAGAAGAAGAAGAAACTTAAGAAGGAAGGAGAAGCGATGGATGTCGACGGAGAGGAGGAGGAAATCGTTGCGAAACCAGCGAAGAGGAGGAAGAAATCTGCTTCTGTCGAGGATAGCGAGTGATCGTTTCGTAGGAGTAAAGTTGGTGCGGTTGTGTTTTCTCTCGTTCTCTGACTCGTTACCCTACTTCAGCTAGTACCGTACACTCAAGTTTTTCGTTTTTTTGTTGTCAACATTTTGTTTTTTGTTTTTTCCTTACGCTTTCCTCTTTGAAAATTGGTCTTCACCTACTACTTCTAGTCTTCCTCGAGGATGGAGAATACTCGCAACTTTCTGACGTGTTCCGCTCCTCATTTCAAACAGAGAATATTCGCGCCTCTCTCTCGTGTCTTTCACTACAATCAGCCAATATGCCTGTTCGAGCACTTCCTCGCGATACTCTGCAACGTATCTTCGAAGCTCTCTCGACGTTCACTTCCGACTTACACCACTCCTTACTCGTTTGTCGCGAGTTCTTCACCATCATCAAACCGATCCTCTATCGCCAAATCGTCATCTCTACCTCGAAGCGACGCGATCTACTACAGAATGTGAGGAAGGAAGATCACCAGTTAGTAAGGCATGTCACGATTCGAGGTTGTGGGCCGCTCGAGGTGGACGAGATCGATACATTCTTTGAAGAATTCTCGGAGTTGGGCGACGAAGCTGGAGCGGAATTCGGACCTGCTGGAGACTGTGTCGCAGAGCTACTCGGTGGTCAGCTGTTGGATATCGCCGGTAAGTAATTCAATTCGCACTCGGTTTGAAGGTCATATACTGACGAACGCGCTCTCTCTTTCTGTCTGCTCACTTCTGCTAAATGCGATCCTCAGTGATCGAGACGCTACACGTCCGAAACGTCGTCGAGAACCCTAGAGCTCCGAATCCTTGGGAAGACGGTTCAGTCAAATTCAAAACCGCTTCGAAACTCTGCGAACTCTCTGTTTGGGGTCATCAAGGTGGAGCGGACCTCTGGTCGACTTACCTTCGTCCACAATACCTCCCTCAACTTCGTCGACTCGGCTTCTCAGACGTTACTTCCGTCAATCTAGAACATGTCGATCGAGAACGATACCTGAGCGACAACTCTGATGATAGCTGGGCGGGTCAAGGCCGGTCCGAGGTCGAACAACTGGAGGAACAACTATTCTTCGATGAAAGAATGCCGCTAGCACAACTAGAAGTCGTCGTTTCTCCGATCGCAAGCGACTTTCAAAAACTCCCCAATTTCCCTTACGACAACTCTCTAGCCCTCATCTCCGGTTTCGGCCACCCTTCGAAAGAACACTTCTCGTATCGAAAGAATTTCGCTCTCGTCTACTCGGAGAATACGAAACCGGAGGAGCTACAGAGACTCTTCAATATCATTGATCGAGCAACTCCTCCCTCGAACGCCAAAGGTCAGAAAGTTCACCTCTTCCTCGATGGTCGTCCTTGGAGGATATCTCCTCACGATTACGATAGGATGGTGAGCCAAGTCAAAGGATATCAAGTTCACGACAGCCGCCAGGAGAAGAAGAAAACAAATTCAGACTCTCTCATCCTCCCGTCTTTCGTTCAACATCTTCGGGATACTTCCAAGTCAAGCGAGTAAGTAAGGGAAGCATACGTGTAGTCAAAGTGAGTCCTCGATATCTCTGGCACCCACACTCGATGAACGACAAAGATTGATCGAAATTGCCCTCTAAATCGCAAATCTAGATTGCTTTTCGATCTAAACACATGCAAACTTTCTGTCACTGTATCTATCGGGCTGCTAAGACTCTCGAAAGTTGGTTTAGCAAGAGTTCTATATTCTCTGGTTTCCTTCGCAGCGACTCGCCTGCCTAATAGCAACTCGGTTCCGTCCAGAATCCTGTGACTCTCGCGTAGTTGGAAGAGTCTCCCTTCATCGTCGTCTGAAGCTGTAAAGGTCTCTGGACAATACGATCAGCCAGAGTTCAGTTCGCGAAACTCGAACCCCCCGAAAAAGAAAAGAAGAAAGCACTTACCTCGAGGTTCGTCTCTCTTTCCTCCCCATCTTCTCTCTTTCCTCGCGCTTATCTGAGCTTACGAATCGTTCAAGCGCTTTGGACCAGCGATGCCAGCTCGTCAATTGCCTCCCGAGCACCTCATCGACATCTTCTCGAATCTCACTTCCTCCCCCTCGGCTCTTCACCCTTCCCTTTTCGTTTCTCGAACCTTCTGCAAACTCGTCAAACCTGTTCTCTATCGAAACGTCGTCATCACGTGTAACGAGGATTGGGGGTTACTTCGTCGAGTCAAAAAGGAGGACGAACAACTCGTGAAGAAAGTATCGATCCTCGGGAACGGACCTTACCACGTGCACGAATGGCATGATGAAAGTGACACTTATCGAGAAACAGTACAAGGGTCGCTGGGAGGGTGTGTCCGTGATTTGCTCGCTGGGAATTTCCTAGATATCTCAGGTGAGTCTCACCCATTTCCAGTTCTGCTCTTATCCTTCTCTTGACTGACGTGATCGGTCGGTATTACCGACTTTGATAGTCATCGAAACTCTCGTGATTCGAAACGTCGGCGAAAGTCCCGTTTCTTCCTTCGGTCCGCAAGTTTTCAAGGTCGCCTCGAAGCTCAGGGAACTCTCAATTTGGACTCACCAAGGCGGAGGAGATGTCTGGTACTCTTACCTCGAGACGAAGGCAAACCTCCCGAATCTTCGCCGACTAGGTTTAATCGGAGTAACGAACTATCACCAATACGCAAAGGATCCAGACGCTGTCGACGAGTATGACTCTGACGAAGAAGGTTTCAATGTTTACGAGCAATATGCCCCTCTTCCTATCTCGCTCTACTATTCTGAGCTCGACATTCTAGTAGCCGAACCATCGACAGTTCTCGAAAATTTCGACAATCTCCCCTTCGACAAATTCTTAGCTCTCATCCGTCCTCCAGTTACCTCCGAATCCTGGTCATTATCTCCACTCATCAAAAATTGTAGGATTATAGACATGTTGCAAGGTATTGGAAAGTCGGACGCCATTGCTATTAAGAAACTTCGACCTAAAACTAAAACGTCCGACAACGTCCTCCACTTCTTCTTCTCGAGCCGTTCGAGGTGGGCCGATACTACAAACCAGGAGATTCTCGCTCAAGTCGAGTCCGCAGATATAGTACTTCACGGAGACGATCACAACCAGGAGGAGGAGCACTCTCTCATTTTTACTTCTTTTGTAAAGTACCTTAGGGAGAGTGGAAGGTTATCGTACATAATTCGGAATCAAATGAGTAGGTCTAGGTTTACGATTACGCGAAAGAAGCGGGCAGTACAGAGAGGAGGAACAATGTTTGTCGTTCTGCAAAGTTTGGTCTTTTTTTCTGTTTTTTTTTGTTTGTTTGTATGTGACGATCTTCAAATTCTGTTTGTCTTTCTCCCTTTTATCAAGCTGTCAAAGGTGCACATAGTCGAAGGGGCTCCTCCACTACTCGCTCAAGAGGTTCTCTAGTAAGAGTATAGCTAGGCGAGCGAGCAAAACGATTTTTCGAATATAGATTCACTTTTGGAATTGAGCAGCGTTCGTTTGCTTACATTCCTCCTTGTCTCTGTGAACTCTTCCAGCGGGTTGCTACATCTTCACGATAGCGCAGGAGTCGCTTAGCGGATGTCGACTCAGAAGAAGCGGAGAAAGTTTGCGAGTTTACTTCTTTCCCTTGAACCTCTCACTCGTCAGTCTCGAAATAGGCTCAACCTACTCAGAGTCACGCGCACAGTCCCAAGATGCCAACTAGCCACCTCCCTCCCGAGCTAATCACCGAAATCTTCTCGAATCTCACTTCATCTCCTTCCGATCTCTATCACAGTCTCCTCGCTTCTCGATCCTTCTACGCCCTCGCTAAACCGTTCCTGTACTCTCACATCACCATCACGAGTAACGAAGATTGCGAACTGCTTCGTCGGGTCAAGGAGGAGGATAAACAACTCGTCAAGAAATTAACGATTATCGGACACGGACTCTACGATAGGAAGACTTATGATCCAAGCAGACTTGTCTACGAACCACCAGTATTTGACCCTCTAGCGAAGTGTGTACGGGATCTGCTCGCTGGAAAGCTACTCGAAATCTCGGGTGAGTTCTCCCATCTCCAGTTCTACTCTTATCCTTCGACTGACTGAACAAATTGCTGCTTGCCACCTTTGATAGTCATCGAAACTCTCATCATTTATGATGTTGGTGAAAGCCCCCATCCCTCCCGCGTCGTAAAATCTTTCAAGGTCGCCTCGAAACTTATCGAACTCTCGATTTGGCGTCACCAAGGTGGAGGAGATTACTGGTGCTCCTACCTCAAGAACAAGACAAATTTACCGAGCCTCCGTCGTCTAGCTTTCGTTGAAGTTTCTTGTTATCACGAACACGTAAATGACGAAGACGAAGACGACGAAGACGACGAAGATGACGAGAATAATTCAGACGCTGTCGACGAGTATCCCTCTGATAGAGAGACCCTCGGTGAATACCAGGTTTCTGTATCTCTTCCAAGCTCGTCTCTCTACCCCCAGCTCGAAGTCCTCATTGCCGACCCACCTTCTAGACTCGAAGAATACGAAAACTTCCCCTTCAACAACTTCTTGGCTCTTCTCCATCCTGACTCGTTCGACAGTTCACTTTCACTATCTCGACTCGTCAAAACTGTTGCGTGAACCGGTACAGTGAAGACATGAGGTCTCGGGAAGTGAACGTTGTCAAGAATCTTCGACCCAAATCCAACAATCCCGACAACCTCCTTCATTTCTTCTTCTTTGGTCGTCGTTGGAAGGACAAAGATCTTCGAAAGAGTCAGGACATCATCGCTCGAATAGAATCTGCAGATGTTATGGTCCATGAATACGATCAAGACGAAGAGGAGGAGTGGGAGGAAAAGTCGACTTCTCGCATTTTCCCTTGGTTTGTCAAGTACATCAGGGAGAGTCGCAGGTTAGCATAAGTGAGTTGGAAAGCAGTGAGTAGGCCTATCTCGAATGGTGTTTATTCGGAAGAGCGGAGGAATATCTCTTGTCGGCTTCCAAATTTGGCCTGTTACTTCTCGAGTCTGCAAATTCGATTTGGCGTTTTCTTCCATCAAGCTGTCAAAGGTTCCCACATTGTTGAGAGCTCCTCAGCTACTCGCTCGAAAGCTTTCCTGGTAGGACCCAGCAAGCGAAACGGTCTTGCGATTCTAAGGTCAATCTCTCAAGACTGTCAAATTTTGTCTGTTTTGTTGCTATTTGTTTCCTCTTCAATCTGACCTTGGGACTACCGAGAGCGAATCTGACCCCGAGTTCGCCGATGGAGAGAAATGGAGACTCAAGTTGCGATTCTGTTTCTTCCTCCTGAACCTCTCACTCGTCAGTCTCGGAACAAGCTTAATCTACTCAGAAACACATGAAGAGTCTCACAATGCCCGTCAGACATCTCCCTCCCGAGCTCCTCTCCGCAATCTTCTCGAATCTCACTTCATCTCCTTCCGATCTCTATCAGTGTCTCCTCGCTTCTCGATCCCTCTACGTCCTCATCAAACCCTTCCTATACTCTCATATCACTATCAGAACCAAGGAACAGCGTTCAAATCTTTCGAAAGTCAAGGAGGAGGACAAACAACTCGTCAGAAAGATAACGATTCTCGGAGACGGCAGGATCAAGACTAAGAAGATAGAGAGACACTTCAAAAGAGATGAATGTACTCTGGGAAAGAACGTTGTCAAAGATTTGCTGATTGGGAAACTTCTAGACATTTCTGGTCAGTCTTCTGTTCGCTTCGACTCGTTCTTTCTCTTCCACCTTGCCCTGACCGTTTGCTGTTGATCCGGCTAGTCGTCGAAATATTGCATGTCCGAAACGTCCACGAAGAACCTCACGGAGAACTCGCAGCTCGTTATGCTTATCCCAAATACAAGCCCGCTCTCAAGCTTATCGAACTTTCGATCTGGGGTCATCAGGGAGGAGGAGGCATTTGGAAAGTCTACCTCGAGAAGCACATTCCTTCCCTCCGTCGACTCGCTTACTGGCTAGCTACTACCTACGATCTCCAATTTCTCGACGACTCCGCGGATGAAGACTACTTTAACCCAGAAATGGACGACGACGAACCAAAAGAACTCATCGAGCGCAAATCGCTACTCCCTCAGAGCCTTCCCTACTCTCAGCTCGACGTTCTCATCGGCAGTCCGCCTGTCAAGGCTCAAGAAATCCCCCATTTTCCGTTCGACAACTACCTCGCTCTCATTTCAGTCAAACAACACCAATTCGTCGAATCCTACACCGCTCAATTCAAGAGCATTCGACTCCTGCTCGATTCGGATGACGTTTTCCTGTTCCATTCCTTCCTTGAAAATATCGCCAAATCGTTTTCTACCACTGCGAATCGCCTAGCCACGCTCTATCTCTCGGCTTACGCACTTTCCGGAGTCAAACACGAGTGCAAGGTCATCCTCGACGATTTGAAAGAGAAGGGTATGAAAATTGTTCTCGACGTGCAACAATACACTATCTCTTCGCAATCGCACTCACTCTTCTCATCTTCCTTCATCAGGGAACTTGAGAATAATGGCAAGTTGGGATCGATCTGAGTGGGTGGGACGAAGGAGGAAAGTGCCAGCGAAGAGTTGATCCAAGGACTGTAATCGTTCTGTTTTGCCGTAATTTCAATTTTCGTTGTCCTTTTCTCCTCCTTTTTACTGTCCTCCTCTTCAGCTCTCTTACGAGAGATGCGACGGACGCTATCAGAGAGTCAGCGCTAGTAGCCCGGGTGATTCATGTTTTGACTAGAATCGACTCCGCAAGCTTCGCAAAGAAACACACTTTCTGTTCTGCTCTCCGGAGTTGCATGACGGAGGCCCTCGAACCGCAATCATTCGTCTGCGAATTCTGAAATGTGTGCTGTCTAGTTCAAATCAGTGTCGGGTACCTTTACTCACTCCATTTAGGTGAACGAAAAACAGAAGTGAACGAAACCAAAGTTGCAAAACTGTATGCAAGTGCTAAGGAAACGAGTGGAGAGCTATATATACAGATTATCTAGGAGAGAAAGGTACCAAACAGAGAGCAAGAAGGGAAACAAATTTAGAGAACGAGGAAAACAAAATCGAGCTATTAACATGATCAGGCAAACCGGCCTCTATCGAAAGCTCAGATTCGAAAAGAGCTTAGACGTGATCGACTTCGGCCTTCTCCTTGTGGTCGATAGTACCAGTGTTCTTGGGAGCCGAGTTGTAAGCGTCGCGAGTTTCGTCGTGCATGTTTTCGTCGAGAATTTGTTTGCGGAACTTGTTCGAGTGAATGATAGACGAGTTGCGGTAGAGGATGTCGACCTGCAGAGGGAAGAGCGTCAGCATGCTGTAAAATGAAAAGTAAGAGTAGGAAGCAGAAGAAATCGATCGTCCGAATATGAAAACTCGAAATTTTACACTCAGACGACCGATTCCGACAGAGGGGATGTTACTCACTTGTTCGAGAGATAAGCCCTTGGTCTCAGGGATCATGAAAAATACGAAAACTTGAGAAAGAGGGAGGTGAATTAGTTTCTGAGGAAAAAAAATAAAACCGGAAAACGAAACGACGACGAAAAATGGAGCTTACCGAAGCACAGACAGCACATCCCACCCCAAATGAAGAAAACTTTTGATCCCAAGCCAGCAGACCCCGGTACATCGTCAACAACTGAAGGAAAGGGTCAGTAAATCAAGTTTTCAAAAAAAGCAAAATTTCTCGCTTACGGTAAGGAGTAGCGTAGCCAATACCAAAGTTCAAGAGCCAGTTGGAAGCAGTGGACATGGACATTTGTTTCTGAGAGTGTGGAGTCCGAAGAGTCAACTCAAGGGCCAGAAAGGAAAGGGAGCGGGAAAACGAAAACTTACACCTCGAGTGGTGGTAGGGTAGATCTCGGAAGTGACGACCCAGGCAAGAGGTCCCCAGGTCGCAGCGAAGTGAGCGACTGTAGACGAAGAGAGTAAGCTAGCATTCGGAAAGGGAGCAAAATAAAGTAAACTGACTGAAAATACAAACGAAGGCGATCAAAACTTTTTGCGAAGCTTGGTTATCGGCTGAAGTAGCGACGCCAACAATAGCTACGATGAGCTGCGATACAGCCATACCGGCGGCTCCGTAGAGAAGCATCGAGCGACGACCGACCTTGTCAACTGAATAGAATGAAAAAAGAAAAGTGGAATCAGCTTGAGGTTCGGAAATTGGCTTCGACGAATGCTGAAGAGCGACATCTCCCGTCACACGGTTGACTGCGAGAAAAGCTGAGATGGAGAGGGAAAAAGCAGAAAAAGGAACTCACCGGCCCACATTCCGGGAACAGTCGCTCCAACGTTGACAACATTAGTAGCGATAGTGATGATGAACGGGTTGTTGATACCAGAGTTCTTGAAGAATTGAGTACTGTGAATTGTGAAAGACGAGGAAAGCGAGGCGAAAAGGACAAGGACGAGTCAGTTCGCGGTCCGTTCTCTGATCGCTCGGCAAAGCTCGACGCCTTCATAAGACTGAAGGAGCTTCAGGGTCGTATGTAAAAGGGACTCACCCTGTAGAATCGAAGTAACAAGGCGAAACAAGGGCGAAACGGGAGAAAGGAAATGTCAGCTTCCGATTATCACGAGCTCCCCTACCGGCGCTCATTGGGCAAAGAGCTCTCTGCAGGTGAAAAGGAGATGTATCGTACCCTGTGGAATGAAGAAAGAAAGAGGGAAAAACAAAACTAGGTCAGTCGAGTTTTCCTATGCAACAATGAAATTTGAAGGAAAGTAAGAACGCACGTCTATATCGCGAGAGCAAGGATACAAGTCGGTACGAGAAGACGAGCGAGAGAGAAAGCGGAAGAGAAGAAGAAGAAGTGAGTCAGTTTCGGTTCGCTAAAGACAAAGCAAACTCAAATGGTTCGGGAAAAGGAGACCGTGACTTACAGTAGAAGATGAAGTTGATACCGGTGAGTTGTTGGAGAGCTTGTAATCCGATACCAGTCCAAGTCCTGAGACCGTTGCGACCAGGTCCTCCTCTGAAGCAATCGATGTAAGTCGCGGTTCCGAGACTCCTTTCGTGGTGAATGTTGGCGGCGATTTCAGCGAGTTCCTCGTTGACTTCAGCGGAATCGGGATCAGCTCGGAGAACACGAGAGAGGGCACGACGAGCCTTCTCGTCACGGCCTTTGAGCAAGAGCCACCTAGGAGATTCGGGAAGAATGGCGAGACCAACGACGAGGATCATACCCCAGATGAATTGAAGGCTGCGCAAGTAAGAACAACGAGTGTCAGTCCGACGTAGTATTGAGAAGAGAGCGAAAGGAGTCAGTAAAAACTCACCCGATAGGGATTTGATAAGCAGCACGGCTAGTCATGTCCTTGGTACCGTTCACGACGATAGCAGCGATGAGGAGACCTATGCATAAAATGTCAAGATGTCAGTACGAGCGCACTTTCGCAAAACCGAATCCATCGCAAACAGCAAGCAACAAACGACGACAGGGCAAAAGAGACTAACCGATAGTAATCATCCACTGGTATGCAGCTACGAGACCTCCACGAATGCTCTTAGGAGCAACTTCTGCTTGGTACCTATGGGAAGAGAGAGTGTCAGCAAGGGAGACACGAGAGAACGAAAAATTTGTGAACTTACATGGGAACGAGACACGAAGTTCCTCCGACACCCAATCCAGCGAACACTCTGCCGACGACGAACGTACTGAGGTTGTCCCCTCCAGTCTGAAGGGCGACTCCGATGAAGAAAAGACAGAGGAAGGAAATGATTCCGAAACGACGACCGAGGATATCTCCAGCTGGGAAAGCGAGGAGGGCACCGCAGAAGGTACCAGCCGAGAGAATTGAGGTTACGAGGGAGTTGTTACCACTCGAGAGGGTGTAGGTTCCGTCCGGTTGAAGGTCTCCAGCGACGTAACGAAGCCAAGCAGGCATTTCTTTGACTCCCGAAATGTAACCGGTATCGTATCCATATCTGCGAGAGTGAACGAAACGTCGATATCAAGTAGACGAAGAGTCGAGAAGGTCGAAGGAGTGAGTGAAGGGTAAGCAGTTGAGAGAAAAAGTCAGAAATCGAAGCCGACGGCGACAAAGGATTTCAACTCACAGGAAACCTCCAAACGCCGCAAAGGCAGCCATGAAGACTGCCATCGCACTGATCTTTTTAGGTACTGGCACCATCTTTTGAGCGGTTCGATGGGGAAAAAACGAGTTGACGAAGAACTGCTACCGAAGCTTGTCGAGCTTGTGACTTGCGACTCTGCTGCTTTGATCTAGTCTAGAAGGTCGAGGCTGCCTGAGGAGGAGTAGGTTCGAGAAGAGAAGGACTTCGATGGGGAGAAAGAGGAGAGAAAGAAGGAGAAGAAGGGGGAAAAACGAATCGGGTCGGGTCACCAGTTTTTTTTTGGGTCACTTCACCCAACCTGTTTTCGGAGAAAGTGGAGGACCAGCAGCCAAAAACAGTGGAGCCCAAACAAGAACTCGAACCCCTCCCCTCGTTCGTTCGGTCGAGAAACGAATAATCTCGCGAGGACGCTAAAAAGGTTGAACGATAAGCTTTGGGATCCGATCGTTTTGATCTATACTCCTCTTTACTACTCTACGAGCTGTTACAGGCTGCTCTGGTAGTCCTGCTCAGCGTTCCCTCGTTCCAAAGGAAGGTCGAAACGGTTGATTCGATGACGGCTTCTCCCTCTCTCGAGCGAGACAAATTTTCGTTATTGCCAAATTTAGTCGTTTTTCCTTGGGCAGACCCATTTCAAAAACGAAAAACGTTGTATGCTTCGTCCTTTCGTTCGCTACAGAAGTTTCCATACGTAACGAATAGTAGATCGTCATCGGTTCATCATCGAACTTGTTGTTCAGCTTTGAGCTCGTTTCGAACGATTAACCGAAACTCTTATCGATTTGTACGCTAAACTCGGTATCTCGAGCTAAATAGAGAAACGTGGAGTCTCAACCTCGGTCTTCGTGGGGTTGCGCAGAGTAAAATCTGGAGAAAGAGAGACTGGAACGAGGAAGATCCGTTCTTCCCCTTCGCACAGAGACGAGCCCTCCCTCTCTCTCAGTCGCTGCGCTGCCGAAATCGATTTCACTCTTCACCTGTCGATACCGGAAGAGCCATGAAGTTCGTAAGGTTGCTCTCGTAAGGTTCTCCCACGAGATGAAGAAACACCGAAGGGCAAGTTTGAAAAACATTGAAGCAGCGATGAAAGGGATCAGCCTTCTCTTCTCTATCGGCTATACTAGGCACTGAGCTTTCGAAAGAAATTGTTGCGATGCGAAAGGAGAGAATTTTGTCGATTCGACTCAACCTTTCCCCCTTACTCCCACTCAAGCTGCAACAGCCTGACATCAAGTACACAATGCTCAGCATTGCTCAAGTCGCTCTGAACAACTCCGACATCGTCGAGACTGTCCTCTCTTACCTCGTCAACGATTCGCTTGATCAATTGCAAGAAAGATCAAGGTCGTCAACCTTGACCTCGCTCTCAACTATCTCTCGTGGCTGGTTCGAACCTACTCAGAAGTTGCTGTTTGATCAAGTCACACTCGAGCGAGGTGACCAGCAACTCGAAGAATTCTTGTACAACATTCAGAGGAGGAACTACCTCACTTCTCAATTGGTTCTGTGGGACAAGTATCCTTTCAAGGAAGGTGGCAAATGGAGCTACGATATGGTAGGGAAAGTTTTAGAAAGCGTGAAAGGCCTGAAGATTTTGATGTTGGAATTTTGCGGTCAAGTCGATTTATCTCCAAAGTGGATGACCTTGAAGAGCCTCAAAGGTGAGTTCAGAGTCTACAAATAGCAAAAACGCTGTGCTGACGACAAGTTGAATGACCAGACTTGTTTTCTTTGCATCTATCGAGCCCTTTCGCACCTTCGAAAGCTTCCGAGATTCCTTCTTTCAACCTTCATCACCTCCGAATCGACGATACCTACCTCAAACTCGACCGTAACTGGAAGCACACTTGCTCGCTATTCAGTCGTACTCGACGTGATCGCTCTCTCGGCCTCAATGTGCTCGAACTTTTGAATCTCACCGAGAACTTCGTTTCCCTTCTCGTCCCTTCGTTCCCACTCGCTCCCGACTTGAACGATTCTTCTCAAGGATCTCTTATCCGTCTAACTCCCGAACTTCGCATCCTTCACCTCCCAACTCTCCTCCCCGGTCCTCATTCGCACAACATCGCTCTCTTCGGCGCCTCAGCTTCCTTTCTCCATTCTCTGTCCTTCGACAGTTTGACTCCCAAATCCTACATCTCTGTACCTCTCCTCAGGTTCTTCCCAAACCTTGCTAGGCTCACTATCGAGAAATTCATAGCTTTACCTCTCGCAGGATACCTTTTAGATTCTCAAATTCAACAATTGGCGAAACAAGGTAAAGGGGATTCAATGGCTGCGATCGTCTCTTTGATTGAAAAAGGTCAACTACCCAAGTTGCAGAGTATCACGATTGAGACTTGGAAGTTCTTGAGGCATGATCAGATTCAATTGCTCTGTTTAAAGTTACAAGAGAGTAAAGTTAGACTTCAAGTTCTTTCATACGATTCTATACTTTGGACTCAAGCAGACGTGAACTTGACTCTCTCTTGACTTTTTTTACTTCCCCGTCTCCGAGGGTTGCGATTAAACGAAAACTGACAACTTCTCGATTAATGTTTCTAATTTTTTACAGCTGAACGAGTATCAAAAGTTGCAGAGTGAAATCGTAATTGCTCATCAACACGATATCCAAGAGTTACAAGCTAGGCAAGCCGCTGAAGTAGACAAGGAGATTGAGGAAATCAGAGCTGTGATCGCTGAACTTTCAGGAGAAGAAGCTGCTTCGGATCACGACGGATCTGACACGCTCGAGGAAGGTGAAACTCTCGATGGAGATGAAACGCTTCTTGTCGTCGATGGAAATCAGGATATCAACAAGGAGGAGGAGGAGAATGGAGAAAAGGAAGCGAAGAAGGAGGAACAGAAAAGCTGAGTTGAGTTTGCAGCGAATTCGAGATTTCCGCTTTTTTTTGTTTTTTGTAATCTCTACAGTCTCTCGTTGATTGTCAAATCTCAGTAGAATGATTATCGCGAAACGAGAGGTCGACCAAGTCACATTGTTCGATCATACAATTCTCTCTTTCTCACTCATCTCGCCAACTTGCCCTCTTGTCAAGAGGGGAATGCATCCTGATCTATCAGCACTGCTAAACAATTCGCCGGTACAACTCTCCTACACGTTAGTTCTATTCCTCTCTCTCTCTGCGGCTTTCGGGCTCCACATCATCGTTTCCGCTCTCTCACTTTCCAGCTCCTGCACACTGACCTAGTCTTCTCTCGACAGTGTTCACTCTGCATCTGGCTATGTCCCTACTTTCCCTCCAGAAAAGATCTACGTAGATTGTCCATCAGACGATAATTCGAGATGGACTACTCCTACTCCCGACGCACGAAAGAAAGAAAGACAGTTGTACGACAAGAACAACGCAAACTCTACCAATGGCACTTCCAGTTCAGTAGCGAGACCTCCTCTAGGTAAGGGAGAGAGCGAATGGATCATGATTGAATTGGATCAAGTTTGTTTGGTTAAAACAGTTGGGTTCGGCAAGACTATCAAAGGTGAGATTCTACTAGTAGCACTAAGTAATAGGGAGGAGTTGAACTGAAAAAATGTTGTCGAAACAGCTCATCCTTGCAATCTCGCCGAGTTTTCAATTTTCGGTGGACTCTCTGCGGACCAGCTCTCGATGGAACCTCTGCTGGATGGAACACTCAAGAATGATGCAAACGTCGAGAAGTTTAACTTATCCATGGAGGTTTCAACGGAAGGTAGGGAGTCAGCGGTGAATTTATATTTCCAAACTTTTTACGAGAATCGAGCTGATCCCTCGTTCGCGAATAGGCGTTTCCAGTCAAATACATCAGAGTAGACTGTCATGAGGCAGTGAATGTGACATTTAGTATCGCTATTTGGTACAGACTCTTTTTCTCTAATCGTCCGACCTATGAGAAAATGAAAAGCTCAACGTTTCTCCTTTTTTCAGGCATCTATTCTTTGAAGGTTACATCCTTTCTCCTGCTCTAGAATCAATCGCACTCGACTCTCTCAACCATCATCAAGAAACTATCAATGCTCACCTGATCCTCTCACACCTTCGAAGATCAGGACCTCAAACTCTCTCAACTTTCAACTCTTACCTCTCGACTCTAGATCCTTCCATCTCTTCGACTTTCGAACACCCTTCAATATCAAAGTTACATCGAGCGTTAGTTCTAGAAGGGGATTTCGACAAGACTGAAAAGGTTCTAGAAGAATGTTTGAGGGAAAACTTGTTTAGAGAATGGTGTTCTGCCTCTACTACGAGTTCTGTAAGGAAAGGAACGACGATAGCGAAATGGGAGAGACTAGATACAGCTTTACCGGTGGGAATGGCTAAACCTGGACCTAGAGGAGGACATCAACTAGTCAGAGTCGGAAGGAAACTGTTGTTGTTCGGAGGGTGGGATGGGAAGAAAGATTTGGGAGATTTGTGGGAATGGGAGTTACCGAGAGACGGAACACAGTGTACAGGAGGAGGAGGAGGAGGGGGAGGAGAAGGTGGTTGGAGGTGCCTCTCGAGTGGGGAAGAAGAGGAGGAATTTGGAAAAGAGAGACCGGGAAAGAGAAGTTGTCACCAGTTAGCTGTCGATGAGAGGGAGGGCTGGGTTTACTTACTAGGTGCGAGAAGAGATGACGATGTACCGGAAGATTGGGAAGAGAGAGCGGGAGGAGAAAACAACGGAAACGACGCGATGGAAATCGAGGGAGGAGGAGGAGAAGGGAACGGCAGACGAGAACAGCGACAATCTACTCGAGAAGACAGATGGAAGAGTGATTTCTGGAGGTACAAGGCTGTAGGACCCGGAAGAGGAGAATGGGAATTACTGAGTCGAGATACTAGAAACGATGGAGGTCCAGCTCTTCTGTGAGATTCGCTTTCTCTCTCTTCTCCTCATATCGTAAGACTCTTCTGACATCTCTCAAATTCGATGTCGTAGTTTCGATCACGCGATGGTCGTCGATTCCACTAGTCAACGACTTTTCGTTTTCGGAGGAAAATGGCAGCCTTACGAAGGAGGAGATGTCGAAGAATCGAACGGTGGTCCTGCTACATCTGCTCCGACTTCTCAATACTCTGGGATGTACTGCTACGACATCACTGAAAGGAAATGGATGCATCTCTTGTGCGTTGATTCTCGCTTTCTCTCTTTCTCTGTCCTCCCTCTCTTGGAATCGAATTAACGTCTTTCTCCTGTGTCCTTCGCAGCGGAGATCCATCAATAGGCTCGACACCAGCTTCCTTCTTGACCGATCGGCTAGTACCTCGAGCCGGTCACTCGATGGTGTTCGACTCGACAACTCGAAACCCAACGATTTGGGTTTACGGAGGTCAGCGAGACACTCGTTACGAAAACGATCTCTGGGCGATCCGATTAGCGACTCCTCGATCTCCCGACGACGACGAACTAGACGGTGACGAAGAAGAAGGAGGAGAACTTTCAGCACCAGAAGATCGATTTTGGAGACAAGGAGCAGTTCTCGATGCACCTCGGAGGGCCGTCGCACGTTCCCTCATCGACGCTTCACTATTACCCGTATCTCCTGAAGCTTCTCCCGATCGAAGAGGAAGAAGAACACCGGTTCCAACAATCGTTCACATGAAGAAGATCAATCATCGAGAAATCTCGAATTCTGTAACACCTCCTGCAGCTTTCACTCCTCGACTTTCTTTAACCTCTGACAGATCTCTCACGCTACTCACTGGATTGACGAGAAGGGGTACCGGTTCTACGATGCAAGAAGTTCCTCTCGAAGGAATTTGGAGGAAAAGTAGAGGAGGAAAAGGAGGATCGACAACGGGACCTTGGGAAAAGATTGAAGAATGGCCAGTGAATGGCAAGAACGAAGAGAGGAGGCCGGTCAGCAGATTCGCGAGTCAAGTCAGTTAATTTCTGATTTCTCGAATCACTTTCCAATATTGACACCTCGAGCTTTCTCTTCAGGTGGTTTACGACCCTTTGAGAAACGAACATTATCTCTTTGGAGGTCATCCTCACGACGCTGAAAATCCTGACACGAGGTTGTCAGATTTCTGGAAGTTAAAAATCGTCGAGTGAGCTAGCTCCCGCCATTTAGCTTGATCTATCGTTTTTTGCTGACTGGGATCAATCACTGTCAACTTTATATAGTCCTACACCAGAAGAAGCTTTGAGAATGTCTAAATTCCTCGTTCGAAAACAAAGGTAAAAGAAAAAAAGCCCTCTCTCACTATTTTCGACTTTTTGCGACTAATATACGTTTTCTCTCTTTCCTATTGTATCAGATTCAACGAAATGTGTACAACAGTTCCAACCGTTTTAGCTCTACAATATTTACAAAACGATCTATCTTCAGTAGTAGATCATACCTCTCCTTCAGAATCTTCCAGTTTCAGGTCTTGTATGACTAGTTTATTATCTGCACCTCCTCAACACAACGTAGATGTACCTTTCTTGGATAATTCTGGAGAATTACCTCGACCACCAACCGAAGAAGAAGGAGGGAAGAAGGAGGACAAGTTTATCAACAAAGATTATCGAAAACGACATGAATTGTTTGAAGAGTTGGTTGTGAAATTTTTCCCGAAAAGTGATAGACAACCTGATGAACATTTTGATCAAATTGGTAGATTACTCAGAACGAGTAGTAGGAAATAGAAGGAGAGAAGAGGGAACTACTGCTTTGTTATGTCTGCTGAAAAACAATTCTACCAGAAAAGAAAAAAAGGAAAAAGGAATACAAATAAGTGAGAGAGAGAGAAGAGACTGCGATTTGAGAGTGCTAAAGAAAGAGGGAAATATCCGAACACCAGAGAGAGATATGAATGAATGAATATAGAATACAAGATGAGAGAGAACGAGCGATGAAATAGGAGGAGGAGAATATGATAAAAGGAAAGAAATGTCTATTTAGCTTCAACTACTTTACCTAAAGCGATTCCACAATCTACATCTACTACCGCACCATTCTCCAATTTAGAATCTTCTCCTTCCTGATCGTCTTCATTTAATACATCACCACAACACTTCTTGAAAAGGTCTTTGGAACTTTTATAATTTTCTCTCCAACCTTTCGGTAACAATTCAGGTACTTCCAATTCACCTTTTTCGATCCTATCTACCGCTTTCACCAAATCGTAATTGATCTCTTGACTAACTACTGAATCCTTCTTGTACAACGGATGCTTTTGAACGAAATTTCTCATCCAAGTAGCAGTAGTGATCAATGAACCATCTGCACGTTTAGAAACCAATTCCAAAGACCTATCTAACTCTTTCCTGACTTGTCGAGAAATTTCTAATCCGTCTAAGTACTGTCTGACTACTCCTAACAAACCTGGGAAATTGTTTTTAGATGGGGAACCGTTAATGATTTCATTGATGGTGAATTCTTCGTACTCTTCTTCTATAGGTCCGAAAGATGATGGTGATCCCGAGAGAGGTGATGTAGTAGAAGAAGAGTTAGTGGCAGGAGTTGGTGAAGGTGCTCTAGAAGGGGAATGAGATGAACAACAAGGTGAAGTTGGAGGAATTTGGTCATCAGAAGAAGATAATGATGATGAAGATGAAGGGGAGTGTTGATATCCATTTCCGTTTCCGTTTCCGTTACCATTTGTTGTTGTAGGTAGTGGTGTATCGAGAGAAGGATCACAACCGTGACCAGGTTTAGGATCGAACAAGTTTTTCCTGAAATAGAATTTTTGTGAATTGATCGCATCTCTCCTATGAGCTCTATGCATGTTCTCATCCACCTGGGAAACGAAAGCAAAAGCAAAAAGTCAGAATCAGTTTCCGACGGAAAGTTTTGAAGGAGAAGAGAGAAAAAGGAGAAAAGACGGGAGAGGAGGAGGTAGAGAGTCGTTCGTTTTCACTTACTTTAGAAATCGGTAAATAGAAATTCAAACCCATACTCATTATAGCTCTAGTTAAAAGTACAATAAATACCGCGAACGCAGCGTTCTCGAAATCTGTCAATTGTACTTCCATAGATCTAAACTCGACCCTCCAACCGATTGGAGAACCTGGTGGAGGAGGTTTGAATCTAACGGTTTGCCAATTAGTTGATTGAATGTTCTGAAAAAGCACGACATTCAAATGGAGAATCAGAATTCAGCATTGAAAATCTCTTAACCGAAGAGACAGTTGAAAGAGATGTATTTATTTACCTCGAAATGATCTGAAGATTTCTCATCATCTTGACACATAGTTTCTTCAAAGATCACTATAGGATCCCTGATGAACAAATGAGCGAAATGGTTTGCCAAAACTTTATCAACTCCTCTCTCGACCAATTTGTCTCTAATGTTTTCATCTATCGGCATATCGTTGTCGTTGTACTCGGGTCGGTTGAACGGTGAATCAGAGATGTAACAATCTACTGAATCGTACCTAGATTTCGGAATCAAGAACTTGTCTCGTTTTAAAGGTTCTTGACCTCGTTCTTGTAAAGTTCTGTCGTCTACACTTCCAGCTATAACATCCCATCTACAATCTACGTCACTCAACAATCCCCTAAAAATGGGTGAAGCAGCTGTCAAAGCCAACTGTCGAACCACGACGGAGGTCTTTCAGTTGCTAGATCGAGCAAAAAGAGAATATAGCAGAGAATGTGAAAAGCTTACCATGATAGGACCTACAGGTACGAAAGCGTCATACATTCTCCTAGCTTCTCCTACGCTACAAGCTTGAAAAGTAATTTGTAAACAACAACAACCCATTCCGAATCCCATCGCATCTAAATAAATATGATTTTCCAACGCGGCACCTTCTTCTATAGCGTTCTTGTCTTCTGGCCAATCGTTTCGGTTCCTAGGTATAGTAGGGTCTATGAAAGGTTTAGGAGTTTGTTCATCGAAAAAAATTGGCATATTGATCGCAACTTTTGAACCTCTCCTCCTTCTAATGTTTGCAGTCAAAGTTGGGAACCTAACGTGTTGGTTTATAACTTGATCAGGTAAGAATAAACTTCTAGCAACTCCCCCTCCAGGTGGGTGGTAAGGATCTGTGAAAATTCCTGGTGCACCTAACCGAGGGAATGAAGTTAAAGTGATCGGTACCTCGTTGGGTTTCATTCTAGATTGTGCCAATTTACGTCTGAACCTCATGTTACCTTCTACCAACAACAAATCTGATAAAGTTGAACCATAAGGTTGACCAGGAGTCGATTCCAACATGTATCTACCGTATTCTGGATGGAAAACTGGGATACAACCTTTCTTCTTTTCTTCACTTGTCATTCTACCTTGTCGATCGAGGGAATCTGATTGTAAATCTGCCAAGATCTCTTCTTGTCGTAAAGATAACCTAGCATTCTTGTTCTCTTCGTCGTAAGAAATAATCATGTATTCAATCTACAAAAAGAAAGAGAGAGAGAGACAGGGAATCGTTAGTTAGCTCACAACTTGATCAGCAAGTACTAGAACGATACTATGTCCCGTCGTTTTCCCTCTCAACCCTTTTGATCCTCTCTCTCTCCTCCCCACCACCTACCTCCACTTCCTCCCAAAAAACTAAAACTCCCGTCTCCCCTCTTCCCTCTCTCCCTCAAGTTATCAAGAAGAAGAGAAACAGAAAAGACAAGAGAGAGAGTAGTTTACCTCATCTCCCCAGAGTAATCTATCTCCAGTACGATCTTTCAATTTCTCCCAAATTGATAAAAACTGTTCAATCCCGTGTTCTCGGACGTAATCTGCATGTTTCTTAGCTTCTGACCAAGGTAGAGGAGTACCTAGAGCTAGTAAACCCATTCCGGAGTTCGGTTTATTGTGTTTTGTTTTTTGTTAAGCGAGTGAGTGAAGGAGGAGGAAGGTAGAGTTGAAAGCGGTGAGTGAGGACGGATGAGAGTGTTTGAAGAGATATGTTTGCAGTAAAGCTATCGATAAGAGAGAGGTTGAAAAGGGTTGCCGAACTCTGAAAGATGAAAGAGTTCCCGATGGTGTGCTTTCCCGAAGATGGCTCGGTAACAGCTCTTGCCAGCCGCTTGCTACTACCCTCGAACCTTGAGCTTGTTGTGGTGACTGTTGAGATCGAGAAAGCGAGGATCGAGGAGTTGGGAGGAGAGCGAGAGAGAAAGCTGACTGAACGATTTATCAGCAAACGCAAATTCTCACGAGTCCCCCTCGTGCCAATTCGGTCTTTCGTAAGTTTCCGATCCTCATTCGCGATCTCTCTCTCTCTCTCTTTCTCTCTTTCTCTGTTTCCCGTAATGATCTTGGTTTGCGGGAACAATCGAAAAATCCAAAGGAAGGACCAGCTCGAAACATAAAGAGTGAGAGACAGCAAAAAAAGAATTGAGGAAAGAAAAAAAAAACGAAAAGGATTGAATTCACGAGGAAAACGATGTGACAAAAGTATTGCAAACGATTGCGAGAGAGAAAAGCCAGGACCTATTTTCCGTCTACATAACTTCTGCTTTTTCAAGAACCCACCCCCTTCCCTTTCATTCCCCTCCCTTAACACAACTTCCCACTGGACGTTTGACTTATTTACCCATCATCCATCTAGGAGAGAATGGGTTGACACTCTCTTCCCTCCCTTCTTCTTGTTGAACTGCTAAAACTGCAGGTTGTAGAGGACTTTCAGTCGTCGTAGAAGAATTCGTTTTAGCACGTTTCGCAGCTGGAGGTGGTGGAGGTGGAGGGGCTGGACGTGAACGACCACTACCACTACCGTTTGAAGGAGTTGAACCTCTACCGTTTGAAGTCGAAGGGTAATTCGGGTCGTAACCGTTTACTCCTCCTGAACCTGATGGATCGTAAGGATTATAACCTGAACCAGTTCCATTCGTATTCGTAGAGTAACTGCTATTATTAGGTAATCCAACAACTTGATTTGGAGGAGGTTGAGGTTGAGGATTAATTAATTTCTCTTGTAATTTCTCAAACGCCAATTCCCTTTCAATTTTCCTCCTAATCCCAACCTGATCAATTTCTGCAACGATTTGTTCATTCTGAACTATTAAACCGTTCAATTCGTTCGCTGCCCATTTCAATTCAGTTTCGTAACGTAATTCGACTTTAACGTTTAATTCGAAAGGTCGGTTGTAAGGTTTTGAAACTCTCAATCCGGCGAAAGAACCTATGGTTGAGATTAAGAAATCGCTCACTTGGAACAAGGAAGGGTAAAGGAGAAAAAAGAGAAAGTTAGGTCAGACATTGAGAGATAGTTTGAGACTGAGAAAGAAAGCTTTTGTGAACTCACCATCTCGATATTCCCAATTTGGAGGGAAACCGTAAAGAGTTAAAGAAAATAACCATCTATGAGCTAACTCATTAACATGTCTAAGGCAGAGAAGGAAAGTGGTAGAGGGAGTCAGAAGATTAGCGAACGACGAGTAGTAGGTAGGAGGTAGTAGGAGAGAGACTCACTCTAGTTGTAGTAAATGACCTGCATAAGCTTGACCATGAAGACATTTGATTGCGAAATCTGCAGTGATCGAATCTGGATGTTGTACAAACCTATTCTCATTGAAAAAAGAAAAAAGATTAACAAGTCAGTTATCAATTCGAGCCACAACACAGAGAAAGAGAGAGAGAGAAGAGAAGAGAAGAGAGAGTGAATTTACGCAAAAGCATGACTACCATCAGGAGAGTTTTTAACTTTTAAAACTCTAGCTTTAACTTTTGCTTTTTCACTGAAGATTTTAGAAACTTCATCTTCACTGATTCCGAATGGTAATCCGCCCAAGTAAACTCTTCTAGCTAATTCCGCAGCGGTGAAAATGTATGGAACTCTAGGTCTAGGGAAGAATCTACCTTGAAATGGCATCGGTCCTGGATGTGAGAATTGTTGTTGTGGTTGGTTAAGTCCTCCTCCTGCTCCTACTCCGTAGTTGTTGTTGTAGTGATTGTTTGAAGCAGCAGCGAATGCAGCATCTTGTCCACTGTAAATAGGTCCTCTGTCTCTCGTTTCATTAGGTCTCGAACCTCCAGAGAATCCCATTGAATACCTTTCTCCTCCTCCACCACCTGCAGCTCCATTCAAATTCCCATTCCGAGTTCCAGTTCCAGTTCCAGTTTCTTCATTCCTAGTAGCGACAGGAGAAACTTCTAAATGAGGTTCAACCGGTTCTCCCTGACTAGAATAAATCTTTAATTGTAAACCTCTTCCGACCGGTCCACCTTCTACAAATTTCCCAATTTTTTCTGCATATGCATGTCTAGCAGACAACAAAGATTTAAAAGTGATTAAACCCCAAGAAGAATCTGAAGTTTGATCTTGAATCGAACATTCCAAAACTCCACCGCAATCGGAGAACAAGGTTGAGAGATCTTGATCTGTGTAGTTTAGAGGTAAGTTATCGATTCTTAGGTGAGCTCGAGCAGAAGAGATTAGTTCGGGAGTTTCAGATTCGATTGCTCGACCTTTTCCTTTAGGGTTTGGAGTTGTAGAAGGTTTTCGAGAAGTTGATGCTGCGGTAGAAGAACGACGATGAAGGACTGAAGAGTGTTCGTCTTCAGTAGGTTCCGCTTTGAGGATAGGAGATGGTGAACGAGAATTCGTTAGATCGATATAACCGAGATTGTTATTCGGAGTTGATTCGTTAACGGGAGCCAATGAACTATCTCGAGGAGGAATTTGTTTGTATTGAGGTGAAGAACCGTATTGGTGTTGTTGGTCGAATTTACTAGAGATTGAAGTGAGTGGAGTGTGAAGACTAGGGAGGGAAGTTGAACGACCTGAAGAAGGTCCTGCGGTTGGAAGAGAATGAGAACGTTGTTGCTGTTGCAGTTCTTGAGGAGAATCTCCGTCTAGTTGAGAAAGGTTGTAAGCTATCCAACGTTCAACTTCACCATCGTTTGCTTCTAGTAAGAACTCAATAACTTTCTCTGATGATTTGAAGCATCGAGTCAGCTTTGATTTGAGCGAATTCGAGAAGAAAAGGACGAACCATCTTCATGTTCAGGATCTTTCGTCGCCTCCAATAGCTCGATAGCCCAAGGTTGGATCAATTCTAACCAAACTGCGTCATCTCCTGAAGGTAAAACTCCTCCTTTCGCTCTTAAAACTCGAAGGATCAAATTACGATTTCTGTTTTGAGTTTCTTTCGAAGAAGCTGCAACGATCGGAGTCATAGTCGAAGCGCTGTCTACTCATGTCGACAATCTCTTATTCTCGTCAGCACTCTAAATCGGTTCCTCTACTTGAGGAGAGGAGGCGAAAGAGGAGAAGCTTGAACGCACGACCGTCATTAATGTTCTCACTCCAACCTTTCTCTTGTAAACTCTTGATCCAGAACACTACTTGATACAAATCATCATCCGTAACCGATTGTACCAAACGATCTACCAAGTCTTGTTTCGTGAATAGATCTAATCCGAAATCCCCTTGTTCTGCGAAACCTTCTTGATTGTTCGACATTCCTCACTTGACCAGCTTTGCTGTAGCTACTATAGAGCTACTGAAGAGATTGATTGGTCTTGAGGGTAGGTGCTGAGAGGGGAGGTTGGCTTGTTAGATCAACGGGGAGAGGGGAACCTCGTTGACCTTGAGGAACGGCTCGTCGAGGAGCTCTCGCGCAGCTTCTGGGTTTCGGTAGTAGCTCTTGGGTGTGAAAGAGCTCTTGGAATCGTGTTTTCGAGAGTGACGAGGTAGGTGAGGAGGGGATAGGTAGTTTCGAGAGTTTCAGCTCTCTACCATTCACTTCGACTCTCAAAGGAACTTCAGTAGCACCTTAGAATATTCGAAATACTCTTGTATGACTACAGATAGCTGCCGAAATCGAGTATCCGTACCTCAACCGCAAGTTTCGACCGGATCGTTCACCGACGTCTCTAACGCCCATCAGTGCTTTTAGATACCAGTAGATCTACTCGAAACAACCGGAGACAACGTTTAAGCTAAGAGAGAGAAAAGAACTGAAGAATGGAGGACGGAACGGGAACGACAATGACCGAAACTCAGTTCGATCTCGCTTACCGGCATCGACATGAGGCTTGAGGTTCTTGTGCAGCGCGAGAGTGTGAAGCCTCGTACTTACGGATCGAATTATCCTATCTCGTATCTAACTGGTAAGCGTTCCACGTAGCTCGAGTGCTCAGATCCTCCGACGAAGAAAAAAAGAAAATCAGAAGGTGGGTCCTCCTTTTCCTTTATGTTCCTTTCCATCACTTGCTAACTCGTATAGCAACTCTCTCGACAGGATGAAGCTTTCCTTTCCTTCCGTCGCTCTCGCTACTCTCGCCCTCGCGCACTCAGTGAACGGAGGACCGATCTCATACGGTGTCTGCCAATCGGGCTGCGCTGCTGTTGTCGTGGTGTGGTCGGTCCGGGGAGACGACGCTAGGCTGACTGAGCCGATGTAACTCTCCTTTTCAGTCGAGAGCGGAGCTGAGAGGGCGAGAGAGAGAGAAGAGAGGTGGAGGAGCGGGTTTGGAGAGGTGTTCGCTGAGAAAGGGAGGGGGATTCGATGCGATACTGGAAACTGGGAGAACTGGATAACCGGATAACTTGAGACTCTTGTAACGGCGCAACTTGTTTCTCTGAAACTGATACTAAAAGATTGCACGAAGAAGAAGAAAAGAAAGAAAAGACAAAGAGAGAAACTGATATCAAGCGTTCAAACCAAACTAACAAAAGAAGCGTCCGCCAAGTCCAATTAAGCACCAACCTCCTACTCATCCCATTGTCTCCACAGCTGTCTCGTCGTCCCAACGCGATGAGCCTAAGGGTTCCTCCGTACGAACAAAAGCTCGTCTTCCCTCCCTTTCTCCTTCCTCATCGTGATCCTCTCGGTTTCTCTTGTTCCTTTGAAGTCCCCTTGCGAAGGGACCAAACTCGGCTCGTCTTGGGTCTCGAGACGGTGGCGTGTCGGTAAGAGGGAGATCGGAGGGGTTCGAAGTCGTAGGGGTAGAAAGAAGAGGATCGGAAGGGCTGCTGGCGTCTAAGGGCTCGGTAGTGGGTTCTTGTTCGATAATGTATTCGGAAGAGGAGTCTTCGTCTTCGTGTTCGGGGGAGTAGTTGTCGATGTCGAGAGCGGCCGATTCGGGAGGAAAAGGAGAAGAAGGGCGAGAAACTGCCTCCGACTCACTGGATGCTCTCTCCTGCTCCGACGACAGCGGCATACTATTCGGCTGCGGGATATGTGTGAGTCTCTCTATTCATTCTCTTCCGGAAGTTTCAGAAGACTCAATTCCGGAAGGCTAGCTGACTGAATTTCTTTAAAAAGCTTCGGACAAGTTCCCATAGCTCTTGTAGCTGCTGGATCAGCTGTTGCTTGCTGCAATGCTGCATTTGGCACCTGCTCTGCTACTTGTGCTACGGTGGCTCTTTTCGCTCCGATTCCTTAAACTGTGAGCTTCGAGCTTTCTTCTCTCAAAACTTCTTCGTCCGCTAAAATGAAATGCCTATTCAGGTGGAGGGCGTCGATTCAAAGAAAAATCATGCATGCAATTCTCTCGGCGGAGGCTAACGGGCTTTTAGATACATTGGGAAGAGTAGCGAGGTCAGAATTGCTGGGGAAACGAAAAGCTTTGCAAACCATTTTCTTTTTTCTCTCGCGAGGTCTCAAACTTTAGATTTACGCATCATCGAGGTACATAAAGAGAGCTTTCTCGAGAGATCTATCGTCAAAAGTAGAGAGCCGACTCGCGAATTCGAAACTTGCCATTGAGGTCGAGCCCAAGTTCTGCGAAAAGTGGGCGAAGAGTCGAACCTCCTCTTCTTTTCCCTCTCTTTCTCATTTCACCCTCACGATGTCAATCTACTGCATCACGCCCTCACTGTGAGTACTCGTTGACCGATTCAAATGGCTCTCCTGCTTGACTGACTAACTCCTCCGATTCGCTGTAGATGGAACCACGTTGGAGAGTTCCTACCTCTCGAGGATGGAGACCACAGCTACAGTACTCGAGGTATGATGGCCAAGGTGGATCTCGACGGAGGAACTTACGCCACTCTTATCGCTGTCAGTTCTTGCAACAAACTACTTCGGAGAATCCTGTTCGATGCGGTTTTCTGGTCTATCAAGCTCGGAGAGAACGATGAAAGGACTGAGGAGTATAAAGACAAGATGAAGTGGATGCTTGAATCTGGAAGTGAAGTATTGGCTTATGCAAGGTGAGCTCTCTCTGTTCAAAGCGTCGCTTTTCTCGTTTCGCAAATCAATCACTGACTTTCGAAGAATAACTCGAAACCTCTGAATGTGTAGACACGTATCAGTCTACTCTTTCCTTCCCGAGGCCTTTGAAGTCGCGAAAGAATGTCTCACTGTACGTTGCCGTTCGAAAGTTTTCTGTTTCGCGAAGTAGAGCTGATACTTCCCTCTGTCGACAGCGAATGACCTCACTTCGCAAATACACTCACGCATCTTGGATTGGTATCCCTCCGATCTTCGTCCCAGTCCTCCTCGAGCTCCCAAATCTCACTCTCCTTCTCTCTTGTATCGGAACGGTTCACTCCTTCCCCGCTCTCGACCTTCTATCGTACAAGTTGAACTCCCTTGAGGTTCAGATTTGTCAAGGAGACATTGAAGAAACGGACTGCCTCGACTTCTGTGCCCGTGTCGTACGATCCAAGGACGGAACAGATCCAGGAGGTCGAGCTTCGATTCCAAATTTCCGAAGAGCTGTCGTATCTCACCTCGCAAAGACTCTCGCTCCGGTTGCGAAGAACATCAAGACTCTGTACCTCGATATGCCACCTTGGGAGCGAGACCAGATGGACAAAAACTGGTTCGAAGAAGCTGTCGGTCAAGCGAAACTTCTCATGAAGAACCCTCGTTTCTCGATGCCGTCTCTCACTCGCTTCTTCATCGAAGACGCCTATCTCACTCCTTCCCTTCTCAAGGAAATACTCGCCGGTTCACCATTCCTCACTCACCTCGCTCTTTCACCTCTTCGCAAAGCCGAGCTCGAAACGAAAATGCCTGCTCTTCCTATGCTCAAACGTCTGTGAGTTGCCAGAACCATTCTATACGCGATATCGAAGTACACTGACCAGTTCTCATTACTCTCTAGCAACATCTTCGCTCAAGAATGCCCAAAACGGTTCCCAGCTTTCTACTCTACCGTATTGGTTGGTGCGAGTCTCTCTCAGTACGTGCCCAGAACGCCGAGTGATAAAAGCTTCACTACTCCTCTCTCAATCCTGACCAGAAACTTCCCCTTGTTGACGAAGCAGTGCTTACTTGAACGGATTGATGCCTCTTGACCTCGGCGATCTTCTCACTTCTCCTGGAGTTCAATCCGCTGCAAGTCTCGTCACTCTCGAAGTCTGGTTCGACGGAGATCGACCTCTACGACCTTATCACTTGGAGAAGTTAGCTAGGCTTTGCGTCAATCTTCGAGACTTCACAATCGGTGGTGCTCGCTACGAAGGAGACCCAGTGAGTCAGCCTCCTTCGGTGCTCTCCTCTCCTCAGCCCGCTGAAGCTGAATATCTAAGTTGTATTCGACAGCCTGAGTTCTTCAACGTTCTCTCCGAGCTCCCGAACCTCATGAGCTTCACCTGGAATCATCCTTGGGATTCTTCAGCCGTCGGAGCTTCGCCTTTGTGGATACACGACGGCAAGTACATTCGCAGTGAAGCTGCTGGAAGTTTCCATATCCTCAGCTGTGCCGGTACTTCGATCAATGAAGAAGTCGAACGTCGAATCCGTGAGCTCGATTCCGTTCTTGTCCAAAAAAAATAGGTCAACTCATTGACCATCAGCCTTGAT